>JARJCX010000080.1:0-711813 GCA_029282285.1 Mycena rebaudengoi
CCGTTCATCAAAAATGTCTAGAATAGGAAATTAATTTGTTTTTTTCGAAATGTACCCAACCTTCCCACGACTTGACAGCGTCGTTTTTTGGTACGTAGTTTTTACATCCCTCCACTCCAACGAATGGTTGTTGAAGCCCTCATATCTTGTTTGTATTGCTGACAACTTTTTATTCCGTTTGGGTTGGCCCCAGTTGTTTTGTTGGTTTAATCTCGCTGATCAGACATGTCTCGAATAGGTAATTCAATGTAAGGCTATGTAAGGGTACAATCTGGTTTTTTGGATTGTACCTTTTTCGAAGCGGAGCATGCAGTCTTCTCGATTTGGTGTCTGTACTGGTAAACATCGCCCGCTTTTGGTTTCCATGTTTGTTTTTTGTTCAGGTGAGGCTCAATTTTTTACAGAACACTTTGATGGGAAATCTGACATGTACGATCTACATCGGTAATTGTCTGTTATCTTTCATCAGGTGGGTACAGCCTTCGTGATTTGGAGGTCCAGTCTGGTTTGGTGAATTGTACCCCTTTACCAAAAAAAAAAAAAACACAGTTGGCGTCCCAACTGAGATAGTAAGTACCATTTGTGTTTATGTGATTTCATACGATGTCCTGAAATATGTTTCAGTTCCTTCGACGATGTCTGCGACTGAATAGATTGTTTTGTTATTGCTTCGACTTTACTTGGGTTGGTTTGTGCTTGGTTTTTAAAATGGGGTCTTGAACGCTATCGGAGGAGGATAAGAAAACTCGCCTTGTTTCGATGGTCGCACTGTCTGATGGCCAGAACCTTCCTGGGATTCAAGTTTGCAGTAAGTACCATTTTCTCTTGTCTTGGTGCATTTCCGATCTGTTGACTGAGGTAGGCTGGGTCATGTAATGTAACCGCTTGTGAGTACAATTTAGTTTTACTTACTTTGAGACATCTTTATCAAAAGCTACACGCTCAAACTGATGATGATTGGTTTAAATTTCCTCGTGGGGCTGCTGTAGACTTCCCTGTGGAGGGAGATGAGGTGTATCCACCTCGCTCTCCTACTTGGTCATCACACTCAGTATTATCTTTCGTTTCGAGCTGGCGATATTGATTCTGTTTTTGATAGTCCCCATCTCCAGTCAGCGGAGTTGGATTTGCCTCGTTAATCGGAAGAGCTGTGGGCCGCTTGTTCATTTCATTATTACTCGTCTTTAGGCTCATATAGTATTTAAGTTCGCATGTTGTTTGTCCCATTGCGGGTCGATCAGCATCACCTAGCAGCGGCATGCTTGGACACCCGCTTGGATCTCCTCGCGGCTCTTGTTCCGCTGTTTTTCTGGACGATTCCGATGCCGACTTTGCCTTCGGAGTCCCCAGGGATGCGACAGATGATGAATATTTCCCCCCGCCGTCTGTCACGAGAAGTCGCAAGCGTAATCCAGTGCCTGCCGTCGTGTCTTTTTGCCCCGTGAAGCGAGTGCGTGTTCGCTCGCGTTCGCGTCAAGATCGGGTGCCCATCCCTGATATTGGGTTCTCTGTTGATTCTTCGGGGGGCCGGGGGCGGTGGACTTTTGCAGTGGCCGAGAGGCGTCTTATTAACCGGATTCCGGTTTATTTGGGACTAGCCGTGGGTTTTTGGTATGGTGTGTATAGGCGAGGTGTATTCCAGATCTTTCCATTGTGGTTTGAGGGGGATGATCTTCCATTTACGAACCATTCAGACAGACTAGATGCGAAGGGCTCTATCGCTTACAGGGTGCGCGTGCACGATGTAATCGACGCCGATCTCTCCAGATAGATGATGGGCAGGGGCGTGTGATGTTTCTGATCCGTAGTTACAACTCGTCCACCATCAAGATGGTGGTGTTAGATTTACGGCATTCATGAAGCTTGAAGGACGAAAAATAGATGGGATCGAGAGTCAATTGAGATATACTGGGGTGTCCAGGCTCCGCCCGGCAGGGCCATAACCGAAGAATTCCGAAATGTCTGATATGCATCTGATCAACCAAATCGGGTTGTTTCTCTATTGGGAAGCAACCGAATTGGGTTGATCCCTTTTATGGAAATTTGATGCCCACAAACACCGCTACCGAGCCCGATCGGATCATCCGGCGGATGTGAGTCAATCCATTTTAGTCCCTGACGACGGTGAGCGCAGTTGCGCAGGCCACGTATTCTCCTGCACTATGCATCGACATTTATGCGCCGCGTTTCTGCTCCTAATATCCTTGCCATGTCTTCTCCTAGCACAGGAGCACACGATTATCTCCTTCAATAATCTCCCAGCAAGGTTATTTTTCTTTATGGTAGAGCCCCTTCTCTTTCTAGATGTCGGCAGCTAAGCTGTTTTCTAGTCGACCATCTACCACGACGCTATTGACGGCGATATATATGTGTCGCCAGACGAGGGCAAGGGCTGGAAACTCGCTGCGCGCGCAGACGGTACTCCGAAAGGAGTCGCTGCTATGGTCATAGAGCATCCCTTCGACAGCTCCTACGTGAGTTTTGTGTCCGCGCATGTACTATTTCATTCTAGATGATCTCCAGGAGCTTTTGAGATTGGTCCCCACACATCAAACCGCATATGGTAATTGATGCACATGACCTACGCGTCGTCCGAAAAGGGTTTCCTCCTCCGTCCGTAGTACAATGAATATGTGACTGTCTGGCCTCTGACTCTGAGCACAAGAAATACTCGGTCACTGGACTTGAATTCCGACGCGTTCTTTCTGCTCTCCGCCCCCTCAAATTTTATTCACTATGAAATTCAAGTTCAAGCTTGATGCGCCGACAGCGACATTTTCGACTCCCGATACCTCGGCATTATTCTCATATGGATCCGCGTTCTCTGCCCCGCCTTTCAGTGCCGTGCCACCTGGATTACAGGCCCCTGCCTTCGACTCCCATCCAACCCTCGACAACTTCATGTTTACCTTCGAGACATCCACTGTCAACGTGCCACCCGTGAAGTTTTCACGTGGATCTTACCATTACGATCTGGCATCGGGAAAATATCCATTGAAATGGACATCTGTAGAGGAAATGCAGCAGTGGATCAAGAAAGAGCAGGGAGAAAAGACGATTGAGCTTCACCGCAAAGAGCACCGAAAGAACCGCTCGAAACAAACTCCAGCATGGGAGTCCAAGCACATTTATGTCTGCAGTCGGCAAGGGTCTCGCTCCTTGTCGAAGTATATGAAGAAGAAAACCTGGGGGCGCAAGATACCGAGCAAGCGCATTCTGACGGGATGTCAGTGCCGCCTGACAGTGAAGACATACCCAGGGATGAAGGAAGTCCTGGGACACTACACCCACGAACATTCACATCCAATGGGCGACGCGAACGCTAGGTTCATTCGCATCCCCGAAGAAACGCGACTCCATATTGCGGAACTGTTACGAATGGGTATTGATCCATCCCGAGTCGTAAGTCGGCCTGTATCATATCAACGATGCGTATTAATTTATATTTCTCAGCTCAAAGAAGTTCAAGGGAACGTGCATTCGGAAGATCATATCAGTGAACTGAGGAACCGCCCTGCAGCCCGTAATGAATTTATAACAGCCGCAGATGTGCACCAGATTCAAGTAAGTAAATGCGACGCAAGCAGCGCAATTTACTCACCTAAAACTTCGCGTCCAGAAAGATATTGAGGCCGAAACGATTAGGCTAGGGGCTCAGGACAGGCAATCAACCCAAGAGTGGGTCGAAAGGCTCCGCGCGCGCGGTGAATTGTTGGGCTATAAGGGCAGTAGTGACGCCCCACCAGCGGGATCTTCTCTCGCAGCCGATCCCTTTGCACTTTGCCTTCAAACGAAATACCAGAGTGAATGCTGGAAGAAGTGTGGCGGGAAATTTGCAGGACTTGACGCGACACATAATACTACGCATTACGAGGGCATGAGCCTATTCACGGTCATCGTGCGAGACCATTGGGGGCATGGTCAGCGAATTTATATTTGGCGCCATTGCTAAGCTCTCACCTGTTTTACCTCAGGGATGCCGGTGGCTTGGATGCTCTCATCGAACGGAACAGAAGACACCATCAACTTCTTTCTAGCTCTGCTCCGCAAGGCTCATCCCAATGTACGACCCCTGAAATTCATGTCAGACAAGGACTGGGCGCAGTTGAATGTCATTGCACGGCGGTATCCAGAGTCGCACCGATTACTTTGCTGGTGGCACGTCCTCCACGCTTGGCGCCACTACTTTCCCATAGAGCAGCATCCAGAATTGTGGGAGCTCCTGAAAGGCTGGATCCGCATCACGGGAGAGTCCGAATTCAAGGCATGCTGGGCAAAGATTGAGGCAATCGCACCTCCAAGTGTTATCGCGTACCTCAAAACGAATTGGCTTCCGCACGTCCAGATGTGGTCCGCGCAGTACCGTAAAAATCGTGGGGTCTTCGAGCTAGGTGACACAAACATGCTCGTCGAATCGTGTGCTGTTCCATCTGCTTGAATCTGCTATTACTGACTGGAGACGTTGATAGCTGGCACCATCTTCTCAAAGCGAAGTTTTTGGAGGGCAAACGGAATCGGCGGGTCGACCATCTCTTGCACGTCCTCCTAAACAAGGCAATTCCATACTTCATTGCCAGGCACCGTCGGCAGGAGTTTGGATTTGAGGGACCAGACCTTGAAGTGAAGAGACGCAGCGAGGTGGAAGCCCGCGCTCTCTCCATTGGGCCTGATTTGATCCAGCGCATGGAAAGTGGACTCTCAACGTATCGTGTGCAATCTCAGTCAGACACGTCTAGTGATGGGCAAGTTCGGTTCAGTTCGGTTCAAAGCCTTTTTTTTCCGAACGCTGAACCTGAACTTCGGTTCAGGTTCGGACATTTGCTGAACCTTGAACCTGAACCCGCGTTCAGGTTCGGTTCAGGTTCGAACTCGGTTCAAACCCGGATTTTTTCCCCAACCCAAAATGTCAAATCCAAGGCAAGGGATGCAAAAAATTGGCACTGTTGTGTACGTTTACTCATCCCTGAAGGTACTTCAGACCATCCGGACCACTGGAATGATAATTCAGATATATCCAAAGCAGATAGGCAGGCCTTATTTCAATCAAAACCCATGGTACAACACTGAATGTGACTGAATAGGTATTTGTACCCAAACTATGCTTCTAAATTGTTATACCATTGAATTTGTGAGGTGATAGCGACTCAAGTGAGCCCAGAAATCACTCAAATCACTCAAAGAAATGGCATTTCGGTTCGGGGTTCGGTTCAGGTTCAGAAAAACAAACTTTGGCCTGAACCCTGAACCTGAACTTTGGTTCAGGTTCATGAAGTTGCTGAACCTTGAACCTGAACCTCGCGTTCAGTTCAGTTCGGTTCGAGTTTGAACCGAAAGTCTGAATCGAACTTGCCCATCACTAGACACGTCCCAGTGGTATACTGTTGACCTCGAGGTCTACAGCTGTGACTGTCTCTCTTTCCCACTCATCGACTTCTGCAAGCACATTTGTGCCATGCAGCGACTCTTTCCGGAGGTCCCTCAGTCCGTGCCCATCTCCTCTTTGTCCACCACGGCTGCCACCGACGACTCCGATGAATCTGACCCTGAAGGAGACAACGAGGGCGACGACGACGAAGATCCCCAGACAACGGAACACGACGCGATCCTGCAAATTATTAATGATCTTCAGCACCTCGCTGTTCGCACTCGCTTGTCCCCACCTTCTCACCTGTCGGACGCTCTTCTGGTGCTCAAACACGCTGTTGGTACTGTCTTAGACGAGACGAACTTCGAGGACCGGGAAGTCCTGCCATCGCGGAAACAAGTCGCGCCAAATCAAAAGTCCGATTGGAAAGCAACACAAGAGATCATGGGAGCGCGTGTCAAGTCTCGAAAGATCTCGAAATACGCGGATGATGGGTACGCAGGTGGTGAGAAGAGTGGGAAAAGAGCAAAACCCGATGCTAGGGAGGCGCGTCTGACTCCGATGAGCACAACCTCAGGGGAGCCTCTGATACCTCCCCCACAATCGGCTCCGAGTGGCAGTTTCGATGTGCATGCGCATGAAGCACCTCGTTTACCACTTCCGCAATTCCAGGCACCACCATTCGATCCCGAAATACCACCTCCAGCCAATACCACCTCCAGCCGATACCGCGCACCCCGCTTGGCTTGATCCCCACCTCGCACACTCGCCATCTTCAGCGGCGCTCAATTCCTATCCTATTCTGCGCCTTCCTATACGCCAACTGCGGGGCCTTCCGTTTCTGCTGCCCCTTTGCATCCTCTGTATCTACCTCATCAGGAAAACCTGAATCTACTCCGAAGACCCAGATAGACCCAGATAGACTCAGATAGTTGTCATAGACATCATAGCAAACGGCTGTCTTTATAGAAACGTGGGAGGGTCGGGAATTTGCACATAGACCACCATAGACCACCTCTGCGCACCCTCGTCTATCATAGCTGCAGAGACATGATAGAGCAGATAGTTCTCATAGTCCCCATAATTTGACAAAGACGATAGGAAATTATGCATAAAAATATTATTTCAAGTCCCAAGTACATATGAACAATGCACTAGTTCAAGGTCATCAAAGGACAACGAGACTGTTGTCTCGCCCACCAGCTCCAATACGACGTTAAAGCAATCCAAGGAAAAATAGTATCGAGACGCGGAGTGGAACGGAGGCTGCGCTTGACGAGTTTGCGCAAGGAGAAGATCTTACGCTATTTGCGGGATGTTGCGACATCTTGAAGACAGGTTTGAGGAGAAAAGTGATTCTTGCGAGGCTTGAGGTAACAGATAGATTTTGAAGGGCGCTTGACGCTATGGTAGATGTTGCGGAAATTCTTGAGGCGATGAAGTCATCGGGAGGAAACAACAAAGACCGGAGCGTTGGGAGTGGGAGCTTTCTTGACGAGGTTGAGACTTGAAGCTTGATGCCATAGAACAGCGCAAGATTAGCGCAAGTATGAGTTGAGGAAGAAGGCGGCGCTTGGTAGTACGATGTCGGGGTGAAGTCGGGGAGAAAAGAGGACCAAAGGGCCGGACTTGAGGATGGGACAACATTTGGATACGTGAGGGAAAGAAACATGGCCATAGTTGCATTGGGGCGAAATGTTGGGGGAGATGGTGGGGGAATGGAAGAAAGAGTTGTGCGCTGGCAGCATCAAAGTTGTGGCATGTTTGTCGCGGCTGTGCATGCCCACGCTCAATGACAGTTGTCTCGGCAATGGACTTGGAGATTTTCCGCTGAGCTTGAGTTCAGCAGCTCTCAACGGCCCAAGCAGCAGCGGAACGGTGGCGTGGGCGCCTCTTGTTTTTGCTTTGTGTGTGCCAACGGGACGCGACGACCATAGATAACTTTCTTTATCCATCATGACTCTGATACCGTCAACTTGAAGTACACGGCAGCGAGGACCGGCTCCAGTTGCATCCACCGTAGATAATTCAATGGGAAGGTTGTGGAGATTTGTATGTCTGCTCCGGGACCTCATTGTGCGACCCAGATTTAACCCGGGCTCTCTTTTTAACAGGTGAAATTATTGTAACTATGTGAGTCTATGTAAATATCGGGACGTCTTGGAAGCTCATTATAGACACCCATAGACACTCATAGACGCTGGTGGTATCTATATAGGCCACCATAGACCATCATAGACCACCATAGGCTATCATAGTCCCCACCTGCACTTCATAGTATTTTGAGTTTTCCTGATGTAGGGCTATGTGTTTTCACCTAAGTTTTTGTGTGCAAAATTGCCGGTACTAAAGGTTGCTGTTTGCCGGTTTTGACCCAAAGACAACGGTATTAGAACATAACTACCACAAACATTTCTTTTGGGATTGGCTTTTTTCAAGTTTTTTTTTGTTCATGAGTGAGCTGACCTGCTATAGAGTGTGTCGGAAACCCATTGGGTTGCACGACGAATCATGATTGCCTCAGTACTAATTATATTAATGGACCGGAAGTCTTCCATAAATGCTAGTGCAATTCATTGTATTATACAAGATATGCCTTCGCTCCGCTCCGGCACGAGGGCTCTTTCGGGTATATCCGTCTTTCGGGCGCATTTGTACAATGTTGTTTTATTGAATCTCAGGCATTTTCTCGAAATAATATTGAGTGCTTGGTAAAGTTACAATGACCTTAGCGACAAAAAAAATGAAGCCCATCCTTCCAACACCTCGTAGTCTGAACTTTCGAAAAGGAAAACCCGACTGCTCTAGATTGAGTCCGAGCAACGAGCAAATGACCGGTACGTAGCATTCACCAGAATAAGATATTTTGTAAGAAATCTTTTACCTCGGAATCCCTTCTCGAGGCTCACTGCAAAGCGTATGAGAGCGAACTGCATGATAAATCGATGGTATATTGAACATAATATATATATAATGCATAGGTAAATTGGCGACCTGACTGCGTTGCTATAAGAGAAGAGATAGGGATTCTGTTGGTGAAAGTTTGATATGAGGTATTCCGATCCCACGAATACTTCTAAATGAACAGGCGACCCTGAATCTCGGGCACAGTTTGGAAACAGAGCGAGAGAAGACAAAACCTTTGTTCTGATGGCACCAGCATGTTTCGTGATGGAATGTATTTGAGCCGAGGTGGTGAGCAGAACCAACAGAGAGTGAGAAAGCACGGTTTTGAAGTCAATTTGATGAGGGGTTGTGTCTCGTTTCGCGAGTGCGCAATTTTTGAAGAGTAGGGGTTGAGGCTTGTGCTTGCAGCATAGGAATAAAAACAAAACAGCTTGAGTGTCAGGAAGTTTTGCACGAGAGAGTGGGCAAATGAAGTAAGGGGATCTCCAAACATCAAAGTCTATTGAGGGAATGCGAGCCATTTTATACCATGGCATGCCAAGCAAGACTACGTGGCCGCAGCATAGCCGCTGTGCGCTGCAGCATTGCGGGAAATGCGGCTATTACTGTGCCAAGCTGCGGCACGGTTGCTTCTGGTCTTGTGTTCAAGTCATGAGGCCTGCACATAATTCTGCGGAATGTCAAAGACTCAAAGCCGAGTCACTCTGCCGCAGTTCAAGGTCAGAAGGTATTATCTGGTGGTGCGTTGGCGGAGCTCCGTGGCCTTAAATGGGACATAGCTGTAGGCATACTGTGCGGGCATGAGAGTCTAAAAAGCTGCGAACGAAGGATTAGAGTGGAGGAATAGGAATGGGGATATATAAATGGGGATGCTCCACAAACATGTACAATCTGATTCGATAGATTTCGTTAAGAGAACGGATAATGGACTGCGTGGCGCAGTTGGTTTTGCATGTTATCACTGGATTATGTAACCTACCTGACAGGTCGCCGGTTTGAATCCCAGCAGTTGCAGCATTTAAAAAGATTTGCTCAAGTATTGTACCATTAGTGGTTTACCGCCGTTCGATAGTTAGATACAATAGAACCTCATTAGATTACTTACTTTACAAAGGAACTCCTTAGTTACTCAGAAACAGTAAGAAGTCGTAAGTAGGAAACAGTAGTAGAATTAAAACATGATTTCTTTTTTGAACGGGCACCAGGGCCCCACTACGTAGTGCTGTGTAGTGCTCCATAGTGGAGCGGCCCCACTATGGAGCACTATGCATACCCAGACCTGCACTACAGCCACTATGGCACTATGGCCACTACATAGTGCCGTGTAGTGGCATATAGTGGACCCATGTTTTACTGATGTAAGCGGAACTAAATGAGTCGGAAATTGAGAGTAACTAAAGTAAAGAAAAGGAACAGGTATACGGGGTATAGGAGGTTCCTTACAATCCTATTGTTGACCACAGAAACCATCACCCCTGCAAGCTCATTTCGAAGGCCCCGCAGTGCCAGTGCAATCTGCAGTCCAAGTAGGCACCATATCATCTCATCACACATTTCACTAATACTTCGACAGCAGTCAGCCGCATATACCTTTCCAGTGCCTGCATTCAACGGAGTCTCTGGCCCTTCCGCTCCTCCACAGGCGCCATCATCTGCGCACCACATCCCAAACCATCTTCTTGATCCTCGCCTCCTTCCCCGAATTCCGCCAACCGACAATCGCCACCTGTACGAACCCGCTGCCATCGCCAGATCACGCGGCCTCGAGGCTGCTCCCAAGGTGGCAGGTTCCCATCGCAAGGCAAAGAAGGAGAAGGGGAAAAAGCGCCAGCTTTCTTCTGACTCCGAGGACGACAGTGAGGCACCCCAGCGTAAATGTGGCCGTCCTCAAGGCTCCAAGAACTTCGAGCCAGAGGATACCAATGCACTCCTCGACATTGTCCAAAAGGAGCTTCCGCTTGGTCAGAAGGGTTGGGCCTCCGTCATCAACCGCTTCCGCAAGTGGGCTCGCAAGAATGGGCGGCCTGAGCGTGCTGGTAAATCCCTGGAGACGAAGTATAAGCAGGTGTGTTCTTCATTGCGTCTGTTGTAACATATCTAATATTATTGTGCAGCTGTTGAAGATGAAGAAGCCGATGGGCGTTGGCATCTGTCCCCCGGAAATTAAGCGGGCGCACCACATTGAGGAGATGATCAACCAATGTGCTGGCACTCGCGATCTCAGTGACTCCGAGTTCGATGCCGGCCATGTGTCATCCGATGACAGCATTGAAGTCCTCGACTCCTCCTCATCTCGAATCCACACAGCCGTTGCCCATCATGCACCCTCTCCCCCTCTTCGTCGTAATGCTCGCATGAATGCTCCTGATCTCGTCAACAAGCTTTCTCATGCTTTTGACCCCGAGGCACAGAAAGCCCGTGATGCTGAGCGCTCCCAGAGATCCTTCCAGACGACACAGATGTTTTCACTCACACAGCAACTTCGCGACGCTCAGGCTGCCAACGAGAGTCTCTGCAATCAGATCACCATCATGCAGAACCATCCTCACGATGTCGAGCGGGCACGCGACCGTGCAGAGCTCAGGTTGGAGATGGTAGAGGCTGCCAATGGGTTTTGGGGGGGCTCCTGTGCACCAAATCAGTCTCGATTCAAAGGCCGCTCCGATGTTGTGCGCCGCGATGGGAAAATTCGTTGTGAGATACTCTATCGTGATGGCGGAGCTTGCACTTACTGGATCTCAGACCCTTCTGACGACGAGGCCGAGAAGGAGAACAAGGACCCTAGTCCTCCTTCTCGTGGATGCACCGGTACTCATCTACACGGCAATTCATCATCCTTTGGACGGCAACCATCACCTAGCCCATCACGCCATCCATTACTCCATCCTGATACCCCTCGTCCATTCACTCTTCTACCAAGCATCGGCGATGGGAAAGAGCCAGTTGGCACTGGTGAGCGCACATCATTCTTGCTGGAGGGTTCAAGTGGTTGATTGGGCTGGCTCTGAACATTCTTACATTACCACATTCTTTTTTGACCTTCGGTGCTTCTGCAGTTACTCTCATTCTATTACTTACTAGCTACTACTTGCGAACATTCTATACTACCTCTGCTCCTAATGTGTGTACGTAGTCAATCAACTTGTTGACTTGTAAATTGCAATGTTATGAAAACGGGATACACGATCCGAACGGCGCTGGTCTGAGAACAGCATGTTCTCAAAGTTTGTCCATACTTCCTCCTCTTCACGGGTGTGCGTCCACAGTGGCATATAGACGTTGCGGATCTGGTTGATGCCCACCAGCTCTGCTCGAACATTGTTCAGCCGAACACAGATCTCAATCAGATCACCTCGTTCATTTAGGTGTCCAATTTCTAATGGAATTCGGAGACGTCCAAACGATCCTTGCAACCCATGCATCCCCCACTCGGCAGTCTGGTGATATGATAGAAGTTCTTGATCAAAGGCCATTCTTTCTTGAATTTCGTTCACAGTGCCTCGCATTTTTTGACCGCTTTTGATTGGAGCACGGATCTTCCCTTCAATTTGTTTGGCGCTGCAAGGAAATGCTGTGTCTGCAACGAGATAAATCCCGTCCGCGTACGAGTTCGAAGCTTCTCGTAAATTTGTTGGGCAATGCGAGAGTCGTGCCAACTGCCAGGAGCATTCAGCTTCGCAGCAATAACAGTCCCTGTATTGTCCAATGAGCTCTTTCACACAATGCAAATACAGAACATACCTTTGGGTGAAAACATGATAACAGAACTCACAGAATGCTCACAACCATCCGTTGTATGTGGCATTTTCTATTTCTTCGTTGTCTGAAGTCTGACAGGCCAGATTAAGGCCGTCGATGCTTCCGAAGGCACCAGTCAATCGCGGATGGCGTGCAACAATCAAATCATTGTATTCCTGGAAATCATTGACGTCCCTCGGCCAGTCAATTGCAGCTTCACGCATCCCACGGAGAACACCTTAAAGGATTTTGAGGCTGAATGTGATGTAGCGAGAGATGGTGCTTGGGATTAGTGCGAATATCTGCTGCAAGCTGATCTCCCTCATCGTAGAGTTGAGGTAGTGAAGGAGGAGGTCAAGTGCGCCAGCTGCATCAAGAGACCGTGCACCTGGACGAGTCTTTCCAGTACCAACAGCGTCGTCCCGGGGAATAGGGCTATTATACCATGCCTCAGTGAATCCGGACTTGAGGATCTTGTAGAAGGTGGCAACATCAAAGCCCATCGTGGTGATGTAAGCACGGTCATGCCGGCTCCTATAGAGTACCTGCCATGCAGTGGATCGGCGTGGATCGCGAAGCAGCTGAGGGCAGCAGAGATACAATCTGCTGGGTTTCCTCTGCTTGTTGCGTAACCGGTGGGCCTCTACGACTCCGAGCAAAATCACGGCCATTGCAGAGCCTGCACATAGTTGTTCTTCCTCCATTTCATCCTCCTCCATCTCCTCTAGCTGTTGGTGGTGAATTAACGCGTCAATATCCATTGATCGGGAGTGCAGACGTGTGCGCAAGTCGTAGATAGAAGCTGAGACGTGTTGATGGGTCTTGTTTACCACTTGCAACAGCCACAAACATCGATGGACTATATCTTTGTAAAACTAATCTATTTCGCGGCTTGTGGGAACCCAGAACGACTAGATTTTCGGAATATAATGTCATGCCGACATTGCTGGCACCCCTCCGATATTCTTCAAATCTTTTTCTATGCTTATGGAAAGTCATCCATTAAAGGGGTCGTCAAAATATCAACTCTATGGCCCTAGGTTAAATATTTCTTTTAGACCGCATTTTGCCCATTTTTCAATTGATATATTGGTTGACTTTCCATAAGCATAAACAAAGATATGAGGAATATCGGAGGGGTGCCAGCGATGTCGGCATGACACAATATTCCGAAAATCTAGTCGTTCTGGGTTCCCACAAGCCGCGAAATAGACTATTTTTATAAGATTATTGTCCATCAATATTTGTGGCTGTTGCAGCGGTAAACAAGGCCCATCAACGCGTCTCAGCTTCGATCCACGACTCTCTCGCGTGCCTACCCTCGCAATCAATGGATATTGACGCGTTATTTCACTACCAACAACTAGAGGAGATGGAGGAGGATGAAATAGAGGAAGAACACATACGTGCGGGCTCTACAATGGCCGTGATTTTGCTCGGAGTCGTCGAGGCCCACCGGCTACGCAACGAGCGGAGAAAACCCAGCAGATTGTATCTCTGCCGCCCCCAGCTGCTTCCTGATCCGCGCGGATCCACTGCCTGGCAGGTACTCTATAAGAGTCGACATGATCGTGCCTACATCACCACAATGGGCTTTGACGTCGCCACCTTCCACACGATCCTCGAGTCTGGATTTGCTGATGCATGGTACAATAACCCTATTCCCCGGGACGACGCCATTGGTACTGGAAAGACACGTCCAGGTGCACGCTCCCTCGATGCAGCTGGTGCACCGGGCCTCCTCCTTCATTACCTCAACTCTACGATGAGAGAGATCAGCTTGCAACAGATATTTGCATTGATCCCAAGCACCATCTCTCGTTACATCACATTCAGCCTCAAAATCCTTTTAGGCATTCTCCGCGAGATGCGTGCAGCTGCAATTGACTGGCCGAGGGATGTCGGTGATTTCCAGGCGTACAATGATTTGATCGTTGCACGTCATCCACGCCTGACTGGCGCCTTCGGAAGCATTGACGGCCTTAATTTGGCTTGTCAGACTTCAGACAATGAGGAAATAGAAAATGTGACATACAATGGATGGCTGTGCGAGCACTTTGTGAGTTCTGTTCTTGTGTTTTCACCCAAAGGTACGTATGTTCGGCATGTGTATTGTGTAAACGAGCTCATTGGACAATACAGGGACCGCTATTGCTGCGAAGCTGAATGCTCCTGGCAGCTGGCATGATTCTCGCATTGCCCAGCAAATTTACGAGAAGCTTCGGACTCGTACACCAAAGGGATTTTATCTCGTTGCAGACACAGCATTTCCTCGCGGTGCCAAACAAATCAAAGGGAAGATCTGTGCTCCAATCAAAAGCGGTCAAAAACTGCAAGGCACCGTGAACGAAATTCAAGAAAGAATGGCCTTTGATCGAGAACTTCTGTCATATCGCCAGACTGCAGAGTGGGGGATGCGTGGATTGCAAGGATCATTTGGACGTCTCCGAATTCCATTGGAGATTGGTCGACAAAATGAACGAGGTGATCTGATTGAGATCTGTGTTCGGCTGAACAATGTTCGAGCAGAGTTGGTGGGCATCAACCAGATTCGAACTGTCTATATGCCGCTGTGGAAGCACACCCACGAAGAGGAGGAAGTTTGGACAAATTTTGAGAACATGTTGTTCTCAGACCAACGCCGTTCGGATCGTGTCTCTCGTTTTCACAAGAGTCAACAAGTTAATTGACTACGTACACACACGCATTAGTAGCTAAGGTAGTATAGAATGTTCACATGTAGCAGGTAATAGAACGAGGGTAATTAGGCTGAGTGCAGAAGCACAACGTTCAAAGGAAAAAGGAATGTGAATGTGGTAATGTAAGAATGTTCAGAGCCAAGCAACTCAACCGCTTGAAGAACCCTCCGGCAAGAATGGGGTACGCTCACCAGCGCAAACTGCCTCTTTCCCATCACCGATGCTTGGTAGAAGAGTGAATGGACGTGGGGTGTCAGGACGAAGCAACGGATGGCGCGATGGGCTAGGTGATGGTTGCCATCCGAAGGATGACAGCTCGCCGTGGAGATGAATACCGGCGCGTCCACGAGAAGGAGGACTGGGGTCCTTGTTCTCCTTCGCGGACTCGTCGTCGGAAGGGTCTGACATCCAATAAGTGCAAGCGCCGCCATCACGATAGAATATCTCACAACGAATTTTCCCATCTCGGCGCACAACATCCGAACGGCCTTTGAATTGCGACTAATTGGCCCCAAACCCACGCCCATTGGCACCCTCTACCATCTCCAACCTGAGTTCCGCACGATCGCGCGCCCGTTCGACATCATGAGTATGGCCCTGCATGATGGTGATCTGATTACGGAGACCCTTGTTGGCGGCCTGAGCGTCGCGGAGTTGTTGTGTGAGTGAGAGCATTTGGGTGGCCTAGAAAGATCTCTGGGAGCGCTCAGCATCGCGGGCTTTCTGCGCTTCGGGGTCGAAAGCATGTGTAAGCTTGTTGACGAGATCAGGAGCGTTCATGCGACCATTACGGCGAAGTGGGGGAGAGGGTGCACGATGGGCAACAGCTGTGTGGACTCGAGATGAGGAGGAGTCAAGGATTTCGATGCTGCTGTCGTCCGATGAGGCATGGCCGCTGTCGAATTCGGAATCGCTAAGATCGCGAGTACCGGCACGCTGGTTGATCATCTCCTCGATGCGGTGTGCACGCTTGATTTCCGGTGGGCAGATGGCGTCACCCGTCGGCTTCTTCGTTTTTCAGAAGCTAAATGATAATATTAGATATGGCAGTGCATATGCGATGAAGGACGCACCTGCTTATACTTCGTCTCAAGAGATTTACCAGCACGGTCTGGCCGACTATTCTTGTGAGCCCACTTGCGGAAGCGCTTGTGGATGGCGGCCCAACCTGTCGGACCAAGTGGGAGCTCCTTCTGGACGATATCGAGGAGTGCGCTGGTGTCCTCTGGCTCAAAGTTCCTGGAGCCTTGGGGACGGCCACGTTTCGCAGGACGCTGAGGTGCATCACTGTCATCCTCGGAGTCAGAAGAAAGTTGGCGTTTCTTCCCCTTCTCCTTCTTTGACTTGCGGCGAGAACCGGCCACCTTGGGAGCAGCCTGAAGGCCGCGTGATTTGGCGATGGCGGTGGGCTCGTATAGGTCATGATCGTCACTTGGAGGAAGAGGTGGAAGGAAGTGAGGATCAAGATGAATTGGGGTGTGGGGTGGATGAGCGGAAGGGCCGGAGAAGTTGTATGTGGCAGAGTGCTGTGGAACGATTACTGAACTGTAATGATGATATAATTTGGTGCCTACCTGAACTGCAGATTGTGCTGGCACTGCAGGACCTTGCAAAGGAGCTTGAGGGAGCGACGGCTTCTGTGGGCAACAATTGGATGTTAATAACGCTTTTCAGAAGGGATGGACCCATACCATGGAAGGCTCTGTGTAGACACGCCATTGGCCATCTGCGTCGCGGAACCAGGGTCTGCCGGTACGATCGTATTGAATCTCGGGTGCAGGCACAAGTGGCGCCTGAGTGAAAGGTGGAGCAGCTGGATCCGACATTGTAAAAGGAGAAATGAATGAGGAACGAGAGGAATGAACGAGTGGGAAGCTCGAACAAAGAGACACCAAGGCTCAGCAGCGCCTTTATGGTTTCTGGAGCGGAGGCAATTCGGGCATATAGGCTTTGTCGTTGAGAGGGTCTTGGTGGAGATGTCAAAATGAGTTGAAAGCAAAGTGTAATGGCGACGCACTCTGCCCCGCATAATTTGACTTTGCAGGGTGTCGATGCGACGACGATCTGAATGGAGAGCAAGTTACTTTCAAACCATGGAAACAGTGGCGTTCTAGCCATGTACTTAGTTCCCAGAAGGCATCAAATCGTGCGGTATTGATTACCCTCTCGAGACGAAGTGGCTCTTGCGTGTGGTACGAAGTGCAGTAATGGTCACCGTAGTAGACATGTATTAGGCCTAGAGCCTGTAGATTAGTCAGCATCATCGACTTGTACAGCACTTGTGTCGCCGGAGGGTCTCAGAAGAACATGTGACATTTGCGACATGCAGCCCAATCCGGCCAAATGCCCGGTGGATGCTTGACGGATTCGTTCGAGATTCGTTTATGCGAGAGCAATTGAATCTAATATAATCTGTAGGGGGGGTAAGGACCCCCCCTACAGATTAAAATAAATTACAGTTTATTATGGGGTCAAGACGACATCAAAGTCAGATCCAAGTCCGATGGGGTCCTGACAGCTGCCTCGGCATCCCGGCGGAAAATGCGAAAATATTCCAAAACATTTTTCTATGCTTATGGAAAGTCAACCATTGGTTGACTTTTCATAAAGATACGAGGAATATCGGAGGGATGCCAGCGATATCAGCATGTCATTATATTCTAATAATCTACTCGTTCTGGGTTCCCACAAGCAATAGAATGGATTATATTTCCCAGAATATAATGTGCCCACTGCAGTCGGTAAACAACACTCGTCAACATGTTTCAGCTTCGTCCGCAACCACCCGCACGTGCCTCTACTCCTGATCAATGGTTATTGACATGAGAATTCACCATTATCAGCTGGAGGAGATTCTGGAGGACGAAACGATCGCGATTTTCGCATAACTCGAAGGTCTCGGGCTACGAAGCAAGCGGAGGAGACCAGCGGTTCCAGCCATGGAATAGTGCACGGTGTGCCGGTGATCCTCCTCTGGAGGTGCAGGGGTTCTTGGGTGTGGAGTCGACCAGGGTCTGCTGTTGTTGTCAGTGAGAAGGCTGACATGTACGACATGCATCTCAATCTGGCCCCATTTCCGGATGATGCTTGACGAATCAGTTCAAAATCGGGTTAGCGAGAGCAATTGCATCTAATATAATCTATTGGGGGGCTAGGGACCCGCCCTACAGATTAAAATAAATTGGAGTTTATTAGAGGGTCAATGCGATATCAAGGTCAGATCCAAGTCCTGGACAGCTGTCTCAGCATCCCGGCGAAAAATGCGTAGATATATTCCAAAACCTTTTTCTATGCTTATGAAAAGTCAACCATTATCTATCCGGGGTGGGAATACTGTGGGGCGTTAGTGAATCATTTAGATGGTACGTGGGTTTTCGACATTTTAGATCTCGAATATCGACACGCCAGATCTTCAAGACTTTCCCTCGAGGTTTTAAGGAACATCGTTCTAGTGTTTCGCTCTCACGTGAATCATCAAAATGTGATCTCTCGAATAACAAGCCTGGTTTTCATTCATAGCATAGTTCCATGATTTGGGTCAATTATTTTTGCAGGCGGCTAGAGAAGATGAGAATACACCCCCCCCGGAAAAGCTCCTGGCCAAAAACGGTTTGTGCTACACCGCTTGCATCAAACACTAACGTGGGCAGCCATTTGTTCCAGACGACATCACGCTCACTCCAGTTTCGTTTGCCCATCCAACGTATCCTGAGAAGTTTTAATGTGTGTAGGAGAATTTTCACATCGAGGACTCGTATGGGATCTCAATATTCCATCTGATAAAGTAAAGATTCCCCAACTTAAATTTGGAGAGACTGTATCTATCACCTTCCGGAAATGCAATCAAAACATTTATCTCAGAGTTAGATAAATTTTGTCAGAGGGAGCGTAGTCCTGAACTTTGGTGGCGCGAGCTGGTTTTCCTCATTCCCACCAAGGTCCACGTCAGTTGTACACCTTGACCCGCCCACACCAATTCAATGATGCACCCACATGAGCACACGGGACATTGCAGATCCGTGTATTCACTAAGGCTGTCACAACCCCTCTGCCATTCTACAAATTTTGTAGGATCAGAGTGACTAATGGCTTGTGTATTCGGATAAACTGTCACAATCATAGCAGGAAACGGTCGTAAAAGCTCGACAATCCAGAACAGGAAATCTGTTCCAAATGACGACGTACCAACCACAGTTCACGTTATGCATGAGAGAAAGTATGCACTGCGCGTCGTAGGCCGGAGAATCTGACGCAGGGTAGGAAGTCTGAGACGACATCTGGGAATTGGCTCGTTGCACAAGCTATGTGGCAGTTCCTGTTCTCTCCACTGAGTCCACTCGGAAATGCAAACAAGAGGTTGAATTCATGTGGTTAAACTTCAGAGAAGCAAGCCATTCTCTCCTGCCACATTTTGGCGGGCAAGCCAACATGCATATCACAAGCACCAATCGGCGTGCACCACGCCGATTGCGTATCTGGACTTCATTTGCCGTCAATAAATTGGCTTGGGATGTTTCTTACGTAGCGTTGAACTTCCCCAAAAACTCAGTGGTCATCAAAATATTGTGTCCACAACAACCGGGTTAAATTGCGTTGTCGTGAATAAACTGGCTTGTAGTGACGAAATGGCTTGGTTTTGCCAGGACGTGCCCCAATCTAGATTAGTATCTCACTGGATACTAGCTTCAGTAAGATTCGTCGCTGAGTCTTATTCACACCCCAGGTTGGACTGTTGACCGCGTTCGTCGGCGCTTGGACTTGCAGAGAACGAGTTAGCTTGCTATTATTGCACTGTAAATCCTTTTGTGGCCTGCCCTCAAATAATTTGCCTTGACCCGATTATTGGCTTTCAGCCAAAAGAAAGAGTGCGGAGTTTTAAACGACAATGTGCATTGGCCTACCGCGACCAATATATATTTGGAGGTACGAGCCGGAGATTCCGGCTGATGGATGAGCCATTTGTAACAGATGTCCAAGTCTATTATTTCCGAAGTTAGAGCAGTGTTTCTTCTTCTGCAATAAACAATTGGTTGTAGGAATCACTTGGCTTGCGGCTGTCTAATAGGTATGTAATAGAATAAATGACCTCACAAAGTGGCATGGAGCCGCAATATTGGCTTATGACAAGCCAACCACTTCGGCTCAGATACGAAACAATACTGCCTCTTATATTGTACCTGAGAAGTCGGGGTGAAATATTAGAGCATATGTTGGCAGGTCCACTCTACATCTACCAGGTTGCGGATGGCGTAGATCAAAGGCTCCCTCACGGATTCTCCGATCGATGCTAATTCTATAGTTAACTGCGACTACTTTAAGACTTAGAAACGGTGGAATATTATAAAATAAAATAAGTCAAACTCAAGTAATCAATGAGTGAATAAAGATAACCATCTGAGCGACAGAATTTGTGCTGACAATGTCAGAGTCATTTTGGCTTCTGTGTGGCTTGGATATGTTGAAACTACAATCGAAGTGGCTCCGGTACGTTAAAGTATGGGCTTGAGTTTAATACTGTTCAATACCGCTGCATTTTCTTTATCAGGTATTCGAAGAATGGGCGTGCAGCGGCTGAAACTGTCTAATACTGGTGCTTAGCACCTGCACAACATATGACGGATGGTCGACCTCGGCGCTACTTTGAACCAGGCAGGACGGTGAATGAACTCGCTCAAGTCGAGATCCTCAGTGTATTCAGATATACAGGATGCAGTAGATATCTAGTAGTAGTTGAAAGCGGCATGGTAGAACGGGGCCAATTCGTGCATAAACCTCTTCAAATGTAGTTTGGATGTAGCTGTGGGATTGCAGGATCATGTTTACATTGGTGTTCTAGCATCAAGATTGTATCTGCTACAGTGCTAGCCATGAGTGTAATTGTGCGCAAGCGACGCCCGCCAAACAAGCCAATTTGCGCACGCCAAAAAAGCCATCAGGGCAAAATTCAAACTCCGATATAGCCATTGGCCAAGCCGATCGGAAAAGTCTCCCAAACAAATGTTTGCTTTGTAAATGTCTTTAATTACTGTATATAAGAATTAGAAAAACAAATTGAAGCCGCAGATTCATTTCAAACAGGTATCATTCCGGCCCTCTTGAACCTCTCGAACGCCTTCAACCACGATTCAAGCGGGTCCATCTCCTCGCCAAACCCGGCCGCCCTGATTTTATCCAAACTGAGCTGTCTGTCGAAATCCAGGAAGTAGCCGAATCCGTCCATGCTCGTTGCTCGGAACACGTCGTTCGCTTTATAACACTTCTCCTTCAGAATATCTCGGTGCTTGAGTACGTACTCCGTTGGCTTAAGCACATCGGCGTCAGGCGCAGGCGGGCCCACACCGACGAGCCCGAAGTATGCCGCGAGCGCGGGCCACCGCTCGCGCATGGTTGAAGGCTCAACTCGGTCGGCCACGTTGAAGAGCTGTCCGCTCCCCGCTTCTTCTGGGTGAAGTGAAGCCCAGATGGCTGATTTCGCAACTCTTTCGGACGAGACCTCGTTGAACTTTGAATTGAACCCCATCTCAATTCCGGGAAAGGAACCTGCGCCCCTTCGCCTTCAGCCGCAAGGTAGAGAGAAATATACGTCGCCCAGTGGGAGGCGAAATTAGGTTTGCTGCCTTTGGGCGAAAAGCCAACCTTCGTTGCACTACAGTCATTATTGATTCGGAGGGAATGAAAATGCAGTTTACGATGACATCCGGGCGAACCTCACACCAAGTCCAACTCTTGCCTTTACTGCGTTCGCAGAGGAGGTCTTCAAAGGCGTAGTAATGCTTGGCGGCTGACGGGGATGGAAGACGTCCCATAGTTTCTTGGTAAGGAGGTTTGAATGGACCTCCACCAGGTATATAGCCTCCATAGTAGCCCTGACGGCCTTTCTCCAGTAAAGCAATGGAGCAGAACAAAATGACCTACCAGCGTGCCACTTGGCCAACAGAGGAAGCAGAAGTTTGGCGACAGGGATTCGAGAGCGCCGATGACACGCTCGAGCATCCCACAGTTGGTCTTAATCTGCACCTCCGCATCGTCGTCCGACTTGAAAGCTGGTGTCATACACATCGGCGTTAACTAGATTTCAAACGCGAGGGGATAACATTACCGAAGTAATAGACATGCGTCACGGCTGCAATGTTTTCCACCTTATCCTTAAGGATCGCCGCAAGCGTTTCAACCGTTCCCTGCGTCAGATCGATATTGGTGACTAGATCAAGGGCAGGAGAGTCCGGCGTAGGCCAGAAGGAATCTACGATCCTCAGGGGTCTATTGACGACGGCGGTGACATTGGAAAATGTTCCTTTCGCGGGAAAATTTTCCAGGAGCTGTTCGACAACACCCCAGCCAGCGATCCCGGATGCACCAAAGACGAGAGCGTGGGCGGGCGCGGATCCCATATCTTCGACGTTGCGGTCGAGAGCTGGGCTAGTTGGCAAGGAGAGACTGGGAGATGCTTGGAAGTTTTATATCGCCCCACTTAGGCATATCACTGGTCATGCGGACGGAATTCGTTCAGTCACCTTCTACGAATCTTCAATCGAGGAATAAATCTCGGCAGCTCGGCAAAGCCAACATCTTGCCGCAAGTGTGCCGATGTGTCCCCAGGATGATATGTTCGCGCTCATCATTATTCATGAAGCCCTCGTCGAGTATACATTACATGTTCCCTGTCCGATGTGAACAGTAGCTGAAAAGATTTGCTGGATGCTTTCCTCGTATTTTAAGCAGATCCCAGAATCAGATTGCACATGTTTGCAATCACCTCGATTCGACTCGTTTTCTCAGCCACGTTCCATGCGTGGCTCCAAGCTCGCTCAATTCGGTCTCTTATTCTCCCATGGTTATTCTCAGAAAACGCCAATTGACAAGAACACTGTCGATGCCTCTTATTCGGGTTCCGGGTAGTGCTCGGACCAGGACCATTAATCCATCGATGCCTTCAAATATGTTCGGCACTCGTCGGCGGCAAAGTTTTCCATGTTCTTTGGTCTCCGGAGGCCAATGGCTTGTCCCCACATAGGATTTACGTACAGTGCACCTCATGAGTTCTCACTGCGGGGGTCCACACATTTTTGCGGCCCAAAAACGAGGTTCAAACATGTCTACCTGTTTCATTAAATTTAGGGCTTGTAACAAAGATAAGATGAAAAATGTAAGATTGTCTTCTCTGGTGCATTTAAATTTCTAATTTATAATCTAGTCGCTGGGATGGCTGACAAGCTTTAAGCTGAAGCCTGTGCCCCGCTGCGCATGCAGTCCGACGCACGAGAGACTGTCGTGCACTACGTGCGGCGCGGGATGATGAGCAGGGCGGGGGGGGCGCCAGTAGGTGTTGTTGTGGGCGAGGCGGGTGTGGCGGGCCGAGGTCGCCGGCATGATATCATCCGGATGACATGAGCTTCAACGACGACCACAAGGAGGGCCCTGTAAGTTATTCCCAGCGATTTAAAAACCGGTTTTTAACAGTTTATATAAACCGGGTGTTTATAAACGGGTTTTTAAACCAAAGTCTAAAATACGACCTCATCAGCCTTTCTATCCCAAAAAGTCTTCACAGCAGCCTGGTCACCATTGTCACCTGCGACGACACTCCCTATGCTTCTTCCCGACCACTCTGCAAGGCTGTTGATGGTGCCGGCTCGATCAAGAGGCTTTATCTGCCAACAAATCTTTGAAAAAAGCAATTTTATATCCACGCCATCGCAGCTACTTCAGTTCCTGGTTGTAGCGAGTGTTCCCTAGGTGACCCCAGAGCCAAAGTAAAGCTGCATTGAAGCTGCACCGATATTTTTCTGTGGCTGATTGCCGACGGTCCGTGGTCCCGAAATATTTAAAAACTGGTCATTTTGCTCCGACCATTTAAAAACTAGTTTATAAACAGCTATTTATAAACCGGTTTGCAAACAGGCCTAACTTACAGGGCCCTAAAATTTATTTACGAGGGACCCAGCGAGAGTTGCCAAGACACCAGCAGTCGCACTCGCCGAGCCACTCTCGCTGCTCTCAGACCGCGTGCAACTCATCTAAGCTCGCCCGCCATCTGGCCGCCATCCCAACGCCATCCGCCTCTTGGAGGTGCCACTGAGCGCATTCGTGTGCGACCCCGCGTGTCTGTACGCTCTCTTCGATCCGGGCAAGCCCGTCGTGCTCGTGTGGTAGCCGGACGACGCGGGCCGGCGCAAGAACGCGCTGAAGAAGATATTCCGAGTCCCGAACTTGGTTACGATGTGCCCGCCGCTGCGCGACGGCCACGGGTGCGTGTACATGAAGTATACAGTGTTGCTGTTTGGGAAGGGTGGAAAACTCCGTCGTTGTGGACACTGCAAATCTCGTGCGATGGATTGGCGGGAGATCGAGAATGTACGTGCTGCTTCTTTATTTCTTCTTATTTTGTGTGCTGATTCCAAAACGCTGTACGTATACATCGTTGACGTACCGCTCTGGCACGGAGCCACGCTTATAAAGACGCCCTGCCCCGGCGAGGGCAAGGGTGAGTCTTTCCCCCTCCCATTCTCGAGTGCAATCGGCGTGAATGAGGCGCTGCGAAGTATGCAGATGCAGGCAGTGGGTCGTATTTTCCTCTTCTTCTATTCCTCGTTTATTTTATTGCTTCTACTTTGTTTCGTACCGCTATTCTCGTGTGTTCGGCTTGATCATGACGTGCTTGTTCCTTCCGTTGCGGTCTTTCCTTCTTTTTGCTTTGCTTGCTGTGTCGACAGCCAACATCTCCCTCCCTTTCTCCCTCCCCTCTCGGCGATGGTCAGTTGCACGTACGCGCCTTACACCCTCGCCCATATTTTCCCAATCCGCTCGCTTCTGCTCGCCTTCTTTCTTTCCATCTCTCCTTCCGCTCCCGGCTCGCGCTTTGTGCCTCTTGGATCAATTTATCCCCTTCTTTCCTCCAGTCTTCTTCCTTTTTTTCTTCTTCTTTTCTCTTCTTTCCTTCCCCTTCGTCGCGTTCTACGAACTCGCTCTCTGACTCGTTCTCTCTAGCACGACCGCCTCCCCTTCCCTGCCTCAACTGGCGCGCAGGGCGCGCCGCACCTGTCCCCAGCGTGCCCGGCGGGTGGGAGGGCTGGGGCGGCAAGGAGGGGGTGTTGGTGTAAGTGTGATTCATGCTGGTTCTTTCTTTCAGCTTGTTTTCTTGCTTCCGTCCATTCCCTCACTGCGTTGTGGCGCCATGTAGACTGACTGTAGTCTTCGTTCGGCTACGGCATTATACACAGGTAGACATGGGAGGGAACTCTGTCTACGCCTCCCTCTAGCTGTGTCTACGGGTGTCGATCGATCTATGTACCCGTGTACAGCGGCATAGCTGGACATGACGAAAATCTGTTTACGGGTTGGCAACTAGGGGCTGGAACGCAGTACTTCTTTATCCCCTTCGCCTTCTCTTTCTGGTTTTCCCGTCTCAATAATTCCTTTTCTATATTGCTCATTGCCGTAGATGGTCGAGTTGTTCGGCGTTGGCTATCCTCCACGCTCCACCTCCCATCCCTTTTTTTTTTCGGCCCACCAACCCATCTAATCTATTATTCTCTACCCATTTTTATTTGATTACCCCATTCCCGTTCAGATGGCCGGTTACGGTCAAGCTCCTCCCTTGTCTTCTTTCATTTCATTTATTATATTTCCCTGGAACTGTACCCGTTCATGGTACCGAGGCAGATTCAACTGCGTAAAGTGTCGGGGCAGACACAATAATGAGTATTCAGATCTTCAGACCACGCCATGTATTCCTATTATCTATATCAGTTTAGTTTCATCCTCCGTCCCAGCGAGCACCCGCGAATAGCTCACATGCTGCTTAGAGGATTGTTAGAAGAGCAAGTTCAGAAAGAGCGGATCAACGTCTTGGTGTGCACAATCGGCCCGCGAATCCGAAATTGTCTTTTGAGCATGTTCCGCTCAAAGAGAGCTCTATTCCTTCGATAATGAACACACTACACCTAGGTATCCAATATGGAGCTATTCTGAATTTTGAAAGAAAAGGTTTCCGAAATCTAAAAGTTTTTTGCGAAATGATTAATATTGCATCGGGAACGGCATCGACTAGGCTTTGTCGCATTCCAACTTCATTTCTCTTTGCGTTCATTCTTTCGCTTTCTAGGAAGTAATTACTGTATCAAAGAATATGCGAAATTTAGTGTGACTAATATTCGAAAGCAGCGGCAAGCAATTTGTCAAAAACAGGAGATCCAATGCCAGCTAGCGGGGGAGATATCGGAGTGGCAGGCTGCTTCGAAACTGTGCGGACTTACTAAGTGCATCCCATCCTTTCGTCGCATCAAACGCAACCTACGATGATTTTTCAAAGCAAATCAGATACACTGCGAAATCAATGATTGCAGAGCTCACTGATGATGTAGGGCACACCGAGCCAGAGTTGTGACCTTCAGTAATATCCGTAAATGCCTTTGAGTTCGTATACAGCCAGGGGTTGAGGAACCCTAAAACGGGCTTGCCGGCGGTAGAGTTTTTATTTGAATGACTAGGCTGTCTTACCGAAAAATACTTGGGTTAAAGGGCCATGGCTTCACCTGGCATGCAACTCGTACTTCCTTTTTCTTCTTCTTTTTGCTCATGAGCATCTCATGAATCACAATTATGATGTAATTTAGGAAGTTTATTATGTGATTCCCAGACCTAGATCTTGGAGCCCCCCCTGTTCTGTTTTGTTTGATGGATTACATTGCTCCATATATAGTTCATCGACTGTCTTTGAACTTGTAGTTGTGGAGTCTGGCTACTAGTTACATTGCATTCACAATTGAAGGAAGGCCTGTTACCGAGATTTATTTTAGTAGAGAGGGGCACTGCCTACTGCAATGATTTTATGAGCGGCATAAGAAGACTGAGAAGCAACAAAATGAGCACACACAAAATCTTTAAATAATAATTGAGTAAATTGGGCTCAACCTCAAGAGCTACATGATATTGAATTCTAAGAGAGTGTGATCATGAGCTGGTGGTTGCTTTTTTGTGGCACTCGTCGTCAACCTGCGGTTGACTCCTTGTGGCAGTCGGCATAACCCGAAGACAAAAAGTTTTTGTTATTGATGTGATGATTTTCACTGAGTAACCTCAGAAGAAAGTTTTTCCCCCAGTGCGTAAATACAAACAAAGACACAGCCACTATTCTCATTAGCTTTTCTTGTGATCTTTTTAATGGCGGCCCCTAAAGTATCAGGCACAGCCACTAAAAAACCCCTCAACGAAAACGGAAACTAATGAAAAAAGGATGATTTTGGGTCCCCCGAGATTTGAAAGGGTAGTAGCCATCTTCGTCACTTCGCTACTTTGCTTATCTCACTTATTTTCACGAAACCTCGTCACTTTGATCGCATTCAGTGAAAGTTTGTTACTTCCGATGATTTTCTGTGTAAGTTCGTCATTTAACTTGGCACGTTCAAGAACCCCGAACATCGGCCATCATTGTTCCTTCAGCACAAGGCCGGACAGTTTTTTTCATATAGATACCGTACCTTAACACTAACCACTAACCCTAACTGCTAACCCGAACTAGAACCACTAACCCAAACCTCTAACCGCTAACCTCTAACCACTAACCACTAACCCTAACCAGCTAATCCAAACCTAACCAGCCGAGCTCGGCACACCGCTGATTCTGTGATGTGCCGACAGGCACACGGCACATTGATCCAGGGAAAGACAAAGAAATTCCTTGAACTCACAAATTTTCATAGAATGCCATCAAACTGATGAATTTAGGCGAAGTAATGAAGTGACGAAGATGGCGTGGACTTGATTTGAAAGGGACAATGACATGTGTAAACACAAGTACTCGTAAAATGTAAGTCGACAGGAATTTCAGGAGTCAGGGAAAAAAATGGAGCTGACCGATCGGAATCAACCAAGATCGCATCGAGTTAAACACAGATCATGGAGCAATCATATGCTCCCGACATATCCATTGGCGATAATGAAAAGATCGCAAGGAGAGCGGATCACGGGTACTTACTTTCTCGATGAGTAATTGAAAAAAATTACGAGTACTTATGTTTACATATGTTATCGTTCCTTTCAAATCTCAGGGCACCTAAAAATGATCGCTTTTTTACTTGAAATCGATTTTGTTGAGTGACATATTTGTGGCTGTGTCTAATGCATTTACCCGTTCCATTAGAAATAACTCTAATGAAATTAGCGGCTGTACAATTGCTCTTGTTTACCTACTCGGGGAAAAATAGGAGTTACTCGGTGAAAACCAACAAAAAAGTTTTTTGTTCTACCCTGCCGATGTCCCCTGTTCGGCATTTTCCGTCTTTCGCTCCTCTCTGTCACTGTTCCATTGCCTTGATGAGCATTAATGAACATACCTTCATCTGAGTGCTGTCCAAAAAGATGAGAGACTCCATAACCAGCTTGACCACTGGCATGACCTTTGAATCTGGTTTCACTACTCTTTGAATCTATCCATGCTGCGCTTGGCTTGCTGTTAATTTGCCTTACACCGTCAACAGTGCTCCTATTATTGGCTTACGCATATCCCGATCAGGCAACCGCTCCTTTCTGTCTTCGCTCCCTCTTATAAAACTATCTCTCGGCTCCAAGCCTAACGGTGCGATATGGTACCACGACAGAATTTCTCGACTGGTTCCAGTTGCGAACCCGATGGTCTATTACATTCACTACACCTCGGAAACGCTGTGATCACTCAGCCTGAAATACTTTGTTGCGGATCCGGACCTTAATGCATGATCATTTTATCCCATGCCCTGGTGAACCACTTCATTTTCATATATTCCAAAAGAAAGAAAAATTTAAGTACGAGTTGCATGCCGGGCACCGCCACGGCCCTTTACCCAAGTGATGTATTATGGGAGGAGCCAGGTTCAAGGGTGAGGCCCAAACACTCCTGATGGCATACACTGACCGCATGTGCATTGAATCGACGTGCTTTACTAGATGCCAATTCACGGAGGGTTATACAAGAGTGGGACCTGGGTAAATAAGTATTCCATATGACTCTACCACATTGGATCTGATATTGGGATTCAGGATGAAGAGGAAAAGGTACACAGAGCAGCCGCGGCAAATGCCACCGGCAGATGCCGTGAACAAAAAGTTTTTATTCAAACAGCAGAACAGCCGGGGGCCGGCATATGCAGCGGCCACATTTTTCTGGAAGAACATTAGCCCCTCATTATCAGCTCAGAGCCCTCGCTTAACAAAAATTGGACAGCGGCACGCATGGTTCATGCAGCGTCTAAAAATCAAATTCTGAGCACCGGGCTCAATGTTTTTGCCTTTAGTAAATATACTTGCTGCATTCACAATTCACGGCATCACATCATCCACCACCCAGCGGACTAGATTTCAATTTATTTTATGGCCGGTATGTTAATGGTATTATGTGTTTTATCATCCCCTTTGCCAGACTGGATGCATGCTAGTCCCTGTGTTCACGACAAGTCATGACAAGAAGTTCATGACCTTCTTCTACCTCAATGATTCCTCTCCTCCACCGGCTTATCCTGCACTTCCGACTTGTGTTATAAATGATAGCCAGATAAATCATGCTCAACATGCTTGTGACCAGAGATACAGTGAATCTGGAAACAACAAAGATCTTTGTGACAGTCTTGGAGGGGTCAGGGTCAGAACTTTGTAAGTCCAATATAAAAGATTGGACCACGAAAGTGACCACGCAGAACATGAGACTGATGATGCCCCTAGAATATTTAATTGTTGGTTGACTTGTGTATGGAAATAGTGGTAATGCTCACCAAACCATCCATGTAAAAGGAAGAGACATCATAATGGACAGATCCCAGTAGGACGGATATCTGCCACTTGGTCGATTCTGCAGTAAGTTAAATTTCTGTTAGTAAATACGAGTGGCTAATATGACAGCACCATACATGAAACAACATCAGGAGCTGTGTCTTGTCTTCATCTGTGCGGAAGCCCAGGAATAGCTGGACACTATACATAAGTCCAAATATGGAAAATATACAGCTGAGGACCAGAAAAGCTTTCGCAATGCTGCTGGAGACATCTAGAATACTTGCAAGCAATGCTTGAGCCCTGCCTCATAAATTAGCAAACTTGAAGGTAGAACTGACAATGAATAATTACCCAAACAGGGCACCAAAGACACCCAGTCCCCAAGTCAGACGGGTTTGGAGGTATTCCTGCAATCGGGTGGTGTCCCAATCACCTGTAAATTTATCACGAACAAAAGGCGGTGCAATCAGAAAGATGTAGGTGGCGAGGATGGTCCTTGCAAACAAGTCTGCCATCTCTGATAGTTGAAATGACCAGTATCTTAGAGCTACCAGTAGAGAGCCTGGTTCCTGATCCAATTCAACAAGCGCTGTGACAGTGGTGGACCTGCGCAATTCTTCGTCTGGTTCAGAGGCTTTTGGGGAAGGGCACTCTCCAAATTTCTCCTTTTCGGGCCGCTTATGACGACGAACAACGGAATTAGATGGGGCAAAGGAAGTTGTGGTCGCCTGAACACCCGTTGCCATAGTTGACAGAGTTGAAGGGACTTGGGGAGGGTTCTCCTGATGGTTGAACTTGTTCTCATCCTCCTTCCGAGTCTCTGCCTTCTCATGCTGTGTGCCATGTGTCACCCTTCCTACTTCCTTCTTATTCTTGTTGTCTGTTTCCATGGCCAGGTTTTCTCCATGGTCCCCCCTGTGTTCTTGCTCCATTGTTTGTTGCTCTCCCTCCTCGTCTTCCAGAAATTGGACTCCACAGGTATCGCTGCAGCGATCCTTATCATCAGTTTTCTATTACTTATGGGATCATAGAGTGGACACACCAAAAGCCCTTCTTAATGCTGTCAATGGATTCCATGCAGCCACAAGAGCCCTGGATGTTGCACAACTCAACACGAGGCAGTGAATCTGGGTGATCATGACCAAGGGATAATATCCATTTGTCCCACTTGTCTTTGAATAAAAGTTCTGTTGAGTTTTCGAGCCGAACTACAAACTGTTCATATGAATGGGCTTGAATGTAATTGCAAAAACTCTGAAATTATTCAGTTGTTGAAGAGGACAGGAAAATCGGATTCTTACCTGCCAGGTTCGACAATCTTCCACTGGGACATCAACATATTTGCCATTGATATCCCTCAAAGAAATTTTCATGTTATCCTGTATCCTGGGGTAGTCCATTGGGAAGGGTAATTTGTGGTTCTTGAGCCACGGGTGGCTGAGCGCATCACTGAGCTTCATCCGCTGCCGAGGGTCAAAGTCAAGAAGCTGCCGGATGAAGTCATGGACTGAGGCAAGATGAAATGAGCGCTGAACAAGAAGCGCGAATGGACACGGAAACCTTCATCACTAAGCCCATAATAGCCTTCCTCCGAGTTGCCGAACTTGAGCATCTCAAGCTGCACCCAGTCGATATTACGTTGGGCAATAAGCGTCTTGAGGTCCTCCATCGAATTCGCCAGAAAGGGGCTCGTATTCGTGAGCCTACGCAGATCCCGTCAGAAACGGTGACGCAGACAATGGGCATCATACATGGAGAAGACAATTACACCAACACTCCAGCTATCGACCAGGGAGTCGTATTCACTATTGTTTTGTTGTGAGACAACCTCGGGAGCAAGGTAGAACGGCGTCCCGGGCATGATCTGAGAGACATTGAGATATGAAAAAAATAGACATGAATAAGCCGTACCTTGAGCATAATCATGCTGTCGACGATCCCCGCCAACCCAAAGTCGGCGACTTTAACGATTGGCGGGTGGTCTTTGGTAAGAAGAATGTTCTGGAGTACATGGTCAGGATGAGGACAAAGAAGAAAAAGTGATCGAACCTCGGGCTTCAGGTTGCGGTGCGTGATGCCCCTGCTGTGGATATATGACAACGCCTGGCATAGCTGGAACGTCATGTGTTTTGTCATAGCCTCCGCTTCAGGACGGTCAGAACGGAGAAAAGGAGAAAGTAGCAGCGCTCACTTAGGCCGTTGTTCATCAGGATGAAGTCTAGGAGATCTCCGCCCTCTACAAGTTCGAGAACGAGGTCTGTGAGACGCAACTCAGCGTCGCACGCAGGACTCGATCATGGGACGTACCGATGCTGCCATTGGCGTTCCAGAATGCCTCCCGCAGCAAGCAGATGTTTGGATGACGAAGAGTCTCCATAATATCGATCTCACGGCTGGACATCCTACTGCGGCCAATCTGGGCGGCCTCCGACGCTGTCGACGGTTGTAGGCCTTGGTGTTTGGTCTATAGTACGGTAAGCAGAGGCAACGTCCAACAGCGAGCACATGCCTTGTGGATGACTTTAACTGCCACCCATTGCCCCGAGGCCATGTGCAGCGCCTTGTATACCGTCGCGGACGATCCTTTACCGAGTTCGACCGACATGTCGTAGGACTTGTACAGCTCGCGTTTTACGACGCCCGGCACGAGATCGCGGAAGATGAAGCCTGGGTACACGCATCAGAAGTTTATTTGAAAGAGAAAGAACAACGGGCTGGATTCACGGTAGTCGAAGAGCCCATTCTGCTCTGTCGACGTCGATGCGACGCCAAAGGCGACTTCGTTGCCGTCCTTCAATATCCGCTGCCGGCCTTTCCCGATTTTTTCGCCGTTTATCTATGCGGTGATCGGTGAGTGATTCGCGCCGAAGGGGCTGGTTATCACGCACAAATGTGCCGTTGCTTGATTTGTCCTCGATGGTTATGACCGAGTCTGCGTACTCCAGCCCGTTCCACTGTATAACGGCATGATAATTGCCTGAGTAACGTGTATTAAGTCAATGTCCCGTGGAGGTGGGCAGCCACTCACTTATTTTGAGCCCGGGGAACATGACCTGATTGTTGGGACTGCGTCCGACAGTGACTTCGAGCGAGTCTCTGTGGAGGTCGACACGATTTATTGAGCGGCTTAGACACGGGCTGAGGTAGCCCCAGAGTTCTGCGGATCCCGACTGTGATTGGGACTGCGGGTGCGAAACCTCTTCTGTCTTCTGCAGCTGCTCCAGATCATTGTACGGGTCGACGGCGAGGTCGTCGGACATGGTGAAGGGGAGAAAGGATCTGAGACAGAAGAAAGACGTGGCCACCCGCAACGTGGCAGGATTTTGATCCCATCACCGTGCATGTCGGGATTTGGGGCCGTCGTGCAGTGCCTGGAACACATTTAGTGCCCGATTTGGACTATTAGTGACAAAGCATTCCCACCATCAATTTTAGTCCCAATTTAGTAGAATTGCCGATGACTACCAGTTTACAGCCATTTCCGGAACTTTCCCCGAGCGGTTTTTGATCGTATTTACCAAAATGCTTGTTGCGGTCACAGTTTGTGGGCTATCCGCATATAAATAAGTACACGGTAGCCCGCTTCGCGGCAGGGCCCACTATCCCTGAACCCTGGGCACCGGCTCTGTTTTGCGACCGTCTGATGAAGTCTGTCTCTGAACTGTTCCTCGTTTGATCCGCTTGATCTCCAGGTCTTTCTTTAAGTAAAGCTGTGCTTGAATCGTCGCTTTTATAATGTAACTCATCTGGTAAAAGTCCATGAACATAATGCATTCTGCATATTGGCATAAATGTGCTTGTGAGTGTAGATAAAAGCACTATTAATCAGTAGATATAGAAGCATCTGCGCACGTGCTCGCCAGTCCTTCATCAATTTTTTGTTTTGAGTGGTTGGTGGGGCAGAAGATGCCGTACGAGTTGCAAACATATACCTTTTCGAATATGGCCACGAAGTCCGCAAGTTCGAAGCCTGAGCTATATAACTTGATCAGATTATGGGAGAACCATAAAATGAGCACGTATCTTTTGTAGGTCTACATGCGCGGCTGATATTCGTCTGCATAAAAATTAAATTAAATCGGCGAACAACTTATGGATGTGTTCACATACGGTGATGTCCAGTAATACCAGAGCTTGTTGATAACTAACTACAGTTTATTTGTTCTGCATTCATCTGCGATTTTAATAATATATCCTGCGTTGGTCGTCAGTGACTGAAACATGTATATAACAGAAATGGGTCGTACCGTACCAGCGTCTCCTTCAACCAACGCATCCAACGTTCGACGATGCCGGCTAACCCGTTCAATCCACCCACCGATTCCAAATTAAACTTCTCGCGATGTTTCTTTCCGCAGAATTTGCACGGATTGGGTTTTAGCCACGTGCCGCGAGATTTGAGTTTGAGGTGGACTAGTCTTTCTGTATTGTCCGAGGTAAACAGCAACGAGACCTTCAATGAAACGACCTACCTAATTTAACGGCATACTGTGTATGGTAGTACCATATCCATTCATGTGGTTGATTCTTGCATTGCGCCACCCATTCTTTTTTTCGCCTCTCTATACAACATGTTCTCCCGAATTTAGATGCTTTCGCTCGAGTGCGGGCCATCAAGCGACGAGAACAACGGTTTGGCGGACGCGACACGTAGATTTGGAAGACGTAGATGTCGCTAGGTTTCAGATCCTTCACAGTAATGGGTTTGGTGACCTCAATATCGAGGTTTCGATGTGCGTGACAGATGATACTGTCTGTGGTAGGCAGATGATACTGTCCGTGGTAGGCAGATGAGGATGGCGAGCCATGAGAAAGAGAGAGAGAGAGGAAGCAACGGGCTTTAGACGCTCACAGTAAGCAACTAGACTGTGTATGCTTTGAGCTGAATTACTCACTGGAAAGCAATCGTGGAGTCTAACACTGCGTAGTGTAGTAAGATATCTCTACAACAAAATACTCGGGATGCAAAGCGCGATGCAGCGGCTTTCGAAATTACGAATGAACGACAGGTGTTTCTTTCTTTTATTATTAAATTTTAATTTGCTGTTAGACAGTGTTTAGTCCGGCATAACCGAGACGCGCTCCCCTGTGATCGTGCTCATCACGTGATTTTTTTCTCCACCGAAAAAAAAAGCTAAGCAGATATATCTGTACACCACAACACCCTCTTGCAGAAGCCACTAGGTTATTGTAGTGAACAGTGGGATGATGACACAGGCTTTCAGAAATAACATTGATGTCCACCGAACTCATGGCTCAACTATTGGGCAACGTCGAACGAGTCCTGGGACATGCAACTTTCACACGAGGCGCCTGGTGGAGGAAAGGACACGCTGGAGAGTCACAGAGTAGGTCCCATCTCAATCTTCGTGACCTATTCCTGTTGATGTATGTTCTGAAAGGTTATTCGGCTGACCGCGCAGCACACGACAGTGATCAAGCAATGAAACCTACCTACCTACCTGGGCGGATCACTTAATGCATGGCGTAGAATGTATTATACTCCTAACATGTACAGTCTTCAAAGCAGAAAATTAACGCACCTCGAATATGTATGGCATAAGATTAATTCTGAGTTGTGGATTAAGGGACCCAGATATATTCAGGTACGATATGGACAGCCATTTTACACATCATTCGGATCTACTATAGCGTCTTCGGCCACCCAGGCTGTAAATATCTATTTAAATATAAGAACAAGAGCGAAATGAGAGCATCACCACAAGCCTTTTGTTCAGAGTCATCCAGTTCAATGTCGTTTGTCAATCGGAGTTTGAATTTTCGCAATTCTCCAACGGAGTATTTGAAGATATATCCATGTCCTCCCCACATGTCCATCTGGTTGCCGCACGCAACGATCTGCATTTGTCAATGTGAGAACGGGATCAAGCAAGACAAGAAGTGACAGGACTTTGATGGTAGTTTGTCCGTCCAGTATAGGTCCTATCCAATCTCTGCCGTGAACATCGGTCTGGGAGCTTCAGAGACAATGAAGGTATGATACCGTAGACGAATCATGATACCTTTTGAACTGTTTCTCCGGACGTATGATGATTCTTGATTGCACGTAGAACGGCCACCTGACGTGAAAAGAAAATGCAACTCTTTTTGTCACCTGATAATACCACACATCCCGTCAAGTTAGACGGGACGTATGGCCCTAACGTCCCGTCTAACTTGACGGGAATGCGTAAATTCCCGTACCATGGATATACCACATGTATCAGTATGTGCTCTTGGAAAATTTTCGTGTTTTTTACCCCAAATACCTTCAAAATGGTGCATGCACATTTTTTTTACTCGTAGTCAGTAACCTACTCTAATGTATTTAGTGGCGGTGTCTTTGTACCGTGCATACCACGGAACACCTCAGACGTGTGGGGGTATGAAAAATACCCCCAATACCTTTCTCGACGCAACGTGTGACATGGTGACCGCGAAGGGGCGGGGGGCGTGCCGACGGTGGCTGTGGTACCATGCATACCACGGGTGGCCATACGGCTGTACGTGCCAAGGTGAAATACCATGCGTACCCCGAGTTGGTGGGGTACGTGTGTGACCAGTGATGGCGCACCCGCTGTCTGCAGCTGTGCATACCTTGCATACCGCGGGTCAGGAGCACGGCGGGGCGTGGCGGGCTAAATACCACGCATACCATGACACGTTTCCTGACGTGATCGTGAAGCCGCCCCGCCATCAACTGCCCTGGGTTGGCACAATCGGCGCCGCCCCACTCCCGCCATCAGAAACATTAAAGAAATACCATGCATACCTCGTGTGTACGCATTTGCAACAAAAAGTACGTTGCATACCACCGATACCACGCAAACCGCGCACATGCACATTCGGGCTTTCCTAACCTCCGACACCTGATAATACCACATGAACCGGTCTCGTATGTAGCTGCATGTTGGACCTAATTAGCCAAAACCCAAATTTGTGTCCTATGGAATACCACGGAGATGTCCGACGTACATACCACCGCTGGACAACATGTATAAGGCCCAGGTCACTGTGTACTATATTTACCATGGATGTTGGGGGGTGCGTGGCCGATGTCAGTGATCATCAGAGGGCGGGAGGGCGCCCATCACCTGTCATACCGCGCCTACCATGGGCTGTCAGATAGGCGGACATGGGGGGTAGAAATACCGCATGTACCTCAGTGAGTGGGGGGGGGTGTGTGACTTGTCACTCACGGCGGCATCGCCTGTGGCTGTCCTACTGCACCTACCATGCATCGGGGGCGGCGGGGTCCTGGTACTATAAGTACCATAAAATGTTAAACATGTTTTTTTCAACCCCTCCCCATCAACCTGCACTGCATCGGGATGTGTGGCGGTGACGCTGTCCCGCCATCAGCGGGCGCTGTCCTGCCATCAGCGGGCACATTGGGCGGGGTGCGTACTATGGGTACCATGTAAATGATGTGTTGTGCTCACAAAATACCATGCATACCACACATATAGTGTTCATACCATGCATACCGCACATATATCATCCTGAATTCCTTTTTGGGGCACTAATGCTTTCTTCCCAAAAAGGAAATTTTGGACATCAACCCTTCCCTGACTCATAGTTGAACCGTTTTGGATGGTCTAACCTTATAGGCATGTTTTTATAGGTTCTTTGAAGTCAACTGGGATACATTAAAGCCTATCACAGTGCAATAATAGGGTGAAAATAGTCGAAATTGCCAAATGGCACTTTTTACTTATTTCATAAATAGGGCACCAAGGAGACCATTTGGTGCAAAGTAAACAATGGGAGAGGAAAGAGACAATGTCAATGACTCGAATTGAGCTTTTGTTCAAGTGTTTTGGTGAAGTTTTGGCTGAATTCTGTTTCCGAGGATATGGGTTTGAGTGAAACTTTTGGTTCATATACTGTCCATGGTTCAAAACACCATCTGGCCAAATCTGGACCAAAACACTTCAGGAAAAGCTCAATTGGAGTTATTTACATTGCCTCTTTCCAGTCCCATTGTTTACTTCGCACTAAATGGCCCCCTTGGTGCCCTATTGATGAAATAACCATAAGGTGCCACTTGGCAATTTCGAGTTTTACCATGCTATATTGGCCTGCATTTTGGGTCAGAATTGTTTCTATAGCTCAGGTGAATCAGTAAGAGCTTTCAGAACATCACCTATGGCCTAGTGGCATGCTGAATATAGTGAAAAAGAATGTTAGAAAAGATCACTTCAAATCATAAGATATAGGATGCCCTGGGTGTCCATTGTCTACTTTAGTATTAAACCTACATGAGTCAATTCCAAAACATGTGTTTGGGGATATCTCACACCATGGAGGAGGGCATGATAGGGCCAAAGTGCAATTTCCTTTTAGGGCCAAATTGCGATGTCTTCCATCAGAAGAAGATAAGACATCAGCTGGAGGGTGTTTCATTGGCCTAAGTGAACAAAGTAATACATTCAGGAGCCATTTATATCGGTATATCCCCAAGATATTATGGCCAGAACTCAATTTATCAATTCTCGCTATTTTCACCCTATTATTGCACTGTGATAGGCTCTAATGTATCCCAGTTGACTTCAAAGAACCTATAAAAACATGCCTATAAGGTTAGACCATCCAAAACGGTTCAACTATGAGTCAGGGAAGGGTTGATGTCCAAAATTTCCTTTTTGGGAAGAAAGCATTAGTGCCCCAAAAAGGAATTCAGGATGATATATGTGCGGTATGCATGGTATGAACACTATATGTGTGGTATGCATGGTATTTTGTGAGCACAACACATCATTTACATGGTACCCATAGTACGCACCCCGCCCAATGTGCCCGCTGATGGCAGGACAGCGCCCGCTGATGGCGGGACAGCGTCACCGCCACACATCCCGATGCAGTGCAGGTTGATGGGGAGGGGTTGAAAAAAACATGTTTAACATTTTATGGTACTTATAGTACCAGGACCCCGCCGCCCCCGATGCATGGTAGGTGCAGTAGGACAGCCACAGGCGATGCCGCCGTGAGTGACAAGTCACACACCCCCCCCCACTCACTGAGGTACATGCGGTATTTCTACCCCCCATGTCCGCCTATCTGACAGCCCATGGTAGGCGCGGTATGACAGGTGATGGGCGCCCTCCCGCCCTCTGATGATCACTGACATCGGCCACGCACCCCCCAACATCCATGGTAAATATAGTACACAGTGACCTGGGCCTTATACATGTTGTCCAGCGGTGGTATGTACGTCGGACACGTCCGTGGTATTCCATAGGACACAAATTTGGGTTTTGGCTAATTAGGTCCAACATGCAGCTACATACGAGACCGGTTCATGTGGTATTATCAGGTGTCGGAGGTTAGGAAAGCCCGAATGTGCACATGCGCGGTTTGCATGGTATCGGTGGTATGCAACGTACTTTTTGTTGCAAATGCATACACACGAGGTATGCATGGTATTTCTTTAATGTTTCTGATGGCGGGAGTGGGCGGCGCCGATTGTGCCAACCCAGGGCAGTTGATGGCGGGGCAGCTTCACGATCACGTCAGGAAACGTGTCATGGTATGTGTGGTATTTAGCCCGCCACGCCCCGCCGTGCTCCTGACCCGCGGTATGCAAGGTATGCACAGCTGCAGACAGCAGGTGCGCCGTCACTGGTCACACACGTACCCCACCAACTCGGGGTACGCATGGTATTTCGCCTTGGCACGTACAGCTGTATGGTCACCCGTGGTATGCGTGGTACCACAGCCACCGTCGGCGCGCCCCCCGCCCCTTCGCGGTCACCATGTCACACATTGCGTCGAGAAAGGTATTGGGGGTATTTTTCATACCCCCACACGTCTGAGGTGTTCCGTGGTATGCACGGTACAAAGACACCGCCACTAAATACATTAGAGTAGGTTACTGACTCCGAGTAAAAAAAACATGCATGCACCATTTTGAAGGTATTTGGGGTAAAAAACACGAAAATTTTCCAAGGGCACGTACTGATACGTGTGGTATATCCATGGTACGGGAATTTGCGCATTCCCGTCATGTTAGACGGGACGTTAGGGCCATACGTCCCGTCTAACTTGACGGGATGTGTGGTATTATCAGGTGCTTTTTGTCTGCTGCGGAAGGACATTTGACCGTTATTTTGACACACATATCTCGTCGCTGAGTCTAATCGAGCAAGAGTAAGTATTCAATAAGTAAACCGGGATGAGTGTACACACCTGGCGCTCAAATGGACAGTAGGTATACACGAAGGACATTTCGTGTATTTCGCCTATAATCCACGGCTTGTAAAAAGGTATACAAGCATATCGAGTTGACCAGTTGGCAACTTCACTCTGCGGGAACCTGTCCTTGCACGAATAGCGATGGTAAGACATCCCATCAGGGGCCTCAATAGTTTTGTTGCGGGTCATACGAAAGTCATCTTCGTACGAGTCCAGACCCAGAACGCGATATCTCTGAACATTGCTATAGGCAGTAAGCACGTCGGTGATGGACGCCATCGTAGTTGTTGGTCAAGAATGCTTCCGGTATGACCACGTGCAGTTTCATGACAACATCGACCTTGTTCTGAGCTTTTGTGTTTAAGAGCCAAGTCATTTGTGTGTGTGTGTGTGTGTGTGTGTGTGTGTGTGGATTTAGCCCACCGCAACACCTACTAAGCATAGAGATAGTGTTTGATATGTATCCATAGAGCGTCTCTACAGCACTGCCCAATCAAATCCTACAAAATAAAATTCTGAAAGGCACCCTAGTCCGTATTGAATCACAAATTCACGGAACGGTCTACATTCAACAGGGATGCGACAAAGTGGACCAAAAATGAACGGGTCATTATTTTACACTGGACAAAGCCAAGGTCTATTCGCTACGGTAAACCTAAACATCGTGCAGTAAACAGGTCTGAAACTGATTCCGCATTCTTCAGCGTTACTTCATAAAGATTTGATAGGTTAACCTTGAAACGAGGCGCCATAGTACAAGTGACCTAATTCGCTCCGAGACATCATTCGGGAGTGGTCAGAGAGGAAGATGGTTCTGAATATTGGATTAAGTATGAGAGGAGATTAAAAGATCAAAGTAAATTTACCCGCGTGCTGCGTATGCTCTGGGAGTAGGTGGTGGACATAGTCAGAGCGTTGCTTGTCCAACATATCCCAGCTATCCAGCCCTGTTCCTTCCAACCCACATATTTTTGGCAACATATACCACAGCTCCCTTTTAGCTTCATACAGATCTTCCTCAGCTGCCCGTCAGCATTGACCGCACGGACTGGGAATATTATCTGGTATGAGTGAACCAGCCACAGCAGCATCCATAAAAAATGGGTTGAATGCGCTGCCAAGATGGACAGAGGGACGACCGATCAGGCATTTGTATTCCCTGCACAATTCGAGCACGCAATCGCGATTGCTGCCCACGATCTTACCGACAAGTACATCGGACCAGTGAGATACAGAAATACAAGCGACCAACATCTGTTGTCGGAGGTCCGTGGGCAGACTGTTATAGGTATCGTTGTTTATGAGGTATGTTGGGTATCGATCCCAGTGGACGGATTGCGCCATAACCATATAGAATGCCACAGGGAGTAGCCATACGGTGCCAAGAGCATCTGGCCGGGAACTGCAAATGGTGGCGACGTGATCAGATATGGTGGGGAGGAATGTGCTGGTCTGCATCTGTCGAAGCATCTGTTGGAAGTCGTCGAAGCGAACGGGATATCTGTAGACATATAAGTCGCCCTCCCCCTTCGGCAGATAAAAGTCAGACACACCTCTCATTCAAATGAGAAAGACACAGTTTTTCGACTGCATGAACAGCATATTTTCGGGCTACACAGCAGAGAGTAAATAGCACGGAAGTAGGCTGGTGTATGACGGTCGTAACTGATCTAAGTGTACAATGGAAAGCAGTCAGGCTGGAAGACTGGTTATAGCATCAGGTACGCACTCGATGTCCGTCAATACACCGAAAAGAATAGCCATCGCAGATGGGTCATCGTCAAGAACAACCACAGAACACCCCAGGGTTCGTTCGAGATCTACAATCGGCTGGGATCTGGTCGGAACGGCACTCTCCAATAGGTCCTTGAAAACAGTCGACTGCTGCGCCAGTATACCGTGATACAACTTGAAGAGGCTTAGATTGGCTTCAAAAACGACAGTGCCATCTGCAATCCACGGGCTAAATATTTCATAACTGGCTAGATCAAGAGCATGATCGATGTGTGTAGAATTGGTGTGTTTAGTTGACATGGTGGTACTGGTGAAGTTGAACACAACATGTGCACCGTGCAAAGCCTTACTTAATACTAATCTCACATGTGTTACGATGCGGCAACAAAATGTATATTTAAAATATATATACATATATAAGACAAATTCTCCCACAAGAGACCAGACCATCGCAGTAGTTAGTACATACACACGGAAACACCAAAAAAAATGTAATCAAAGGATTCATTTGTGTCAGTATTACTCTGACTCACTGTCGTCTTCGATGTACTCTGTCTCCTGGTAAGGGACACAATCACGCAAAGTGTCCCAGGTGTCCCCCAACTCACAAGCCCTAGGCAATTCTTCCCACAGAAGCGCTCTGACAGCGTCGCAAGATTCTTTCAGCATTTGCTGGCATCGGTCGCACACGCTGTCAGCCAAATCGCCCACAGTTATCGAGAGCGGATCGAAAGTGGCGTCGGAGCACTTCAGATCCAACAGCAGCCCTCTCGTCAACTCGGAGCACCGCAGTTCTTGGCACACGACATGGGTGCGCTCGGCGATATAGTCAATAATCCAGTTCGTCCATTGGGAGATGGCAACACAAACGATGAGGACTTGCTGTTTGAGATGATCGGGAACCTGGTTGAACTCGCTGGTGTTTATGCCGCGTAGAAGAGGGCTGGACCATTTTATGCATTTCCTGGCAATGAAATATAATGCGACGGGAATCATCCACACGGTTGCATTCGCACTGGGCCACAAGTAGTTGATAACGGAAATGTGCTGGGTAATGGAGTGCTCATAGCGGGCGCGGATTTTTTTATCGTAGTTTGCAAGGTGCACTGGGTACCTGCAGGAGGTCAATGAGTTCTGTCCACCTCTCAAGATGCTATACGTGCCTTTCGTTCAACGATCGCAGACAAAGCTGTTCGATCATCTCAACCTCGTATTTATGGCTTGTCTGATACATAGCGCATAATGTTGCAGATGGGTAACTTGACAGAATATCAAGACATCTATATCACAGACGAGGGGAGTTAGCACAGTGTGTAATCATCAGGCTTAAGCACGTATAGGGTGTTTGTCAAACATTGGAACAGTATGGATATATTGTCAGGGTTATCGTCAAGGGCGATTACGGGACAAGACAGTCGCCTCTCTAGTTCTGAAATTTCTGCACTAGATCTCTCGGGCGTGTACGACTCAAACATCTCTGCAAAAACAGAAGAGTGGTGGCATAGCAAGCCCGGGTTGTAAGTAAGACGAGGGGTGAGTGGATGAACGAGTGATCATGAGCACGAAGGGTGAGCGAGAGAACAAGCACAAACGAGGGTGGGGGTTACGAATAGGATAGATATATATCGATTAAAAATTATAACCGCAACTGTCCTCTTCACCCTGTGGGCGACCGTCGTCCGCCTAGCGCTGCGACAGGTCCTGCGACTAGCTGGACGAAGATGACAACGCACGTGGTCGGCCTCGGCGACCAGCGCCGTGCGCGCCTCGACAAAGCACTTTAGGGCCTCCTTCCTATCGGGGCCGGTACTCTCACCCTCCACACCTCCAGCAACAGGTTGTTCTTTGCTGGCGAACGGGAGCTTGATGAATGCCAGTCATTTTATTGTATAAATCTTCTGGAGGATACATAGAGCCGGAAGACGAGTAGATTCAGGACCTGGGCGGGCTGAGTGCAGAATGGGCCTCATGTCGAAGCACAAGTAGAAGTGTTTACTCATGTTTCCGTCGCCTAATGGGGCGCTGACAAATTGGCAATTGTGACAAAATTGTGAAGGGGTTTCAAAGTGCGACCTCGAGTAAAGATTCCGTATTGTCCAAGTATTTGTCCCGAGTTATAGGTTTACATTTGCAGGACCTCTGAAGCTCAAGTCCTGTAGGCTAGTATATATCCATACTCGATCCATCCTACATCTGGAAACGCGTTTTGACGTGATAGATGCCGGCCGTGCGTGATAGACCCCCGGCACACACGGTAGTACCCGATAGATGCTGAGCGTCTCTGTAGAGCCCCATAGAGCTGAATTTCCTCTGTAGTATTCTGCATCTCACACTTAAGATTACCAAAATAAGGGTCAACCCAAATTGATCTCGAACAGTAAAAGCTAGAATTAAACTAAAGGTGCATTGAAATTGGAACCTATTGTCATAGTTTCAGTTCCAATTTTGGTGCGATCGAAATGAGCTGGAATAAAATCAAGTTTCAGTTGCACTGGAATTGGAGCTGAAATTTTGAGAATAGGTTCTGATTTCAATGCACCTATAATTTAATTCTATTTTTTATTGTTCGAGATCAACTTAAGTTGAGCCTTATTTTGGTAATCTTAGGTGTGCATGACCAGTGGGTGGCGCAAAATGTCGGCCCTATCAACCTGCACCTAAGATTACCAAAATAAGGCTCAACCTAAGTTGATCTCAAGCAGTAAAAAATGGAATTAAACTAGAGGTGCATTGAAATCGGAACCTATTCGCATAGTTTCAATTCCAATTTCGGTGCGACCGAAAGGAGCTGGAATAAAATAAAATATTGGCCGCACCGAAATTGGAATTGCAACTATGAGAATAGGTTACAATTTCAATGCACCTTTAGTTTAATTCCATTTTTTACTGTTCGAGATCAACTTAGGTTGATGCTTATTTTGGTAATCTTAGGTGTGTCTGCGAGAGAACCTCTTTGTCTATCATTGCCCCTTGTAGACCTCCGGCTCTTGATGTCCCATGCTGTTCCGACTTCGGCAGTTTGTTTTGCGGATCGAACTTGCAAAAAATATCAGGCCATCGGTCGCTTATTTGCCCATCTCTCTTCCTTTCCTCCACCATCTCGTCCTTCCTTCCCCCCTCTGAATAATCTCTACAATTATCTTCTGCCTTATCTCGATGTTTGCAGACTGATGGATCTTTTCTGGCCTCTTCTTCTGGATAGTCAAGACTGTTTCAAAATGCCTCGTCATCAAGACTCAAGACTCAAGACTCAAGACTCAAGTGACTCAAGTCATCTAAGGCCCTCAAGACCTGAACTTCTCTCCTACAGGTGCCGTCAAACGTCAAGATTCTCTCTGCAGACTGTATGCCGCGTTTCTTCATCCTCCGCGCTGCCTGGACCTATCGCTGACATCGGCAACCTATTGCCAATTTTCATCATTCACGAAGTTCGTGTTGGGCCCGATACTTATGTTCCCCCTTGTACTTGTAGTCCTTGTCAATAATATCATTAGGGTGTTTCAGATATTAGGATTTCGGCGCAACTTGGGACGCAACTTGATGCCCAACTTGGTCCCAACTTCAGTCGCATCATTTCTCCGGGAGTCACCGGCAACGACAATAGTGGATGGAAATTGGATAAGCGAAGTTGGGCATGAAGTTGCATGTCAAATCATGGTCCCGACCGTGATTTGACACGCAACTTCGAAGTTGGGCAGTTTTTGAGTTGCAACTTCAAAATAAGTTGGGCACCAAGTTGCGTCCCGAGTTGCGTCCCAAGTTGCGATATCTGAAACACCCTAATAGATTCTTATTTCTCATATGTGCCGGATGAGCGGCAATAGTATTATCTGCGCGTTGCTTTCGGGATACAGGCTGGATGCGGACGAACTTTAGATCAGTGATGATCATCTTCTGTAGCCGACGGGCTCTATGCTGCTCTAGCGAGCTCTACGGTAGAGGGGGACTCAGCTCCTGGGTCTACAGCTCTACGGGTGTCTATGTAGTACCATGTAGCCATCTGCTGTTTTCCAGATGTCCGAGACCGAACTGCAGCCAAGCCCAGTTGGACGTCGGATGCTCCTCAATCTCGCGTGCCAAACCTGTCGCGGGTGTTATTGCGGCCCATTTCATCGAAATGGACCATGTCACACCATCTGGCGCGAGTATGATCCCAACGACGAGGGACGGAGGGAGCTCTGGAAGGCTGTGGACCGGAAACTCGAGAAAATGCCAAGGACGAAAACGATGATTGGATTCTGTCGACTCGTAGATTCTGAATGTACTTAGTCTTGTTAAAATCGTTCGTAATATGAGGATGAGTTCGTGACGATTCGCCCTACGAGGCCACACGGAAGCCAGAATCTAGGACGGCGGCTTTAAATGCGAGGATTCAAAATCAGATTGCGGTCGAAGTGCGGCATTGTCCGAGATTGCAGCCTGCATGCCAAGCTGTCCCATCAAACCACCCCACCAAACCACCTCGTAGCTTTTGTCTGCCCGAATGCTCCTAGTCTGAGTAAGACGAGTGAAGTTTTATTTTCCAAAGAAATAGATGCCTCTACACAAGCCGGGTAACGTGGAGAGGGGTGCGTTTTTTACCATTCCTCATGACAGGAATAAGTGTGGTCGTGAAGCGCGGCCGAGCACAATCGTCCTCTGGCAAAGAGAACGAAAATTTGCTGACCAGCTCACAAATCAGCACCTGCATCTCCAACAATCTGTCGCCAACCAGGTAAAATTAAGATGGGGAGAAATTAAACCATGAGGGACGCACGCGAAACGCCATCTGCGGAGCGCATCGGTGAGGTGTTCATATAGACAGAGATTATACGGAATGACCTACCCGAGACAGGTGTGAGGTCCGTTGTAAAAGCTAAGCCTTGACAAGTATAGGGTCAATGTCTGAAACTATTTGTGACTCGAAAAACGAACAGTTTTGAATATGGTCCGATGTGGGGAGCGTCGGCAGTGTAAGGTACCCCGTCTAACCATCGACTAGGTTTGAATTCATGGGCGTCGAGTCCCCAAATTGATTCGAGCTTACAGAGAGTGTGAACAGACTCCGTATGTACCGAAATGGATGAATACCTGTTGTAGGCTCCGATGGCCACGTAGATAACCAGGCCTTTTCGTATCGGCAGCTCGGCAATTTTTTCGCCGGAGGTAGTTGTGACCCCATATGTAAGGGGGAGGGATGTATCTTCGAGCGCCATCATTTCAGTGAACGATCCTACGGGATACATCCTGAGTGTTTCCTGGAGATTGAATCAGCGCATTCCGACGGCCGGAGGACCGAGCTAACCGATAAATCTAACCTTGATGATGAACACATTTAGGAGAGGAAGATTATCATAATTTCCCGATTCAATGGCGAGGCTTGAATTAATTTCAGCCCGTAGTCTAGCCTGGAAATCAGGATCTTTTGCCAATTCGCAAAGTGCGAACGCGACCGTATTGGCCTGTCGTGTGTCAGTCAGTTAGCTCGCAATGGTTCATAGAGGAATATGGATGGCAGTCCTACAGTTGTATCCTGTCCAGCCAACAGGAGGACAGCGGTCTGTGCAGCGATTTCAACCTCACTCATACGGCCCCCTTTTTTGTCAGCGTTGTTTGGATGCACTGAAAAAAAAAATTAGAACAGTGCGGTGAAGAGCAAAGTAAATAAACTACAGAGCATGCTGTAGATGTCGTCGTGAACTTCCAGCCCCTTCCTTGAGGCGTCGAGCTTCTCTCGGACCATCCGAGTGCCGAGCTCCTGCGTCAACTTCTGTGACGTTTGAAGCGCGATAGACGCTTCAGTCCGGAAAGTTAGCGCCAGCTGAAAACACCACGACGGAAGGTATTCGATGAGTGAGGCTGACAGCAGGTGGGCGGGGAATCCGACCGCGGCCATCACACTGTCGACTTGTTAGATGTCCCGGAAGGCCTACGTGGACGGCGGTATGCACGAACAGTAGTTGACGATGATTCTCCACCAGTTCATAACCCAAATCTTGCAGAGAGCAGCCAAACACGGCTTAGCACCGTTTATTTCAGTGCGAAACCCTCCAACGCGCACGAGTTGATTCCCATACCTTCGCTTATCGCGCTCAAGGTGGCCGTGAAGATCACCGGGGAAACGTCCACCGCAGATGCTGGACTAAGGGACGCTTCCAGATTAGATGACAACTGCAACTGGTATGGTTGTCGTAATACGCTGTGGGCTAATATGGCGTACCATTGCGGCTGTTCGCTCGAATAAGGGCAGGAGCTTTCGAACGGCACTCGCAGAAAACACAGGATTTAGTGCTGAACGAGCCCGCCGATGAGGTTCCCCTGCGGGGACATTGATCTTGGTTTTTAAAATAAAATAAAATATGGCGCTACCTCGGAGAACCATCACATTCGCTTCCCCGAGCAGGGCCTTCACGCTGTTCTGTATGCCCGGCGGGCGCGCGAACAATGCACCGGAAAGAATGTGTTGAAGGGAACGCGGGTCAAACACGACGAGACGATCTTCCTGCAGAGGAGAACCTCGCCTCAACACCGCAGGAAGGAATTATAAGGAAAAGGACGGACCCCAAAGCAGCCCTTGATGCGGTACAGTGGTCCGTATTGCCTTTGCCACGGAAACTTGAACTCTCCCCAGGTCGTGGGGAGGTACAGCTGGAGCATGTTCCCTGGAGCGTGTCGGTGTGTGAGATGTAGGCATATGCAACTGAGTTACGCACCATAAACCCACGATGTAGCGTGCGGACCTGGGACGCGGGGTATCGACCTTCGGTGACGGGATATTGCCCTGCGAGTGAACACGACAAACAGAAGGATAGCGGGTAAGATCACGGCGAAAGACATTGGGAGAGATAGAGCGAGAGAAGGGCCCCGTCTGGGACCCAGACCGCGAACGGTTAAATGGCGGACAAGAATAACGCGCGCAAACGCCGTCAAGACGTTTTTATGTCCGAGGTCATTTGTGGCGCAACAAAACGGCAGGCGGCCTAAATCATTCTGGGGAGACTGTCAGAAATCATCCAGTAGCACATCTCCGCCGCCAGCATGGAATTACAACGTGCAAAAAAGCCTGTCGTGGAACCCTCGAATCACTGGTAGAACCCTTTAAAGGAAATATTATTAATATCGTTCCGTCAATCGACCAGTTAGTACAAACACAAAGAAGTAAATAATAATGCACCGCCGATAAAGGAGAGCCTCCCCAGATGATTCCGGTCGCAGCTCACTCCGGCAGAACATCCAGCGGCGTCGGCGTCACTACTGTGCTGCTCCTTGACACACGTTCCACCCCACCTGCGTCCAGTCCGCCTCACGCGGCTGTGCCTGGGTCGAAACATAAGATGTATTAGTTAACGGAGTTGGATAACATGGAGGGAGTCAAACGAAGAACCGAAAGATGCATAGCAGGACGCAGAAATACAGATAGACAATAACGGGAAGAAGAAGACCGACTCATTTATCACACAAGCACGCGCATCGAGAACAGTCCACGCAGTGTGCGCACCGATACTTCGCGACGAGCGCCTCCTCGGACAGCACCGCCGCGACGCGCCGGGGAAGAACATAAAGTGCTTGGGCGAAATCGCGTGTCTGCAGCGCAGACATATCAGTATACAGCATGGAAGGGAATAAATCAAAAAGCGTCACTCACGCCTCCCTCACATGCGCTCCCGCACAACGTGCTTGTCGAAGTGCGCCGCGTCCGCCGCCACACGTCCGCCGCGCATCCCGCGCCCTCCGCATGCCCCGGCTCCGCCCCCCTTGCCAGCCCTCTCGCCACGTCAGCGCCCTCCGCCCCCTCACGCCCCCCCGCACCCCCCGCACACATACCGCGCGTCCACCCCCTCCATCTCCGCCGCGCTCGTCCTCGTCCGCGAGCCTTACGAGCACCGCGCACGTGGTGCAGCCGATTCTCCCAAAAAGCTCTGCAGGGGCCCGCAGTGCAGGTGCGCGTTGCGCGCCGACCCGATGAGGCAGCGTCCCGCGTGCCGGGCACCTACGACCCGAGGCATCGTCGCGAGGTCGAGGGGCAGCACGTTGTCGCTGGCGCAGGCCGCACCCTCTGCCCCGCCCCATCTACCGTCCCGCACGCACCGCCCCGTATCGGATCCGCGTCGTCCAGCACTCCCGTGTGCCACGAGCTGTCGTGCGCCACGCCTCCACGAGCCCCGGGACGTGCTGCGCCACCGCAGCCGCGATGCGCCGCTCCCCTTGCGCCCACGCCTCCCTCACATCTACCTCCGCATCCGCCCCACCCCCCGCCCTCTCCCGCGCCAGCTCGTCGTCCACCAGCGCGCGCAGCGCCGCAGCGTGGACCCCAGCGGTGAGGACGGCTTTCTGCAGCGTGGCGCGCCGGCGGGAGAGGCGTGCAGGATGGGGAGGAGGTGCGGGAGGGCTTTGTTGTAGGCTGTTGGGGTGGGGTGAGCGAAGGGGAGGGAAAGAACGGGGGTGGTGGATACGGAGGGCAAGAGAGGGTGCGTGGTGGGTAGGGAGGAGGCTCGGAGGCGTATGTCCTGGGAGGGCGGTAGCGTCGACGAGTTTGTGCGGCGCTGCAAGGGGGGGAATGAGTACCACCCCATCTATATGGACACGTCCGCACGCAGATGGGCACGCAACACGGCGCGGGGATGGGACGTGGAAGCGAAAAGTAAGTGTAGGTTGGAGAGAGGTGGGTGGGCGGGGAGGGGAACGAATTTTGACGGAAGAAGCGAAGAACGGCGACGCGAAAAAAAGGAGAGGAACGACGACGACAAAAAAACGAGAGGAAGGAAGGAGAAGGAAAACGCACGCTTCGACGTGACGAGGTACGGGCTGTCCATGATGCTGTACGGCGATGAGGCGTTTGGTGACGCTGTGGGAAGGGGTGGGTGAGCGAGCGAGTAAAGACGAGGGAATAAAGACGAGCGTGAGTGGATCATAAGTAAGACGGCAAGCACGAGGGTGAGCGAGCGAGCACAAGGGAGGACAACGTCAATGGAATGAGCTTCAATGTTGGAGCACTCATAGTGGAGGACTTGAAGTAGAAGTGTTTACTCATGTTTGCGCCGCCTAATGGGGCGCGCGTGTTGTGTCTTATTTCAAATGCAAAACTCATAGTAAGATTCCAAGTCTCCCCCGATTCCAAGTATTTGTCACGAGTTAGTTTTTATATTTGCAGGACCTTTGCAATCGAAGTCCTATATATATATATATTAGCCTATATTAAGACACCGCCACCTGGCGTTGACACAGTAATCGGCCCGTTTGCTGCGGAGTTTGAAGTCAAGGTCTAAAAAAAAAAAGCCGAGCCCAAGTGGACTAAATATGTCTCAACATCAGTATTCGAGAACGATACAGCAGTGCACTTACACAGCCCAAGTTTCTTTCTCCGAACCAGCGGACCTCTTCAGCTGTAGATGCAGTGCCTGCGGTCAGATCAGTAACCGGCAAAATGGCGGCCAAGTCGGACTCACCGCGAAATTCTGCGACATCTCGCCATCAAGTTGCTTGACTGTCGATGCCAGAACGTCCAGCTGAATGGTGTTCGAACGGACCAGTTCGTTAGACGACAGGAGACATTCGTTGGACGAGAGGACGCAGGTGGTCTGAAATGAAATGAATATTGCATGGCTGGAGGAGTTACAGAGTGCACGCACCGTGAATAAACTCAGCGCCCTGTCCAGACCGGCATTCAACTGCGCAACTCGTTCTTTCTCTTGTGTGGCCAACATCCACGACATCGCGCGTCGGCGTTTATTGAGAAAAATCAGGTGGGAATGAACGTCTTCAAATGTCCTAAAAAAGATATTCAGGCCTCATTGGAATCTTAAATATAATTCAAACGTACCTTTTAAGAATATTCAGGGCATCTTCGTTTGTACCCTGAACTACTCCGTTCTTCGAAGCTCGTTCAACGACGCAGTTCGTGACATTAATAACGTGTTTCGCGAGTTCTTCGGCGGCGTCGCCATTGGATTTCACTGTCTGTGGGCTCGGTTAGCACATCCATCGTGTCAAATATATTTACTCCCCTTGGCCGTTTCACAGATCAACGCCGCGATCCCAACGATTGGCTTCAGGAAGTTGAGCGGCGGAGCCTCACATATAATCGTAGAGGCATGGAGGCTAACAGAAAGGATCTCCACGGCATTATCCGTGCGGGTGGGAATTGTGAGGGAAGATGGTTGTTCAGCGAGGCGCTTTATTCATATATTTAAATTATGTCAATAGTCAGACATGCTGGGCCACGCACCATAGTTTTGAGCTGGTGTTTAAGCTCACTCTTCAGACGCGAAGACGTTATATGTCGTGAAAATAAGTTCCCCCGCTTATTCATGGATATCTGCGCATTCTCGACATAGCGGCGGATGTTATCCAGAATGCTGCGACGAAAAATCAGCAATGAACAATGGGTAAGTCGAAGCAATTTCACTATACCTTTCGTACGCCTCCAAAAGAGCAAGGAATTCCTGTGGTACCGGTCCAACGGAGCTTCTGTTTAACAACAGTGCCGTCTCGTCTATGGCATAGAGCGCGAGCTTCAGCAATTTCCTGTCCGTGCTCTGTATTCCAGTCAGTACTGATGCTGGAGCTGGAGCGAACTTGTAAGACGTACCGAGCTCACTGAGTCGCATATTTCCAGCGCTGAGACCGCGGTGGGCTGATAGACGCTCATCCGGGGGTTGGTCTGGCAGATAGTGCACCACTGGCGTGCGGTGGCTGAGGCTTCGGCGAGGCGGGATGGTGGAGGCATTCGTGCTGGGGAGCAAGACGAGGACGACGACAAAGCGGGGGGAGGGAGGGAAGCCAAGACGGGCAGTGCCAGGGCATGGGGTCTGCCGCGAAAGGCGTCGACTGCTGTTGCGATTTTAGCGCGCGCTTATTCGTCATCATAATTGGATCCAAAATGTTGTGGCTCATTCGACAACGAGGTGAAGGGAGGGAGGGAAGCCAAGACGGGCAGGGAAAGCTGTCGGGTGCTGTTGCTTTTGGCGCGCTCAGGCGCGCTTAGTCGTTACAATTAGATCCCACGCCTCGTGACTTATCCGCGACCGAAATGCATCCAAGCAAATGTGTTTAAAGTCCCAAGGATATTGGCTAGCCAGATGCGTGTAGAACGATCCGGTCTGAGACACAACTGGCATGAGCATCGCGATAGCAAAATAAGCAGGATTTCGGGAGGTCCGAAGGTAGCCTTGGCGATTCTACAGCCCCAGATCTAGAGACCTGCGCTTGATGACCGCGGGGCTGGAGAAATTGGTGCGAGCGTCACTCAGATTGCCGGAAGATTTCGTGATTGTCAATGCGGGCTCAGCGAGCAAAGGACTGTGGAAGGACCAGGATTATGTAGGCATCCAGACCGCGATGCGTTGGCGTTCAAGTTGGAATTACTGCAATTGAGAATATCGCGCGGAGATCCACTGCCGAGGTTTGCGTCGAGTCTCGGAGTCTTGAGAGGAACACGGGATCATCGATCAAGTCGTGGATTGATCGTGGGTGACGCGCAAGAGGTTGAGCGACGGGCCCACTCATCAACACACGTGATGTGCTTCTTACTTCCGGGAGAAATCCTTCATCTGGATTTTGTGCAATGAACGGCCATCGACAGTCTAAAAAAGCTCAAAGGGACTCGTAAGAGTAATACAAGTACTGTATCTTTCATTATTACCACAAGTACAGGCAAGGTACGGGCCAGAAAAATAAATTGTCTGAAGATCAAATAATTGCATCATTGATTGCTCAAACCAAATGCGCGAATAAGTGGCCGTTTTCTCCCTTGCCTGTACCCTTGCCTGTACCACCAGTGGGCGAAAACAACATATCAAACCAATGATATGCTGCACAAACATGATTTACGCTGTGCTTCAAGTGGTTGAGTGGAATACTGTCGTCCCCATTTGGGGTATTCGCGGTCCCATGCAAGCAAACATGCGCAAACACTGAGTTCAGTACAAGGCAAATCTTGTCATGTGCCGCAAAAAAAAACGGGATTCATACTATTTCCTCCCTTCTCTCATTCAGCTCATAATTACCGTGAAGAGTACTGGAGAATATCAATCGCAGATGTTATGCGTCTAACTCACACACTGGTCGCACTTTGTGTGGCCGTTGTTGGCAATTGCAACATCAGAAAATGACTCTCACCCGATGGATAAATATCAATTCACCCTGCTAAATACGAAGGGTTAAGGCCTGTTTACTAGCATCTGCACTGCGCACTGAGAGTTGGAAACAAATTTGAGGGTGAACCATGGAATTCTTTCTCCAAGCATTCAATTGGCTTGGTTTTGTGGCCCCCCTTTGTCTGTTCTCAATTTACAATTCTCTCTTCTCCCAGATCTTAGATAAATCAATGCCCATACTCAGCTTCCTAGAGGCGGTGTTCCCTCTGTTGACCACGAGGAAAAATCAACATAGGTCTTAAAAGAATGAATCACCCGCTAGTGCACTCGCTAAGCGTCATAACTCAGAGGGGGGGGGATCATAAATTCAAGGCCATGTTTTCGGGCGGATTCGCTTCCATTGTAATGTCTTCAGGCAGATTTGAACCGCCACGTCTCTTCTATTGGACAGATTCATATAATGAACAGAAGTGAGCGCGCCATACTTCACGAAGACCTTTCTGCTCATCTACAACTTTGTGTGAATCAAGTATGAATTCAATGGCAAGATAGTGTGGATCAGAGTACAAGCCCCCCAAAAAATTGTTTACTGATGAGAATATGAGCATCTTCAAGCAGCATTCCAAGCTTCAGCTTGTGCTTGAAGGTATCTAGAGATGCTCATATCATATTATTATGTAGCCAGTGGGCAGATATCTTTGTCGACCAAAAGAAATCACTCAGAGTTTGCACAAGCAGTTTTGATTTTATGCTGCATCTGGAGTTGATCTAGAGTGTGGTGTGTGTACACCGATTTTCTCTTCTGTCCTACAAGATATGAGCTCAAAACCGACACACTTGTGTACCTGGCAAACAATAATTCCACCACCCATTTGAATCTCACTTTTGCAACCCGGAGGCCTGCGGAAGAAGTGATCGCTCTTTTGATGCGATCAAATTGCAGTTGAATTTGAACTCGAGAAGAAATCTAGAGGGTTGAACAAGACAAGTTAACCACCATTAGCATCCTTGGGAAGCTGCTGTATTAGAAAACCAAAAGAATCCCGAAATCTCGATCCGTCGGATAATAGAGCTACAAATCACAACATCGCACAGTGTCGCAGTATATAAACCAATTCACAGATACACCACCTAGCGGAGAAATAAATTATCCTGAGTATTATCCACCAACAACGCTCGTTGATACGGAGTACATAAGCCCTTCTTTTTGGATAACAGATTTGTTCATCGTTGGCTATTTAAAAAAAAGTAAGCACAAGGTCATGCCAACCATGGCTCTTGACCCCAAGTAGTTACTCTGACTGTCCCTATTAGCCTGAGGAGATGCAGGACCACCATACTACCCCTAAGAGCTCTCTCATCCTTATTCTTTACTTGGATCTATTACATTGAAATCATTTGCCTATGCAACTGGCTCCTTTCAGTGCCAGAGACAGTTAGTAAGTCCTGCATTGAGAAGGCCTGCTTCTCCGCTACTTGTGTACACATCGTATCCCCTTTACCCTGGTCCGCATGTTGCTGTGAACAAAAAAAGAAGGTAACAACAGTTTACATCTTGGCTCAGACCTGAATCCACTGGCGGACCTTGCATTAATAAAGCGGTACAAGACACAGAACCATTGTGCAACTTTGCCTTACTTCCACTCCGCCACTCATTGCTGCCGCACAGCAGCATAGAAAACTATGAAACCACTGACTCCAGAGGCTAATTTAATTCCTCACTATGGTCATGCAGCTCTCGGTGTTGACAAAACTAGTCTAGGTGTACAGTGGTAGAACAATGAAAAAATAGATACAGAAACTACATACTGGACAGAAAGCTATGACCTGGACATGACATGGCCTGCTTATCAAAACAGGTGGGTATTGCCCGAAAATCTGGGGGAAACATGAAGCGAGTGGACAACAAAACTGAAATACAAACCCAGACTGTAGTTCAAATCAAAACTCCTTGCCTCCCCATGTCCCCGAAATCACTTGTTTGGACCAGTTTATTCTCTTCCTCTTCCTCATCCTCCACAATGTATTTCTCCTCTGGGGCACTACCAGGCACAGACAATTCTGAAAGATGCTGGAGTTTCTCCGCATACTCTACCAAAATAACAGAGTCCACCTCTGCTAGCTTTGCACCAAGCTTGGTAATATCCTTCATCTGGGAAGATCTTTCGAACAGAGGCCTTGCTGCCTTCCACAATCTAACTGCCTTCATGACCTCTCCACGACTATTCAATATATCGGCAATTCGAACCATGCAATCTGCCCTCCAGTGATGGATGTCCATTAATGTGAATCCATCAAGAGAAACATTGAATAGGCTGAGTGCTGTGTCATTATCACCCTGGGCAGAAAAAAATCTGGCCAATGCATCGGAATGCTTGCATTGTCTGGCGCTTGTTTTTGCACTTCAGAGCCAGGCCAAGGAATACCCCTTCCCATCGGAGTGTAGTTGAAATGCCATTCATGCCAGTAGAAAGATCTCCAAGCCTTTCAGCGCATTGGAGTGCCAGATGTGTTGTGATATCCCGAGAGGATGCAAAACATTTTTCAAACATTGCATTTGCAGGACCAATAACCCCATCTCGAAGACAGAGTTCAGCAGTTGCACGATCTGCACTGAGACATTCCAGTCTGCCATTATACCCATATAATGCTTTCAAATGAGACCGAACCATGACTAGATTTTGGTGAATAACTTTCGAGTCAGCACCAGTAGCAATATCAATGAAAGCAATGCTCAAGTTTGCTGTCACAGCAGTAGATGAAGCGGGATGGCAGCTGGATGCACCGATTACTTCGAGTTCTCGAGATTCCCGATACTCTGATTTTAACCGGTGGATCTCAGCCTGATAAGCTAGGACAATAATCCCCAAAAAACTCTGTGGTTGACCACAGGCAGTTAACATGTCTCTGGAATTTTGCAGAAGATGTTGAGCATGCTGATAGTTTGCCAGTATAATGTGACATCTTGCTTGAAAGTAGAGAGACCGTGCTTGTGCATAGATATCCCCTATGTGTTGAGCGGATCTGTGGGCCTCTTTTGCATGCACAAGTGCACTCAAGGGCTTTCCAGTAAGAATGAGGATTTGGCATATGCTTTGCAAAGCAGTGGTGCCGATAATAGTAGGGTATCCAATGTTTTCTGCCAGAGAGTATGCTCTGTGAAAATAATTGAGGGCTCCCACAAGATCTGACCCTGCCTGCACGAAGTGGGATCCTAGGGCATTGTACCATCTGGCTGGTGAGAAATTAGTTAGATACAATGAAGGTGATTATGTCTTACCCTGTTCCAGTGGATTTCTTGATTTGAAATGCTGGGTGCCTAGGGTGATGTCATGATTGAAATCCAGGTCAGGCAAAGGTTCAGAAATTTGCAGGAGATGAATGAGATATTCCCCAAAAATGGGATGATCTTTCCAATGGGGCATTTTCCCAGAAAGCTGGAGCAGAAGGGGTGAATATGTGTCTTGAGCCCGTTCATAGAAGTGATTGAGAAATAGGATGCTTTGAAAATTCTGGGCAATGTCAGGCCCCTCTGGTTCAAGCCCATCACAGAGAACAGTGTTGAAGTTGCCTAGATTTTGTGAAATTTGGGGGAGTATATCTCCTACATTGAGATTCTTGAATTGGTTCCAAAGATCAAGAATTTGATGGAAATGTTCTCGTAGTTTTAGCTTTAGGTCATTTGCTGGAGGATGAGTATGGAAGATATATTCTCGTATTGGAACCAGAACTTTGAGATGTTGATCTTGACCAACAAAGGCAAGGGCCGTTTGAATCAGAGTGGTCTTGCAGGCCAGAATGTCAGTGATTGGCAGTTTGGCCCGCACCAAATCCGCATCTGCAAGCCCATCTGGCAGCATAGACAGAATACTGAGCAGCTGCTGCGCACCTGCGGTCATCCGGGAGCTTGTGTATGACAACATGATGGAGATATCTAGGCTTGATCTCTGATCATAACCTTCTGAAAGCATCCGAGTACTTTCCAGTTTCCACCGAGAAAGTGCCTGGGCACATCCCTCAGAACCAGCAACACTTGCAATGAGGCTGACTGCCAGTGGAAGATTTCCGGTCAGTTCAAGGAGTTCTTTGATGCTGGCATCATTGTGATCATCACCAGCAACCTCAATAAAGGTCTGCCGAGCAGCCACGTAGGAAAGCGGCTCAAGAGGGCCCACAAAAGGCCTGGTCCATTTGACTTTGCTTGGACGCTCAGCACCTCTGAGGGTGATCTACAACAAGTTCAAAATATTATCAGAGAAACTCACAAACATCACTCACCATGACACCCAAGTGGAGGACATCAGTTAGAAGAGATAGAAACTCTTCGACTTCGGAGCGAGATGCCATGGATTCCCAACAAGTCTCCAGATTGTCAAGCACCAGAAGGGAAGGAGGAGCATGAGCAAAATAATGTGCAACCCGTTTTGTCAGGTTTGAGCCCTTCTCCAACCCAATATGCTCTGCAATTATCGCCGCCAGCTCAGTGCAAGTGGGGATCGAGTGGCATGGAACAAAGTATCGATGTGAATACTTGGCTTCCACTTGTTGATTATGGAGGGCTGTGGTGGCAAGGCTGGTTTTTCCCATGCCACCCACACCAAGGATAGCAATGCGGGCTGAATCTTGGATCAGGATATTCACCACATCCTGGAGCTCAGCTTCACGGCCATGGAAAATTTGTGGGCAGGGTGGAAGTAGCCCAAAGATACTGAGCTGTTCAAAATCCTGAGCAAGACTGATAGTGTTTACGGATTTGGCTCACCTATTATTCCCAAAGCTTGCCAGGGTTCCTATCACCTAGCAAACCTTGAGCGAAAAATGGCAATGGTCATAATTTGTACTCACTGAGGAGCGATCAGAACTGGTGAGGTCAGAGTCAGTCTCTAGAAGGGAGACAAGTTGTTCATGCTGTTCTTTAGCATCCTTTTTAATTTGCCCCATTTGAGACAAGGTTGAACTTGTAACTCGAGCCTAATGGCAATGATTGAATAAGCACCGAAATCCAATTTGTGGGATATACCTTGAACAATTCAACCATCCTGCTGAACTCCTGCTTGCATTTTTCCAGTCTTTCAGCAGCCTCAGGCTGTCGAAAGAGTCCCTTTATTTTTCCTAGAGTGCCCTTTTGTTGCCCATTCAGAATTGTGAGCAATTTTTCAAGTGCCCTTGGGTACTACATTAATTGAATGCAATATCATTCTAAATTGGGCTCACTCTGCGAATTTCGCAATGTCATACAACAGTGCCGTCGGAAGGACACCCTTGATTTCTGAAATTGAATGAAGCTGGACAATGATACACAAGATTTCGTGAATCTGCTCCATAATCTCGCAATATTCTTGCTTGTTTGATTTGGTCGTCTATTCCTTTTGTTAAATATTGTGCCAGATGGCCAGAGGAACAGTTTACCTCAATACCCTTTATAATTGATAAGCACAATGCAGCAGTTGACCCAAGGAAAGGCACTTTGGCCGTTTCTGCAATGTTCTTGGCAGTAGTTGCAGCCAGGACAGTGTATTGGATGACATTCTTGAAATCCGTGGGAGTAGGCATGGTGGGAGCTGGGCTGCCGTTGGGATTCTGCGCTTAGATATATGTTTGGCTGTCTTCCGTGCGTGTCTTATCAGCGTGATATGAATCAAATTATATCTACTTAGTACTGGGTGTATGTCAAGGGGACCCAAAAATGCGAAAAAAACATATCACCTACATATTTTTTTTTCAGGGGGTCCCAGGGACCCCCCCCCCCCAAATCTCGCCCAATAGTGGGTGCTACCCCACCATATTTTGCGGGCTGTTTCAGGGCCTGAATGAGAGTGTTTTGGCGCTTTGTATCATTTTTTTCCGCCCCCAGGCCATTTTCTAGGAGACGAACAAGTTTCTCCCAAATTTGATGCACGTCAAAAATTCCCTTTTTGGGAGGGGCTGTACAGTGGCAGTACACTAAATTTCGCCCAATGCAGTAATAATGTACCCCCCTCTATCTCAATGAATATTCAACCTGGCACCTTGAAACCAAGATTTTCGGATTCACGGCAGGCTAAACCTCCCAAATCGACGTGGTTTGGAAAAATTTAAGATTCAGACCCCCTTGGTGTATGTGTCTCTTGACATATCACAACGGAAATAGGCCTTCAGATGTCTCAAACGCAAGAATGCTTACTCGTTACTACTCTACTTGATTCCTATTGAGCTTCAAAGCAATGATTACAGACGTCAAATCTAAGAAGACAATCGGGTGTGGCTGTCCGGGGATCGTAAAAAGCATCCACAGGCCGAAAAAAACTTCTGTTTCCACTGCAAAAAAACAATCTCGAGATCCCTTCAATTACTTGTCATAGCAGCCAATGAGATGAGCCAGTAGTACTTTACAATTCGGAGGTGAGGTGACGACAGATGTAATGCATACAAATTTGGATGTATTGCATTCACTTTGGACATATTGTACACAAATAGGAAGCGGAGATAGGGCTAACATCGCACAACCTCTGGGCGCCCGGCGGTTTTAACACCGCACATAGGAACCTAAAAAGAACCCCGGTGAGCTCGACATTGAGCCAAATCCGGATCTCTATGGCAGAGAACTGGAGGATAAGGTGCGTGAGTGGCCGGGCCACGTCGGCCCGAGCTGGGTCGTACTTACTCGTACCCGTGCTCGCAGAATAAATACCCGGGAAAATTGCACTGTAAGGAAACAAAAATTAGGACAGAAGATGTCGGATAATGCCTCAGTGACAAGGAATACGTTCTGGAAATGGGTGGGGAAAGGGAAAGAAGGAAATCTATTACAGAATAAATAATATCTCGCGGCAGGTCAGAAACGAATCAAAATTTTGTTTTGTTCCTTGGAGCTTCTCCCTGCTGATCTCAGCCCACAACATCCACACACTCGCATCAAAAATGAACTTAGACGTTACGTGACGCCCCACTCCTCCTCGAACAATGCTGACCCTCTTTGCATCCCTGCACACCACACCACAGTATGGCAGTATGATGTATCAGGACTGTTAATTAGCAATGTGTTCACGATACAAAAACACCGCTAATTAGCAATGTGCTTGATACATCAAGCTAGAGGAGAGTCCCAATCTGAACAGCAACCATCAAGCCATTGATATCAGGTATCACCGCTGTGCAGCACGACGAGCACAACCGTCCGGATTTGGAACACAACGATCAAAGAGTGCTCGACATCGCCTGTAACGGTGACCACAAAATATGCTTCACAAAATACTGAGCTACCTAGCTCGTACATAGGATACATGGTAGGCTGCAAGTAAATTAATACCTATGACGGGACGGCTTGAAATTGATTTCGGCGCGAAAATAAGAAAAGCTCGCAAGGGGGAACGGACTTGCGACCAGAGTTAGCCGAGCGGCGTGCCAAAGTGGCTTGCGCCGCTTAGCGGAGTTTAAATTGGCTGGGCTTGGGCGGGCGGGCATGACTTGCGGCGTGGCGTGGCTTGTCGGCTACACTATACCTTCCCACTGTAAGTATTTTGTCCATTTCTCAATATCAAGGCACTGCAAGCGTCCCGCTTCTTTATTGCTGCTTCCACAACACCGGATCCTACCTCGCTGCCATCATTGATCGCACCGGCGACTGTTGAACAAGGGATCTCGCGGTTATTAGAATGTTACACTATTTCCCATTTCACTGTTCACTATCCCATCTTCACCATTGTGTCTGCAATACCCCGTTGCCGTCAATCGATCGCATCACTGTCGAACCGAACCAAAATTGTCCTCGACTTATGTGACTGAGACTGTCAAGTAATAACTTGAACAGGGAATTGTCAACATAGAGGGTACACTAATTAACCGTTGAGCAAAACGCTCAGATGGTGAGATCAATTTCTCTGCCATTAAGACAGATTTTTGCCCGGATCTTTTTTTCAGACTATGGGGCTGTTCCATGGCTGCCTGAATGTGCCAAGGTTTGAGTGAATTGGCGCAGTTACAGTGGAGAACAAGATGATTTCTTCTAATCAGCCAATTTGGCTGATTAACGTGAGAGCGAAACACTAGATCGAGATCTATTTTGAAGCCCGGGCAGAGACTTTGGTGACTTGGGGTGTTCATATTCGAGCTCCAAGACGTCAAAATCCCCATCGACGATACAACTGAGGAACATCTGACTTCAACAATGGGGCACTCGACCTCGCTGAATTTACAGGTATGAGTCATGACTGAGTCAAATGGATGCTGAAATAAACACGGTTTTCCACAGTGTTACAGTGGCTATTTGTTCAATTCCTTTTGTCAATACGAGTTTCACATGGTGTAGAGTACTCCAAAATTGTCTTGGACCCAATGGGGGGCAAAACAGCTAGTGATTTCGCTCTCACGTGTCCTTTCGCTCAACGGTTAATTGCTGCATCGGATAATGGCAACGACATGCAATGTAGGCACTTCTTAAGAATTTCATTCCACTGTACTACGGTGCTGATAGATTCTTTTGTGAAGTTCTGTCACGCTTGCAAAACTAGGTATCTCTGTTCAATTAAACTTGAAGGGGAACTGTAGGTTAATTTATTACCCACCTGTAGACTTACAGGCTGCTGAGAATTTAACCGGACCATCAAGCGAATGAACAAGTCGGCTGGTGCAGGCACACTGGTGTCAGCGATGGGGAATCATGCTATTGGCAAGCAAAAACATCGGAAAAAATTGCAAGTCAATGAAAAGAATACTTACTCAATACAGTGGGATAACTCTGAAAGAGCAAATAGTGTTTTTAACATGTACGTCGTTTGGGTGAACCACGCCCACGCCCGTTTGATGGCGTTAGACAAAGTGGCTTGTGATGACAATTGGCATGTTCAACAAGGGTCGCCGGGGCGCTTCGCGCCCCGGCTCCCCTTAATAACACCTTGTTTTCTACTGTACGATACGTGCTCTTAGGTGTGATCTACATCGCCTCAACGTGTGCAGTTATTTGAAGAGGGCATTATTTCACAATAATAAAGTAACTGTAAAATGTTGTAAACTGTCATGCTGTACAGTCGCGATACGAGTAGGTGCATTGAATATGACAGACAGGGAAAGTGGTTGGAAAGCAGAAAGCTAGACATGATTATGCCAGGGCTGCATAGTAGCACCCCGTGAATGAGGGGAAAAAATATGCACAGACCCATTGGCAGTGGTCTTTATTTACCCGTCATCTTCTGCAGTACTGCCAGCGCGGGGCGTCTATGTGTCGGGGAGGACCTTATAAGACCCTGACCCAAATATGTGAATATGAGCCGCCTACCTTGTCGAAGTACTTTGGGGCATTGTAGTCGGCCGACCCCAGCTCACCGACCCACCGTGCACCGAGCGCGTCCAAACAAAGTGCCGTTGTCGAAAAAGTGGTCGAGGGGTTTGCCATTCCATGCCCAAGACCGTCGGGTCGTACCAGAACATGCACCACGACTCCGCAGCGTCGTACTGCTCACACCGGCACAGCGCACACTGCGGCTGGTTAAACACGCCACGTAGAATCGAGAACTGGTTTGGTCCGTGGTCATAGTTGAAGAGCGAGGTCGGGCCGGCAACATACATGTGGAAGTCCCTGATGCAAACCAGCGGTAGTCAGAAGCGAGGAGATGGTGTCAAAGCACCAGTATTTCGCCGTCTCGGCCCAGGTGCCGTTTTCGGAGATTGACTGGGCACAGTTCGCGGTTTGCATTGTCGATGCCCGAATCAGTGTGGCTTGAGATACGCGATAAATAAAACGCAGCGCGTATGGCTGCAGCTTGAGTTGACGGCAAACCCTTGAATTGAGTCCTCTCGCCGTCGCTTGAAGCACACTCAAGGCTTGAACTTGAGACTTGATGGTTCGTAGCTCGAGTTGAGATGGCTGCGGCATTGGATTTGAAGAGGCAGGCAACTGAAAATACTGCCGGGGCTTGAAGGAAAGAAGATAGTAGTTGGCGGCCACAGCTTGCTCTCTCTAACAATCCAATACTTGAGTGGCGTTCAACGTTTGAACTTCGAGCAACAGAGAGGGCAAATATAGAACACTTGAGATTACTTATGGGCGCGGGGGCGTGGCGTTGGCTGGTGCGAGTTCATCGCCGCGCGCAGTTCTTTTAAAGGAATTAATCGCTGCCACGTATGGCCACGTCCTACCAATGAATCATGAAGAGTCAAGAGAGGCCTTGAGTCAGAAGAAGTCGGCGATGGCCGAGCGGAGTTTTAAAAGGCTTCGGACATGATAATCTTATAAAGAGTAGAACTTCGGTCAACCCGGCGTCGATTCATCAATATATGGCTGAAACATGCTAGTATCAAGTAAATAACATATGCCTCCAATGGTATTGACCCAAATATAATATGACTTACTCGACTTTTCGTCGCAAGCCGTGTCCACGCCCGTTTTGATGGCATCAGGCAAAATGGCTTGCGCAAGCCACTTTGTTCCCGAAGCAAAGGAGTGATTTCTTGGCCTATCCCAGGCCTAAGAGGCTTCCATATTATTCATATGTGTTCATTCGGATGGTGTACGGAAAAGAATTGCATAATTATGCGAATTCAACCGGTTACGGTGAAACCGTAATCCAACGGTCGTCAAACAACAATTGCTGCAACCAGAAACAAGCGTCTGGAGAGTTGGTTCGCATTCTTGGGGGCATCCGAAGCCTTTGTGCGAAGTAACTAGCTAAAACTTCCGCATGAGGTACCAAAACACTTGCATGGTTCAGAAGTCCAGTGAGTTGAACTTTGGTTTTGTGAATTTCTTTACATGGCGGACAGTTCCCCCAAAGTTTTCACTACAGTTAGGAGCAACAAAGTATTCTCTATCCACTGAACATCACAAGCCAGCAGGCTTGTATCTGGGGTATGAGTTGTCTGCATCATTTGTCACGGCGTTGACGAGAATTTCTGAAATATTGAAATTATGGATTAAATGGTGTCCCAGGTACCTGCAGGGGATTTATTGTAACTAGCAGTTGACCCGTGCTTCGCTACGGGGAAACACAGTATTCTTCAACTTGAATTTAGAAGGATGCAATAGTGATAGATTAGGTCAAATGATTTTTACATCAAACGCAACATAAAAGGCTGATAATTAATTTCTCCCTGCACGGCGCCCAGTAGAAGATCCTTCCCCTTTATCCTGGACCTCTGACTCCTCAAGAGCACGATCATCTGCTGTCTTGCGCTTTTTCGCAGGCCGCTCTCCGGACTTGGCGCTTTCCTGGCTCCCGAAAAAGCCAGTGAACTTCAAGTGCGCTGCGGTGCCGCGGGTGCTATTATTGTCTGGAATGTATTCGTCAAATTGATATCGGAAATGAATAAAAAAATCGCACTTGGCTTTGCAGGACTCGTTTCTGCCTTTGGTGCAGTCGGAGCTTGGCCAAGGAAGGTAACTTTCTCCATGTCGACAATGAAGTGTTTGACCATGCGGTCTTCGTTACGTTCGACACCTGTGAGAACTCCTTCAACGGCGACAGGTTTTCCCTTCGAAGGAATCGGCTTGTACTTCTCCCAGCGCGGTGTGGCAGGGAAGAGGCATCGGATGGGGAAAACATTGTCGGTTTGCTTGTTCACCGAAAGGTACTGCTCCGCATTGATTTCAAATGTTGAATCTTGCTTATCAATGGAGCTAGCAGGGCCGCAAGCGTGAACCACAGGCCGGTGACAAAGGTCAAAGCTCTCGGGAGATCCAAGAGGTGCTAGCTAATTACAGCTTGAGATCGTATAACTGAGGTTGAGACAGGATCGTACATGGATTATGTCCCCGAAAGCGTGATAATCGACAGGAGTGAGTTCCTGTGAGTATACTTCAACTGTGGGAGAAGTGCGGGCGGGCTAGATTCGCAGAGTGAGCATAAAGTAAAGATGATGAAATAACAACCAAGACGTACATGAATATCTGCTTTGCAGCAGATCACGTCGTTAAACTCCATGTTATCGGCATTGTAGTAGTGCAGCGACATGAGCAAGGCGGGCTCCGAAGAACCGAGGTAAACTTGAGCATCGAAGACGATCGTCTTGGTCTTCGGAATCTGCCGGGGGTTCTCGAGGACAGCAATAGCGGAGAGAGAGACAGAGGACATGATGTATTGAGTAAATTGGGTTGATGTTGTGTTGAGGTGTTCGGAGAAGAGGTGCAGCCTTTATAGATTCCTGCTACATCTACGTCAGTGCTGAGAAGGGTGGAGACTGTGGAGAGGTTGCTGTCGCTAAAATTCGGCAAATATTCAGTTTCACGTTAAGCGCGAATATTTTAGTCATGTTACCGTTCGCGTTTCTGAAAGTCAGGTTACCGTGAATATGGTGACGCAAGGGAATGCGGCCTGACGTAGGGCAGGTGGAGCTTGACGCAAAAACTGACATTCCGGCAGGAGAAGCGATATCCGAAGAGCCTTGCCAACGCAATTGTGGAGCAGCGGTATATGTATTGCCGACATATACATATAACGGCGGTGCAAGACTCAACAGTCTACAAAGCAGAGATTAATATGGATTCGACCAGGGACAGTACGACTCAAGGACAGGTATGCGTTCACTGGAGGTAGTGATTTATGCGAGCTAAAATCTCTTTTGAACCGGCACAGAAAGTCGATGTAGCCCAAGGCAATGCGCAGCAGCCGGCCGGAACACCACACAGGGCTGTGTCCGACTCCAATCCATATTGTACCGTGAGTATTTTCGAGATGAGGACTCTACCATAACTCTGACGTTCGGAGTTCCCAGGTCGAATTTCAGAGTAGAGGAACACCTCATATACACCTGCTGGTGTGGCTAGAGAACCCGGGAAACCAAGAGAGCCATAGACAGCAGTAGATCGCCACAGACTTGACCAAGCGGGTAGATGTTAGGAAACCATAGTCGTGTCGGAGTTTTTGTGGCCTGAGAGGTGTACAAATTGCTAAACGATAGTAGAGGCTCCGAGTCGTTACCGCTTAATCATTGTGGATGTTGGCGCATATATGGTCAGAAACGGAACAACCAAGGAAGTTCAGCGCAAAGAAGAGGCTGTTTGTCAATGTTTTGCACATGGGCGCTAATCAAAGCGGAAATCGTTTCCGTTTTCTAATCATCTCAAGAACAAAATGAATCCGGTAGATTTACAAACATAGAGGCTCTATTTCCTAATAAATAGACATAGGGCTATTGAAAAATCTGGGGATAAACTACATTTAATGTCCTGTTGTCACGATTTCGCGGAGAGAGAAGAACTGCCACTCTGTGTCGAGAGGTAGCTCGCGAGAGGGCAACATATAGCTGACCATGGCTAAATACCGGTGTTCTGAGGTCTATGCCAACATATTTGACAGATTGACCTTGTGCCTTGTTGATGGAGATAGCAAACGCGAGACGAACGGGGAACTGCAAACGTGAGAGGATGAAAGAAAAATCTGTCGTACTTCCTGAGGGTGTAAGGGTGATGCGAGGAATAAAGACAACATCGCCGCTGTGTTCACCACCAAGGATTTCAGCTTCCAACACCCTGTCAGACATTCGACGGATCACCAGTCGTGTGCCGTTGCAAAGTCCTAAGGATGGTGCGAGATTTCGAAGGAGGATGACAGGACATCCAGTCTTCAGGGAGAGCTCTCCGGGAGGTAATCCAGAAGCGTCCAAAGAGCGTAAATATTCGATGGGCATTGCATCATTGACCTCTGGATCATCGGCCCCTGTCTCCCGGACAATATTGTCGGCACTGACAAATGTTCTGTGGTCGCCTCGCATGCGCCCAAGAACATCCTCGTTGAGACTGTCCACATCGCCATTACGTGCGGCGAGGATTGTCCTTTCCAAGAAGAAATTTGGTGGAGGAGTAGGTCCGGAAATGCCGGGAAATATGGACTCGATAAGTGAATTGCTATCGCGGCATGCCATCTCCGGAGGCAGCTCTACGGTGCTATCATCGCGATTGGTGCGCCCGTAGCCAATGTCCAATAGCCACTGGGCAAACTGAGACTCTTCGGGTCCATTGTCGAGGCGCATATTCTGTGTCAACGTAAGAACCTCGATTCCCTCCCAGAGGTAGGAGCGAAAGATGGAGGCATCAATAATCTCTTCCTGTGTCCCTTTCGGAACAACCGGAAGAACTTGTTTTGGATCGCCACCCAAAACCATGGTGATCCCGCCAAAAGGACGGTCGTTTCCCAAAAGATCACGGAGTGTCCTGTCAACCGATTCATGGCATTTCCGATTGTGCATAGGCGCTTCATCCCAGATACACAGCTTCGTCAAACGCATCAGGCCGGCGCGCAGGCTTTCCTTTGGAATACCGCAGGTCGATTCGTCGTTTAGGCCGTCAATAGGAATTTTGAAGACAGAATGAGCAGTACGGCCACCACGTAGGAGGAGTGCGGAGATGCCGGAGGACGCAACACAGAGTACGATGCAAAATTCGCCTCGGAGATGATGGGCGAGAGTATTGTAGACGAATGTTTTGCCCGTGCCTCCGGCCCCGCTGAGGAAAAAAACTTTGCCCAGTTTTTTTTCAACAGATTCGATAACACGATTGAAAGCATCCTGCTGTTCTGGATTCATGTGCTCGAAGTTGGCAAGGGCGGCAGCTCGCTCATCGGCCTGGTTATAATCCAATTGCTCCGTGACCAATGGATTATCGCCCGCTGCTGTCCAATCACGTTGGGGGGTAGGGAGCTCGAAGTCGGTGAGTGAGCGGCCGGACTCCTGGAGAATGGAGTTGAGCAAGTAGAGGCCGTAATCAAAGACATCTTCATTTGAGGGGTTCTCGAAGCCCGTACGTCGCAGTCGATGATCCAGGTCGTCGCATATATGAGTGCGGAAATCCTCCCATAGTTTGTTGGGATCAGACGGATTGCAGAAAAGGAGCAAGGTCGCAAAAAGATGCCGAAGACGTGTCCCCGTTTGCATCTCCGCTGCTTCCGCAAGGCAAAGACGCCATTCTCCGTCGTCTTGGAGAAGACCTCTGGTGAGGCAGACCTGGCGGTAGGAGTCATATCGAACACCTGAAGAGGTCAGTACACGGAGTTTTGAGCGAGATGTAGAAGGCTAACCTTGATATGTATAAAGATCGTTGTGCGATCGTGGGCCCGTCACAATGGAAAGTAGAGTTCGAAGATAAAAGCGCTCCCCTCCAGAAGGAGAGACGAAAAACATCCGTCCCAATGCCCAGCCTTTTCGACGAATCACCCAGTGAGGTGCTTTATCCTTCGTCGCAGGTTTCCATGTGAAGAACTGGGGAAACTCTTGATATGTGTGCTTGCACGCCTCGGCACCTAAGGCGCCGTCGTCCCTATTTGCTGCGAAAAAGGCCTGCAGCTTGCTGACTTCAGTAGCCACCCGTTGCAAGACCTCGTCGGCGTCCTCGTTGGCATCAAAGGTCACCATATGTTGGCCGGCTAAATGCACAGGGAGGCGAACGACGTTGGGTACCTGGGTGTGTGGATCAAAGTGAAAAATGCGCCACGCAGCCTCAGGTGGTCCGATGTATCGCCCATCCACGTAGTCTTTAATCTCGTCCCTATCCATTTCTAGAGTAGCACGATCACCACCCTTGTGGATATATTTAAAGGGGGTACTTGATCGATTTCACCGTGACCGTGCACTCGACGTTGATATGGCAGTGGTATCTGCCAGAGAGGTATGGCGCGTATGCGACAATCCAGGAATTGTCGACGGTAAACCGCCCGACTGGGTAGGCCCGGCCATCGTCGGGACGCCGATAATTCGGATATCCGTTGGTGTCCATGGAGGTATACGCTTGAAAAGCTTTGGGGAAGAATTTCGTGCATTTCCCGTTCTCCATGCAGGGTGCATGCGGATTCATGGCGCCGCAGGGCCCGTGGACCATGCACGTTTGGACGGTCTCGAACAGTAGTGGCTGGGTTTCGGGATCTGGCCATTGGGCTGAAATGATGGAGTCGATGTCGTCGGGGTTGAGCAGTTTGTGGGGATGGCGAAGAAATACAAGAAGGTGCATGTGGGGGAGCCCGCGCTTCTGAAACTCGATCGTGTACACGAACGCAGCACATTCACCGAAGATTCCGTACTGGTGGATCTCTTTGATGATCTCTTTTTTCTTCAGCTCAAAGACGCGTGCTACTAAATCCGGACGATCGTAAGATGTTTGTCCTGGAAGAAGTGCGCGCGTGACTTCGGCCCATCGAGGATTCGCGGTGACCGTGATAAAGAGATCCACCTTTGCAAAGATGAATGAGCAAGACAGCCAAAGAAATGGCTCAGGTGGCTTACCTTGCGGAAATAGCGTGCAATAGCCATCGCATCCTGGTATCTTTGCTGCATGTGGCGTGGGCCACCGATATATGAAGACGGAAGAATAAACCGCTTTCCGAGCTCGTTTAAATCAACGTCATCATCGCGCTGTGAGATGGCGTCTTCAAGCCCGCTGTATAATGATGCCCTGAGCTTGGTCTGGTTTCGCCGAAGATAGCTCAGTCGGTTCTGGTCAATGGACGCGAAGGCGTCAACCATGTACTGCTGAAGGAGTCGCCCTCCCCGAAGGATAGTCGAAAATTCATGCTCCCGCGTGAAGAGTCGAAAGGCGTGATAGCAGGTTTGAGTCAGCCTTCCCGGGCGGTCCTTTTCCGGTTCGTCGAGGTAGAGCTCAGGATGCCATCCGTGCTCCCCTCGAGGAAAAAGTAGAACATAATAGAGGGGGGTGTAAGCTGGGTGGATGTCGGAAATGCGTTCCATGGGTGCATCTGTAGGTTGGCGATTACGGAGAATGATATCGCGCCCGTCCCCAGCGGATCCGTCTCCCGGAAGAATGACTGCTACCTCTTCTGCAGTGGGGAGGTTGTATCGACGACGGTCATTGCCTGGGAGGACGCGCAGCCGGACCTCGGTATCTTCGACATCGTCCCCAAGGTCTTTCAAGACCTCGTATGCCTGCTTGTAGATCGGGGAGTACGCGTGCAAGTCAGTCAGCATGCGCTGCAAGTCCTGCATCGTGTCACGTCGTAGATTGGCATTGCGGTTCATCCGCTGTTGTAGCGCGACTGTCGGATCATACATATAAAGCTGCGAATAGGACGGTGCAATGCCGTCTGGGGCTGTGAGTGCGCCGGAAAGGTGACGGAGGTTCCCCAAAATCCGAAAGACCCAAGCATTAGGCCCGTGGCGATTGATATTCTTATCGCTCTGTACACCAAGGGACGTAAAAGCCAGCGCGGAATTGTATTGAGTGATATGGGTTCGAAACTCTACGGCCTGCGCATCATTACCCACCAGCAATCGATGAAGCAGCTCCGGAGGATCATTGAGTAGGCTGAGAGAGACTTTGCCGTGGTTGCAGCAAATCCCATAGGGCGACACATTTGCCGGAGGTCGTGATACTTTCTCAGCTTCCCAGTGCAGGGCCCCGCAATCAGAGCATGGGTCGTCCATCGGACCGAGATCGTGACGGCTTTCAGGATCGCGGTATTCACGCCGGCCAGCCAAAAAGAATTCGCCGCGAGGTGGAGCTCGAGGGCGGCGCGGCGCTAGATTGGGCGTGTTAGAGCGACTGTAGAAACCCATATAGATAGAGAACGTACCGGGTGGTTGTGGACGCTCCTGTAACGGTGCACGTTGTGTAGGGGGGGGACTCGGAAGACCACCGTTGAGAGCCTGCAAAAGGTTAGCGTTTGAATGAAGTGTGCTGGATTTGATGCATACCTGCAGAACTCGTGAAGGCCGTAGAGGCCTCAAATTTGGCGTGGCCGTAGGTGTGAGTGGGCACCTCACTGGGGGCCGTGGTTCTACATCTTCACAGTGAGTATTTTGATAGACAAAAATGAATGCAGAATTCACGCACCGTCAATATCCATTCGCGCCTCCTTTTCTGCGCGCTCCCTTTCGCGTCTTGCCCGTTGTGCAAGAGCTCTTGTTGTCGGTGGAGGACTCACAGGTCGTGACGGCTGACTCTCTCGTGCCCTCTGGTGTCGTCTCAACTGGCCCAGAGATCGAGCACTTGGTGCTGGAGGTATATTTTCATTGGTACTGGGGTAACGGCGTCGAGTTGGGCTTGCATCTTGGGATTGGCGGAGGGCACGCTGTAGCTGACGCCCCCTTTGATGGTGTCTCTGAGGCGTGTTCGGTGGTGTGAGATCCCTGTCGTCGCCAAAAGTCAGCGGAGTAATGGTAGCAGAGCCAAAGCGGCTCACATTTCATGAAATGAGGATGAGGTCCTTCAGAGCTTTGTTAGTTGAGGACTCAGAGGTTATAGTGTGAAACAGGTTTATTGGATAACACGAATACAGGCGGCGCGTACTACGGTGAGCGGGTGGTGCGGCTGTGGAGCTGGCATCGGGGTTGTGGGAAACGGACGGAGTGGCAGTGAAGCTGTTGTCGCTTGTCTGGCTGCGGAGTCCCTGACGTCATTGGAGCTTTGTCGACCAATCAGGTTTATCTCGAGTCAACCGTGGTCGATTCTAATATAGATGTATCTAGCACATAATATTTAACTATATGGTCCTAAATATTGAGCAATGAGCGCAAGCCACTTTGCTGATGGCAGACTGGCGGAATGGCTTGCCAAGCTAACAAAATGGCTTGCAAGCCGAAATGCCAGGCGTGGGCGGGTGATGCCACCAAAATCCACGCCCACGCCCGAAACAAACCAATCCGCGCTGGCGCAAGCCACTTTTGCAAGCCAAAAACGTCACTCTCGACTTGCGACTATGCAGTAACAAACCTTGATGTGCTAGATCGATATTGTGTGAGCTCAGGTGTGCACTGGTACGGAATTCTGCGTGCAGGGAATTCGAGGTGGGTGAGCTGCCCGTCGCCTGCGCCTAGGATGACTGTGGCGGAGCGGTGCGGGGGGTAGACGATCGTTTTGGGCCTGTTCATTGATGTGGACTACAGTGGAAGGGCTGTAGGTCATTACTGAGCCAACGGACACTATTCTGGAAGCCAAAACTGCGTGTGCGGCAGCGGACATCCGAGTAGTCGGATACGGACACAGGAGATTTGATAGGGTCAGAATCAGCACACGGACGCCAATGTGCAACGCCACCACAGCCGCGGCTCGTACAAGAAGTCACGGTTCTGGCAGCCAGGATATCGCAAGAGGCAGTTGCCCACGCCGCCGATGACGGTAGCCCATGGCTAAAGGAGAGAGAGCGGAGGTGAACTATTATCGGTCATTCGTGGAGGAGCGCGCATGCAGTGGTATTACCCAGATCAATCAACTTCAACTACAAAAACTCCGGCTTTTCGTACTCTTTCCTAGGCTCTTGAACTTTCATTCAGTCATGTTATAAACAATAATTCAATATATTGCAGTCTATTTAGATGCATAACTGGGTATACCTTGGGGATCAAGGCTACTTAAACACTACTTTCACTGAAGAATGCCATCATACTGTTAGACTTGAAACCAGTCTGTAAACAAATTCCGAAAAAATGCGGCAAGCGTTTTCGGTGTTTACAATGGCAGTAAGGCTGTGATTGCCGATATCAGATACGATTTAATAGTATGTGTATAGTGACCCATGTGGCTCGGCCTCAAGTCAAAGCTAGGCGTCGGGCTCGTGTAATAAGCGCGGACCGGCAAAGCCGGTCCACGCCACCGACTTCCACTGGAGCTTCAAATGTCGTACACTGGAACTCGGTGTCCGTCCACTGAGGTACAATGGGCCTCAACTTCTTTCTGCTGATAGTCAATGTATTCCATCGTATACCCCAAATATAGTTAGATATGATTATATTTCGATATCTCCCCGTTGGATTCCACAGTACATGATAAAATTTCTACTGGATGTGTTATGAAATATTCAGCCAGCTGCGCAACTGGTTCAACCTATTTTTCACTCAAATCCAGTGTCCCACTCACGAAATTCCGGTGGATCCTGTTATACATTGCCTCAATATCCACTGCGCTCCACTGGAATCACCACGAAATCCATTGATATACAATGGTATAGATCCAATCATCTAGTGGATTCCATTGGAGAGGTGGGCCATTCCATCGGATGCTCATACAAAATCCAGTGGAGGTTACTGCCAGCCATTGTAAGCGCACTGAATTTTGCTCTCATTCCACCGAAATCCAGCGGTAAATAACACATCATCTAATGGATTCCAGCAGCTCTTAAACAGAATCCACTGGATTCCGGCGAGCCTAATGGAAATCTTTTAGAAAATATTTATTGGGCACCTCGGTTGATATTTAGTATCTATCAATCCATACTCTTAACCTGATCCCACAATTCTTGCGTAAGTGGATTTACTTTGCCATTGAGGTCTGATGGATTCCAGTGGAAGACAACCGCTTCAGCGGAGACCCCTATATCAAATGAACGGGCTAGGAAAGATTGCCGGCTATCATCGGTAATCATCAGAAAGCAGTGGATGACACTATCTAATCTTTCTATCATCAGCATCTCCTATCAACTGATCCCGTCAGCCACCGATGGATACCGGGGTCCGGCGTCCACTGGCGTCTCTTCATAGTCCGGGCATATAACTCTCGGGCTCAGACTCCTAGATGCAGAAATGAGCTCTGGAAAACTCCAAGAACTCCAGGAATGTAAAAAGAAAATGCCTACGGGGTTTAGTTTGAATCGTGCGCGGGGCTTGAATGAATGAAACAGGTCACAGAAATCGAGAACCGGAATAAGAAAGCGGGCGTACCTGGGCCGCGCGCTTGAAAGCTGTTCGCGGGGACACGAAATTAGACTCCCGTAGTCAGACTCCACAAGTTTTATGACGGTCGATAAACTTCAATATGGACACGAAATATCAAAAATAAAAATAAAAAACGCGGGGCTGCGACGCGTCGTAGCATACCGCGGGGCTCGAGGATAGCCACAGGATTTTAAATCTTAAAGAAAAACGCGTCCGCCAGAAATCGTCGAACTCCGCCACCAGCATGGAACTAAAATGCTGGAAAAGCCTGTCGTGGAGCCCTCTAATCACTGGTAGAACCCTCTTTAAATTGATATTATTCCGTCAATGTCAGTACAAATACAAAGAAGCAAATAATAATGCACCGCCGATAAACAGGTCGAGCCTCCCCAGCTGGTTCCCGTTGGGGACCGCCTCTGGTAGAGCATCCAGCGGCGTCGACGTCGGTTCCACCGCGCTGCTCCCCGGGGTAGGCTCCACCGCGATCCGCTTCACGCGCGTCCAGTCCTCCTCGCGTACGACATCGCGACCGTGCCTGCAGCGAAGCACGAGATGTGTGAGTAACGGAGTTGAATAACATAGAGGTAGAAGCGAAGAGCGAAAGACGCGTAGTGGGACGAAGAACACGCAGAGAAACGCAGAAAGACGGATGTACAACGGGCCAAGAAAGAACCAAGACCGACTCACTTATCACACACGTGCCGCCCGAGCGCGCGCATCATGACCGAGAACACTGAACAGCCACACTACGCGCGGGAGCACGTCCACGCAGTGCGCGCACCGATACTCCGCGACGAGCCCTTCTTCGGACAGCAGCACCGCGACGCGCGCCGAGGAAGAACGTGAAGTGCGCGTCTTGGATCGGATGTCTGCAGCGAGGAAATGTCAGGACACAGCATGGCGGAAGGGAATAAATAAGAAAAACGCTACTCACGCCTCTCCCGCGCCTCCTCCCGCACAACGTGCTCGTCGAAGTGTGCCGCGTACACCCACGCCCCGTCCTTGTGCGCCGCGTCCGCGCGCTCCTGCCGCGCGACAGCATCGCCCACCCCGCACCCTCCGCATGCCCCGGCTCCGCTCCTCGCGCGACCTCCACCACATGCAGCACGCCCTCTCGCCATGTCAGCGCCCTCCGTCCTCGCACGCCCCCCCCCGCACCTGCACCCCCCCCCGCCCCACACACATACCGCGTGTCCACTTCATCCATCTCTGCCGCGCCGGATCACGCCCCGCGAGCCTCACCAGCACCGCAGCCACAAGCCTCACGAGCACCGCCGCCGCGCGCGCGTGGTGCAGCTAATTCTCCTCTCCCAGAAGCTCTGCAGGGACCCGCAGCGCCGGTGCGCTTTGCCCGGGCAAAGCGCACCCACCCACCCGACGAGGCAGCGTCCCGCGTGCCGGGCACCCACGACCCGAGGCATGCGGACATGTTTGTCGCGAGGTCGAGGCGCACCTCGTCGTCGTCGGTGCCCGCTTCACGCGCATCCGCATCCCCGCCCGCCCCGCCCCGCGCCGGATTCGCGCCATCCAGTTCCCCCGCGCGCGGCAGCAGCACCAGCAGCTACCGCTTCCGCTCCGCGCGCCACGCCTCCGCGAGCCGAGCCCCGGGAGGTGCTGCGCCCACCGCCTCCTCCCTCGCCAGCTCCTCGTCCACCAGCGCGCACAGTGGCGTCCACGCCTGCAGCGTGCGGGCGGCGCCAGTACGTCCATACGGGTAGGGGAGCGGCCTGCGCGTCGGTGAGGACGACCTTCTGCAGCGTGGCATGGCGGCGCGCGAGGGGGACGGAGTGCGCGGCGTGCAGAAAGGGGAGGAGGTGCGGGGGGGATTTGGTGTGGTTGTAGCCTGTGGGGGAGGGGTTAGCGAGCGAGCGGTGGGGAGGGAAGGAGAGAGAAGGAAATGGAGGGAAGGGGATGGAAGGAGTGTGGGAGTGAGAAGAGGAGGAGATGGGGGCGGGTAGAAGAGAACGACGACGACGTGGAGACGGATCGACGTGAGGTGCGGATCTTGGCGAGGTACGGACCGTCCATGATGCTGTACGGTCCGCGGGCGCGTGATGAGGCGCTTGGTTACACTGGCGGGGAGGGTGAGTGGATGAACGAGCGAGCAAGCATGAGCGATTGGGACAGGTAGATGGATTCAAAATTATATCTGTAACTGGCCTCTTCAAGACACGCGTACTCTGCGCGCTGCCGTCGTCCAGGTAGCGCCGTGACAGGTCCTGCGACCAGCTGGAGTAGGACACGGATGACAACGCACGCGCAGAAGTCGGTGCTCGTGCGCGAGAGGTGGATGAGATGGATGAGGTGCAGGTGCCCGAGGACCTGGAAACTGTGAGATCGATTCCAAGTGGAATACAGTATTGGACCCACCTCGTACAGAATATCAATGTCGATGTGCATGCTGGGGAGCATGCTGAGGTCGCAAGGCGGACGTCGAGGGCATGCACAGCTACTCCCAGCTTTGCATGGCCACGTAGTTTTTGCGTAGTTTACTGCGACGCTGCCGGGTTAGACTTGCGAGAAGAAGTTATGCTAGAAAGATAAGGGACGTTTCAGAACACGGTTGTTCTTTACTGGCGAACGGGAGCTTGATGAACGCCAGTCATCGGGGATCCACGAAGTAGAAGTGTTTACTCATGTTTGCGCCGCCTACGCCTAATTGTCTCAGTCGGTCTTTCCAGCTGTTCTCATATTTGTAGACGTTTTTGAGAAAAAGTTTAGTTGATCGGGAAGTTCCGGCTGATTGATGTGATCAACTATGCTCTACTCCACTTCCATGACGCCGCAACCAAACCACCATGAGCAATTACCGCTACATCCATCCTGAGCGCAAGAAGGCCGTCATTACATTCGTAGTCTCCCATTGTAGTTAGTAGCGGGTGCTAGTGGGTGCTAGGATGTCCTACATCTATATAAATAAATTGTTTGCCAGCAAAGATGCGACGAATCGATGACGCATTGGCGTGTCATGCACTATTTTTGCAACCGCCGGAACTTCCCGATCAACTAAACTTTTCTCAAAAACGTCTACAAATATGAGAACAGCTGTCAAGGGTCTTAATTTCATAGCAAGATTCCAAGTCTCCCCCGATTCCAAGTATTTGTCACGAGTTAGTTTTATATTTGCAGGACCTCTGCAGCTCAAGTCCTATAGGCTAGTATATATCCATCATATCCTACATTAAGACACGTCACACCGCCACCTGGCGTTGACGTATGACGCGGTCCATAATCGCAGCTGTGTGGGGCCCGTTTGGGCCAGGCTCTACCAATCAAGGTCTAAAAAAAAAAAAAGGCACGAGCCCAAATGGGCTAAATATGTCTCAACATCAGTATTCGAGAACGATACAGCAGTGCACTCACACAGCCCAAGCTGTCTTCTCCGAACCAGCGGACTTCAGCTGTAGATGAAGTGCCTGCGGTCATATCAGTAACCGGCGAAATGGCGGCCAAGTCGGACTCACCGCGAAATTCTGCGACATTTCGCCATCAAGCTGCTTGACTGTCGACGCTAGAACATCCAGCTGAATGGTGTTCGATCGGACCAGTTCGTTGGACGAGAGGACACAGGTGGTCTGAAATGAAATGAATATTCAGCGTCTGGAGTTGCAGGATGCACGCACCGTGAATAAACTCAATGCCCTGTCCAAACCGGCATTCAACTGCGTAGCTCGATCTTTCTCTTGTGCTGCTAACAGCCATGATATTGCGTGTCGACGTTTATTGAGGAACATAAGGTATGAATGGACGTCTTCCAATGCCCTAGAAAAAATTCAGGCCTCATTGGAATCTTAAATATAATTCAAACGCACCCTTTCAGAATATTCAGGGCATCTTCGTTTGTACCCTGAACCACTCCGTTCTTCGAAGCTCGTTCAACGACGCAATTCGTGACATTAATAACGTGTTTCGCGAGTTCTTCGGCGGCGTCGCCATTGGATTTCACTGTCTGTGGGCTCGGTTAGCACATCCATCGTGTCAAATATATTTACTCACCTTGGCCGTTTCACAGATCAACGCCGCGATCCCAACGATTGGCTTCAGGAAGTTGAGCGGCGGAGCCTCACAGATGACCGTAGAGGCGCGGAGGCTAATAGAAAGGATCTCCACGGCATTTTCCCCGCGGGTCGGAAGTGCGGGTTGGCCACCGTGAAGCTGTATTTGTCTATTTAATTTATCTCGATAATCGAACATGCTGGGCCACGCACCATGGTTTTGAGCTGGTTTTTAAGCTCATTCTTCAGGCGCGAAGAAGATATATGCCGTGAAAATAAATTCCCCCGCTTATTCGTGGATATCTGCGCATTCTCGATATGGCGCCTGATATTGTCCAGAATCCTGCGACGAAAAATCAGCAAGCAGTCGTCGATAGCTCGAAGGATTGCACTATGTATACCTTTCGTACGCCTCCAAAAGAGCAAGGAATTCCTCTGGTACCGGGGAAACCGGGCTTCTGTTTAACAACAGCGCCGTCTCGTCTGCGGCATAGAGCGCGAGCTTCATCAATTTCGTGTCCGTGCTCTGTATATATTCCAGTCAGTACTGATGCTGGAACTAGAGCGAACTTGTAAGACGTACCGAGCTCACCGCGCCGCATATTTCCAGCGCTGAGACCGCGATGGGCTGATAGACGCTCATCCGAGGGTTGGTCTGGCAGATAGTGCACCACTGGTGTGCCTTGGCCGAGGCTTCAGCGAGGGGGGATGGCGGAGGCATTCGAGCGGGGGAGCAAGACGAGGACGACGACAAGGCAGAGGGAGGGAGGGAGGGAGGCGAAGGCGCGCAGTGCTAGGGCATGGGGTCTGCAGCGAAAGCTGTCGAGTGCTGTTGCTTTTGGCGCGCGCTTATTAGTTAGACATGGATCCCATGCCGCATGGATCATCCGAGACCGAAATGCAAGCAAGAAAACTGTGTTGTAAATTCCCAATGATATGGACCAGCCAGATACATGTAGAACGATCCGGTATGAGAACACGACATGAGCTTCGCGATGGGAAAATACGCAAAATGTCGGGAGCGCTGAGGTACGCAGGTGGCCTCAGAGGTTCTATGGCCCAGAGACTCTCGTTTGATTACCGCCGCGCTTCGGAAAGTGGCGCGAGCGCCCAACTCAGATTGCCCGACGACTTCATGATTGCGAGCCCAGCGAGCAAAGAAGGAAGGACCAGGAGTCATGCAGGGATCTAAACTGCAGTGCGACGGTGTTCAGGCTGAAATCATCGAGATTGAGATTACCGCGTGTGGATCCAACGAGGGTTTCGTCGAGTCGAATTTTGAAAGAAGCATTGGAGCAAAGGAACGACATGGCGTGTGACTCAGCTTCGCGGTCCCGTGCAAGCAAGCATGTACAAACACTGGACATTCAGAATCTGCGCACATTATCCACAGCGTTCACGCGTGTGGTGATGAGTCTGTGCTCATTTGCTCCACGAAGCCACACAGAGACGGAGTTTGTCGCCTTCATCCAGTTCCTAGTCTCTCCTAGACAGACGCTTCAACAGATCTACCTCGTACCTCGCTCAAAAATCGAATAGTAACGGGAAAATTTGAGAAAAAGTAGCGGGATATTAAAAGTGCAAATTTACTGCCATAAAAACCAAAGCCCGAAATGAGAAGGCTGCCACTTGTATCGTCAACGCTAGGCCCTCATGTGCTTCGCTATGATGAATCCTTTCCTTCCACGCTTCCAGATTCACTTCCAATTATTCACTGCTCCTCTGATTCCCAGATAAAATCGCTCCGAATTCAAAATTGTACATATAAAACACGGGGTGCAGTGCTCAAACGATCATGGGCCCGGGACGAAACTCAAGACCTGATTCCGTAGTCTCCAAGACATCCCCGGCCGTCCGTACCATTTCTAAAATCCTCTGGGGACTCTCTCTTCGAGTTTGCTTCAAACGCTTCCAGCACTGTAGTCGAAGCACCTTTTTTTAACTCAGTTGCTGGTACGCGTCCGAATCGTATGGAACTCAGGTGGGTCACTGTGTTTCCGGACCATGCCTGACCTTGTGCCACTCAGAGGATGATAAGCAGCGGAGCAATAGACTGCAATTTCCAAAGCTTAGTTAGGTGCCAATACTAGCCTTTTGAATCATCGAACTAACCTGCGTCTGTCCAAGGAGCGGGAGGGCTAGATTCTGAACAGAGCTATTGACACCGTAGCTCACGAGAAACACGAGGGCGTTGACTGAATAAATCGCTGCGGATTCGACGAGCATTGCGCTCAAGGACACATATGGAGTTCGCGTATTTGCACCCATGAGCTTTCTGAGGCGGTACCGCATAAACAGGAGGCGACCGGCGATGAGCGCAGTGAGGATAACCGTCATAGAAACCGAAATGGACCAGTACGGGATGGCGAGATTGACACTAAGCGTGGTCCATATGGTGTTTCCTGGTTGACTGAGCTCCGCAATCAATATTGCGGATAATACTTTAAATTATAAAGGTCAGTAGCAGCTGAGTAGCTGACAATGCATAAATCCAATGTGGGACTCTGATGGTAGCGATGGGTTGGACAATTTTTGAACATTCTATGCACTGTGGTCCTGTAAGACTCAGTAATACCGAGGGGTCGTAATGTCAATGGCAGCTGATGCCTGCCAATTGATAAGATTATTTTATGGAAGGCTTAGGTTTGCTCACTTTATTTATTTTTCAACAAGGCAGTAACTTAGTAATATTTTCGGCCATAAGCCACTGGGGTGGAGCAGCACCAAGTAGCTTCCAGATTTTAGGTAGGTCTTCTGGGATCCCCTGGAGTCCAATGGCCACCAGTGTGGGCCATCAGCGCTCAGCCAGTAGTTGGTGCCGTGCGGGCCACCGGGCATATTTTATTGGTCTCGATTTAACACCTGGAACTGATTGGAACGGGAGCCTGATTCGCCGAGGACCTCCCACACACAGAAAGTGTTATTCAACTTCTTCGGAGGAGGATTTTCCCAATAATTTCATCTCTGCCATCTCGTACCTCTCCTGTATTTTTATTGGTCTAATAATTTTTTTGGTTGCCTTGCAGATACTCTGCTTTATTGACAAGAATTTTTTTCGCAGCATATCAACAATCACTAACACGAATTGCCTATGGATACATCTGACACGTTGCTCTTGGCCGAAGCAAGTTTGAAACCCAAATTAAAAATATGCCGTGGCACCGCTCGAACTGACAGATCAAGATGAAACTTTTGTGAGGGAAGAATTTTCCAGTTGAAGCCCTCGAAACACCCGAAGTTAGCGCGCGTGCGTACGCGAATCAAGAGTGGCCGGCAAACGCCGACGCTATTGACTTATGTTAGGATCGACGTAGTCTCCCCGAGTCAGAGTAGATATTGCACCCGAACCTTCGTGCCTCAGGATGTTTCATATCTGACGTCTGCTTTTATAAGTACCTTCCTTAACGGTAGGTGGTTTTCAAACTCCACATTCATCACGTGTGGTTGACATTTGTCCCATTAACACGTCGAATTGACGCATTGGAACGCCGTATTCGCGCGTCAAATGGACAAAGGGAAGACAATATACACATATTTAGTAGCTATAGTGCATTTGGGATCGAATTGGATTTCTTTCAGAACAATTTGAAGCGGTACTCAGAAAAATCAAAATAGTAAGTAAAATAATTGTCCTGGAAGCCACGAGACGGTCTAGCAAGCTATTAGTATGGCCGTTAATCACTGGAAACGTTTGTAGATCTATTCTTCGCTCGTTGGTACAGGAACTACTCGGTTTTGAGCTATTTTGAGAACAGAGTGCACCGCAGAGACTCACTACAGGACATAGGCCCCAGATTTTGCGGCCCAAATCCATCAGGACTTCTGTGTTGTAAATTAAGAGTGCATATATTAGCCCGTAGTACGATCACTGAGTGGAAATAGGCCAAATCGTACTGAAAACAAGATTGGGCAATTTTCAAGGAGGTTTCTGAGGATAGGGTTTTGACCCACATATCGACACATTATATGTGCGTGTCTATGCAAGAGATTGGGGCCCTCAAAAACATATTCTTGGAGAGCCAGAGGAAACATCATCAAATTGCCATTGAGCAAATTTTAAACTCCGATTACAGGGCAAATTGAGCGGAGATTGAAAATCACCTACCGTGTGGGACACGCGTCAAAAAGCAGACGTCAGATAGAGATCTTGAGGCACGAAAGTTGAATCTATCTACTCTGCCTCTGGGAGACTAGATCGACGGGGCTTTCTCAGATCTGTTCTCCGACAAGGCCAAACTTGAAGTTAAGTAACATTGGAATGACTGATTCGCCCTCCTCCAAATTCGACGGCGCCATCATTGCGCACCCCGCTGTGGGGGCAGGTGTGACCGGCATAGTCGGCGCTTCCTGCTGCTGGTGGTTTATCTGCAGTATCTCCTAACCCCTAAAGTTCCTCGTCTAGCTCGTACTGCTCTCAATAGCTCACTTGAATTAGCATTAGCAGGAAAGAAATCATGGGCAAGGGACGTACTAACCGCAGCAACAAAACTACCCTTTTATTATCCACCACTGGACTTCTCTACGGCCACTGATAAAAGTGTGGAACAGTATAGAAAATCAACAGAGGAACGGGCACTGAGATGGTTGCAGCATGAAGTTGACACCTCAGACAAATTGTACTTGCTCTACGGGTGCCGAGTACCTGAAAGGGACAAGCCAGCCATACAAAAAACACTTTATATGAGGCACTACTTATCGATGGTCAGAACACGGTCTCACAGGGAGTCCTTGACCTCTATCTTACTGTCGACCCATCAATTAGCCTTAGAAGTGCTACGGTATGCTGATCATGCACGACGACGCATCCCACGTAATGAACGCTTCTGTCGCTTCTGCCATGGAGCAGTGGAGAGTCCAGAACATGCTTTATTAGAGTGCCAGGAATCACCTGCGGTTCTTAATTTACGCAATATGTTCATGGAAAAACTCTTCAGCACAGTTCCAAAAATGCAGACGAAAATGGTTGAACTCGATAGTGTAGAGTTCCTGAAGGCCATGATTTATGAGCGTTCGACAATTGTGTTGGTTGCAAAATTTGCGCATGAAGTCCTTCGAGAGCTCTACTCTGTCCCAGCGTATGTAAGATGAACTATCTGAAGGGGTTTTCCGGCTTTGAAGTTGGGTTGTCTCGGTTTAAAGGTGATTTCTTACTTCTATCTGTAATCTAGGCTCTACCGTGGGGCACAGGGAAACTTGTGGGGTCTGCGAGCTTGGTTTGGAAAGCAGATAGAGCTCCAGGGGCGATGGTGTAATTTGCTTGCTTTGTACACCGGGATAATCCCTGGAAACCGGTGTTCGTTATTCGGACCGTGCCGTGTAATGCTACCTACCTACCCACCTTTGGTTCTATCCAGTAGTGACTTCCACTAGATATCTCCATTGAATAGTCTAGGCTAGTATGAATGCCGGCCTGCTTTCCCAAATACATCAATTTGATTTCTGCCCATATCATCCATCCCCTCTGACCAGAGTCACACTTCCTATTTGTTATACTAACTTTCTCAATAAGAAACGAAGTCCCGACAAAACTCACCCTTGCCCAACCTCCCCGCCCCGCATCTTGCCGAGAGCTGACAGCAATCTCAATGGATTTAATTTTGGATTAGACAGCTGTGGTTGCACACGACCTTGACAAGAAAATATCTCGGAAGAGATGGGTAGAAATAACTTTGAGCTACCATGAATCAATGCACCTATCGGTCAATCTGCCTTCTGTAAATGCTCTCCAATTTGGAAAGCTCGTTTATCCATCGAGAATGGACAGCGGCCTTAGCTCGGGGCACCAAAGGGGTGTTTAATTAAAAAGCGGGACCTGTGATAAGATATCTCTGAAAATTGATTCTGCGTGAGCACCGCATTTTTGCGCTGCCACGTAAGTACCTCCCTCTCTTGCCTCCTTCACCATGAGCTCATCCCACTCCAATAGGACCCACTAACGGACTTCGACCAGCGAGGTGCAATATTCTTTTGTTGAAGCGTCTGCAAAGGAGAGACTACGTCAAATGCACAGGAGTTCAAAACACAGCTTGCGCAAAAGATTATGTAGAGAACTTAGTTTCTAGTTTATCTACCCGCGTATGTTGACTCGACTGCTTGAGAATTTCTCTGGCAATGCCAGCCAGGTGATGTGGGAGGTTGCTGCGCCACAGTCTGGGAATTGAGATTGCTATCAACTTTCGGCAAGATAAACTTCAGGGCACTGACATCATCATTGCCACATCTCACAGCATTTTATCTTTGGCGTTCGTGATTCGGACCGTGCCGTGTAATACTACCTACCTACCTACCTACCTACCATCGTGCTTAGATTGGGAACTTATACCCATGCAGCCATGCTCCGAAAACACATCCCGCCGTTTTTCATCCTTTTCGACCCCCCCTTCCCTGTTTATTGGCCGTGCGTCACATTATCTCACTCCTCATTCACAATGTTAGCTCCTCGATATCCCAACTTGTTACCTATAACGGAAGCTCAGCGCACGGGCAATTACTTTGAAACCTTGACCTATGGGATGTACCTAGGTACAGCACCTGCTAGTTCCTGATTGGAATTGCGGCAGTAATATATCCCCCTCCTCATATTGACATGCTGTTTCTGTGCCCGGAGCTTGTTTTGGATACCACAGCCCACAGCCCGAAGGAGAGGAGCGACCGAGGCGACAAAGTGAGATACGGTGGATGCTGGTTAGTGTCTTCTGCTTCATCTTTGTTGGGAACACGTTCGACGATATCATCGGACTGGTTCATAACCTTGTGGACTTTATCAAGTACACTGGCCCTGGAGGACCCCAGTAGGAGCTCACAAACATCCATGAATGGATCAACCTTGCGAGGGCGAGTATTGTATATGATTGTCGATTACCGTAGTTAATCATCCCTAGTCCTTTGCCCAAACCGCCAATATGATTGTCGGTGACTTTGTGAAAAATCAAATGATGTGGAAATTCGGCACATATATAGTAGAAGATTCGCCATCAACAAAGGGGCAAGAATCTATAGGACAATTGTTTAAACAATTTGCGTCTAGACGTAAATTGCTGTTTAAACGCGTGTTTAATCTAAACATGTTTAACGCAAGCGGCACACGGGACCGTGTTTAAACGGGGCAGTTTTAAACCGACAAAAAACCCAATTACGCACCGTGGTTCAAACTTGCGAAGTCATGTGAGCGGAGTACTACAAGCAGTGGACAGCATAACTAACTGTCAATCAATCAAACAAAGACTTTTTGTTTTGATATGTCTATCTAACAGACATGTCAAGTGCGATTCTCTGCTTATGGGTCATTGCCCCCCTAGATTGCAGGTGGACTATGCGGAGTGTATCTTCACAGTTCAACACTCAATTCGGCAAATCCCTTGCTGTTTTACTACAAAACGCAACACCAAGCTAAAAGAACACCCAAAGTACATGGGCACAGGACCTTCAAGTTATTTGAGCAAAACGTATGTCCGCCTGTGCATAATAATGATCAAGTCTTCCTCACCTGATGATCTGACCTAGCCACTAACATGGTGTAGTTCGGCAGCTTCTTCCCCACGCAACTAGACTGATATATGCTCTATGGAGTATATGTATCATTCAATATGCTGTCACGACGTTGCTGCAACAGTCAAATCAAAGATTTACGATACCATTGGCATATCTTTGATTGACTTTTGCAGCTTCCCATTCACTATATAAGCTCTCTAATGTTCGAGCTTAAAAGTAATTCATCTTTCATATTTTCTATCCTTTTCAAACCGCAGAGCGGAATGCGTTTCACTACTTTTTTCGGTGTCTTTGCTGTTGCTACTTTGGTCAGCGCTAGAGCTATCCCTCTGCTCTATAAGCGCGAATGTCGAGCTCAGCGTAGGCTTTATACGACATATTTTTCCGATTTTCTAACTTCTCTTCAAGGATGCATCTCTGCTCTCGCCGCTGCCGGTGTTACTTGCGCCGCGGCAATTTTGGAAGAAGGCCTCAGTGAGTGTTGTAGGCTTTCAATCTGCCGATACGGCTAACTTTCTTCTTTCAAGATCCCGTTGCGGATACTGAGTGCATCGTCTCAGCGGGTGATGTTGCCTTTGATATTGTATGTCATATTATATGTCTCTATACTATTAGTGTTTAAATCGCTACCTTAGGACGCATGCACTGACTGCCTTTCTTAAATGGCGTGGAGTCAGCTGTTTATACATTCATTATATTTGTCCAAATGTACCAGTAAATGTAAAGGAGCACCATAAACTGCCGCTGCACAGCCGCTGAGTGCCGCTCGCTTGCGAAAACACATCTAAAATTCTGATCCGAGAACCTGGGCCCGGTTGGGGCCCGGGTTCCCTCTTCTAAGGGGGTGGAATTGATGCAACGCGCTCCACATTTCAGAGGCCGCAGACACTAGTACAGTATATCGATCTAAATTGAAGGTATTCCATGGCTTTTGGTTGTGGAAAAATGCTGGGGTGGCGGAATTTTTTTTTAGAGGCCTGTGAGACCGGGAGTACTGAAAAAGTAATATTTTCAGCACAATAGAAAATATCACCCTGAAGGACGCGATAATTGGACGCTTGAGTTGGCCGTGCAGTCGGAAGTGTATTTCGTTAGTGGGAATCGACCTAGGTAATTGCCGAAGTCAATATCCGACGGGACCGAGGTCATTCATTGACTAGGTTCGGTACAAGCCCCATTCTGACGAAGCCGCGCAGTGCCGGACATGCCGGTGACATGCCAGAGCGACCAAACAAGCCAAACACGCTTCCGTCAGAAGGGCCGGCTTGCCGGGCCGGAGCGGGCTTGCTCCGAACCTAAATCCCAACGCCACTGGCAGCAAATGACTGGTGGGATGGCCGGCAAGCGGCGAGGCACAAACCAAAAATTTTAGCAGTGCGCAGCGTGCTCGGTCCGCGCTTTGCGCGGGCCCTCGCTCGCTGCCATTTCACGCACAAGAAACGATCGATCGGAGGTTGCCGGATTACATAAGCCGTTTAGGCGGACAAAGTTGACCACGGTAAGACACAAAGCTTTCAAAACAAGTTTTGGTTTGTGAACTTTCGGCCTGCACTGACTTTCGAGAATTTTGGGAAACAGTTGAAGGTAGAACCATGAAACTCCCCTCTCCGAAGAAAAGCCAATTGCCCTCTTTTTGCCCTCAGTCCGTTCTAAATTTGCCACTCTTTCATCTCTCAGATTTCAGATAAATATTAATGCCCTTCTTTCACTTACAAGAGTCAGCACGTTCCCTCTGTCGACCATGAGAGAAAATTCAACACAGGTCTAGGAAATCAGCAATTCGCGGCTATGTCTTCGGACAGATTCGAACGGAGGTCTCTCATTAGAAATATTTCACCCACGTATTAGTCAATGGAAGCGAGACTCACACTCCACGAAGACCTTTTTATGCACTTGTGACCTGGTATAATGAAGTATACTTAACATCACCCTCAACTCAAGGTCTACTCTCTCCTCAGCATCCTGGACCTGTTCCAGGAATCACATCAATGAAAGCGAGTGCTATATTCCACGCGAAGACCTTTTTGCGTGCCTGTGACCTGGTATAACGAAGTATAAACTATCAAACCGTCGGGCGTGAATTTCCTCAAGATGTTCAACGTAGGCATTCTGTTCCGGGAATCGCATCAATATTACCGACCGATGTCTAGAACTGTTTCGTGCCGAGCGGGAAAAAAAACAGAACTAGAAGCAATCATATCTTTGGACGGATTCGAACCGCCGGAACTTCCATTGAGGTTTCGTTCGACAGTTCAATGAACGGAAGTGAGTGTCATGGTCCACGAAGACTTTTCTGCGTGACCATGAACTAGTATAAATCAGTAAGCTAATGTGGATCGAAGCGCTGATGAAATCTACAAATAGCGTCAACGGATAACTATCGCGCCGTCGTATACCTGCAAGCGATAATATTTACCTCTGAACCATTTCCACAATTGCTTGCTCCCAAGTGCCCCAGAAAACAGAACTCAAGAGGGCCATGTTCTGGGGAGCAATCAGACCGCCGTCTCTTCCATGCCTTTTTCAATTTTCCTGTCGGAGTCTTCAATGGATAGGCGCGAGTGCCATGCTCCGAGAGGCTGCGAGGGCACCAGTTGCATAATAAATTGGCACGACGGTCTTTCTCAAAATGGTGGTGTAGTCCCATCGGCCTGGTTCCCACTATAGAGATGAATGTATACGAATGTGAATAACAGATACGTGCGGAACAGACGCTGTAAATAAACTACGAGCCAAGAACGAGGGCTGCTACCGAGGCTGGTAGCTGGCTCGATTCCACTGGCGTGAGTGCAGGAAAGAATCAGGCCCTAAAGGCCTAAAGCCTCGGAGGCCCTACGCCTCTTAAAAACTGGTTTTAGGGCCCTAAGGGCGAACACTGCTCTATGAGGCCAACGGAAGTCGGAATCCGGCACGGCGGCTTTTAATTATGAGGATTCAAAATTCAGACTGTGGTGTGTTGCAGTCGAAGTCGCACTGTCCGAGATTGAAGTCTGCATACCAAGTTGCCCCACCAAACCGCCTCGTAGCCTTTATCTGCCTAAATACTCCTAGTCCGAATAAGACGAGTGAAGTTTATTTTTTCCAAAGAAATAGATTCCTCTACACAAGCCGTCTAACATGGAGAGGGGTGCCTTTTTTACCATTCCTCGTGACAGGAATAAGTGTGTGGTCGTGAAGCGCGGCCGAGCACAATCGTCCTCGGGCAAAGAGAACGAAAATTCGCTGACCAGCTCACAAATCAGCACCTGCATCTCCAACAATCTGTCGCCAACCAGGTATTATAGGTAAGATTGGGAGAAAAATAAACCATGAAGAGACGCACGCAAAACGCCATCTGCGGAGCGCATCGGTGAGGGGTGTTCGTATGGAGAGAGAGTATACGGAATGACCTACCCGAGACAGGTGTGAGGTCCGTTGTAAAAGCTCAGCCTTGACAAGTATAGGGTCAATGTCTGAAACTATGTGTGACTCGAGAGACGAACAGATTTGAATATGGTCCGATGTGGGGAGCGTCGGCAGCGTAAGGTATCCATCCCGTCTAACCATCGACTGGGTTTGAATTCATGGGTGTCGGGTCCCCAAATCGATTCGAGCCTACAGAGAGTGTGAACAGACTCCGTATGTACCGAAATGGATGAATACCTGTTGTAAAATCCGATGGCCACGTACATAACCTGGCCTTTTCGTATCGGCAGCTCGGCGATGTTTTCGCCGGAGGTAGTTGTGAGCCCATATGTAAGGGGGAGGGATGTATCTTCGAGCGCCATCATTTCAGTGAACGATCCAGCGGGATACATCCTGAGTATTTCCTGGAGATTGAATCAGCGCATTCCGACGGCTGGAGGACTAAGCTAGCCGATAAATCTAACCTTGATGATGAACGCATTTAGGAGAGGAAGATTATCATAATTTCCCGATTCAATGGCGAGGTTTGAATTAATTTCAGCCCGTAGTCTAGCCTGGAGATCAGGATCTTTTGCCAATTCGCAAAGTGCGAACGCGAGCGTATTGGCCTGTCGTGTCAGTCAGTTAGCTCGCAATGGTTCATAGAGGAATATGGATGGCAGTCCTACAGTTGTATCCTGTCCAGCCAAAAGGAGGACAGCGGTCTGTACAGCGATTTCAGCCTCACTCATACGGCCCCCTTTTTTGTCAGCGTTGTTTGGATGCACTGAAAAAAAAAAGTTAGAACAGTGAGGTGAAGAGCAAAGTAAATAAACTACAGAGCATGCTGTAGATGTCGTCGTGAACTTCCAGCCCCTTCCTCGAGGCGTCGAGCTTCTCTTGGACCATCCGAGTGCCGAGCTCCTGCGTCAACTTTTGTGACGTTTGAAGCGCAATCGATGCTTCAGTCCGGAAAGTTAGCGCCAGCTGAAAACACCACGACGGAAGGTATTTTGATGAGCGAGACTGACAGCAGGTGGGCGGGGGATCCGACTGCGGCCATCACACTGTCGACTTGTTAGATGTCCCGGAAGGCCTACGTGGACGGCGGTATGTACGAACAGTAGTTGACGATGATTCTCCACCAGTTCATAGCCCAAATCTTGCAGAGAGCAGCCAAACACAGCTTAGCACCGTTTATTTCAGTGCGAAACCCTCCAGCGCGCACGAGTTGATTCCCATACCGTCGCTTATTGCGCTCAAGGTGGCCGTGAAGAGCACCGGGGAAACGCCCACCGCAAATGCTGGACTAAGGGACGCTTCCAGATTAGAGGTCAACTGCAACTGGTATGGTTGTCGTAATACGCTGTGGGCTAACATGGCATACCATTGCGGCTGTTCGCTCGAATAAAGGCAGGAGCTTTCGAACGGCACTCGCAGAAAACACAGGATTTAGTGCTGAACGAGCCCGCCGATGAGGTTCCCCTGCGGGGACATTGATCTTGGTTTTTAAAATAAAATAAAATATGGCGCTACCTCGGAGAACCATCACATTCCCTTCCCCGACCAGGGCCTTCACGCTGTTCTGTATTCCCGGCGGGCGCGCGAACAATGCACCGGAAAGAATGTATTGAAGGGCACGCGGGTCAGACACGACGAGACGATCTTCCTGCAGAGCAGAACTTCGCCTCAACACCGCAGGAAGGAATTATGAGGAGAAGAACGGACCCTAAAGCAGCCCTTGATGCGGTACAGTGGTCCGTATTGCCTTTGCCACGGAAACTCGAACTCTCCCCAGGTCGCGGGTAGGTGGAGCTGGAGCATGTTCCCTGGAGCGTGTCGGTGTGTGAGATGCAGGGATATGCAGCTGGGTTACCCACCATAAACCCACGATGTAGCGTGCGGACCTGGGACGCGGGCTATCGACCTTCGGTGACGGGATATTGCCCTGCGAGTGAACACGACAAACAGAAGGATAGCCGGTAAGATCACGGCGAAAGACATTGGGAGAGATAGAGCGAGAGAAGGGCTCCGTCTGGGACCCAGACCGCGAACGGTTAAATGGCGGCCAAGAATAACGCGGACAAACGCCGCCAAGACGTTTTTATGTCCGAGGTCAGCCAAGTCACAGGATCCCGCTATTTGCGGCGCAACAAAACGGCAGGCGGCCTAAATCAGCCTAGGGAAACCGTCAGAAATCATCCAATAGCACATCTTCGCCGCCGGCATGGAATTACAACGTGCAAAAAAGCCTGTCGTGGAACCCTCGAATCACTGGTAGAACCCTCTTTAAAGGAAATATTATTAATATCGTTCCGTCAATCGACCAGTTAGTATAAACACAAAGAAGAAAATAATAATGCACCGCCGATAACCAGGTCGAGCCTCCCCAGATGATTCCGGTCGCAACTCACTCCGGCAGAACATCCAGCGGCGTCGGCGTCACTACTCCCCAGCGTAGGATCCACCGCGCTGCTCCTTGACACACGTTGTTCCATCCCACCCGCGTCCAGTCCGCCTCACGCGGCCGTGCCTGGGTCGAAACACAAGATGTATTAGTTAACGGAGTTGGATAACATGGAGGGAGTCAAACGAAGAACCGAAAGACGCATAGCAGGATGCAGAAAGACAGATAGACAATAATGGGAGAAGAAGACCGACTCATTTATTACACAAGTGCGCGCATCGAGAACAGTCCACGCAGTGTGCGCACCGACACTCCGCGACGAGCCCCTCCTCGGACAGCAGCGCCGCGACGCGCCGGGGAAGAACATAAAGTGCTCGGGCGAAATTACGAGTCCTAAATTTATTTAGGTAATCGTTCTTTATAAGCACTTCCAGGGCACTTTTTTGTACATGGTTCAGACTCTTAAAATTTGACTAGCCGTGGGAATACCATTGCCCTGGTTTGATGGCGGAGGTGGATCTAGGTCGCTGTGTTCTATTATAAGCTTTGACTTTAGGAGCCAAGGTTTTTTAACGTGTGTTGGATGACATTTGAAAGTCCTGACACTTGCCAAGTAACTTGCTTGAGTCATTATTTTACTGGGCTTGTTCTGTGCTTGGCTTGGCTTGGCTTCCTTTGTGGTCATATAGGTGGCGTGGACTTAGGTCTATTAGCCATGGTGCGTATCTCTTTCATGAAATCGCTGATATGCACAGCGGACACTTCCATGACCTTCATCGCGATTCTGTGATTACTGTCGCGGTCCATACCCCCTTTCACGGTAGAATACCTCCCCATTCCCAATTGCGGTCCATTCAAGTCATCTAGATCTTGAGTCAGATACCGTTTGGATATTTTGGTGGAATGATTTACATCGACCTCCGGCAGATTCGTTTGCCTCTGTTCACGCAGTCGTGGGGCTGATTAGGAGGGGTTTGGATTAGCCGTTGGATTGCATGTCGTGATCGGTTCTGGTGTCTCTGGACAGGCGCATCGGTGACGCCGCCTTAATTGTTTAAGCGCTTGAGGCATTTGCCAAGACAACTGCGCTTTTTTCATGACCAATTCTTGGTTCCGGATTTAGGGACCAGGTCTCATCTGCGTAATTGTCCGTCTGTCTGAGTTACTGGCTTATAAATCATGATCCCATCTTTTTTTCGTCATATTGTCGTTGTCATATCGCTGTCACTCGTGACCGTTTTCGTCTCTGATCCCCTATGTACGAAGCACCTCTTGGTGAGATCCTTTCTTTTGCTTCCCTTTTGATATCCTTCGCTTACTTTGCTCATCGCAGCCCGACTCAGCCCACCCCTGCCTCTTGATGGCCCCGTCATCCAACAGCTTTATACCCCAGTTGATGTGTCCACTGTCTACGTCACGGTTCGATGCTGGTCTTCACTTGTCGCCGCCTCTCCCTCTGGACGGCCCTGTCATCCAAGACATGCCTGTCTCTGCGCTTAATGCTGGTGGGCACTTGTCACCGCCCCTCCTTCATGGAGTACAACCTCCCCAAGGTGACGATCCTGCTATTCCTCACGTAGAGTCACGCGCACGTACGTATATGGTCTACATATGCGGTCGCAATACTGATGCTCGTCTTCCCTCCTCTCTCCTGTTCCTCTTTCTCTGCGTGTCGCTCGATTATCTACATTATGTGGATGTGTTCTTGTTTTTTCTTCCTGGCTGTTCTGCCTGTTCTACCGTTCTACCGTTCTACCGTTCTACTGTCCTACCATCCCCGCGTCCCACCGTTGCCATCACAGCTTTCGCGAACCTCAATGTGCTTCCCGTAGTGCTCAGTAACAACATTTGTGTCGACGTCGATGATGGTGTGGAGTATGTGACTACATACAAGATGAATCGTGATCTTGAGTTCGTGAACATCTTAACACCTGCTATACTAGCTGGTTTGCACTCCGTGGATTTGGACACCCTGTACATAATTTGTTCAACGCTTCATGTTGCCTCGCTGGTGGGTCTCTTCACGCACATAACGCTGAAACAGCTGCGAACGCTCTGCGGCTTTCACCGTATAACTGTCGCTTCAAACTCCAGGAAAGACGTGGTACTACTTTCCCTCACGCAACATCGTTGCGACATCACTTGCCACAGCCTCCAACCGTTGCTTTTCAAGTACTCAAAAAATAGACAGGGTCCTATCCGTGACTATGGAAGATGTCGTTGCTAGAATTCAAAGTTCTCGCGGCAAGAAAGACTTACAAAACCAGGCGTACCGTGGCTCCGCGTCTGCCACTGAACAGCTACAGCGAAGAACTACTGCTACCGCTCAGCGGGCCGCACACAGAGAAGCCCTGATGGAGGACCAAGCAGCCTCAGTGCGCTAAAGTGATGCTAGTGCAAGAGCTCATGCTCGCAGCCTTCTTTCGGATGCTCAAAAAAATGCAGAGCGCGACACTAATAACGATCAACGTTCCGACTTGCGCAACGCCAATGCCTCGTCGCTTCAGACACAGCTTCAACTCACCATAGCGGAGGTTCGGGCAGGCTTCCCTCACATGCCGACTTTGGACGAGATGTCCGACATAATATATGATTGGCAGACCGACATGGATCCGCGGGCTTGGCTTCCTGTTCCTTGCGCCGTTTGTGCCCAGTCGACACGCAGGGCTAAGATTACTTCCTGCGATCCACTAGATTTTGATCTGAGGCTGTTGCGCGACGATTTCCTTCCCGCGAAGTGCCTTCCAACGACGTATAACTTGCGCGCATACGACGGAGCTATTCTATATCCCCCCGCATTGCACGTCAAGGAGCGTTTGGGTACACTAGATGTCTGCACTTCGTGCAGGACAGCTCTCAAGAAGAATAAGCAACCAATAAATTCAATAGCTAATTTCCAATACTACAGGTGCGATGAGCTACCAGACGCTGTCGAGACCGCCTTTAAGGAAGTACTCCGTCATCGGACGAATCGGACGCGTCGGAAGATGATGAAGACGAGGCAATGAGGAAGATGTTTGAGGCAAAGTAGCTATCGTGGAGTGTAGATCGGGCATAACTAACTACATTGAAACCTGGGAACTCCCTGTTAAATAATTTGCGTCTTAAGAAGCGACAACCTAGTTAAGACCGACAACCCAGTCACACGCTCGTGATAACCGGAGCCGAAAACGAGCACCTGGGCCAGCGGAGGAACCAAGGCTGCCCGGAGGGCTACTGTATTGGATATGAGTCAAAATTGACCAATTGGACATGAGTCAAATTGACCAAAGAGAGTCAAACTCGAGCTGATCGGATCCACGCTTCTTGGCATTTGGGACCTTATAAGTAGGGGCTTTTTTTTTTCGGGAGGCTGGGCTATTTAGTTTTGCACCATCGCACAACATAAATCTCTACTCTTCTGAATCTACATCTACTGTCTTCTGATGCTTCTCACCTCGTTCTTGCTGTGCGCGCGGTTGGTGCTGGGATGTACGGATAGCGAAGGTGGTTATACATGTCTGGTTACACGTAGGCCGATCTCACGTTTTGGTGCTAGATACTCTTCGTCGTCTGTCTAGCAGCTGTCTGGCCAATACCAATATCGGGTCATGCTGCAGTGTCGATGGCCCACATGGTCTCGGTGAGTGGATACTCATGTATTTTGGCGAGCTAAACCCATTGTTCCTTATCATAGATACTGTTGTTTTGGTGGACCGTCGTGGTCCATCTTTTATGTATTATGAATATGACGGGAACTGTTTTCGGACAGTTCCTGATATTATGTATTATGAATATGATGGGAACTGTTTTCGGACAGTTCCTGATATTATGTTTTATGTGTTGTCTCGGTCGGGAGCCTGTGAAATATATTCACGCTCTCGTCCTATTTATATGTTTTATGAATATGACACGTCCACGAGCATGGTCTATGAATATGTGGTTGATTTATACCAAGGCGACGCCTATACGGAATTTTTCAGATTTGCCCAGTACTTTGAAGATTTGGATGTATCGTCAATCGCTAGTGTACAATTGATAGCATCACAGACCTCATACGGACGGTGTTGTGCAGGCCAGCTTCGTGTTTCGGCTGATGCGTCGGGTGAGGTTGCGATGAGCTATAAATACTCTGCTGTACCTGGGAAGCTCGCACGCCGTAGGGTACATTCCGTTCCATGTGAACCACGGTGGGCGATGTTGCTTGTGCGTTATTTGTGTCTTTTGATCTGTATTTGCATGTATTTTATGTACCTTGTTGCGGTTTGTCATTGTGCTGATATGGTTTCTAGTTTGCATGGTTTTTGCTGGCTTTTTGACCGACGTGTGCGGTGGATAAATTTCCCAGTTGATCGCCGCATCGAGGGGCATCTCGATTCCCTTCACACCCGTCTCGACTTGTCTACGATATCCGACGCTAATAGCGATCTGGTCGATATAGTGGGGGGAGGTCGCACGAGGCGAACAAAGGTGTTGTTCGATAAGGCGACAATTATTCCGTATGTAACTGCTGATAATGGGAACAACTTAAACGACCATTTCAATCTGCTGTATTTGTATCAGGTTGATGTGCAGGGTGGTCCAAGTGTCCTTTCTGCGAATCCTCAGTTCATCCTCGCAAGGGTTCCATTGAATATTATTGTAGATCCTATATCAAAGCCGCAGGTGATGTCTCTGGCTAGTTTGCATGGAGTCAAGCTCGCTGCACGAATGTCCGTGAGTGATTGTAAACTCAGATTGAATTCTCACACCTGCGTCGAGTGTGCTTTGGTATTGAGCGTGTTTAAGATTGTCCCCCCAACGGTCGAACGGCCTTCTACGTCGAATACGAAGAAGAGTCTTAATCGGATGGCTTACTTGCAGCGGGGGATGATAAAGTATACTCGGTTCCGATCCAGGGCAAGGAGGACAACCGATCTTGAGAGAATGCGTGTGGCTGCTAATAAACTACGTGTGAAGAGACGACTTGCTCGTAGCGCCGGTCATGGGACCGCGTTTCCTCCTTGAAGGCGAGACGACAAGATTGCTCATCGTATAATAAGCAGGTTTTGCAGGGCTACAGCAGTGGATAAGTTTGAGGAGGCGGGGGTGCGCGGTTTGTGGCTGTCTGACATTGCGTAGTCAGCTTTCCAAGCTAGAGGATGTCGAGATGCATCTGTCTCTGTTGGTCAGAGAAGGAGTTACTAGGCGAGAGCGCACGAGCAGCGACGATCCAATCGTTGAAATCGATGGGCCAGTGTTAGACGAATCATGTGACATGCTCTGTGTCGAGTGCGAGACTAGTCTAGTATCGAACAGCAAGATGCCATTGAACGCATTGGCCAATCACAGGTGGTTGGGCATAGTCCCGCCGCAGCTTCAAGGCTTGAGCTATGCAGAGAGGGTGTTGATTGCAAAGGTTCGCCATAGCATGTGTGTCGTGAGAGTGGTTTCTGGTAGGGTTCGTATGAGTGCCAACGTAATCATGTTCTCTCAGCCAGTATTAAAGGTGTACCATCGACTCCCACCTTCGTCGGATGAGCTCAGCGAAGTTCTCGCTTTTGTTTTCACCGGCTCTTTGGCTCCGACTCAAGAAGATTTCGAACGGACACCGATGTTGGTGCGCAGGTACAAGGTCGCGGCTGCACTTGATTGGTTGAAGTTAAATCACGCTGGTTACAAAGACTTCGAGATTAGCCAAGCAAACTTAGATTCCTATCCAGAAAATGGTATACCTGCAAGCGTGTATCCTGAAATTAAATTGTATGATCCGGGTGATGATTCGGTTATTTTGCCACCAGCGATGAGTGTGCACGATGAAGGAGAAGAGCATGGAACGACCCAGGGCCCTTGTACTTTCGCCGTCCACGGATTGAGTGGCACAGATTATGCTAAGGCATCCATGCGTACCATGAAGTCAGTGGCCCTGAGGCATCTGACCGACAAAGGAGACATGTTGGGGATTGGCCGAAGCGAGAAGCCTATATCAATGTACGATAGCCTGGACACGTACCCTGGAATGTTTCCTTGGCTGTTCCCATATGGACTGGGTGGAATGGGGCACCCTGCACATGCCAATAAGCTCAGTGAGAAGACGAGTAAACGACTGCTGTTATTATACCATGACAAGCGATTTCAAGAGGACATGTATTTTCCTATGATCGCGTTCAATCACGAGCAATTGAAATCATCGAGTATAGCCACCAATGCACTAGCCAAAAAAACCAAATTCGACGACATTTCACGCAGATTGCTGTCCGTTAATCCGGAAGTGGCTGCAAATATAGCTGATCGAATGGTAGCCGGTGAGATGGTGAAGCCCTCGAACGATGCGGAGCGGCACTGTTTTGATATCATACGGGATCTGGATAGGGTGAATGGGCACGTACAAGGATCGCTTACCTCGAAGAAGTGGATGAGGAATCAGATCTGGTTAATGATTTCGTTTCGTGGTACACCTACATGGTTTATCACTATTTCCTGGGCGGACAGCAGGCATCCTATCAGCCTATATTATGCACAGAGTGGTCAGATGGTTTCCCCCACGATCCTGTCGTCCGACGACCGTCGGTTATTGGTGTCACGAAATCCTGTTGCGGCAGCGCGTTTTTTTCACTTTATGGTTGATGCGTTTATTAAGCACATACTATGTTGGGAGGATGAGTATCCTGGATGGTTTGGTCACACTGGTAGTTATTATGGTACAGTCGAACAGCAGGGTAGGCTTACCTTGCATCTGCATTTACTGCTCTGGGTGTTGAACGCACTGTCCCCTCTAGAAATTCGCCAGAGAGTGATGGATCCTTCCTCTACGTTCCAGAAGAAACTGGTAGGATATATGGAATCAGTTTGTCAGGGTGAATTCAACACTGGCACTATCGACCAAGTCAGGGCGGAACGTAGAACCGGTAAGGATTATAAGCCCCCTACTCACACTCTTCCACGTGCGCCACCTGCGCTGTGTAATCGTGAGGGCTGCACTGGTTGTGATAGATGCTCCGCGTTGATTGCATGGTGGGCGCGTTATCGGGTGGAGGTAGACGACTTGCTTCTTAGGTCAAATGTGCATACGTGCTATCTGTCACTGAAACAGCACAAGGATGAAGAAGCGCGTAAGAATTGGAGGTCAAAGGAGGTCAAGAAACCAGCACAACGGATGAAATTCGAACGAAAGGGTTGTCTGACTAAACATAGGGTATGTCGCGCTCGTTTTCCTCGTGAATTGTTCGCGGAGACTGTAGTTGATCCGGTGGACGGTCACATAGACATGAAGAAGTTAGAGCCAAATTTGAATACCTTTTCCCATTTGCTGACTTACTTAAACAGGTGTAATACAGACGTGACTTGCCTTCTGTCCGGGACTGCTGTAAAGGCGGTAGTTTCGTATGTGTCTGATTATATTTCGAAACTTAGTTTGAAGACGTACCAAATATTCGCATCGGTTTACGACGTCTTCCAGAAAAATGAGGAGCTGATTTCTAATGACGTCAAGCCGCATGAGAAGTCTAGGATACTTATGCGTCGCATGGTGAATGCTCTATCCACCAAGATGGAAATAGGGAGTCCGATGGCGTCCATGTACATCTTAGGAAACCCTGACAAATATTCTAGTCATAAATTTGTGAACTTTTGGTGGAGATCTCATGCAATGCATGTCCGTAGACATTGGCAGACATTCGAGGAGGTACCGGAACCGGATGAGATGGATGAAGATGAGATCGTTGCGATTAGGAAGCAGAGTGGTGAGTATGTTGCTTCTACCAGCGTGGATGATTACTGTTTTCCTCCCTCGGCATATATGAATGTGAATTTGTACGAGTGGGTGCAGACTTCTCTCAAAAAAATCAGGACTCGGCGAGAGAGGGAGATATTTGATAGGGATGAATTGTACAACACCATGCTTCGTGCGACTTCATCTGATGGTTTGATGTCCGACACTGATGGAGGATCCGACGACTTCGTCAGTGCTGACTGCACCGACGATGGTACCGACCATGGTTGGGACGTTGTATCGGATGACGAGTGGGCGACAGATGATGACGATGTCACGATTCTAGAAAAATCTTATCAGAAATCCCATGACGTAACTGACCCGCAACGGTCTTTCCAGCCGATGCATCCATTGTATCGTTCCCACTCTGTCCGGTGTGATTTTACCCGCATGCATACAATTATTCCTAATTTCATAGGCGGTGCTCTTCCCCGTAGTGACAAAGGTGATAGAGAGTATTATTGTTGTGTGATGCTCCTGTTATTCAAGCCTTGGCGGGACCCTTCCGACTTGAAGGATGTTGCTGAAAACTGGGACGCCGCCTTCAGCTCATACAGTTTTTCTCCCTTACAGAAAAGGTTGCTGTATAACTTCAATGTCCGGTACGAGTGCAATGACGCTCGTGACGATCATTACAGCAACTTGAAGAAGAAGAATGCCGCTGCGGCAAGCTCCGGATTCTCTCGCTTTTTGGCTCAGGTATACAGAGGCTCAGAGCCATCATTTTCCGATGAATGTGGTTTCGACCATGGCATGGACGAAGATAATTACACTGACGCCACTCTCAACAATATGGGTTCTAGGAATCGCAAAATAGAGGAGGATCAGAAGACAGCCAAGAGGCTCTTGTACTCCAGTGGATGGTTGAAGTGCGTCGACACTCTTCCTGCAGTAGAAACGGATAGAATTTTGCCCCTTTTCCGTCCTAGTACTACATGGGTCAATATTGTGAAGGAGGCCCGTGAGGCGCTTATTTTAAACAAACTCGCCAGTATGCCCGCCAAAACAGCCGAATCTCCGAGCAGTAAAACACGGTATAATCAGGTCGATATTTTACCTCATGACTACTTCACCAGGCAGTTCAAAGTCGAGTCGCAGGAAGATCAGTCTGTTATCGATGATACTTCTCGTTATTTCAGATTAAACGCCGAGCAGGACAGGGCATTCAAGATTATCGCCAATCACGCCTCGTCCGCGCAAGTCGAGCCTTTGCGGATGTACATCGGTGGCATGGGTGGCTCTGGTAAGTCTCAGGTTTTTAAGGCGATCATCATGTTTTTAAAAAAACGGAATGAGGAGTACAGATATATAATTGTTGCTCCTACTGGCTCTACCGCCGCTCTTTTGAACGGATCCACTTATCATTCCGTCTTCCAGATACCGCGAGACGGAAAGAGTAGAAATGTTGATGATATAGGGGGGTTTAGAAGCGAAGAATCTATGGTTGCGGCCATTAACAAACGGATGCAAGGTGTGGACTATATTCTGTTAGATGAGATATCCATGGTTTCTTGTAGCGATCTTCAGATTCTTGCCAGCCAGGCAGCCAAGTCGCGTAATGTTCACGACGTTCCGTTTGGTGGGCTCAGCACCATTATGGCAGGCGACTTCGCACAACTCCCTCCAACCACAGGCGCTTCGTTGTACAGTGGGGCCGTCGCACTCAATGGAGGAGAAGCCGTCATCAGCCAGGTAGATCAGAATGCCATTCTCGGTAGAATACTTTGGCATCAGGTCACTACAGTAGTGGTACTGCGTCAGAATATGAGACAAGTCACACAGACCAAGGAGGATGCTCAGCTTCGGACTGCATTGGAAAATATGCGGTACGGTGCCTGTACCCCGGACGACATATCTTTCCTTCGCTCCAGAGTTGCAGGTAGCGGCCCCGATGCTCCAGTTGTAAGCAACCGTCTGTTTCGAAATGTGTCCATTATAACTGCGTGGAATGTACAGAAGGATGTCTTTAATGAGATGGGGGCGAAGAGGTTTGCTCAAGACACTAATCAAGTTTTGACCCACTTTTGTTCAGTAGACAAGATCAGTAAACAAGCCGTGAACAGAGGCAGGTGGAGGGGCTGTGAGCAGTCGTCCCTGAGGAGTATACCTGACAGGGTCAGGGCATCGCTGTGGGATGCCACACCCACTACTAGTGATCATGTACCGGGGAGGCTTAGTCTGTGTATTGGAATGCCGGTGATGCTGAGGGTTAACGACGCGACCGAATTATGTATTACGAAGGGTCAAGAGGCTCACGTTGTCGGTGATGAGCACCGCTCACCGCTGCGCACGTAAACATCTATATTTGGATCACCTTCCGTTTACAACCACATTCAATATTTCCATTTATATATATTCAAGATTCCTGTTCCACACACAGCCATCATTCTGCCTGTATTCCCACTTCACATCCCACTACATACTCCGACGCACTGCATTTACATTTTAGTACTCATTTGATTTATTAGTTTCACATTCTCCATTTTACTTCATTCCTCTTAGTATAAATTCTGTACCTTACCTACCCACAAAATAGATTCGATTTTCCGTCTCGCCTTTAGCTCCTCGTCGTCCTCGCTCACGGTCCTCGTCGTTGCCGCTGGGTCTTGTGCTTTTGTCCTCTCGTCATTGCTGTCCTTCGTCGTGCTCGCCGCCCTCGTCGCTGCCTCGTTCCTGGTCGTTTTGGTTTGAGCAAGCACTGAGCTTCGCTTGAACGAACCTCTCGATCTTCTTCTTTCACCTTCCTTCCTCCTGCAGCCGCATTCCCTTTATACTTATTTTGTTTTGGGTTTTGCTCGCGCTCAGACGGACGGTAGGCCTATCATCGGATGGGATGCAACTGTGGGAGATCATGGTGAAAACATCCTCGAGACTCTGTTTGTTAAACTTTACAAGCCTCCTAGACCCATTAACATTGCCGATCTGCCTGTTAATGTTATTCCTATTCCTAGAACACATACACATGTAACTTGCCTCTTGCCCAATGATTCGTTACTTTCAGTGATAAGACATCAAGTGAATGTCCTATTGAACTTCGCGATGACAGATTACGGATCACAAGGAAAGTCCCGAGACGAGAATTTGGTTGAACTGGGAAATTGTAAGAACCATATGTCTTACTATGTAGCATTGTCGAGGGGAACGTCTGCCAGCGGCACAGCAATTATGCAGGGCTTCGACGCTAGCAAAATAACCAGTGGGATGTCCGGTTATCTCAGACAAGAATTAAGGGAGTTGGAAATTCTGGACAACATTACCCGACTAAGGTTTGAAGGCGTGTTGCCGAAGAATGTGACGGGCTTGTACAGAATCCCTTTGCTTAGGTCGTATCAAGCTTGGAAGGGTGCTAACTACGAGCTGGCAGGTTTACATAATGCTATCAGTTGGCGCGCTGGAATGGGTCCTCGTGTCCCTGAACCGATGGTTTATGACACGTGGCATCAGACGGGAAAGAGGGCTGCCCGGCAAGATTCACCTAAGCGGCGTCACCCAGGCTTAGAGACCGCATCCGTAAAAACGAAGAAGCCCAAGACAGATCAGTCGCGAATCCTAGGCAAGTTGCCTTTAATGGGACTCAGATGGGACAGTCGTGATTTTAGCTGTGCGTATGATTCCTTGTTTGGTATCTTGTGCAACTTGTGGATGGATGATGTTATTTTGAGGTCGGCACAGCTTGGATGCATGTCACACGAGATGGAGGCGTTAGTCGCTGGATTTAATCAGGCATTCCTGAGCCGGTTCACTCTGGAGCATGGCAGGGACATGGTACGTCGCATGCTTCATACTAAGTCGCCTGAACATTTTCCTTATGGTCACAGCAATGCCAGTGTCGATCGACTGATAGATCACATATTTCCTCAGAGCTCTAATGGTGATGCCATTACATGTTGTGCTCGCTGTGGATTCTGTACAGAGGGCACTATACAGACTTTCGGTCACCATGTTGTGGTGACTCTCCCTCCCGCGCTTCGCCACGAGCCTGGACGCGTCATTAGTATGCGTAAATGGTTTCGGAATCATTTGCTGCATAAAATGGGTCCTTGTCGTCGATGCTTGGATGACCAGGTAGATCATCCGCTGTACAGGAAGACGATACTTACATCTGTTCCTGCTGTACTGTGTTTGTCCATCACCAATAAGCAGGTCCGCCTGGATCCGGTGTTGCGCTTCGATTGTAATGGTCGTAGTGTCGTCACCAAGTTGCGTGGAATTATATATCATGGAGACAAGCATTTTATTAGTCGCATGTTCACTTCCGATGGCGATATATGGTTTCATGACGGAATAACCACGCGGTCTTCGACTAGATTCGAGGGCAATTTGAAAAATGTTGATCTTGCCTCTCTTCATGCGTATCGCGGTAAAGACGCCATGCTCGCCGTTTATGCTGTGAGCATTTGATGAAAATGAAGGTTCCGTCCCGACAGTGAGCTTGTACCGTGAGGAGCTGTGTTATATTCTGTCAGCTTTCATTTATGGGATGCTGAGTAACATCTGACTGACAGTGAATTCATGCGCGGAAGTCTTTGCTTGTATGATATGTGCAGGAAGAATAAATGATCAGAGTTGCTTGGCATTGACGGCCAAGAGAATAATACGACAACCATATTGCGTGCTAAAGGGTTGGCTCCCAATTGTATACCCAGGACTGGACTCGTATTGCCATGCGAAGCAATGGCCCACATGCCAAGTCGCATGTCTGCAGCGCAGAGATATCAGTATACAGCATGGAAGGGAATAAATAAAAGAGCGTCAGTCACGCCTCCCTCACATGTGCTCCCGCACAACGTGCTTGTCGAAGTGCGCCGCGTCCGCCGCCACACATCCGCCGCGCACCGCGCACCCTCCGCATGGCCCGGCTCCACCCCCGTTACCACCTCCACCGCCCTCTCGCCACGTCAGCGCCTTCCGCCCCCCGCACCCCCCGCACACATACCGCGCGTCCACCCCCTCCATCACCGCCGCGCTCGTCCTCGCCCGCGAGCCTTACGAGCACCACGCACGTGGTGCAGCCGATTCTCCCAAAAAGCTCTGCAGGGACCCGCAGCGCAGGTGCGTGTTGCGTGCCCACCCGATGAGGCAGCGTCCCGCGTGCCGGGCACCCACGACCCGAGGCATCGTCGCGAGGTCGAGGGGCAGCACGTCGTCGTCGGCGCAGGCGCACCCTTTGCCCCGCCCCATCTACCGCCCCGCACGTACCGCCCCGTATCGGATCTGCGTCGTCCAGCACTCCCGCGTGCCACGAGCTGCCGCGCGCCACGCCTCCACGAGCCCCGGGCCGTGGTGCGCCACCGCAGCCGCGATGCGCGGCTTCCCTTGCGCCGCCGCCTCCCCCACATCTACTTCCGCATCCGCCCCACCCCACGCCTCCTCCCGCGCCAGCTCGCCGTCCACCAGCGCGCGCAGCGCTGCAGCGTGGACCCCAGCGGTGAGGACGGCTTTCTGCAGCGTGGCGCGCCGGCGGGAGAGGCGTGCAGGATGGGGAGGAGGTGCGGGAGGGCTTTGTTGTAGGCTGTGGGGGTGGGGTGAGCGAAGGATAGGGGATGGAAGGGAAAGAACGGGGGTGGTGGACACGGAGGTCAAGAGAGGGTGCGTGGTGGGTAGGGAGGGAGGCTCGGAGGCGTGTGTCCTGGGAGGGCGGTAGCGTCGACGAGTTTGTGCGGCGCCGCAAGGGGGAGAGTGAGTACTGCCGCATCTACATGCACACGTCCGCACGCGGATGGGCAGGCAACACGGCGTGGGGATGGAACGCGGAAGCGAAAAGTAAGTGTAGGATGGAGAGCGGTGGGTGGGCGGGGAGGGGAACGAATTTTGACGGAAGTGACGGAAGCGAGGAACGGCGACGCGAAAAAAACGAGAGGAAGGAAGGCGAGGGAAGACGCACGCTTCGACGTGGCGAGGTACGGGCTGTTCATGATGCTGTACGGCGATGAGGCGCTTGGTGACGCTGTGGGGAGGAGTGGGTGAGCGAGCGAGGGAAGACGAGGGAATAAAGACGAGCGTGAGTGGATCATAAGTAAGACGGCAAGCACGAGGGTGAGCGAGCGAGCGAGCACAAGCGAGGGTGGGGGGGAGGACAACGTCAATGGAATGAGCTTCAATGTCGGAGCACTCATAATGGAGGACTTGAAGAAGTGTTTACCCATGTTTGCGCCGCTTAATGGGGCGCGCGTGTTGTGTCTTTATTTCAAATGCAGAACTCATAGTAAGATTCCAAGTCTCCACACGAGTTAATTTTATATTTGCAGGACCTCTGCAGCTCAAGTCCTATAGGCTAGTATACACCCATCATATCCTACATTAAGACACGTCACACCGCCACCTGGCGTTGACGTATGATGCGGTCCATAATCGCAGCTGTGTGGGGCCTTTACGTTAAGTCAAGGTCTTAAAAAAAAAAGCAAGTGGACTAAATATGTCTCAACATCAGTATTCGAGAGCGATACAGTAGTGCACTTACACAGCCCAAGTTGCTTTCTCCGAACCAGCGGACCTCTTCAGCTGTAAATGCAGTGCCTGCCGTCATATCAGTAACCGGCGAAATGGCGGCCAAGTCGGACTCACCGCGAAATTCTGCGACAGCTCGCCATCGAGCTGCTTGACTGACGATGCTAGAACATCCAGCTGAATGGTGTTCGATCGGACGCATTCGTTGGACGAGAGGACACAGGTGGAATGCAGAACTCATAGTAAGATTCCAAGCCCTTCCCCCGATTCCAAGTATTTGTCCCGAATGTGTTTTATATTTGCAGGACCTTTGCAATCGAAATCCTATATAAAATATATATATTCTAGCCTATATTAAGACACCGCCACTTGGCGTTGACACATACTCGCAGCTGTGTGGGGCCCGGCGCAAAATCAAATGTATAATCCAATCAAACGTCAAGCAGGGTCTAAAAAAAAAAAAGCGCGTGTCCAAGTGGACTAAATATGTCTCAACATCAGTATTCGAGAACGATACAGCAGTGCACTTACACAGCCCAAGTTGCTTTCTCTGAACCAGCGGACCTCTTCAGCTGTAGATGCAGTGCCTGCGGTCAGATCAGTAACTGGCGAAATGGCGGCCAAATCGGACTCACCGCGAAATTCTGCGACATCTCGCCATCAAGTTGCTTGACTGTCGATGCCAGCACGTCCAGCTGAGTGGTGTTCGAACGGACCAGTTCGTTAGACGAGTGGACGCATTCGTTGGACGAGAGGATGCAGGTCGTCTGATCCCCAATGCATAAGGCGTGGCTGGAGTTACAGACTGCTCGTACCGTGAATAAACTTAGCGCCCTGTCCAGACCGGCATTCAACTGCGCAACTCGTTCTTTCTCTTGTGTGGCCAACATCCACGACATCGCGCGTCGGCGTTTATTGAGAAAAGTCAGGTGGGAATGAACGTCTTCCAATGCCCTAAAAGATATTCAGGCCTCATTGGAATCTTAAATATAATTCAAACGTACCTTTTAAGAATATTCAGGGCATCTTCGTTTGTACCCTGAACTACTCCGTTCTTCGAAGCTCGTTCAACGACGCAGTTCGTGACGTTAATAACGTGTTTCGCAAGTTCTTCGGCGGCGTCGCCATTGGATTTCACTGTCTGTGGGCTCGGTTAGCACATCCATCGTGTCAAATATATTTACTCACCTTGGCCGTTTCACAAATCAATGCCGCGATCCCAACGATTGGCTTCAGGAAGTTGAGCGGCGGAGCCTCACATATAGCCGTAGAGGCATGGAGGCTAACAGAAAGGATTTCCACGGCATTATCCGTGCGGGTGGGAATTGCGAGGGAAGATGGCTGTTCAGCGAGGCGCTTTATTCATATATTTAAATTATGTCAATAGTCAGACATGCTGGGCCACGCACCATAGTTTTGAGCTGGTGTTTAAGCTCACTCTTCAGACGCGAAGACGTTATATGTCGTGAAAATAAATTCCCCCGCTTATTCATGGATATCTGCGCATTCTCGATATAGCGGCGGATGTTATCCAGAATGCTGCGACGAAAATTCAGCAATGAACCATGGGTAAGTCGAAGCAATTCCACTATACCTTTCGTACGCCTCTAAAAGAGCAAGGAATTCCTGTGGTACCGGTCCAACGGGGCTTCTGTTTAACAACAGTGCCGTCTCGTCTACGGCATAGAGCGCGAGCTTCAGCAATTTCCTGTCCGTGCTCTGTATTCCAGTCAGTACTGACGCTGGAGCTGGAGCGAACTTGTAAGACGTACCGAGCTCACTGAGTCGCATATTTCCAGCGCTGAGACCGCGGTGGGCTGATAGACGCTCATCCGGGGGTTGGTCTGGCAGATAGTGCACCACTGGCGTGCGGTGGCTGAGGCTTCGGCGAGGCGGGATGGTGGAGGCATTCGTGCTGGGGAGCAAGACGAGGACGACGACAAAGCGGGGGGAGGGAGGGAAGCCAAGACGGGCAGTGCCAGGGCATGGGGTCTGCCGCGAAAGGCGTCGACTGCTGTTGAGATTCTAGCGCGCGCTTATTCGTCATCATAATTGGATCCAAAATGCTGTGGCTCATTCGACAACGAGGTGAAAAGAGGGGGAGAAACCAAGACGGGCCGGGCAGGGAATGCTGTTACTTTTGGCGCGCGCTTATTCGTTAGACATGGATCCCATGCCGCATGGATCATCCGAGACCGAAATGCAGTCAAGAAAACTGTGGTTTAAATTCCCAAGGATATGGACCAGCCAGATCCATGTAGATCGATCCCGTATGAGAACATGACATGAGCCTCGCAATGGCAAAATAAGCAAATGTCGAGAACAAGCTGGGGTTCGAAGGTAGCCGTAGCGATTTTATGACCTCGGATCTACTCGAATACTGCCGCGCTTCAAAGATTGGCGAGAGCGTCACTCTGAGATTGCCTGAAGATTTCAGGACTGTCAATGCGGGCCCAGACAGCAAAGGGCTCCAGGAAGGAAGGATCATGGAGGGGTTTAAAATGCAGTGCGATGGCGTTCAAGTTGAAATTGCTGAGATTGAGAATAGCGCGTGTAAGTACATCCAACGGGGTTTGCGTCGAGTCGAGTCTTAAGAGGAACAAGTGACGCAGCGTGTGACTCAGATCCGCGGTCCCGTGCGCACAAATACGTGCAAACATTAAGCAGCCGCCTCGCAGGAAATCGAATTGTTTTGTTGAGCTCATAGGAGCCGTGAATAGCACAGAAGAAAATTCAATTCGAGTCAGCGATTTTTCCAACTCCGATGCCAGTGTTAACTGCAACTGTATGGAGGGACAAATATGTTAATGCACCATTATTGTGCCGTCGAATAGCAAGTCCAACGGTACTAGCAGTAAACTTTCGGCCTGTACCCACTTTGAGATGGTCAAGTGCGGTTTTTTGCCAAATGTCCGAACCCCGAACCTAACCGCGGGTTCAGTTCGGGCATTTCATCGAACCTTGAACCGCACCCGGGGTTCAAGTTCGTTCAGGTTCAGAACCGGTGTGAACTCCAAGTAAAATTCCACGGCATAATTTTTGTAAATTTTTGCCTGTATGATGTCCTAGGTCATGCATATATTGCCGCTTCATCTAAATATTGTACTATCTCGAACTTAGGTCAATCCTGTTGTCATCACATGGCTCAGGCCCGAGTTGAATAGGCCTATAGGAATCAGGATACGAGCTACTAAGATGAGACGCGGTACCACTCTGCTAATGAACCATATTGCGCTCATTCATTACATTCAACTCGTTTGCTTACGCCTCTAGGTGCCAGACACGGTAAACGGCAAGATCTAGTAAGACCGATCAAACAGGTTGCCTTCTCCTCAACCGCTCAGCGCGCCTTGACTATGACTCCAGAGTCTATTCAGCTGATTTTATCCCTCGCCATACCTTGTTCAACTACATATCTACCCACGCAACCACCAAAAAAAGGCGATGCAGTGTCTTGTCATGGCTCAGACCCGAATCGAACAGGGACTTTCTCATTGCGAGCGGAGTAATGAAGACAAAATGCAGGACTGCCCTGTTACCGGGCTTGATTCTCCTCATTCTAAAGTGGGCTAGATTGCACTCTTTTTCCCGCTGTCAAAGTTAAGAGAAAACAGAAGCTGCGCAGGTTACAGCTATAAAGAGGGGATGGCAGTGACTCGAGCCTGATCGATCTCCGAACGAAAAAAAAAACCCCTAATAAGCTCAGACCCGAGTCGAAGTTTCCTAACCAACTTCGATACACGTAGGAAATGCCGGACCGTGCCGCTACAGAGCATTTCCACTCTTTCTACCTTGAGTAAACCTCTTCCTGTTCAGCCTGCATTAATTTATCTGCGTCAAGTTACTTCTTGCCGCACAACCTTAGAACCGACGGATCCACTGAGTCCTGGTCAACTGCAGACCTGTATGTTAACAAACTCCTTTTCAAGCACAGTGGTAGCGCAATAAAGGAATAAATACACGAGCTACATACTGGACATGACATACTGTGCACACCAAGAACAGGTGGGTCCAACAATTTGTGGAAAAGCTGAAGAGAAAGAACAGGACTGGGATACAAACCCTAACCATTCTAGAGCTGGACTGTGATTCAAACCAACACTCCTTGCCTTCCCTTGTGCCTAACATCGCTTCCTTGAGCCAGTTTATCCTCTCCCTCATTCTCAATGATCTATGTCCCCTCCACTGGTACATTCAATTCTGAAAGTCATTGAAGTTGTTCCTTGTACTTGTCCAAGAGAGCAGAGTCAACCTCTGCCAGCTTTGCATCAATCTTGATTATATCCTTCATTTGGGAAGATCTGTTGAATAGAAGCCTTGCTGCCTTCCACAATTTGACTGCCTTCATGACCTCTCCACGATTATTCAATATATCACCAATGTGAACCATGCAATCTGCCCTCCAGTGATGAACATCCATGAATGTGAACCCAGCAAGAGCAACATTGAAGACACTGAGTGCAGTTTCATTGTCCCCTTCAGCCGAAAAAATCTTGCCAAAGCATCGGAGTGCTTGCATTGTCTGGTGCTTGTCTTTGCACTTTGATGCCAGGCTAAGGAATACTCCTGCCCATCGGAGTGTAGTTGAGATGCTATTCATGCCGGTGGAATAATCTGCAAGCCTTTCAAGGCATAGGAGTGCCTGTTCTGTTGAGATATCCTGAGACTGTGTAAAACATTTTTCAAACATTTCCCTTGCAGCCCCATGAGGCCCTTCTCGGAGACGGAGCTCTGCAGCCCCATAATCAGCTCCCAGACAAATCCTTCTAGCCCGTGTGGCATAGAATGCTTTCCCATGAAACTTGCAATTGTCCAGATTTTGGCAAACAATTTTTTGGTCAGCACCAGTAGCAATATCAATGCAAACAATGTTCAAATTTGCCAGGATGGCATCATGTGAAGTTGGCTGGCAACTGGATGCAATGGCAACTTGAAGTTTGCGAGACTCCAGATACTCGGATTTCAGGAGGTGTATCTCAGCCTGCTGACTAAGGATGTTAAGCCCTAAGCCACTTTGTTGTTGACCACAAGCAGTCAATATGTCTCGGGAATTTTGCAGAAGATGTCGAGCATGCCGATAATTTGCCAATATTGTGTGACATCTTCCTTGAAGCCAGATAGACCATGCTTGTAAATAGATGTCTCCCATGTGCTCTGCATATTGATGTGCCTCCTTAGCATGTGAGAGTGCACTCAAGGGCTTTCCTATAGCAATCAAGATGCTGCATATGCTGTTTAAAACTTGGGAGCCAACAATGGTGGGGTATCCAATATTTTCTGCCAGAGAATGGGCTCTTTGATAATACTTGAGGGCTTTCACAGAATCTGACTTTGTGCTCCAGAAGTAAAGTCCCAGAGCACGGTACCATCTGGCTGGTGAGCTATTAGTTAGGTGAACACAAGGATGGTGATTGCATCATACCCTCTTCCAGTGGACCTTTTGATTGGAAATGCTGACTGCCTAGGGTGATGTTGCTATTGAAATCCAGGTCAGGAAAATCATCAGAACTTTGCAATAGGTGAATGAGATATTCTCCAAAAATTGCATGGTCTTTCCAATAGAGCATTATCCCAGAAAGCTCGAGCAGAAGGGGTGAATATGTGTCTTGAACCCGACAACTGAATTGATTGAGAAACAGGATGCTCCTGAAATTCTGGACAATATCAGGCCCCTCTGATTCAAGCCCATCCCGGAGAACATTGGTGAAGTTACCCAAATTTTGCGAAATCTGGGGGATTATATCTGCTACATTGAGATTCTTGAATTGGTTCCAAAGATCAAGAATTTGATGGAAATGTTCTCGTAGTTTTAGCTTTAGGGAATTTGATGGAGGATGAGTATGGAGGATATGTTCTCGTATTGGAACCAGAACTTTGAGATGTTGATCTTGACTAACAAAAGCAAGGGCTGTTTGAATCAGAGTGGTCTTGCAGGCCAGAATGTCAGGGATTGGCAGTTTGGCCCGCACCAAATCGGCATCTGCAAGCCCATCTGGCAGCATAGACAGAATACTGAGCAGCTGCTGCGCACCTGCGGTCATCCGGGAGCTTGTGTATGATAACATGATGGAGATATCTAGGCTTGATCTCTGATCATAACCTTCCGAAAGCATCCGAGTACTTTCCAGTTTCCACCGAGAAAGTGCCTGGGCACATCCCTCAGAACCAGTAACACTTGCAATGAGGCTGACTGCCAGTGGAAGATTTCCAGTCAGTTCAAGGAGTTCTTTGATGCTGGCATCATCGTGATCATCATCAGCAACCTCAATAAAGGTCTGCCGAGCAGCCACATAGGAAAGCGGCTCAAGAGGGGCCACAAAAGGCCTGGTCCATTTGACTTTGCTTGGGTGCTCAGCACCTCTGAGGGTGATCTACAACAAGTTCAAAATATTGTCAGAAAAACTCACAAAAATCACCCACTATGACACCCAAGTGGAGGACATCAGTTAGAAGAGATAGAAACTCTTCAACTTCGGAGCGGGATGCCAGGGATCCCCAACAAGTCTCCAGATTGTCAAGCACCAGAAGGGAAGGAGGAGCATGGGCAAAATAATGTGCAACCCGTTTTGTCAGGTTTGAGCCCTTCTCCAACCCAATATGATCTGCAATTGTTGCCGACAGCTCAGTGCAAGTGGGGATCGAGTGGCACGGAACAAAGTATCGATGTGAATACTTGGCTTCCACTTGTTGATTATGGAGGGCTGTGGTGGCAAGGCTTGTCTTCCCCATGCCACCTGCACCAAGGATAGCAATGCGGGCTGAATCTTGGATCAGGATATTCACCACATCCCGGAGCTCAGCTTCATGGCCATGGAAAATTTGTGGGCAGGGTGGAAGTAGACCAAAAGATACTGAACTGTTCAAGAATTTAGCAAGATTGATTCTGTTTTCAGTTTGACTTACCTATTGCCTAAGCTTGATAGAGTTCCTGCCACCTAATAAGCATGAGATAAAAATCTTAATTGTCATAATTTACCACTCACTGAGGAATGATCAGAACAGGTGAGGTCAGGATGAGTCTCCAAAAGGGCAACAAGTAGTTCATGTTGTTCCTTTGCATCCTTCTTCATTTGCCCCATTTGTGACCAGTTTGAATCTGTAACTCGAGCCTGTAATAAATGACAATGATTTGAATATGCAGTAAAATACAATTTATCTGACAAACCCTGAACAATTTAACCATCCTGCTGAGCTCTTGCTTGCATGTGTCCAATCTTTCTGCAGCCTCAGGCTGTCTAAAGAATCCCTTGATCTTTCCAAAAGTGCCCTTTTGTTGCCTGTTTATAACTGTGAACAACTTTTCAAGTTCCCTGGTGTAAAATATTAAATTAATAAAATGATGCTTTGAATGCCACTCACTCTGTGAATTTTGCAATGTCGTACAAGAGTGCCATTGGAAGGACACCCTTGATTTCTGAAGTTGAATGAAGCTGGACAATGATACACAGGATTTCATGAATCTGCTCCATAATCTCAACATTTTCTTCCCTATTTGATTTGGCCATCTAATTTCGTTAAATAGTGCCAAATGGCCAGAGGACTCGGCTGACCTCGATACCCTTCAAAATTGACAAGGCCACCGTGGCAGTTGAGTGAAGGAAAGGAACTTGAGCTGTATCTGCAATGTTCTTGGCAGTAGTTGCTGCCAGGATGGTATATTGGATAAGATTCTTGAAATTTGCTGTAGTAGGCATGGTGGGCATTGTTGACGGGAGGGGTGCCGGTCGTCTGGGCGTATATATCGGTTGCAGTGTTTCTCCGAGATCTATATCCATTCTCAGCATGATATGAATCATATCGACATCTATGCCGCAGGTTCCGCACCGAAGATAAACCCTTTGTTCATCAACCGCCTGAGCTTCTTGCCGAGCACTGCCAGGAACCGGAACAGAAGAGGAGTTCCCCTCCCCCCCCCAAATCAATCTGAAACAGTCCAACGCCTCACTGGGAAAGTACGTAGAGAATGGGTACATCTGAGAAACAGCGGCATTCTGGGGGCCGAAAAAGCGCAATGCGGAAAAGACGGAGGTGGGACTACGGCATCGGAAGCCACGGCTGCCGACATGGCCAGCGAAACCGAGTACCATGCCCATGGAGGTCGGGTAATTATATATTCTGACACAATGTATATGGCTCATTATCCTGAGCGGCTGTGCCAAACTCATGCCCAACGCGAGTAATATTGTTCAAGCATTGCCGCGAGTTGTTTTTCTTTTTTGCAGGATTTGTAGTCGGAGTCCTGTATAAAAATATACCCATGGCCTAGCCAGCTGCCAGTTTGTAGCTTAAGTATTAAGACATAACGATAGGCACCGCCACGCTAATAAATTGACGGTAGCCGCGGCGTCAAGGCCTAAAAAAAAAAGCGGGGGTCCAATTGGGCTAAAGATGACTCAACAACAGCGTATTCGAGAACGATATAGCAGTGCACTTACACAGCCCAAGCTGTTTTCTCCGAACCAGCGGAGCTCTCCAGCTGTAGATGCAGTGCCTGCCGTCATATTATTATCAGTAACCGGCGAAATGGCGGCCAGTGAATGAGAACTTGGACTCACCGCGAAATTCTGCGACACCTCCATCGAGCTGCTTGACTGTGGATGCCAGAACGTCCAGCTGAATGGTGTTCGAACGGACCAGTTCGTTAGACGAGCGAAGGCATTCGTTGGACGAGAGGACGCATGTGGTCTGATGCACAATGAATATTACGTGGCTGGGGTTACAGCATACACGCACCGTGAATAGACTCAACGCCCTGTCCAGACCGGCGTTGAACTGCACAACCCGATCTTTCTCTTGTGCGGCTAACAGCCACGACGTCGCGCGCCGGCGTTCATTGAGAAATGTTAGGTATGAATGGAGGTCTTCCAATGCCCTAGAAAATATTCAGGCTTCAACTGGAAGCTTAAATATAATTCAAACGCACCCTTTCAGACCATCAGCGCATCTTCGTTTGTATCCGGAAATATTTCGTCCCTGAAAGCTCGTTCAACAATGCAATTCGTCACATTTGTAGCGTGTTTCGCGAGTTCGTCCGCGGCATCACAGTTGGATTTCACCGTCTGTGGGCTCAGTTAGCAGATCCATCGGGTCAAATATATTTACTCCCCTTGGCCGTTCCACAGATCAACGCCGCGATCCCGATGATGGGCTTCAGGAAATTGAGCGGCAGGGCCTCACATATTACCGTAGAGGCACAGAGGCTAACGGAAAGGATCTCCACGGGATTTTCCCCGCGAGTCGGAGGTGCGGGTTGGCCGCCGTGAAGCCGTATTTCTGTGTTTAGTTTCTCTCGATAATCGAACAGGCTGGGCCACATACCATGATTTTGAGCTGTTTTTTAAGCTCATTCTTCAGACGCGAAGATGGCAGGTATGGCATATCGTGGAGTAACTGCGCCAAAAATGAGCTGCGCAATAATTCAACTAAGATTATGTGCCCCTAAGCCCACCCCTCTCGTTCTCGCTGCTCTGGTTCTTGCAACCCAGAGCTTTTTCTCACTCGGCTTATTCATCAAGTCTCCATTTCAACCACCTTTCTCGCATGGTCTCCAATGCAGTTCTCGCTTAATTGAATGGGTGCGCAGTCGAACAGCACTTCAAAAGCTGTAGAAAACTTACCTGGCGCCGCGATAGCCGGTCGTCGGCTGATCTGATGGGTGATCGAAACCCATATCGGGCTTCTTACCCTGCGGCTCGCTTACGTTGCGGGCTGCGCGATCACGTGCTCTGTCACGTCCCCTCGACGCCTGAGTTCTGCCCGTCTCATGGTTCAGTCTGAAGTGGGACATAACTATCAACTTATTAATGCTTCTTTTAATGTACGAGAAGAACATAGTGGATGATGGAGTAGAACTATGAGGAAAAATACAGATTCAATCAGCGACCACGTAAGGGTGGGGACAGACCGGGAGTTCGGGCGGATGGGCTCGCCCGCGGCGTGCGGGCGTGCCGTACACACCGGCTGCACATGCCCCGCAAGAATCTACTCAGTACTGTATGAACTCTTCGTGGAGTATGGCACTCGCTTCCGTTCATAGAACCGTCGAACGAGGACTTAATGGAAGTGACGGCCGTTCGAATCCGCCCGAAGACATGGTCCAGTTCCGGTCAAGGTAGTTTCATTTTTTTTTTGGCCCTTGCCAATTAATATTTCTAATTTATACTTCGTGATTAGAATCAGATCACAGGTATACCAACAAGTCTTCGTGGAATAGGGCACTAACTTTCATTCATTGAACCGTTGAACCAGGACTTAATGGAAGAGACGGCGGTTCAATTCCGCCTGAAGACATGGCATCACGGATTTGCTATCTCTTTGTGAAACTGTTAGTTTCTTTTCTGCACTCATGCCAGTGGATTTGAGCCAGCCACCAGCACCTCGGTATCAGCATTCGTTCTTGGCTCGTAGTCTATTTACAGTGCCTGTTCCGCGCCTATCTGTTATTCACACTCGGATACATGCATCTGTATATTGTGAGCCAGGCCGACGGGACTACGTCCCCATTTTGAGAAAGACCGCCGTCCCAGTTTATTATGCAACTGGTGCCGTCACAACCTCTCGGAGCATGGCACTCGTGTCTATTCATTGAAGGCGCCGACAAGAAAAATGAAAAAGGCATGGAAGAGACGGCGGTCTGATTGCTCCCCAGAGCATGGTCCTCTTGAATTGTGTTTGTTGGGGCGCTCGGGAGCAAACAATTGTGGAAATTGTTCAGAGGTAAATATTATCGCTTGGAGGTATACGATGGCCGGATAGTTATCCGTTGACGGTATTTTAGCCACATTAGCTTGCTAAGTTCATAGTCACGCAGAAAAGTTTTTGTGGACTATGGCACTCACTTCCGTTCATTGAACTGTCGAACGAAGCCTCAATGGAAGTGACGGCGATCGCTTCTAGTCACTGCATTCCAAGGCCCCCTAGACTCAGCTGAGTCTAGGTGTTCTAGACATACCTACACACAGATCTGCGCCTAGGTAACTAGACAGAGTCTGTGTAGGTCTGTTTAGGCTCTTTGTAGCTCTGTCTAGGTCAGACTCGGTCTGCCGAACTCAGTTCGGGTCAGTCTAGGTCAATATAGTACCTAGACAGACTCACCATCTACTTGTTGCGTCAAAATAAGTTGCTAAACATCCTCCCACAATGTATAGAAGTATTTTGAGTCATCGGAAGTAGCACATAAACTCGAATCTGGAAGCAAGATCTAATCACAAATTTAAAATGAATGATTAATGGTATCGTCCATCCGGCTTCCATCCGACTTAAATGGAGTTACACCGATGTGTTCAAATTCAATACAGACGAGTTCTAATTGGCTATATAACATTAGCAACTCCCTTGCCGCCTAGCAGACACTTGCATCATGAGTCATGGACTAGTTGTGGAAACACCCGGTACATGTACTGGGCAGGTGGAAGAGGAGGAACGAAGGAGGAACCACGTGCTTGAGCCCGAAGGAGGACCTAAATGAACTCCGAGCGACAAGCCGCAAGCGAATGTTGTGGCTGGCATTGTTGTGGCATCTTTGTCGTCTCACGTGCGATGCGCCGACGGCAGGATCAACGTTGATGCGCTGATGATCAACGGAACCCCCTATAAGGATTTTGGAGCGAAAGGCATAAAAGTATGTCTGTTTTGGTCTGACTAGGCACCTACACTCACCCAAACTAACCTAGACTGACTTACACTTGGCTAGACAGAGACACCCGAACACAACTACACAGAGGCTACACAGAGTTGGAGACTCCTAGGCAAAATATCCGTCTAGGACCCTACACGGGGTCTGCCTAGGGACCAAACACACCTAGACTGACCCTAGACAAAGTTAGGCTCACTGAGTCTAGGGGGCCTTGGAATGCAGTGAGTTCTGTTCTTTTTTCGCTCGGCGCGAAGCAGTTCTAGACATCGGTCGGTAATATTAATGTGATTCCCGGAATAGAATGTTGAAGAGCGAGTAGGTCCTACGTTGAGTATCTTGAAAGAATTCATGCCCGGATAATTTATACTTCGTTATACCAGGTCACAGGTACGCAGGAAGGTCTTCGCGTGGAGTATTTCACTCGCTTTCATTGATATGATTCCTGGAACAGGTCCAGAATGCTGAGGAACAAGTAGGGCAGTGATATCAGTTGATAATATTAATTGTGTCTTTATTTAAGAACAACTTTATGTTAATTTTCTTTCTATCATAAACACTTGTAGTCCAGTGTAAACTAACAAACCAGTATTCATTCTAGGCAGAATGAAATAGAGCGAGCCAGAATGAAACTTACCAAAAGTAGAATCAATTTTGTGGTGCAAGGCGGAATGAATCTAAATCGAATGATAAGCCGGTGTCAATGCAGAATGAAACTTCCGCAGAGTGGACTTACTCAGAAGCGAAATTAATTTTGTGGAAGGCAGAATGAATCTGAACTGAAAGATGAATTCGTACCGACACAGACTGTTACTCAGAATGAAAGTTACATGTGGCGAAATTAATTTTGCGTTGAGGGAATTTTGGTGCCAGTGGAATTTGCAAGAGAGAGGGAAAACCGAATCAGCTTCGACCTCAGATTGAGATTCAGAATTAAACTTACAAGTACAAGCGGAATTAATTTTCCTGGCGCTCGGTCCAGTGCAAGAGTGCCACTTACTTGGTCACAAAGAAGAAGTGCTGCGCAACAGGGCTTTCTTGCAGGCAGTGAGACGGAGTCACAATAGCGGCTCACACGAAGTAAGCCGGTTTGAAGCCTTACGCGAAGTGAGGTTGCTGGTGTAGTATGGCGTGGTCCATTGTGCCACATTGGTATTTCTTTTCCTTCCATTATTCCTCGGACTGTCCTAGGAATGTGTTCGGAGCGATCCGGCGACTATTATTCATGCTGTGCCCCTGGGCCTCTTGTGCTGTTAAGATCTTGACCATTTCTTTGCATTGCATTTGTCTACATATTCAGCAATTTTCTGCGTTGTGTGGCCAGGACGCCCCTGTGAATGCCACCCCCATGATGCCACCCACGCGCGGGATGCCGATGCCACCGACTTGCGCGCGGCGACCCTGAAAGTTCGACAATTATACAGAGCGAGTTTCATATGTCATACGCGATGAGCCGCACCCGACTATCGCGCCGGGCAGTGTCTGGATGAGTGACCCAGACCTCGGTGAGTCGGCGTCGACGATGCGATGCCACCTGAGAGAGAGGGGGTGCAGGGGTTGCGGCAACTCAATGATTGCGGGGCGGACTGCTGAGTGCTGAGGGCATTCAGATGTCGTAGTTGCAGAGAGAATGGCGTTGAAGGAGGAAGAGAAGAGCAATGTACGGTTGTTTGGACTTGGTTTGGACGGCAAGTGACCCGGCACGTGCCCTGTTTTTTGTAGGGGTGCGATTGCCCGAGACCCGGTCGACGGTCGTTCATGCACCGTCGTTCATTCGTTCGCTCGCTCGTCCACTCATCCCTTGCCTTCCTTATCATCCCCTCACCCTCGTCTTACTTGTAACCAACCCACCCTCGTGCTTCCTTGCTCGCTTGCTCCCCACAGCGTCACCAAGCGCCTCATCGCTGCCGGCCACGCGCCCGAGGGCTTGTACAGCATCATGGACAGCCCGTACCTCGACAAAATCCCGCGCCTCACGTCGAAGCGTACGTCGTCTTTCCTTCCTCTCCTTCCTCTCGTTTGTTTGTCGTCGTCGTTCCTCTCTTTTTTTTTTCGCGTCGTCGTTCTTCGATTTTTCCACCACCGCTCTCCATCCTACGTTTACTTTTCGCTTCCGCGTCCCTCCCTCCCTCCTTTCATCGCCGCGTCCCATCCCCGTGGCTTGTTCGCGGTGTGCTTATCCTGCGTGCCCATCCGCGTGCGGACGTGTGCATGTAAATGGGGGATACTCATTCTCCGCCGCGCAGACTCATCGACGCTACCGCCCTTCTACGACGCACGCATCCGAGTCTCCCTCCCTACCCACCACCTCTTTCTCCCTCCCTACCCACCACCTCTTTCCCCCTCCATATCCACCGCGCGGCGCCCGTTCTTCCCTCCCCTTCCCTCCCCTCCCCTACCATTCGCTCACCCCACCCCCACAGGCTACAACAAAGCCCTCCCCATCCTGCACGCCTCTCCCGCCGGCGCGCCACGCTGCAGAAAGCCATCATCCTCACCGCCGCGCAGGCCGGTGCGTGGGCGTACGTATTGGCCGCCGGGGTACACGCTGCAGCGGTGGACGACGAGCTGGCGCGGGAGGAGGCTGGGGATGGGGCGGATGTAGAGGTAGATGTGGGGGAGGCGGGGCGCAAAGGTCGCAGCACATTCCGGGGCTCGTGGAGGCGTGGCGCGCGGGAGTGCTGGAGGACGTGGATCTGGTGTGGAGCGGTTGCGTGCGGGGATGCGGATGCGGATGTGGCGGGGCGGGGGGGTGCGGATGCGCGACGACGATGTGCTGCGCCTCGATCTCGCGACGAGCGTGCCTCGTGTCGAGGGCGGGTGCACATTCATCGGGTGGGCGGGCAAAGCGCACCTGCGTTGTCGGGTCCCTACAGAGCTTCAAAGGGAGAATCGGCTGCACCACGAGCCGGAGGGCGCGCGGTGCTCGTGAGGCTCGCGGGGCGCGAACGAGCGCGGCGGAGATGGATGGGGTGGACACGCAGTTTGTGTGCGGGGGGTGGCAAGGGGGGGCGTGAGGGGGCGGAGTGGTGGGAGGGCGTGCTGCATGCGGTGGAGGTGGCGAGGGGTGCGGAGGGCGCGAGGTGGGCGGCGGACGTGACGCTGCGGGCGCGGAGCACAAGGACAGAGCGTGGGTGCACGGCGCACTTCGACAAGGGAGGCGTGAGTGGCGCTTTTTTATTTATTACCTTCCGCGCTGGTGTGTGCTGATATATATTTCCGCGCTGCAGACACCCAACGGTCCAAGACGAGCACTTCATGTTCTTCCCCGGCGCGTCGCGGCGCTGCTGTCCGAGAAGGGGCTCGGCTCGTAGCGGAGTATTCGGTGCGCGCACTGCCTGGACTGTTCTCGATGCGCGGCACGTTTGTGATAAGTGAGTACCGTCTTCGTTCTCCTCTCTTGGAGGTGCTGAGCGCACTTGTGTACGACCCCGCGTGTCTGTACGTTCTCTTTGATCCGAGCACGCCCGTCGTGCTCGTGGGGCACTCGGACGACGCCGGTGGGCGCAAGAACGAGCTGAAGAACATATTCCGAACCCCGAACTGGGTTAAGATGTGCCCGCCGCTGCGCGACGGCCACGGGTGCATGTACATGAAGTATACTTATGTTGCTGTTTAGGAAGGATGGCAAGCTCGCGTCGTTGTGGACACTGCGAATTAGCGCGATGGATTGGCGGGATATCGAGAATGTATGTGCTGCTTCTTTATTTCTTCTCATTTTGTGTGCTGATTCCAAAACGCAGTACGTATACATCGTCGACGTGGGAGCCACGCCTATCATGACGCCCTGCCCCGACGGACGCAAGGGTGAGTCTTTCCCCCCCCATTCTCGAATGCAACCGGCGTGAATGAGGCGCTGCGAAGTGTGCAGATGCAGGCAGTGGATCGTATTTTTCTCTTCTTCTATTCCTCGTTTATTTTATTGCTTCTACTTTGTTTCATACCGCTATTCTCGTATGTTCGACTTGATCATGACGTGCTTGTTCCTTCCGTCGCGGTCTTTCCTTCTTTTTAATTTGCTTGCTGTGTCCTGTGTCGACAGCCAAGATCTTCCCTCCCTTTCTCCGTCCCCTTTCGGCGATGGTCAGTGCGCGCACGCGCCTTACACCCTCGCTCATATTTTCCCAATCCGCTCGCCTCTGCTCGCCTTCTTTCGTTCCATCTCTCCTTCCGCTCCTGGCTCGCGCTTTGTGCCTCTTGGATAAATTTATCCCCTTCTTCTTTCCTCCAGTCTTCTTTCTCTTTCTGGTTTTTCCTTCTCAATTCCTTTTCTATGTTCATTGAGGTGGATGTGCTGGCGGTGGATGGTCGAGCTGTTCCCGTTTTTTTCTGGCCCACCAACCGATCTATTATTCTCTGCCCATTTTTACTTTATTACCTCATTCCTGTTCGGATGGCCGGTTGCGGCCAAGCCCCTCCCTTGTCTTCTTTCATTTCATTTATTATATTTCCTTGGAACTATACCCGTTCATGGTACCGAGCGATATTCGCCGATGCAGGCACGATGCATTGTGGTATGAGCACATGCAGATGGGTGTCATGCGACCTCCGGCGCAGATTCGACTGCGGATGAGGCGTCAATTATGATTATTGGGGATAAATATAGCGCGCGCGCGCAGGCGATGCTCTTTATCCTCGGGCTATTATTTATGCATGAAAACAACCCCGGCAACATATAGATGAATATTCGAGGGAAATTTTGTGTTAGCCCGTCGCGGCTTGGCACGGCTCGACTGCGCCGGCTAACCCAAAACAGGGAACCGTCACGCTAAGCGTAAATCTTTCGGAATAAGTAAAGTTTTCTACAGCTTTTGAAGCGCTGTTCAACTGCGGACCGATTCAGGCAAGCGAGGACAACGTGGATCTATGGAGACCGTGTGAGACAGGTAGTTGAAATGGAGACTTGATGAGAAAGTCGAGTGAGAAAAGCTTTAGATTGCAAAGTTGAACCAGAGCAGATGGGCTGAAATAGGGGGAGGGGGCGGCGGGGGGGGCTTGAAAGAGATAGAACCAAGCAGTCTCAACGAAATTCTACGTCTGAGTTCTCAGTTCACATCTAATTGCGCACCGTTTTCTCCTATTGCTGTGTATCATCTCGGTTGCTGATTCCCTCCGGCTCTTCTTGTGCATCGCAAATCGTGGCGATCAGCCCTTGAGTGATGCACTTAACCGTTACTTCCCCATTGGAAACCTGGTTATGGTTTAAGACCAACCACTTGGCCGCAGAACTCGTCCCAATGCCTTTCCGCAAGCTCGCGATTTTTTTCACGATTTTATCTGCTGTTTCAGGCAGCCTGGTTGTACACGAAAGCCGCAGAGCCGCGCCTACAGGATTCTTCAGCCAAGGCGCGGCTCCTGTCACAGACGTGTTGACTCTGAGATTTGGCTTGACTCCCAACAATCTCAGTGGGTTGCAAGAAAAGCTCGTCTCCATCTCCACTCCCGGCAACGAGGACTTTAGACAATGGCTTTCGAAGGATGAGGTGATCATGCATTTGTTCAATTCCCCAATATACTAATTCCCAAGTCCGTAGGTCAAGTCTTTCGTCCAGCCATCCAAGGAAATGGTTTCAGCTTTCAGTTCTTTTGCGGCTGTGAACGGTTTGAAGGAGCCCACCGTCATCTCGCCGAACGGTGATTGGGTATCTCTGACTCTGACGGTCTCCCAAGCCAACCAGGTGTTTGGCGCGCAGTTCGAGAAGTTCTCGCACGCATCGCTTACGGAGCCTATCACCCGCACCCTGACGATCTCGCTACCTTCCGAGCTGATTGGCCACGTCGACGTAGTCCACCCCAGCACGTCATTTACAGGCCCCAATCCGCGTTTTGCCCGGCTCCCTTTCGATCTCCACAGTTCCGAGAAACGCACCGAGCCCGTTGCGTCCTGCAACTCGAGCACGCCTGACGGCATCGTAACCCCAACTTGCTTGCAAAAAATCTACGGAATCCCTTCAACTCCGGCGACTCAGAAGAACAACACCATTTTTGTTACTGGATACTTGGGTACATCACCAAACCGAACAGATCTCTCTGTTTGTTTCTCTGTATAGACCATCTAGTTTTACCTAATAACTGTCCCGTTCGCAGACGTTCCTGGAACAGTTCCGACCGGATATACCTCCGAATACAACATTCGACCTGATCAATATTGACAACGCGACGAATCAAGATCCCGAGGACGTCCCCCCCGTTACTGTGTTGGAAGCAGATCTTGACATACAATATACAATCGGTACGTTTGTCACCTCTTCAGCCAGGCTTTCCAGCTACTGAATTATAATTAAAAGGTGTCGCGACGGGGGTGCCCGCTGGGTTCCTCTCTGTTGGCGGACGCCCAGACGGTACTTTCGCGGATTTCGCGATTTCCTTATTGGACACAAACATTTTCCTTGACGGAGTCGACAACCCGCCGTCTGTAGTGACAACCTCGTATGGACCCATGGAGAACCAATTTGAAAGCTCCATGGTCAAGTCTGTATTTCATGGGCCCAGGAAGCTTCCCATTCACTGAATATTTTTGCAGGAAGATTTGTGATAGTTACATGGCCCTAGGCGCGCGGGGAATTTCTGTTCTGTTTTCTTCAGGAGATGTAAGTTAGCTTGTTCTTGACATTTGATTCGATCCAACTTAGAATATTGGTATTCTTATAGGGCGGTGTGCGTGGCAGCCACGATGATATCCGCATTCCTGGCTTTTGCGAGAGCAACATTTTCATCCCCGTCTTCCCTGCGTCCTGTCCCTATGTTACCGCTGTCGGCGCAACTCAAGGATTCAACCCCGAGGTGGCAACCCCCCTGACAGGCGGCGGGTTCTCAGATCTGTTTCCAAGACCCTGGTATCAGACCCAGGCGGTGGACAGTTTCCTGAAAACAATTCCTCCAGATTTCGCAGGGATGTTCAATAAATCGGGCCGTGGGTACCCTGACGTCGCTGTTCAAGGGTGGGGCTTGGACTTTGTGCTTAATGGCACAACCGTTCGCACGGGAGGAACAAGTTTCTCGTCCCCGATCTTTGCGTCAATAATCGCTCTGATTAACGACCGGCTGATGGCCGCCGGCAAGCCCGTTTTAGGGTTCCTCAACCCCTGGCTGTATGCGAGCTCAAAGGCATTTACGGATATTACTGAAGGTCACAACTCTGGCTCAGTGTGCCCCACATCATCAGTGAGCTCTGCAATCATTGATTTCGCACAGTGTATCTGATCTGCTTTTAAAAATCATCGTAGGTTGCGTTTGATGCAACGAAAGGATGGGATGCACTTAGTAAGTCCTCACAGTTTCGAAGCAGCCTGCCATTCTGATATCTCCCCCGCTAGCTGGCGTCGGATCTCCTGTTTTTGACAAATTGCTTGCCGCTGCTTTTGAATATTAGTCACACTAAAGTTCGCATATTCCTCCATACAGTAATTGTTTCCTAGAAAGCGAAAGAATGAACGCAAACAGAAATGAAGTTGGAGTACGACAAAGCCCAGTCTACGACGTTCCCGATAAAATATCAATCATTTCGGAAAAAAACTTGTAGGTTTCGGAGACTTTTCTCCTTCAGAACTCGCGCTTATCTCCTAATGTGGTTGAAGCACGTCCGAGGTTGCACGCGGTCCGCAAGAAAGGTTCTATCAGTGAGTTATATGCGCCTTTATCTGACTACGATGTCAATCAAACGAGCGGTGCTGGTTTGACGTAAATACGGGTAGTTCCTTGACGACCACCTTCGTGAGATAAAAAAAATAGGCACAGTACGATATAGCACCGCACTGCACTGCACTTACACATCCCGAACTGTGATATGTGGACCAGAGGACCTCTCCAGCTCTAGATGCAGTGCCTGCCGTCAAAATACAGATCAATAATGGCGACCGAAGAATGAGAACTTGAGACTCACCACGAACTTCTGCGACACTTCGCCATCGAGCCCTTTGAGCGTGGATGCCACAGTGCCCAGCTGAGTAGTGTTCGAGCGGACTACTTCGTGAGACGAGAGGATATAGGTCGTTTGAGTTCAATATTCAGTCACCGGACAATGGAGATACAGGATGCACGCACCGTGAATAAATTCAGCGCCCTGTCCAGACCGGCATTCAACTGCACAACTCGATCTTTCTCTTGTGCGGCTAAAAGGCACGACATCGCACGTCGACGTTTGTTTAGAAAAGTCAGGTGGGAATGGACGTCTTCCAATGCTCTAGCAAATATTCAGGCCGCTCCTGAAACCTCAAGTAATACCCAGACGCACCCTCATTTCTGGCACGGTTATTCTACGATATGCCATACCTGCAAAACCTCATAGTCCAACTACTGATACGGAGTTTCCCAGAGCCATAATATATTCCCGACCTACGATAGCACTCGTGGCTAAGTTTGCGCATGATGTCCTTGAAATATTCTACTCAGCCCCTGTTTTGCGTCCTTGAGCTGGAGATGCTCATTTCCACTAACTGCTTCTCCTGGAGACTCTCTGATTCTGTCCCTCCGATACTCTCAAATTTGTTTTTTCTTGTCATTGGAGGTAGGATCGTTGCAGAGAGTAGCTCAAGTAATCGAAGCACGGATGGTTGAGAGTATCTGTAGCATACATATTGATGCGATGTATGCAGTACGAGCCCCGGTTGTTCCTTAATGGGACCGCCCGGTAATACTACCTACCTACCCTGGGCCCGGTGTTCCTGAGCAGGACCATGCCGTGTAATCTTCCTTCTTCCTTCCAGCAACTGTTTGAGAGTTGGCGAGTAATAGTTCAATTGGTCTAGTTAGATTTCCCCGAACGACCTCGGCGTCGGGATTTCGAAGCTTCGCCGGGGCCATTCCTGCCCTCTCCCACCCGCCTCCCTCCCTTGGCCGTGTTGGTCTCAGCAGTTTGTGTTCCAGGATAATGTAATACCCAACTACTAATTTCATCTTATAATACAAGCTTCATGAGCAAATGGTCCAAAGAGGTATAGACATTTTCAGTGATTCTTCCGAGTCAGTGAGTGTAAGTCATCAGTTCCTTCGCTGGACCACTGGAATAAATTTGCAACAAATGAACATGTGTTTTCACTCTCTGGTAAGGTGGTGTGGTATTAGATTATATTTCTGGGCTTATAAAGAACAATACCCCAATTTGATGGGATTTTATGGGATTCGGTGTTAGATCCTTTTTAAATATAAAAGCCAATGAAAGCAACAACGGGGCAGGATCACGGCCAGTGATATTCCGTAGTGTTGAAATTTTAGATTATGGTACAGGAATTTTTCGACCGTGAAGAGAGCCAGGAAACTCTGAGGAGGCGGGAAAGGGCGGGAGGCGCGCAGCGGCTGAATTGGATCACATCTCGGCCTATCTCGGCGCCGACGCGGTCAATCATATACGTGATTTCCTTTCGGGGAAATCTAATCAGACCAATTGAATGGTTCCCTTTAACAAGCGAGGTACGGGCTTCTTGTTAAAAGCGAATGTCTATGGTAGACTACGGTCCCTCAGGGTTGGCATCTAACTGCGTGCTGCGACCGAGGCTCCACCTGGCTCCATCGGCCGCAGTTCTCTCCTATTGCTGTGTATCATCTCGGTTGCTAGCTCCCTCCGACTCTTACTGCGCATCGCAAATCGTGGCCATCAGCCCTTGAGTGATACGCTTAAATGCATGGTAACCGTTATTTCCCCATTTGAAACCTAGGTATAGTTTAAAGACCAACCACTTGGCCTCAGAACTCGTCCCAATGCCTTTCCGCAAACTCGCGATTTTTTTCACGATTTTATCTGCTGTTTCAGGCAGCCTGGTTGTACACGAAAGCCGCAGAGCCGCGCCTACAGGATTCTTCAGCCAAGGCGCGGCTCCCGTCACAGACGTGTTGACTCTGAGATTTGGTTTGACTCCCAACAATCTCAGTGGGCTGCAAGAAAAGCTCGTCTCAATCTCCACTCCCGGCAACGAGGACTTTAGACAATGGCTTTCGAAGGATGAGGTGATCATACATTTATTCATTTCCCAAATTTACTAATTCCCAAGCCTGTAGGTCAAGTCTTTCGTCCAGCCGTCCAACGAAACGGTTACAGTCTTCAATTCTTTTGCGGCTCTGAACGGTTTGAAGGAGCCCACCGTTATCTCGCCGAACGGTGATTGGGTATCTCTGACTCTGACGGTCTCCCAGGCCAACCAGCTGTTTGGCGCGCAGTTCGAAAAGTTCTCGCACGCATCGCTCACGGAGCCTATCACCCGCACCCTGACGATCTCGCTACCTTCCGAGCTGATTGGCCACGTCGACGTAGTCCACCCCAGCACGTCATTTACAGGCCGCAATCCGCGTTTTGCCCAGCTCCCTTTCCATCCCCACAGTTCCGGCAGACGCGTCGAGCCCGTTGCGTCCTGCAACTCGAGCAGGCCTGACGGCATCGTAACCCCAACTTGCTTGCAAAAAATCTATGGAATCCCTTCAACTCCGGCGACTCAGAAGAACAACGTCGTTCTTGTTACTGGATACGTGGGCACATTACCAAACCGAACCGATCTCTCTGTTTGTTCCTCTGTATAGACCATGTAATTTCACCTAATAACTGTCCTGTTCGCAGACGTTCCTGGAACAGTTCCGACCGGATATACCTCCGGATACAACATTCGACATCATAGCTATTAACAACGCGACGAATCAAGATCCCGAGGATGTCCCCCCCGTTCTTGTGTTGGAAGCAGATCTTGACGTCGAATATACAGTCGGCACGTTTGCCAAGTCTTCAACCATGCTTTGCAGCTACTGAATTATGATTGATAGGTCTTGCGACGGGGGTGCCCGTTGAGTTCCTCTCTGTTGGCGGAGACCCACACAGTACTAATTTGTCGGATCTCGCGACTGCCTTATTGGACACAAACATTTTTCTTGACGGAGTCGACAACCCGCCATTTGTAGTGACAACCTCATACGGACCCATGGAGAACCAATTTGAAAGCTCCATTGCCAAGTCTGTATTTCATAGGCCCAGGAAGTTCCCATTCACTGAATATTTTACAGGAAGATTTGTGACAGTTACATAGCCCTAGGCGCCCGGGGGATCTCTGTTCTATTTGCTTCAGGAGATGTGAGTTAGCTGGTTCTGAACATTTGATTCGACCCAACTTAGAGTATTGGTATTCTTATAGGGCGGCGTGCGTGGCAGCCACGACGATAGCAGCATACCTGGTGTTTGTGAGAGCAACGTTTTCATCCCCGTCTTCCCTGCGTCCTGTCCCTATGTTACCGCTGTCGGCGCAACTCAGGGATTCAACCCCGAGGTGGCCACCAACCTGACAGGCGGCGGGTTCTCAGATCTATTCCCAAGACCCTGGTACCAGACCCAGGCGGTGGACAGTTTCCTGAAAACAATTCCCTCCGACTTCGCAGGGACCTTCAATAAATCGGGCCGTGGGTACCCTGACGTCGCTGTTCAAGGGTGGGGCTTGGACTTTGTGTTTAATGGCACAACCTTTGCCGACGGAGGAACAAGTTTCTCGTCCCCGATCTTTGCGTCAATAATCGCTCTGATTAACGACCGGCTGATGGCCGCCGGCAAGCCCGTCTTAGGGTTCCTCAACCCCTGGCTGTATGCGAACTCAAAGGCATTTACGGATATTACTGAAGGTCACAACTCTGGCTTTGAGTGCCCCGCATCATCGGTGAGCTCTTCAATCATTTGAATTGAATTGATTTCGCAGTGTATCTGATTTGCTTTGAAAAATCGTCGTAGGTTGCATTTGATGCGACGAAAGGATGGGATGCACTTAGTAAGTCGCACAGTTTCGAAGCAGCCTGCCACTCTGATATCTTCCCCGCTAGCTGGCATCGGATCTCCTGTTTTTGACAAATTGCTTGCCGCTGCTTTCGAATATTAGTCACACTAAATTTCGCATATTCCTTGATACAGCAACTACTTCCCAGAAAGCAAAATAATGAACGCAAACAGAAATGAAGTTGGAGTGCGACAAAGCCTAGTCGATGACGTTCCCGACGCAATATTAATTATTTCGGAAAAAAAAAATAGATTTCGGAAACTTTTTTCTTTCAAAACTCAGAATAGCTCCAATATGGATAGTGTCTCCATTATCGAAGGAATAGAGCTCTCTTCGAGCGGAACATGCTCAAAAGACAATTTCGGATTCCTGGGCGATTGTGCACAGCCGCAAGACGTTGATCCGCTCTTTCTGGACTTGCTCATCCTCTAAGCAGCATGTGAGCTATTCGCGGAACCCGCTGGGACGAAGAATTCCTGGTACCGACTCAGGTACCAGGTCTCAGAATCAGAATTAAAACTTGTCTATTGCATGCGCATTTTTACCGGATCAGCCGGACCGCTTATTATGTACCTGCTGACAGGTCCGGACCGGACCCGCAATGGTGGGGACGCTGCATCGGATCTTGGGTTCCGTTCCCACGACCTACCCACCCCTGTAAAAGGAAATTCCATCAATTGGCATCATTTTACATCAGCGATCAATATTGGTCAACGCCTCGCCACCTCTCGCTAGGTTCGGATCAACCCACTCTCCGGACCGGATATCCGGTCTATCTCAGAGAGAGGCTTGGATCAAGATCCGTGAAATGGGCGGGATCTTTAAGACTCATTTGCGCCACTACTTTTTTTTATATCCTCTACTTGATATGGGATAAAATGTTCGTTATATGCCAGTGACTCATTCCCTCTAATCCAGATTCCCGTGTCATCAGTTGGTGTAAAGGTAATTGAGCCTTTCTCATGCTCTCTGCTGGCAGCAAGCACTTGCCTCGAGTACTTTTAAGTAATTGGAATGAGACTTTTTATGGGCTCTATTGGATCAGATATTAAATTAAGTAAATTCTGCCTCCTCAAATTTTAAATAGCATTTTTACGACACGTCAAAATAATTTGCGGAGTCGCAGCTAATTAGTGTCACAGTATGTCACATTGTGACTTGACGCGATCGATAACCCAATGAGCTTCGTCCACCATGGCTATTCTGAAATTCGACTCTGAATACTGGGTAGGTAGGTAGGTAGGTATTACACGGCATGGTCCCGCTTAGGAACGCCGGTTTGGGGAAGTATCCCGGCATACTACTGGTATTATGTACGCCATTGTTCCCCGCCTCCATTAGTCTCCCGAGCCGAGCTCACGCACCCAGTTTCCCGTCACGCTGTAGAACCCAGTTGACTAGTAGAAGCAAAGTAGTGAAACAAAACATGAGGGAAACTACCTTACCTGATGTCCCGGAGGACGCTAAGCAAAAATTTAAGCGATCGACGATCATTCCCAAAAATAGAAAATCCGAATTTCCGGTTGTCCGAATGCGGCCAAGATTCTGCTCAGCTCTCGTTTGGCGGGAAACTCACAAAACGGAGCTTTAAAAGTATGCTGGACCAATCTAAGAGTGTTTCTCTCGACTTCTACCGCTCCAGTTTTTTATATTACTTCGCAATTAGTGCACAGGAGTGAAATAAAAACGGGTTTTTAAAAAGCACTCGTCGACTCTTGGCACCGACAGTGTACTATATATATGAAGCTGTGCCACAATTGTCGCAGGCAAATATCTAAGTTAGTTAAAAATGAAGACATGACTATTTTTTTCCCGAGGGATAGCGCGGTTTTGGAGAGCACAGGATGCGACGAACATCCCCCCCCGATTTATGGATCTTGATACAAGCCCCTTCATTTGTTTTGCTCACAAACGATGCCCGCATCACCAAACAATGAACGGCGGCTTGATCCGAACCTAACCTCTCGCCACTCATACACCTAACTTTTGTTTTTCTTTGTAGCCTTGCCCTACAGTCAGTATGGAACTCTAGCAATGTATATGCTGCGCATAATTCGTCAAATACTGTGACTTTTGAGAAACAGCCGTGAAGGATCTGATCCCATTTCTTTGTCGAATGTTGATGTCTTCATGTAGTAAAGCAGTTTTAGAATACTTGTATGGTTAAATACATTAGGGAATGTATGGGATGAGAGTAAAACACGAGTTTGCCAGTGCTGGCAAATTGGAGCCAAAAATAGAAGAGGCTGTGTTGCCGGTGTTCCGGCGGTCCATCAATTATTTCGTTTAGTAACATCAGAACCCAAGATCCGAAGATCGCTCACCTTGCCGTAGTTTACGCATAGTTCAACACAGAATCAGTTTGGACTGTTAGTCTATCGCAAATACAACTCCGTCCCAGTCATATAACTTCTCTGGTGTGTCAAACGCGGATGGTTCCACCAACCCTTCGCGAACTGCATCTGACAACTCCATTTCGTATGCATTATCTCTGATCGGGGCCTCATAGATAGGCGCTCTGCACATGGAGCAGCAGTTCCGAATGCCCAACGAATGCCCAAATTTCTGCGAATATAGTAGTAGCAAAATATATGGGCCTACTCAGACATTAGTAGCTGCTCAGACTTTGCCCGAAACTTACATGACCGGCTTGTTAGGCGTCGAAAAGCATATGCAGCACTGGAAAATGTCGATGTTTGCTGAGAAAAAAAGCCAACAGGAAAAACAAACAGCTTCCATTCAGTGCTTAAATAGAGTGTGTAGCTTACCAGCAGGCGCCTTTGTCCACACTTCGCTCGAAGAGGGTACGGCTGTATCTTCGTCGTTCGCTGTCCATGAGCCTGGTGCCTCGCTGAGAGTAGTCCAGGCCTCCCAAGACCCCTGTACGACATCGAGGCTTTCGCATGAGCTGCGGACCCGGGCCTAAGCGGCACCTGACAGGGTAGGTCCATTGAATCCTTTCACATATACGCTCTAACTGTGTTACAGGTGAAAACGCTGACACCGACTAACTTGCGAGCTGCGAGCTATAACTACATATACCTCCTAAATATAATTGGTTTTATTGTTGACTGCATGTTTCCCGAGGTACACATTACAACAACAATATTGGCTCAGCAACAGTTTATATGAGCGCAACGTTAGCGACGCAATAAATACTGCATCAGTAATTCACATCTTGCCTCTCACATTCTACCTCTCATGGTGTGCGTTGAATTTGGAGCGCAAATGATGCCAGCCGACTTTATCCACCACCTGGAACAGCACCCTGATTTCCTCGCTCTCTTGGAGTTTCGTGCTGACTTTTTCCCACCGCAGTTTCCCAATGACTGCTTCCGCACAACCCATCGTATTGAGCGTACCTGCGCGGGATGTGGATCCGCTACAGTCGAAGGGGACTTCAGGGCGAGGATTATTGGACAACTCGCCGAACCCATTGTAAGACGTGCCCACCATTTGGGTTCGGTGACTGACCGTCCTCGTCTAAAGCAATCATTAAATGACCATCACACCTTCACGCTTCAGGCTCCGGATTCAGTAACCATATGACATTTGTTTAAACAAATTGCATCTAGACGCAAATTGCCGTTTAAACAGGTGTTTAATCTAAACATGTTTAACGGCACGGCACGGTGATCAGGGCCGCTGAAACGGCGGTTTAAACCGTGTTTAAACGGGTCAAAAAAGCATTTTATACCGGGATTCAAACTCATGCCTCAGTTGCATGTACACATAAGCAGGGAGCCAGAGCAGCACACTTCTGACTGGACCAACTTGGAGTGATAGTTCAAGAATGTGAACTTCTTTTATTAGGTGCATGTGGCCCAGTACATGTTCCACTTGCTGAGTTTGACTGGACCCAAGGTAGAGCTAAACAGCCAGCCTCACAAGAGACAGTTTAAACACAGTGTGAGACTGCCTCAAAGTGAAGAGGAAGAGGAAGGTCAGGATATACTTCCACTGAAGTGAGTAGTTAGACCTTGAGTTCTTCGTTTCTTATCTTGTCAGACAATGGTCAATTTCTTCCTTTGAGGTTTCCTTATCCTCATTTCAAGTACTGTGTTCGATATTATCACGGTGATTACACTGCTTCATTTCTGTGTATGGTGAGTGACTCAGTTCTGATTTCCTAAGTGATTCAACAACGGTCCATCGGCTCATTTACATCTAAAAATATTATAGATATCCGCTTAGAGGTAAGATTTTGTCTAATCAACTGGTTTAGCAGTGCCCAGATCCAAATTTGCATTTCTTAGAATTTCTTTCTGCTGGTTGAGCCAACACAGTTGAATCAATCATTTCATCTGTACTTGTAGGCACCTAAGATGAGTCAGTACAGCCACACTTGAGTGAATTCTCGTTTTTTAATGCACTCCTCCGGCCTTGAGGCAAAGCAGTTGAAGTCCTCCACTGAAATCACGCCCCTGATGTGCAATTTGAATGGCCTTTTCCATTTATTTCTGTGATTGACCTGGCCATTGTGAGAAGTGAATGTTTCAGAGTAGCACCACTTGGGTTTTAACAATTTCCAATGTACTTTCAGTGTTTACATATTTTGACAGCAGGCACAAACAGATCCGTGATTCTTTCCCTCTCTCAGACCGGCCGTTTTCAGATCCATTTGTTTGACTTTGATCCTTGCTGCTTCAAGGTTTAAAAGTGCAGTTGGCTTGTGGCTAATGCTTCGCATGGCAGTACAAGTCCTGTCACCTATTTCGAATAAAACAAGTCCCTAATATATTATATAGTTTCACTGATTTGTTTGTGGATTCCTCGGCTGGACATGAATGACTGGCACCGAGATTAGTGGGAATAAATTTAAATATCGAACATTAACCTCTGCCTATCTCCGCATTGGGCTGGTGATTACTTCAAGCATCCAGATTTACTTTAGACAGAGAGAAGCCAAAAGTAAAGCTAAATGAGTTCTCTTTAGGTACCAGGAGTGATTTTTGTACAAAGTATGAAGGACGGGGTCTGTGTTCGGAAGCAAAGTCGCTGACTGCAAATCCCAAGTTGTAATTGGAAGTAATTGAATATTCTGCACTGTCCACCAACAGTGAGGAAGCTCTTGACTTGAAGTGCTAACCCAGCCCAACCAACTGCGGATAACCAAAAGAATACAAATTATAAAATTAAAGGGACTATAGAGATGCCAGATGGCCAGGAAACACGATCAAATAATGTACGCCCCACCTGAACCCTCAAAAATCACGATGCTGGTCCACAAAATTGGTTCTCTCGGGCTGCATTAGCTCAAAGAAGATCCGCAACGCATGTCCTGCGGCTACTCTGGCTTTGTCCATTTGAATTCAACTATATAACTATCTATGCTCTCATGATGTATCAAGTTGAACAGTTCGGAATAATCTCCCACCAGTTCCCCCCACCCACGGCACTCAGCCCTGACTGGCGCATTATTCTCGGATATCTTGTGGGACTTCTTTACTGCATTAGGAGCGCACGAGGCGTGGCAGAGTTCTAACCTCAATCAAAAAACATTAAACCTTGATGAGATTTTGGCAGGTAGAGAGCTGGCAAGAACAAGTCTAAAATAATTTTAGACTCGTAATTACCAGGAGCTCAGCACCTCATGCATCATTTTGATTGAATATAAATGGTTGGTGTCCTCCCATAAAATTTCCAACGGCGTGACTGAGGCTTGAAGAACACGCCATGGTAGGTATACAAGTCCGCTTGAATGTAAGCATGATGTGGATCAACTTGAGACTTCCCAACTGACTCAAAATGCTGGCCATCCCAGATTTCGTATATTTATATCAGGTGCACCAGAATTTCATTCTCCACAACTCATAAAAAGGTGTGTGATTATAAGCCGTGCTTTCAGGGACCATGTGAGCATTTTGAACGAAGAACTCAAGGTCTAACTACTCACTTCATTGGAAGTATATCCTGAACTTCCTCTTCCTCTTCACTTTGAGGCAGTCTCACACTGTGTTTAAACTGCCTCTTGTGAGGCTGTTTAGCTCCACCTTGGGTCCAGTCGAACTCAGCAAGTTGAGTGTACTGGGCCACACACACCTAATAAAAGAGGTTCACATTCTTGAATTATCACTCTAAGTTGGTCCAGTCAGAAGTGTGCTGCACTGGCTCCCTGCTTATGTGTACATGCAACTGAGGCATGAGTTTGAATCCCGGTATAAAATGCTTTTTTGACCCGTTTAAACACGGTTTAAACCGCCGTTTCAGCGGCCCTGATCACCGCGCCGTGCCGTTAAAAATGTTTAGATTAAACACTTGTTTGAACGGCAATTTGCGTCTAGACGCAAATTGTTTAAACAAATGTCATGTAGATTCTTCCGGATTGGACCACCCAAGGCTGGGAAATTTCTGTCTTCCATGACCTGTGGGCTCGCCAGTTGGGAGTGCTCAACATGACAGAAAAAGACATCGAGATTAGAGCATGGCTGTAAAAACTGGTAAGTTCTGATGCATGTTCCTGGGGGCAACTTGGTGTCTCAATGCAAATTACAGTCGCCGCACATTGAGTCTTGGTCCTCGAAGGCTAGTATCAAAGTGAATGTCTTGCCCAGCACTATCTATTCGTGGCCTATCCAGCTAGGGGCACTGGCTATGTCTACGTGGGTCCATCAAGCGGGCTCCGAGCTTCCTCATTGGCAAGGCCGGACCTTTGTGTTGGAATGTACATTCCACTGCATGGTTGTGGACAGTGAACATCTAGTGAGTACCATTGTTCTTTTTCAGTCACCATGATGTCCGCGCTCTGCACATGCAACAGTTGTATCCCGCTGTTTACGCGCCATAATTGGAAATAGGTCGCGCTCTTCTGTTTCCAACCGGTGTAATCCGCTAATACCCACTTCTGTGAAGCATCCGTGCTCGCGTGCTTCCATTTGCAACATTCCTTTCCTAGAAATGAGTTCCATATTCTTAATACAGTTCATCCCATATTATGATTTCGAACCACATGTCGTTTCAATTTGGGACCGCACGCCAGCAATCCTCCTCCTCCTCCTCCTCCTCCACAGATTTAGGGTGCCTTAGGTATATTTGCATCGTTCATTTCAAAGAAGTGGATTCCATATCCCTGATGCATTTCCTCTTGGAATACCCACATGCAACAGACTTAGGGCTCATGCGGTTGTTTCATACATTTTATCTGCACCGTGGATCTCCTTGCTAATCCACATGACTATATTTCAATTGACAATGTCTACCTGCTAACCATACACAAGTCCGTTCCAGAGATGCAGTGCTGCGGCTGCAGCTGTCGCTCTGCTCAAAATTGTCAAAAGAAGTTGCAATATTTTTAAAGTAACGGACTGCCCCTTGCCACCCAACAATGTCTGACAATCAAGAATCTCTACTCCTGCCTGAACTGCCGGCCCCACCCACTACCATCCTGGTCTCGATGGGATGGGCTATGTTGGACTACGTTCGGTACAATATTGCACGCGCTATTCCCGTATGCTGGATTGAACACCTGATCCCATTCCCGACGGACTACTGAGACCCATCTTTAGCGCTTCCTTCACCTCCAAACGGCTTTTGTGTACCCTGACAGCGATCAGGTTAGGGAATGCATCTGGGTCAAGGTGCCTGTTATGCACGTTAAACACGGCACCTCTAGAGGGGAAAAAAATCATCAACATGGACAGAGAGGATGGCGCACTGGTGAGATGTATTATTATTCGGTTCTCTGCATTTCATCGCTTGATTGCGGCAAATGGAACTGAACATCAATTCAGGCTTCTGCGCGAGGGTTTTGCTCGGATCTCATGAGTGATGTTGTCCTCGCGGCACTTATCCTACATATTTGTTTCATGTTTTTGTATTTGAATGTCACAAGGATTGCAAATTGTTTAAAATATAAGATGCTGACAGCTATCTGAGGTGAATACCGGCCATCTCTACTCTCTCCCGTTTCACGCGGTCTACTTGTCGCTCTAGTAAAGAAGTGTACACAGAACTGTTGTCCAGTCGTCTGCTAATGGTGTCCAGGTCGTACTGGGAGGTACCAGGGGATGCCCGGAGGGCCTTAGTATGAAACTAAGCTGACATAATTAATAGGAATACATGGCGTGGTGTGAAGATCTGAATACTCATTATTGTGTCTGCACCCACTGCGTTGCGGCCCCTCGTAGTCACAGGTGAGACTACGTTGGGCTACGTGGTTGTACCTTGGTCGAACCCCGTAGACCAGGGTGTTGTACGCGGGGTATACCCATTCTGTGACTACGTTGGGCTACGTGATCCGAACCGCCGTAGTCACAGGCTTGTCACGCTTCGGCTACATTGGGCTATTTGGGCCGACGTTGGTCTACATGACGTAGCCACATGTAGACATACCTCGCTTTCGCCTTCATGCTCAAGTCAGTCGAGTTTTCGCTTTAATTTCACTCCTAACACCTTCCCAAGACCCATATTACTCCCCAAATTCACCGGCCCGGACCGACGGTTCCCGCAAGCGAGCAAGTAAATATGTCACAACACAACCACACTTTGATCGCGGAAACCTCAATTTCAACTCATTTTGCGGTGGCAATGCTCAACACTCATCTGCAAGCTGTGTCCAAGCTGTGTCTACCCCATTCTCCAACTATTCTACATTGGTCTACTCTGGGTACACGTGGGTACACGAACGTAGACCAAGCTCGACCAACGTAGACCACCATGGTCTACCCAGCATCGACACAGGTAGTCACAGGTAGTCACACACCTGTGTCTACCAGGGTGGTCTACCCATGTAGTCATACCCTGTGACTACGAGGGGCCGCAACGCAGTGACCGACACTTTACGCAGTTGAATCTGCCTCGGTACCATTAACGGGTATAGTTCCAGGGAAATATAATAAATGAAATGAAAGAAGACAAAGGGCCATCTGAACGGGAATGGGGTAATCAAATAAAAATGGGCAGAGAATAATAGATTAGATGGGTTGGTGGGCCGAAAAAAATTGGGATGGGAGATGGAGCGTGGAGGATAGCCAACGCCGAACAACTCGACCATCTACGGCAATGAACAATATAGAAAAGGAATTGAGACGGGAAAACCAGAAAGAGAAGGCAAAGGGGATAAAGAAGTACTGCGTTCCAGCCCCTGGTTGCCACCTCGTAAACAGATTTTCGTCGTATTCAGCTATGGCGCTGTACACGGGTACACATATCGATCGACACCCGTAGACACAGCTAGAGGGAGGCGTAGACAGAGTTCCCTCCCATGTCTACCTGTGTACAATGCCGTAGCCGAACGAAGACTAAAGTCAGTCTACATGGGGCCACAGCGCAGTGAGGGAATGGACGGAAGCAAGAAAACAAGCTGAAAGAAAGAACCAGCATGAATCACACTTACACCAACACCCCCTCCTTGCCGCCCCAGCCCTCCCACCCGCCGGGCACGCTGGGGACAGGTGCGGCGCGCCCTGCGCGCCAGTTGAGGGCAGGGAGGGGGAGGCGGTCGTGCCAGAGAGAACGAGTCAGAGAGCGAGTTCGTAGAACGCGACGAAGGGGAAGGAAAGAAGAAAAAATGGAAGAAGACTGGAGGAAAGAAGAAGGGGATAAATTGATCCAAGAGGCACAAAGCGCGAGCCGGGAGCGGAAGGAGAGATGGAAAGAAAGAAGGGGAGCAGAAGCGAGCGGATTGGGAAAATATGAGCGAGGATGTAAGGCGCGTACGCGCAACTGACCATCGCCGAGAGGGGAGGGAGAAAGGGAGGGAGAAAGGGAGGGAGATGTTGGCTGTCGACGCAGCAAGCAAAGCAAAAAGAAGGAAAGACCGCGACGGAAGGAACAAGCACGTCATGATCAAGTCGAACACACGAGAATAGCGGTACGAAACAAAGTAGAAGCAATAAAATAAACGAGGAATAGAAGAAGAGGAAAATACGACCCACTGCCTGCATCTGCATACTTCGCAGCGCCTCATTCACGCCGGTTGCCCTCGAGAATGGGAGGGGGAAAGACTCACCCTTGTCCTCGCCGGGGCAAGGCGTCGTTATAGGCGTGGCTCCGTGCCAGAGCGGTACGTCAACGATGTATACGTACAGCGTTTTGGAATCAGCACCCAAAATAAGAAGAAATAAAGAAGCAGCACGTACATTCTCGATCTCCCGCCAATCCATCGCACGAGATTTGCAGTGTCCACAACGACGGAGTTTTCCATCCTTCTCAAACAGCAACACTGTATACTTCATGTACACGCACCCGTGGCCGTCGCGCAGCGGCGGGCACATCTTAACCCAGTTCGGGACTCGGAATACCTTCTTCAGCGCGTTCTTGCGCCCGCCCGCGTCGTCCGGCTACCACACGAGCACGACGGGCTTGCCCGGATATCATCGAAGAGAGCGTACAGACACGCGGGGTCGCACACGAATGCGCTCAGTGGCACCTCCAAGAGGCGGATGGCGGCCAGATGGCGGGCGTGGCGGCCACGGCGGCGGGCGAGCCTAGAGTTGCACGCGGTCTGAGAGCAGCGAGAGTGGCTCGGCGAGTGCGACTGCTGGTGTCTTGGCAACTCTTGCTGGGTCCCTCATGGTCGTCGTTGAAGCTCATGTCATCCGGATGATGTCATGCCGGCGACCTCGGCCCGCCACACCGCCTCGCCCACAACAACACCTACTGGCGCCCCCCCCGCCCTGCTCATCACCCCGCGCCGCACGTAGCGCACGACAGCCTCTCGTGCGTCGGACTGCATGCGCAGCGGGGCCCAGGCTTCAGCTTAAAGCTTGTCAGCCATCCCAGCGACTAGATTAGAAATTAGAAATTTAAATGCACCAGAGAAGACAATCTTACATTTTTCATCTTATCTTTGTTACAAGCCCTAAATTTAATGAAACAGGTAGACATGTTTGAACCTCGTTTTTGGGCCACAAAAATGTGTGGACCCCCGCAGTGAGAACTCATGAGGTGCACTGTACGTAAATCCTATGTGGGGACAAGCCATTGGCCTCCAGTGCCGAACATATTTGAAGGCATCGATGGACCAATGGTCCTGGTCCGAGCATTACCCGGAACCCGAATAAGAGGCATCGACAGTGTTCTCGTCAATTGGCGTTTTCTGAGAATAACCATGGGAGAATAAGAGACCGAATTGAGCGAGCTTGGAGCCACGCATGGAACGTGGCTGAGAAAACGTGTCGAATCGAGGTGATTGCAAACATGTACAATCTGATTCTGGGATCTGCTTAAACTACGAGGAAAGCATCCAGCAAATCTTTTCAGCTACTGTTCACATCGGACAGAGAACATGTAATGTATACTCGACGAGGGCTTCATGAATAATGATGAGCGCGAACATATCATCCTGGGGACACATCGGCACACTTGCGGCAAGATGTTCGCTTTGCCGAGCTGCCGAGATTTATTTCCCGATTGAAGATTCGTAGAACTTCAAGAAGGTGACTGAACGAAGTCCGTCCGCATGACCAGTGATATGCCTAAGTGGGGCGATATAAAACCTCCAAGCATCATCCAGTCTCCCCTTGCCAACTAGCCTAGCTCTCGACCGCAACGTCGAAGATATGGGATCCGCGCCCGCCCACGCTCTCGTCTTTGGTGCATCCGGGATCGCTGGCTGGGGTGTTGTCGAACAGCTCCTGGAAAATTTTCCCGCGAAAGGAACATTTTCCAATGTCACCGCCGTCGTCAATAGACCCATGAGGATCGTAGATTCCTTCTGGCCTACGCCGGACTCTCCTGCCCTTGATCTAGTCACCAATATCGATCTGACGCAGGGAACGGTTGAAACGCTTGCGGCGATGCTTAAGGATAAGGTGGAAAACATTGCAGCCGTGACGCATGTCTATTACTTCGGTATGTTATCCCCTCGCGTTTGAAATCTAGTTAACGCCGACGTGTATGACACCAGCTTTCAAGTCGGACAACGATGCGGAGGTGCAGATTAAGACCAACTGTGGGATGCTCGAGCGTGTCATCGGCGCTCTCGAATCCCTGTCGCCAAACTTCTGCTTCCTCTGTTGGCCAAGTGGCACACTGGTAGGCCATTTTGTTCTGCTCCATTGCTTTACTGGAGAAAGGCCGTCAGGGCTACTATGGAGGCTATATACCTTGTGGAGGTCCATTCAAACCTCCTTACCAAGAAAATATGGGACGTCTTCCATCCCCGTCAGCCGCCAAGCATTACTACGCTTTTGAAGACCTCCTCTGCGAACGCAGTAAAGGCAAGAGTTGGACTTGGTGTGAGGTTCGCCCGGATGTCATCGTAAGCTGCATTTTCATTCCCTCCGAATCAATAATGACTGTAGTGCAACGAAGGTTGGCTTTTCGCCCAAAGGCAGCAAACCTAATTTCGCCTCCCACTGGGCGACGTATCTTTCTCTCTACCGTGCGGTTGAAGGCGAAGGGGCGCAGGTTCCCTTTCCCGGAATTGAGATGGGGTTCAATTCAAAGTTCAACGAGGTCTCGTCCGAAATAGTTGCGAAATCAGCCATCTGGGCTTCACTTCACCCAGAAGAAGCGGGGAGCGGACAGCTCTTCAACGTGGCCGACCGAGCTGAGCCTTCGACCATGCGCGAGCGGTGGCCCGCGCTCGCGGCATACTTCGGGCTCGTCGGTGTGGGCCCGCCTGCGCCTGACGCCGATGTGCTTAAGCCAACGGAGTACGTACTCAAGCACCAAGATATTCTGAAGGAGAAGTGTTATAAAGCGAACGACGTGTTCCGAGCAACGAGCATGGACGGATTCGGGTACTTCCTGGATTTCGACAGACAGCTCAGTTTGGATAAAATCGGGGCGGCCGGGTTTGGCGAGGAGATGGACCCGCTTGAATCGTGGTTGAAGGCGTTCGAGAGGTTCAAGAGGGCCGGAATGATACCTGTTTGAAATGAATCTGCGGCTTCAATTTGTTTTTCTAATTCTTATATACAGTAATTAAAGACATTTACAAAGCAAACATTTGTTTGGGAGACTTTTCCGATCGGCTTGGCCAATGGCTATATCGGAGTTTGAATTTGGCTCTGATGGCCGGGCGTCGCTTGCGCACAATTACACTAATGGCTAGCACTGTAGCAGATACAATCTTGATGCTAGAACACCAATGTAAACATGATCCTGCAATCCCACAGCTACATCCAAACTACATCTGAAGAGGTTTATGCACGAATTGGCCCCGTTCTACCATGCCGCTTTCAACTACTACTAGATATCTACTGCATACTGTATATCTGAATACACTGAGGATCTCGACTAGAGCGAGTTCATCCGTCATATGTTGTGCAGGTGCTAAGCACCAGTATTAGACAGTTTCAGCCGCTGCACGCCCATTCTTCGAATACCAGATAAAGAAAATGCAGCGGTATTGAACAGTATTAAACTCAAGCTCATACTTTGACGTACCGGAGCCACTTCGATTGTAGTTTCAACATATCCAAGCCACACAGAAGCCAAAATGACTCTGACATTGTCAGCACAAATTCTGTCGCTCAGATGGTTATCTTTATTCTCTCATTGATTACTTGAGTTCGACTTGTTTTATTTTATAATATTCCACTGTTTCTAAGTCTTAAAGTAGTCGCAGTTAACTATAGAATTAGCATCGATCGGAGAATCCGTGAGGGAGCCTTTGATCTACGCCATCCGCAACCTGGTAGATGTAGAGTGGACCTGCCAACATATGCTCTGATATTTCACCCCGACTTCTCAGGTACAATATAAGAGGCAGTATTGTTTCGTATCTGAGCCGAAGTGGTTGGCTTGTCATAAGCCAATATTGCGGCTCCATGCCACTTTGTGAGGTCATTTATTCTATTACATACCTATTAGACAGCCGCAAACCAAGTGATTCCTACAACCAATTGTTTATTGCAGAAGAAGAAACACTGCTCTAACTTCGGAAATAATAGACTTGGACATCTGTTACAGATGGCTCATCCATCAGCTGGAATCTCCGGCTCGTACCTCCATATATATATTGGTCGCGGTAGGCCAATGCACATTGTCGTTTAAAACTCCGCACTCTTTCTTTTGGCTGAAAGCCAATAATCGGGTCAAGGCAAATTATTTGAGGGCAGGCCACAAGAGGATTTACAGTGCAATAATAGCAAGCTAACTCGTTCTCTGCAAGTCCAAGCGCCGACGAACGCAGTCAACAGTTCAACCTGGGGTGTGAATAAGACTCAGTGACGAATCTTACTGAGGCTAGTATCCAGTGAGATGCTAATCTAGATTGGGGCACGTTCTGGAAAAACCAAGCCATTTCGTCACTACAAGCCAGTTTATTCACGACAACGCAATTTAACCCGGTTGTTGTGGACACAATATTTTGATGACCACTGAGTTTTTGGGGAAGTTCAACGCTACGTAAGAAAAATCCCAAGCCAATTTATTGACGGCAAATGAGGTCCAGATACGCAATCGGCGTGGTGCACGCCGATTGGTGCTTGCGATATGCATGTTGGCTTGCCCGCCAAAATGTGGCAGGAGAGAATGGCTTGCTTCTCTGAAGTATAACCACATGAATTCAACCTCTTGCTTGCATTTCCGAGTGGACTCAGTGGAGAGAACAGGAACTGCCACATAGCTTGTGCAACGAGCCAATTCCCAGATGTCGTCTCAGACTTCCTACCCTGCGTCAGATTCTCCGGCCTACGACGCGCAGTGCATACTTTCTCTCATGCATAACGTGAACTGTGGTTGGTACGTCGTCATTTGGAACAGATTTCCTGTTCTGGATTGTCGAGCTTTTACGACCGTTTCCTGCCATGATTGGGACAGTTTATCCGAATACACAAGCCATTGGTCACTCTGATCCTACCGTGGTTAAATTTGTAGAATGGCAGAGGGGTTATGACAGCCTTAGTGAATACACGGATCTGCAATGTCCCGTGTGCTCATGTGGGTGCATCATTGAATTGGTGTGGGCGGGTCAAGGTGTACAACTGACGTGGACCTTGGTGGGAATGAGGAAAACCAGCTCGCGCCACCAAAGTTCAGGACTACGCTCCCTCTGACAAAATCTATCTAACTCAGAGACAAATGTTTTGATTGCATTTCCGGAAGGTGATAGATACAGTCTCTCCAAATTTGAGTTGGGGAATCTTTACTTTATCAGATGGAATATTGAGATCCCATATGAGTCCTCGACGTAAAAATTCTCCTACACACATTAAAACTTCTCAAGATACGTTGGACGGGCAAACGAAACTGGAGTGAGCGTGATGTCGTCTGGAACAAATGGCTACCCACTTTAGTGTTTGATGCAAGCGGTGGAGCACAGATCGTTTTTGGCCGGGAGTTTTTTCCGGGGGGGTGTATTCTCATCTTCTCTGGCCGCCTGCAAAAATAATTGACCCAAATCATGGAACTATGAATGAAAACTAGGCTTGTTATTCGAGAGATCACATTTTGATGATTCACGTGAGAGCGAAACACTAGAACGATGTTCCTTAAAACCTCGAAGGAAAGTCTTGAAGATCTGGCGTGTCGATATTCGAGATCTAAAATGTCGAAAACCCACGTACCGTCTAAATGACTCACTAACGCCCCACAGTATTCCCACCCCGGATAGATAATGGTTGACTTTTCATAAGCATAGAAAAATGTTTTGGAATATATCTACGCATTTTTCGCCGGGATGCCGAGACAGCTGTCCAGGACTTGGATCTGACCTTGATATCGCATTGACCCTCTAATAAACTCTAATTTATTTTAATCTGTAGGGGGGGTCCCTAACCCCCCAATAGATTATATTAGATGCAATTGCTCCCGCTGAACCGATTTTGAACCGATTCGTCAAGCATCATCCGGAAATGGGGCCAGCATGTTGTACATGTCAGCCTTCTCATTGACAACAACAAAAGACCCTGGTCGACTCCACACCCAAGAACCTCTGCATCTCCAGAGGAGGATCACTGGCACACCGTGCACCATTCCATGGCTGGAACCGCTGGTCTCCTCCGCTTGCTTCGTAGCCCATGACCTTCGAGTTATGCGAAAATCGCGACCGTTTCGTCCTCCAGAGTCTCCTCCAGCTGATAATGGTGAATTCTCGTGTCAATAACCATTGATCAGGAGTAGAGGCGCGCGCGGGCGGTTGCGGACGAAGCTGAAACACGTTGATGAGTGTTTATCGACTGCAGCGGGCACATTATATTCTGGGAAATATAATCCATTCAATTGCTTGTGGGAACCCAGAATGAGTAGATTATTGGAATATAATGACATGCTGACATCGCTGGTACCGTTGTTTATGCTTATGGAAAGTCAACCAATATATCAATTGAAAAATGGGCGAAATGCGGTCTAAAAGAAATATTTAACCTAGGGCCACAGAGTTGATATTTTGACGACCCCTTTAATGGGTGTGCATTTCATAGTGTTTAGAGTCACCTGGAAAATCGGCTCCATTGTAGCAGCGCAAGGGACAAAACACGTAGTGTTTCGCTCTCACGTTGTGTTTCGCTCAACGGTTAAATATTGTATACCAACTGTATACTAAAGTCTACTGACAACTATGCCGAACTTTTCTGCTCCTCTCTTCGCATAGTTCGGCCTCGGTTTCACGCGTCTTAGGTTCAACTATCTCATATCTCCGGGCTGCATCATGTCTAGTGCTGGCCAAAAACGAATATGATACGCAAAATGCCGTATCGTATTCATATCCATTTCAATATATATTGAATATATTTAAATATATTCTACTTCATATGAATCTTGATGAAATCCATGTAGTTCACGCCTTTACTAAGCCTAGACTTCAACCACTCCGTGTTCACGATGTCTAACGAGGTGGTAAAGGCAGTCATGGACGACCGAGAATCGGTTAACGTGAAAAGAAGCGCTCCACAGAAATGCTTACACCCGGAATGACCAAAATATCGCGTGCGAGAAGAGCCATGAACTGCATTTGCGGGACCACAGGACTAGTCGCTGTTTGAACTGTGATTCAGCGTTGAACTCACCTTCCGCCAACCTAGCGGATCGTCGAAGTCGCCGCGTCCCACTGGAGAAATATTACCCATATATAGATCCACTTCCGCCTCCTCCCCGTCGGGGACAGCCCTTGTGGACGACGCGAGACACGATTCATCCTCGTTTTTACGACATGTGACTGTCGTGGCGCCAAATTATTAACTGGTTCCCAAATTGCCTCGCACTCGCATATCGTTTTCCATCGCAATATCTCGAATTTGGTCGATCTCATACCTAGTTTTTTAGTCTCGCCAGAGGTTCGTCGGACCGGACGGTCCGATCGAGCTTGGAACCAATCCTTGGCATTCTCGGCAGGCTCACCTCACTTTTTAGTCCTTATACCACTCGTGGCTCATTTTTCCTGCCATACAGATGACAAGGGTCGGTTCTCCTCACAAATGGGTTGAATCGGCTCCCGGATGATGTTTGGTCACCGGAGTGACTCAAGACATAACGATTTTGTGACTCTCTTTGACGCTCACTGACATGAGTGCGGCAACACTGCATACACACAACAGGAACCGCTCGAAATTCTAGTCATCGCCCCGTGGAATAAGACTAGACCTCTCACGCACCCACCAATCTACCCACCAACGATGGCCGACCACTCAGAGGATACTCTTGAACTTTTACCGGCAGAAGTTCCGTCTCAGACTCGTGGCTTCGACATGTTGCCTATACTTCCGTTTGCCAGCGAAGATGATGATGGTGATGACTCCGACCTGTTGGCGCCCCCGAAAGACGCAGACCGTGTTCTGAAACGCCCCGCAAGTGCGCTTCTCTCTTTTTTTTGGCGCAACTTCTTCTAGAAGTCTAACCCGGTGGCATCGCAGTAAACTATGTGGCCATGCAGAGCTGGAAGGAGCTGCGCATGCCCTCGACGTCCGCCGTTCGCGCGCCCCCGCACGACCTCAGCATGCTTCCCGGCATGCACATCGACATTCTGTACGAAGTGGGTCCAATATTCCGATATTTCCCCTGGAATTCATCTCACAGTTTTCAGGTCATCGGTCACCTGCACCCTATCGACCTCATCCACCTCTCGCGCACAAGCACCGACTTCCGCGCGCTGCTGCTTGCGCGCGCGGCCGCGCCCCTGTGGCGCGACGCCTTCGAGGGGCGCCGCCCGCTCCCCGCGTGTCCGCAGCACATATCCGGGCGCCGCTGGGCGCTCCTCCTCTTCGGCGTGCGGAGATGCGAGGTACCCTTCACCCCTCTCCCCTCGGACTCATCTTCATTCCTCTTTTTTTTTGGATGTACAGGCCTGCGGCGACCCCGACACGTCGCCCGACTACATCATCTGCCGCCGCCTCTGCACGGACTGCATGGACGCCAAGTCCGTATTCATTTCTTTCTATGACTATAGTGCTAACGCGCTATTGCAAGACTCGTCACAGATGTGCCTGGGTACGAGGCCTCCCATCTTATACAAACGCTCGTACCAAAAACCTTCCGGACCGGTGCGTCTGCCACAATGTCTTCGTTGCCAAGCCGACTGACTGCGTTATAGACGGCAGCATCCCCGCGGCGTACGGCGACGAGGGGCGCCTGTGGCCGCCCGACGGAGTCGCGCTCGCGGAGGCGTACACGCGGCTGGAGAGTGAGAGTGATGACGCCGATGGGAAGGAGGCCCTGGAGCGCTTCGTCGAGACGCGGACGGCGCTGGTCGCGGAGGCCGAGCGCGTGCGTTGTTCTCCTCGTCCTACTCCATACCGCTGACACGCCCCACAGCTCGCAGAGGACTGCGACAACTGGTCGCAGGACCTGTCGCGGCGTTACTTGGACGACGGCCGCACGCAGGGGGCGCGCGTCTTGAAGAGGTCAGTTACGGTCATAATTTTTAATCTATCTATCTATCACATTCGATGTCGTTTAACCCATTGACTTCTCGCCTCGCTTGTGCTTGTTCGCTCGCTCACCCCTCGTGCTCGCTCGTTCATCCACTCACCCCTCGTCTTACTTATAATCCACGCACCTTCGTCCTTGCTCGCTTGCTCACCATCTGCTTGCTTGCCTCCCCACCCCTCGTCTTACTTATGATCCACTCACGCTCGTCTTTACTCACCCACCCATCCCTCGTCTTTCCTCGCTCGCTCACCCACCCCTCCCCACAGCGTCACCAAGCGCCTCATCGCCGCCGGCCACGCGCCCGCAGACGTCACCGAGGGCTCGTACAGCATCATGGACAGCCCGTACCTCGACAAGATCCCGCGCCTCACGTCGAAGCGTGCGTTTCCCTCTCCTTCCTTCTCGTTTTTTTGTCCGTTTTCGCGTCGTCGTCGCTCCTTTTTTTCGCATCGTCGTTCTTCGCTTTTTCGTTAAAATTCGTCGTTCTCCTCCCCACCCCCACCGTTCGTTCGCTGCCCTACCGCCCGCCTGCTCGTCCCCTCTTGTCCTTCCTCCCCCCTCCGTATCCACCGCGCTCGTTCCTTCCTTCCCCTCCCTCCCCTACCGCTTGCTCACCCCACCCCCATAGGCTACAACAAAGCCCTCCCGCACCTCCTCCCCATCCTGCACGCCGCGCACTCCGCCCGCCTCTCCCGCCGGCGCGCCACGCTGCAGAAGACCGTCCTCACCGCCTCGCAGGCCGCGCGCGCCGCCGCGCCGCCTGGTGCGTGGGCGTACTGGCCGCCGGGGTACACGCTCCAGGCGTGGGCGCCGCTGCGCGCGCTGGTGGACGACGAGCTGGCGAGGGAGGAGGCGGAGGAGCTGGCGGGGGGTGGGGCGGATGCGGAGGTAGATGCGGGGGAGGCAGGGGCACAGGGGGAGCGGCGCATCGCGGCTGCGGTGGCGCAGCAGGTCCCGGGGCTCGTGGAAGCGTGGCGCGCGGAGCGGAAGCGGCAGCTCGTGGAGCTGCTGCCGTGCGCGGGGGAGCTGGAGGACGCTGCGGATCCGGCGCGGGGCGGTGCGTGCGGGGATGCGGATGCGGATGCGGATGTGGGCGGGGCGAAGGGTGCGGATGCGCGTGCAGCTGGCGCTGACGATGTGCTGCGTCTCGACCTCGCGACGAGCGTGTTCACGTGCCTCGGGTCGTGGGTGCCCGGCACGCGCGTACACGCGGGGCGCTGCCTCATCGGGTGGGTGGGCGCGGGCGCGCACCTGCGCTGCGGGTCCCTGCAGAGCTTCTGGGAGAATCGGCTGCACCATGAGCCGGAGGGCGCGCGTGCGGCGGCGGTTCTCGTGCGGCTCGCGGGGCGCGATCCGGCGAGCACGAGCGCTGCGGAGATGGATAAGGTGGACGCGCGGTATGTGTGCGGAGGGTGCGCGGTGCAGGCGCGGGGGGGCGTGAGGGGGAGGAAGGCGCTGACGTGGCGGGAGAGCGTGCTGCATGCGGTGGAAGTTGCAAGGGGTGCGGAGCCGGGGCACGCGGAGGGCGCGGGGTGGGCGGTGCTGTCGCGCGAGTGCGCGGCGGACGTAAGGAGGCGGGAGCGCGCGGACGCGGCGCACATGGACAGGGCGTGGGTGTGCACACTGTGCGCGGCGCACTTCGACAAGCACGTTCTGCGGGAGGAAGCACGGCGGCATGTACGGGAGGCGTGAGTGGCGCTTTCCTATTTATTTCCTTCCGCGCCGCGTACTGACATCTCCGCGCTGCAGACACGCGATCCCGCGCCCGGTCCAAGACTCGCACTTCATGTTCTTCCCCGGCGCAGAGCGCACGCCGCGCGTCGCGGCGCTGCTGTCCGAGGAGGGGCTCGTCGCGGAGTATCGGTGCGCGCACTGCGTGGACGTGCTCCCGCAAGTCGTACGGCTGTTCTCGATGCGCGCGCTCGAGCGGCACGTGTGTGATAAGTGAGTCGGTCTTCGTTCTTCTCTCATCTCCCGTATTGTACATCTGTCTTTCTGCGTCGTTCTTCGTCCCGCTATTCTTCGTTTAACCCTCCGTGTCTCCAACTCCGTTACTAACACATCTTGTGTTCGCTGCAGGCACGGCTGCAACGTCGTACGCGAGGCAGACTGGACCCGGGTGGAGCGGATCGCGGGGAGCAGCGCGGTGGAACCTGTGTCAAGGAGTAGCGCGGTGGAACCGACGCCGACGCCGCTGGATGCTCTGCCAGAATGAGCTGGGGATCCTCGACCGGAGTGCGCTGAGGCGGTCCCCAGCCGGAATCACCTGAGGGCGCTCGACCTGGTTATCGGCGGTGCCTTCTTATTTACTTCCTTGTGTTTGTACTAACTGGTCGATTGACGGAACGATATTAATAATATTTCCTTTAAAGAGGGTTCTGCCGTTGATTCGAGGTCTCCACGACTGGCTTATTTGCACGCTGTAGTCCCATGCTGGCGGCGGAGATGTGCTACTCGATGATTTTTGACGGACTTCCCAGGATTATTTAGGGGCCTGCCGTTTTGTTGCGTCGCAAACAGCGGGATCCTGTGACTTTGCTGACCTGGGACACAAAAACGTCTTGACGGCGTGTGTCCGCGTTATTCTTGGCCGCCATTTAACCGTTCGCGGTCCGGGTCCCAGACGTCGCCCTTCTCTCGCCCTATCTCTCCCAATGTCTTTCGCCGTGATCTTACCCGCTGTCCTTCTGTTTGTCGTGTTCACTCGCAGGGCAATATCCCGTCACCGAAGATCGATAGGCCGCGTCCCAGGTCCGCACGCTACATCGTGGGTTTATGGTGTGTAACTCAGTTGCATATGCCTGCATCACACACACCGACACGCACGCTCCAGGGAACATGCTCCAGCTCTACCTCCCCGCGACCTGGGGAGAGTTCGAGTTTCCGTGGCAAAGGCAATACGGACCAGTGTATCACATCAAGGGCTGCTTTGGGGTCCGTTCTTTTCCTACTAATTACTACCCGCGGCGCTGAGGCGAGGTTCTGGTCTACAGGAAGATCGTCTCGTCGTGTCTGACCCGCGTTCCCTTCAACACATTCTTTCCGGCACATTGTTCGCACGCCCGCCGGGCATACAGAACAGCACGAAGGTCGTGTTCGGGCAAGGGAGTGTGTTGGTTCTCCGAGGTAGGACTGTGTTTTCTCTTATTTTAAAAATAAATCTCAATGTCCCTGCAAGGGAACCTCATCGGAGGGCTCGTTCGGCACTAAATCCTGTGTTTTCTGCGAGTGCCGTTCGAAAGCTCATGCCCTTATTCGAGCGAACAGCCGCAACGGTACGCCATGTTAGTCCCCAGCGTATAACGACAACTACACCAGTTGCAGTTGACATCTAATCTGGAAGCGTCCCTTAGTCCAGCATCTGCGGTGGACGTTTCCCCGGTGCTCTTCACGGCTACCATGAGCGCGATAAGCGAAGGTATGGGAATCAAGTCGTGCGCGCGGGAGGGCTTCGCACTGAAATAAGAACGGTGCTAAGCCGTGTTTGGCTGCTCTCTGCAAGATGTGGGGTATGAACTGGTGGAGAATCATCGTCAACTACTGTTCGTACATACTACCATCCACGTAGGCCTTCCGGGACGTCTAACAAGTCGACAGTGTGATAACTGCGGTCGGATCCCCCGCCCACCTGCTGTCAGTCTCGCTCATGGAATACCTTCCGTCATGGTGTTTTCAGCTAGCGCTAACTTTCCGGACTGGAGTGTCTATCGCGATTCAAACGTCACAAAAGTTGACGCAGGAGCTCGGCACTCGGATGGTCCGAGAGAAGCTCGATGCCTCGAGGAAGGGGCTGGAAGTTCACGACGACATCTACAGCATGCTCTGTAGTTTATTTACTTTGCGCTTCAGCTCACTGTTCTAATTTTTTTCAGTGCATCCAGACAACGCCGAAAAAAAGGGGGGCCGTATGAGTGAGACTGAAGTCGCTGCACAGACTGCTCTCCTTCTTTTGGCTGGACAGGATACAACTGTAGGACTGCCATCCATATTCCTCTATGAATCATCGCGAGCTAACTGATTGACACACGACAGGCCAATACGCTCGCGTTCGCACTTTGCGAATTGGCAAAAGATCCCGATTTCCAGGTTAGACTACGGGCTGAAATTAATTCAAGCCTCGCCATTGAATCGGGAAATTATGATAATCTTCCTCTCCTAAATGCGTTCATCAAGGTTAGATTTATCGGCTAGCTCGGTCCTCCGGCCATCGGGGTGCGCTGATTCAATCTCCAGGAAACACTCAGGATGTATCCGGTAGGATCGCTCACTGAAATGATGGCGCTCGAAGATACATCCCTCTCCCTTACGTATGGGCTCACAACTACCTCCGGCGAAAAGATCGCCGAGCTGCCGATACGAAAAGGCCTAGTTGTCTGCGTGGCCATCGGATCCTACAACAGGTATTCATCCTTTTCGGTACATACGGAGCCTGTTCACACTCTCTGCAGGCTCGAATCGATTTGGGGACCCGACGCCCATGAATTCAAACCTAGTCGATGGCTAGACGGGATACCTTACAGCGCCGATGCTCCCCACATCGGACTATATTCAAATCTGTTCGTCTTTTGAGTCACACATAGTTTCAGACATTGACCCTGTACTTGTCAAGGCTGAGCTTCTATAGCGGACCTCGGACTTGTCTCGGGTAAGTCACCGTGTATTCTGTCTTCATATCATAAGTACTACTCACCGATGCGCTCCGCAGATGGCGTTTTGCGTGCGTCTCTTCATGGTTTAATTTCTCCGCATCTTACTAATAATACCTGGTTGGCGACAGATTGTTGGAGATGCAGGTGCTGATCTGTGAGCTGGTCAGCAAATTTTCGTTCTCTTTGCCCGAGGACGATTTTGCTCTGCCGCGCTTGGCGAACACGCTTATCCCTGTCACGAGGAATGGTAAAAAAGGCACCCCTCTCCATGTTACCCGGCTTGTGTAGAGGCATCTATTTCTTTGGAAAATAAAACTTCACTTGTCTTATTCGGACTAGGAGTATTCGAACAGACAAAAGCTACGAGGTGGTTTGGTGGGGCAACTTGGTACGCAGGCTTCAATCTCGGACAACGCCGCACTTCGACCGCAATCTGGATTTTGAATCCTCAAAATTTAAAAGCCACCCTCCTGGTCTGTGTGGCCTCATAGGGCAAATCATCACGAACTTATCCTCATATTACGAACAATTCCAACAAGAAGATTACATTCAGAATCTACAAGCCGACAGAATCCAATCATCGTGTTTTCGTCCTTCGCATTTTATCGAGTTTCCGGTCCACAGCCCTCCAGAGCTCCTCCGTCCGTCGTCTTCAGGATCATACTCGCATCCAGATGCTGTGACATGGTCCACTTCGCTGAAATGGGCTGCAATAAAGCCCGCGACGGGTTTAGTACGCGAGATTGACGAGCATCCGACGTCCAACTGGGTCAGGCTTCGTTGTGACATGGGTGTGCCCGACATCGGTGCAAGCTCTGTGGCGTCTATGCATATCCCGAGTGACTTGAGCTGTGGACAGCACTGTGCGAAGGTTCGAGCGTGACATCCACGCAATCGTGCTGGTCGAATTGGGGAGGAGGTTTAGTTTCTCGATATTTGGCCACACACGGGCTGCAGCGCGATATCATCATCTAGATCGAACCCAAAGAAGGATTAGAGTGCCACGAATATGAGGTTATGGAACACGAAAAGCGGACGCAGCGTAGACGAATCGACAACATAGTTGTCATACTCGGACAGTTCAGATGTAGGTTGGTCGGGCACGCCCCCGACCGCATATCCCCGCGGCATCGCCAGCGCAGCCGGGCCGCGCGAAGAAACCCTGGCGGCACGGACGGTGCAATGACGCGGCGATACGGAGACACATCCACGCGTTGCGAGGGTATCCACAGGGGAAACGTACAGCGTCGAAGGCGCGCTGCGCGTGCCGGAGGGAGACACGCACCGTACCGGATTACCTGTGCATCGCGCACGGAGCCGTCACTGGGGTTGTCAAACGCCGCGAAATTCACGCACCCGGGTAGTGAATTCAATGATTCAACATATATGTGCGTGAAAATATTTCATGTACTTCAGAATTCATGTACCCATTCATGGACCTTTGTAGACGTCACTTATTGAACATGAAATTCAGCATCTTTTTCAATGAATGACACCATCGAAAATTATGTGAAATTAAGAAGTACTATATATTGGTAAGAAAACTATGCCTCCTCGGTGTCCCCTACTCCCATTGCGTCGGCACGCTCGGATAGCGCCCAGCGGCGAGGGCCCGTTTGGTGGTCTGGAACGCGAGCTACGAGGTAGCTGATGTCGTCGATATCGATGGCTTCAAAGGGCTTGAACTTCCCCTCTTGGTAGTACGGTGTGTTCGGGTTGCTTTTATAGTAAGATACGTGGACTGGGAGACACGGCCGTGCCGTGTCTCCCGGTACCACCCCCCGCACTTCTCCCACCCCGCAGCGCACCCCCGCCGCCGCTCGCTCCAGCGGTTCGCCCACGCCGGGCCCGTCCCGTCCCCCCCGCGCTCGCCCTCTTAACCGCCGCCGGATCAGTGATTCGGATGACGACGAGGACGAGTTCGTAGCCGCCTCCGATCCTGAAGCCCCACGCGACGAGGATGCCGAAGACGAAGGGGAAGAGGAGGATGATGGCAGGATGTCGAAAACGGCGAAGGGAAAGCGCAAAGCGAGCACGCAGGGCGGGAAGAACTCGAAGCAGGCACGGCATGAGTAGGAGTAGTCCTTGACTGTAGTTTTCACGTAAAATTGTACCACATTTCATTACCTTTGAGTGTGATTCACCGTCAAATGGTCAATGAAATAATGTATTAACAATGCTCTTATCATGCATAATCTACTGTGAAAGATGGTACTTTGTCATAGTGAAACCTTTCATTTTCTACGCGAAGTTCATGTTGTTTTTGTTGCACGAAATTAATGGAAATTAGGGGAAATTCACCAACTTTTATGGGGAAAAGGACCATAAAAGAGGGTGATCAAGCTACATGAATTTCGCGGCGTTTGACAACCCCAGTGCGTAGAGATGGGGCGCCGCAGCGACGCCAGCGCAGCGCACGGGGGGTTTGCGACAGCGAATGTGCGCGCTGCGGGAACTGGGTGGCGATCGTGGGCCTAGTGAGTGAGGCTGCCGGCGCAGGGGGCTCAGGCTGCAGTTCGCGCAAATCGATGTTGATGGTCGCGAGGAGGGTCTGGATGAGCTGTGGTGAGGGGGTAGTTGTGCTTCAGCGAGGAAGGCTTGTGCTGTATGAGGGGCGGGTAGAGTGAACCGCTTTGGGGCGCTGATGGGCCAGTGGGAAGCGCATCGGTGTCTCGCAACAAAGAAGAGAAGTGTGTGCATGTTTGCGCAACACAGCTATGATACGAATATTCGCGGTTAACTCATGGGAAGGCGCGGTTTACTTAAGGAAGTATAGACTCCCGCGCACATACGCGGTGATACTGTCTTGGACATTTAGGAAGGATGAATCGAACTTTTTTTTCAAGGACTTGTAATCTCATATGGGGCTGCGGACCTGCGTTCATTTATTGGTTCAATCGTGTATATGCTGGAAATATGATGATGATAGTGCAGAAATGAGGAGTAGCTGGAAGAAACGAGTGGCACGCTTGTCCCTGCTTGCCATAATTGACACTTGTTGTCATTATCCCACGGCTCCCTTTGTCGATCGTGGGAACCAGCCAGGGAGACGTGTGATATGAGTCTCAGTCGTCAGAGATTATTCGTATGTCCAACACCATGCTCAGGCAGGCGATGCCTTTCTTAATTGAGGTATAAAGCAAATTTCCCACTGTAGAAGAAAGTTCAACACCCATCTCACCCATCATGTCTCGAAAAGTTCATCATATGTTCTTGAACTTCACTGGTTCGTGGACTTTACATCGAAACCTCGGAGTATATTTGACTATTGGAATGTACAGCCGGCGTAAACGCCCATCCTCCGGGTCCCCGATTTGAAATTTGAATGTTGATGCTTACTTTAAGCTGTCATCATAAATGTGCTAGGATAATTGCACTTGGAATATGTCATCCTGCAGTACGTATAGTTCAAAATGGTTCGAAGTGATGGGACCATTGATACTCGATAAACGACAGGTTCATTGACCGGAATGAAATGGATACGAGCATCAGCAACCAAACTGAAGTTGAGGGCCAAAATCGAAGTACTCCGGGAGTACTTTGGCTATTTAGAGGAAACGTTTCTCGAAGCAGATGCATTATGATCTGTACGCAGGCACACCGCCGTCCACGCTAGCGCTATTGCGACCGGATTTCTGATAATGATCCAGATATACCTACGATAGCGATTGGGCGCGACAGCCTGTCATAAACAACGTTAGCCTCCGAGTGGCTATTAAAGCCCACTGGCCGTCGTTAACAATGTTCCCCAGAAGCACGCTCTGAAATATCAGCTCACAACATGTTCAACCCAAAGTCTATTGTTTTTGTGTTCGGTCTCCTCGCCATGGTGGCTGCAGCTCCTGTAGTACGTCCTTTCATTTCGGTTTCTACGTCATTTCGCTAATTGACATCTAGGCTGAACAGGAACGCGGAGTTGCCGCTCCTGAGGTAATAAACTTGATCCCTGTTCCACATTTTTGGCTGACTTGGACCTGAGGCTCGTACTGCTCCAAATATAGGCGAGTTTAGCTTCAAACTGTTGAAAGCCATTGACTGAGCGAAATAGATCTCGCCAATTCTGCTGGTTGCTGGATCATTTCTGGTGGATGCATGCAATTTTAAATAAGCCAGTCGTAATAATCTCAGTGGGATAAACACAAGTCTGAGAGTGCTACATAGTTTCTGCTCTATATGTAAATCCTTGTCAATTTTAGTGCTTTGGCAGTCCCACACCATTTATGCTTTGTTCATTAATTGAAACCTCAGATGTGTGAGCTCGAAGATGAGAAGGACAAATATATCCTGGAGTTCGGTTGCTTGATGCTGGAAGGATATTTGGCTTCATCCTCTCTTTTTGTGCGCCCATATCTTGATTGAGGTGAAATGTTGAAAAATAAGGTCCTAGGATGCGTGGAAACGATGGGGATTCGAACGACAGAAGCTCCTGGTTACCCAAGCGAACCCCAGCATATTTCTGAGCCGTTGTTCTACATCAATGGAAGCCAAAAATGAGAAACAGAAGATATTCGGTAGCATTATATTCCCAGTATCCAGGGATCGAGCCAGTTAAGAGTATTGTAACGGGAGACAACGAGCTGGGGTGAATCCTACAGCGGCTGAAAATGTAAGGAGCAGGGGGAGCTGCGAGCAGATGATAGCAAGAAGAAAAGATGCTTGTGTTTGGTGTACGGTGTTAATGTTTGTGCAAGCCGAGCTCACTTGCCTAAATTCCGCTGCAGATCACAATCCCGATCGAAAAACTAAATAATGTCCTCGGCCATTAGGTTTCGGTCCTGATTAAGGAGGCTTCGTCCCCCGTTTATTGGGCTAGCTCAGATATCCACCGGATGAAATATATAGATGCCCAGCATGCATTACTGACAGATAAAAATGGCATCTCGTCCACATTGCATCTTTCCCTGATATCAGACCTTGTGGGGTACCAAATTGGCGCTTGAACGACTCCGTCTGAGGCATTCTTTATACACAACCATCTTCAACTGTCTGATAGACTCAAATCTTGTTCTGCCTGCTTACAGGGCTGTAGACCCGCTGCAGTATCAAATGCACTCCATTAAAATTGACGAGTGCATCACGGAGTGAACCGGCATTGATGTCTGATGCGCATCACGGCACACACAGTTCAACTTCCGACACCAAGGTCAGTGTCCGCTACGGTGCCTGCGTGACCTCCATAACCAAAGGTTAATCCAACTTGACCAGCACCGGTCCACGTGCATCGAACGACGCTGATCACATTTCAGATATCGTTGCAATGATAAGTAAGCCGCGAGGACAGTCCGCGGAGACTTTTCCACCACATCGTATTCCAACTACCACGCAAGTTAAGGGAATGATGTCTGCACAGCGCAATCGGACCCGGCTGCATTTCAATCCATTTCGTGCCACGGTGAATAATAACCCGCATGATATGTACTCGTTCGTCTTTTATGTCTTTTATTTTTTATTGCCTCTGATTCTTTATTAGTTATCAGCCCCATGACTTCAACAAGGACAATTCCAAGTCCAAGTTCACTGTGGCAATTACGGACGATTTCTCTCTCGACAGCACCATTTCAAATACCGCAGGGCCGAACGGTGGCATCTTCATGGATACAACTCACCGACTTCAGAACGAAAATCGTGTAGCAACTACGGTTCTGTGTACTGCAAATAAGAACTTACGCATGACACCCGGTGAGAACGGCTTGCTCTGCGCGGTGTTTCAAATTGCGCCCTTGGAACTGATCAAATTGCAGGGGTGTATCTTACAGCCGTTTTCAAAAAAGTGTACCCTTTTGATCAAGTGGTGCTGCTCCATTCTGCTTACCTGTATTTGCCGCCGCGTTCTCGGCTGACCTCGGCTGTAAATGCGGTCACTTCCGATAGCTGTGGATTCCAAGTGGATTCCACCATTTTTCGTATATTTGAAATATTTCCAGCACATGTCTTCAATTATGACTTTTATAATACTTATTGGAAACCGATGTTTGAGAACGACAAGGGCAGTTCAGACGAAAGTGTGGAGCGTCGGAGTTAATGGACTCCATAGCCGAAGCAGCCGAATCGCTAGCCGAGGATGCTGCAGTAAACATGCGTAAGCTGAAATGGAGCAGCACCACTCGATCAAAAGGGTACACTTTTTTGAAAACGGTTGTATATCCGCAAACATCAAGGGACCAATGATAGCCGGGTGGCTACGGGCGACAATTGAGAAAATTGTTGCTCGAGCGAAGGAGGTCGCACAGGGTCCGTTCCTTTTTCATCTCACTTCTTCAATTGATTGACGCGGATATCAAGACATTAACAAGATTCAGAACCGATCGCCTGCAGAAAGACAGCATATTTTCGAGTGATGCACGCACATCGCGGAGCATGGTTTCGATCTCACTCACTTCATGATTGACAAGACATGCTCTGGATACAACGGCATCCTCATTGGCAATACTGTCTCCGAAATGCGCGATAGCTCTTATTTACTGATTTTGTTAGTCCTAAAAGAGCTAGGGATCGAGGACGACGTATTCATTCGCCTTTGTCAATTTCACGTCATCCAGGCGATCCTTCACTTCGACTGCGATGATCGGCGCAGGGGCCTGGGATTTATGCTCCCCCTTGAGGTCGAGTTTGAGATCCTGATCCGCTTCCGTCGTTTTAGCGTTGCCGCTCCTGGGACCAGTCGGAGGCGACAAAATACCTGTTTTATGACGAGCTGAAGGAGATCCTCAGAGAAGTAGATGCAATTGAGCTCCAGGACCACCTCGAAGACGACTCCAGCAGCGACGACGAGGCAATCCATCGCGAATCTGCGAAGCAAAAGACCGCTAAACAGAAGCCACCTCCTAAACCAAGAACGAAGCGCGCTCGGGCTTCTGGATTAACTTGTGAGCAGGCAGTTAAAGCCTACTTCGACGAGATCCCTAAGGCTCCTGAAATCATCTGCGGCACTTTCGATTTTTCTTGCTATTGTTCCTTCTCTCACTATTGCCTTCTAGCTGGTGCCTATCAAGTAGCCCTCCGCGCTCGTCTTTTGGTACCGTAACTTCTCCCAGTTCTACCCTCCCTCTCAGCGCTTCCGGGACCTGAAGGACCACCTGGAGGTACGCCTGCCGGAGGTGCTGCAAGCTCTGCTCGGTGACGGGTCCGAAAACACTTCGCTGGATGCAGTCATGTCAGCTTCCAAGACCGATACCTCTGACTAGGCGAGCTTATATCCCGACCTTGATCATGCACCCACCCCGGGGCATAACACCGTTATTCAGTATCAGGTGGATCGTGTGCGAGAGCGCCTCAACGCCCTGATACCCGCGGATCAGCGGCACAACTATGCTCTCGTGGCGAAAGCAGGGCCTTCGATGTTTTGGGTACTTACGATGGCATATCTGACTGGGTGCGATGATGCTGCATCGTACGCCGCACTCAAAAATGGTGGGCTGGAACGAGAATTATGCGAAGCTGAGAGGATCCTTGAGGTGTACAATATGGTGTGTTTCGACGAGGACATGGACCGGGTGGCAAAGATCAGTGTTCCTGGACTGGAGGTTCCTGATCCATATTTCCGCGATTATTGCAGTTCCTAGATACCTACCTTGTCTTCATCATTAATATTATCTCTGTATTTACAACATAATTCTACATGGAGTGATGAAATAAACCGATTTCACAGATCTCATCTCTGGTCATGTGTATATTGTGTCCCTACGAAGTTAATTAGAACTGAGCAAGTGTTTCGGAAACAAGGCCTTAGATTATCCAAATGGACTGCAGCGGCAGGCATTCATTTTGGCCTGTGACACAATAGAGCCAGTGAATACAGTGCCTGAAGATCTTACAAGGCGGTCCTATGCTTGAATTTGAGGAAATAGTCCGATTTTTTGAGTGAAATGAGAAGGAGCATTCTTTTGCAGCTTGTGACTATCTGAGCAGCTGCGGAATATTTTTTCTGCAGAGGATAAGGTGGATTGGACATATCTGTTCCCAGTCCAAGTATCATACCCGAAGGAACCAAGAGTACCGGTACAATTGACGCCTAAAGTAAATCTTGGGGCATTTAATCGGAAGCATAGCCTAAATCTATGTACAAAAGGGCTGCTGCAGGATTTTTTTTTCAAGGACTAGTTGAATATTGAAAATTTGGATCACATCTGAAACAGCAATTATTATACCGTGTCAATGAGATACTGGGATTGAAACAAAAATAAGCTAGGGGATTGAAGCGGTGTACACGTTCACTGGATGGTTCACCATCCATTTCTGAGGGCCAATAAAGTAGCTTATTTCCTAACTTGGAACTTTACATACCGCCTAATTTTGGCACACTTACCGGAACTTTTCCCACGGGTGGTACCAGTTTACTGTACTTGTACGGTTCAACAGCGATGTTCTCCCGGTCATTGGATAGACTTCTAAGTCAAGATATGATGAGATTTACTACAAATAATGTTGACCAACGATGTGAGTAAGTTCATAAGTTCTCGCACTCACGTTGACCAGAAATGCTAAATACCATATCAGAAATGAATTTACTGCTTGCTTACGCTTGAACTTGACATCGATTGACATCTGCCAAGTTGAAGATCTGGTGCCAGCCCAGAATACCATCGGAACGAGGGCTTAAATGTATATAATGAATGGCATGTGCTGCCTACCTAATTCCTGGCACGAATTATCCACCTCCCATCCTGTTTTTTTTTTCGGCCCACCAACCCATCTATTATTCTCTGCCCATTTTATTTTGTTACCCGATTTCCGTTCGGATGGCCGATGCGGTCAAACCCCTCCCTGTCTTCTTTCATTTCATTTATTATATTTCCCTGAAACTATACCCGGTCATGGTACCGAGGCAGATTCGACTGCGTAAAGTGTCGGCGCAGACAATGAGTGTTCAGAACACGCCATGTACTCCTATTATCTGTATCAATTTAGTTTCATTCTTCGTCCCAGCGGGCAGCCGCGAATAGCTCACATGCTGTTTTAGGTACTCGGAGGAGCGAGTCGGAACAACGTCTTGACGTGGCGGTGGTGCACTATCGGCCCGTGAATCCGAAATTGCCTTTTGAGCATGTTCCGCTCAAAGATAGCTCTATTCCTTCGAGAATGGACACATTACACTGTATATCTGAGTTGAAGGAAAAAAGTTTCTGAAACCTAAAAGTTTTGTTCAGAAATGATTAATATTTCATCGGGAACGTCATAGACTAAGCTTTGTCGCACTCGTACTTCATGTCTCTTTGCGTTCATTCTTTGCTTTCTGGGAAACAATTAATGTATCAAGGAACATGCGAAATTTAGTGTGACTAATATGCGAAAGCAGCGGCAAGCAATTTGTCAAAAACAGGAGATCCAAGGCCAGCTAGCGGGGGAAATATCAGAGTGGCAGGCTGCTTCGAGACTGTGAGTACTTACTAAGTGCATCCCATCCTTTCGTCGCATCAAACGCAACCTACGATGATTTTTCAAAGCAGATCAGATACACTGTGCAATTCAAATGATTGAAGAGCTCACCGATGATGCGGGGCACTCCAAGCCAGAGTTGTGACCTTCTGTAATATCCGTAAATGCCTTTGAGTTCGCATACAGCCAGGGGTTGAGGAACCCTAAAACGGGCTTGCCGGCGGCCATCAGCCGGTCGTTAATCAGAGCGATTATTGACGCAAAGATCGGGGACGAGAAACTTGTTCCTCCCGTGGCAAAGGTTATGCCATTAAACACAAAGTCCAAGCCCCACCCTTGAACAGCGACGTCAGGGTACCCACGGCCCGATTTATTGAACATCCCTGCGAAATCTGGGGGAATTGTTTTCAGGAAACTGTCCACCGCCTGGGTCTGGTACCAGGGTCTTGGGAACAGATCCGAGAACCCGCCGCCTGTCAGGTTGGTGGCCACCTCGGGGTTGAATCCCTGAGTTGCGCCGACAGCGGTGACATAGGGACAGGACGCAGGGAAGATGGGGATGAAAATGTTGCTCTCGCAAACGCCAGGACTGCTGCTATTGTCGTGGCTACCACGCACACCGCCCTATAAGAATACCAGTACTCTAAGTTTGGTCGAATCAAATGTCAAGAACAGGCTAACTCACATCTCCTGAAGCAAATAGAACAGAAATTCCCCGCGCGCCTAGGGCCATGTAACTGTCACAAATCTTCCTGCAAAATATTCAGTGAATGGGAAGCTTCCTGGGCCTATAAAACACAGACTTGGCAATGGAACTTTCAAATTGGTTCTCCATGGGTACATACGAGGTTGTCACTACAGACGGCGGGTTGTCGACTCCGTCAAGAAAAATGTTTGTGTCCAATAAGGCGGTTTCGAAATCCAAAGGATTAGTACTGTCTGGGTCTCCGCCAACAGAGAGGAACCCAACGGGAACCCCCGTCGCAAGACCTATCAATTATAATTCAGTAGTTGCAAAGCATGGCTGAAGACTTGGCAAACGTGCCGACTGTATATTCGATGTCAAGATCTGCTTCCAACACAAGAATGGGGAGGACATCCTCGGGATCTTGATTCGTCGCGTTATCAATAGCTATGATGTCGTATGTTGTATTCGGAGGTATATCCGGTCGGAACTGTTCCAAGAATGTCTGCGAACAGGACAGTTATTAGGCGAAACTACATGGTCTATACAAAGGAACAAACAGAGAGATCTGTTCGGTTTGGTGATCCGCCAAAGTATCCAGTAACAAGAATGCTGTTGTTCTTCTGAGTCGCCGGAGTTGAAGGAATTCCATATATTTTTTGCAAGCAAGTTGGGGTTACGATGCCGTCAGGCCTGCTCGAGTTGCAGGACGCAACGGGCTCGGTGCGTTTCTCGGAACTGTGGAGATGGAAAGGGATCTGGGCAAAACGCCGATTGGGGCCTGTAAATGACGTGCTGGGGTGGACTACGTCAACGTGGCCAATCAGCTCGGAAGGCAGCGAGATTGTCAGAGTGCGGGTGATAGGCTCCGTGAGCGATGCGTGCGAGAATTTTTCGAACTGCGCGCCAAACAGCTGGTTGGCCTGGGAGACCGTCAGAGTCAGAGATACCCAATCACCGTTCGGCGCGATAATGGTGGGCATCTTCAAACCGTTTACAGCCGCAAAAGAATTGAAAGCTGAAACTGTTTCGTTGGATGGTTGGATGAAAGACTTGATCTACAGACTTGGGAATTAGTAAATTGGGGAAGTGAACAAATGTATGATCACCTCATCCTTCGAAAGCCATTGTCTAAAGTCCATGTTGCCGGGAGTGGAGATGGAGACGAGCTTTTCTTGCAGCCCACTGAGATTGTTGGGAGTCAAGCCAAATCTCAGCGTCAACACGTCTGTGACGGGAGCCACGCCTTGGCTGAAGAATCCTGGAGGCGCGGCTCTGCGGCTTTCGTGTACAACCAGGCTGCCTGAAACAGCAGATAAAATCGTGAAAAAAATCGCGAGTTTGCGGAAATGCATTGGGACGAGTTCTGAGACTTGAGGCCCAGTGGTTGGTCTTTAAACCATACCCAGGTTTCCAATGGGGAAGTAACGGTTAAGCGCATCACTCAAGGGCTGATGGCCACGATTTGCGGTGTGCAAGAAGAGCCGGAGGGAGTTAGCAACCGAGATGATACAAGCAATAGGAAAGAACGTCAGTACGACCGGTGGAGCCAGGTGGAGCCTCGGTCGCAGTGCGCAGCAGTTAGATGCCAACTCTCAAACACGGTTCCGCTCAAGAACGCCTGCCCAGGGCGTAAGTATACAGGCACAAATCTGTCCACTAGGACTTCCATATATCTTCCTGGCCGAGCTCACGGACCGATCATGAGGTTTTGCAGGTATGGCGTACCGTGGAATAACCGTGCCAGAAATGAGCTGCGTAGTACATAGTTCAACCAGTGCATCCGATGATTAACGGCTATATTAAGATTATGTGCCCAATTTTTGGGACTGTTTGGCTCTATCTCCTTCAAGCCCACCCCATTTCGCTCTCGTTGTGCAATCTAGAGCTTTTTCTCAGCACTCGATTTTCTCATCAAGTCTCCATTTCAACCAAATTTCAGCTACCTTTCTCGCACGGTCTCCATAGATCCGTTGCCTAGAAGCTGTTCTCGCTTGACCGAATGAATGGATGCGCAGTAGTGCGCAGTTGAACAGCTGTAGAAAACTTACCACATTCTGAAAAAATTATGCAACGCGTGACGGTCACGGTGACGGATCTTTGGTGGCGCCGCGATGGCCGGTGTTCGGCTGATCAGATAAGTAATCGAAACCCTTAGGTCGTGGCTGCGCGATCACGTGCTTCGTCTTCTTCCCGTCCGATGGCTCAGCCTGAAGTGGGACATAACTATCAATTTCTTAATGCTTGTTTCACTGTATGGGAAGCACCATATAACATAGTGGATAGTGGAGTAGAATTACAAGGAAAAATACAGATTGAACCAGCGGGAGCGTAAGGGTGGCGGATGGGCCTGCCCGGGGTGTGCGGGCGTACCGTACACACCGGCTGCGCACGGCCGCGAAAGTCTACTCGATACTGCATGATGTCATTCCACCGAGCTCATTGCACACATTATGCTTTGACTAGTTTTTCTCTGCGGACCGTGTTAATCCTATTATATTCATCTTTATATTCTGAATCCTCCTTCACACCGAAACCGATCAGATTAGACTTTGAACTGCGCACAAATGGCTCAAGATATTGAAATTATCGCAGTTCAACTCAAGGCAAGGTATGTATTTACTTCGATGTTTTAATGCCGTTATTTCGGTCCTACTAACCACGAATTTGCTGCAGCTTTCATTTTGACCATGCTAGACTGACTGCCTTCGACGTCTGGTTGGGCTTCAACTAGGCTCAATTCTTTCAGGCCATTGGAGTTATGCCAGTTGAACTTCAGGTATGTAATGTAATTCATTTCGATGTTCTAATGCTTTATATTTCGTTCCTGCCCACCTGTCTTCTTCAGATCCTATAGTTTAAATGCTAGACTAGACTGAGGGCATTAGACGTCTCAAGCTCACGCTGCTACTGCCGGAGGCCGCTATTGTAGTATTCAATTGCACAGTTTTCCTTCCGTGAATTGTATGTATCTTTTGGCTACTTATTTTCTCTACTAACCGCGTTGTATTTTACTAGATAGATGCATGCCTTCACAGAACTTTTCACATTTAACTTAACCTAGTCCCAAAACTTTTAAATATGTCTAAGTTATTGCTGTTCAAGTCAAGGTATATAATTACTTCCGTGTTCTACTGCTTTCATTCGTGCCTGACCACCCGTTGACTTCAGATCCAATAGTTTAAATGCTAGACTGGCCGTGTTCAACGCTTTGTTCAATTTGCGCATTTTTATTCCGTCAGTTATCCTTTGCCCAGTGAATTTTCTTTACCGACCGCATTTTAATTGACTAGATAGATTCACGCATTCACACAGGGACTCCTCAAATTTAACTTGAACTGCCATGCTTAACCCTTCAAGATCTCGCAATGATTCCAATTGCATCCAAGGTATGCAGTCCATTCCGATATTCTAATCCGCCCGAAGGCATGGTCCAGTTCCAGTCAAGGCTGTTTCATTATTATTTTTTTGGCCCTCGAGACCCAGGTTTGCAAGTCGGTCGCCGATACTTCCGCGCTTCCTGGAATAAAATGACGAGAAGCGAGCAGATATTGGGTTGGGTATCGGCCCAGCGGGCTTTCCAATTAATACTTCGTGTATAGAATCAGATCACAGGTACACCAACAAGTCTTCGTGGAGTAGGGCACTTGCTTCTATTCATTGAACCGTCGAACGAGGACTTGGTGGAAGAGACGGCCGTTCACTTCCGCCCGAAGACATGGCATCACATATTTGCTGTCTCTTTGTGAAACTTTTAGTTTCTTTCCGCAAGCTACCAGCCTCGGTAGCAGCACTCGTTCTTGGCTCGTAGTTTATTTACAGCGTCTGTTTCGCACGTATCTGATATTCACGCTCGGATGCATTCATCTCTATATTGTGAACCAGGCCGATGGGACTACGCCACCATTTGAGAAAGACCGTCGTGCCAATTTATTATGCAACTGGTTCCGTCGCAACTTCTCGGAGCATGGCACTCGTGTCTATTCATTGAAGGTGCTGACAGGAAAATTTAAAAAGGCATGGAAGAGACGGCGGTCTGATTGCTCCCCAGAGCATGGTCCTCTTGAGTTGTGATTTTGGGGCGCTCGGGAGCAAGCAATTGTGGAAATTGTTCAGAAGTAAATATTATTGTTTGCAGGTATACGACGGCTGGATAGTTATCCGTGGACGCTATTTGTAGATTTTATCAGCGCTTCGATCCACATTAGCTTGCTAATTTATACCAGTTCATGGTCACGCAGAAAAGTCTTCGTGGACTATGGCACTCACTTCCGTTCATTGTACTGTCGAACGAAGCTTCAATGGAAGTGACGGCAGTTCGAATCCGCCCGAAGACCTGATCGCTTCTAGTTCTGTTTTTTTTTTTTTTTCGCTCGGCACGAAACAGTTCCAGACATCGGTCGGCAATATTGATGTGATTCCCGGAACAGTAAGCCTGTGTTGAGCATCTTAAGAGAATTCACGCCCGGCGGTTTGATAGTTTATACTTCGTTATAGTACCAGGTCACAAGCACGCAAAAAGGTCTTTGTGTGGAATATAGCACTCGCTTTCATTGATGTGATTCCTGGAACAGGTCCAGGATGCTGAAGAGCGAGTAGACCTTGAGTTGACTGTGATGTTAAGTATACTTCATTATACCAAGTCACAATTGCGCAAAAAGGTTTTCGTATGTACCCTTGTTTGCCATCGACCTCTGATCTGTGATCCCGGACATGATCCCGGACAAAACCCGGACACGATCGCCGGAAATCCCCGAACTCTCTACCCCGCTGTGCCCTGGATTCTACCGCATCGTCAACGAACGCTCATCCAGAAGAATCTTGCGCATCCTAGTGACTAGTGCTGTCCCATCCATCCATCCTACCCATCCACTCGCGCTCGTCTTCAATTACATGGACCGTGATGGGGATTATTCTAATCAGGAACCCGGTTTCTCAAAGAAACCCCTCCAAAAATAGATGTGTTATTAGGGAACCAGGTTTCTCGTGAAACCCCCGCCCGATACCTCCAGTGGGTCACTAAGATCATTGATTGCCGAAGATATCCCAAAACGGTTCCTGCCGCCGTAAGTATTTGGATTCAAAGCTAAATATATCACTACTGGATATTCTACTCTTGGAGGGAACAGTTAGAACGATTATGCCCATCCTTTCAGCACAATGCACACTTGTATGGACGACCTGAGCGGGATTTTTTCGGAGGAGGTGGGGCTGGTTGTGAAGAGTCCTCATCATGAACTTGGGCTTGCGGCCTCGCAGAATTAATGCCCGAGGAACCGCCACCACGTGCGCGTCCCTCTCGCGCATTCGTCAAGCGTGTGGTACGGGGGGCGACCCTTGTGGGAAATGACAGGTAGATCCAAGATTTTCTCGCGCCGGCTGTCTTCCATGTTGCGTTGACTGGTACATAACATTAAATTAAAGATAAGAAACAAATTGCGAAAAACACTCACTGGAGGTCTTGGAGGCTTTGAACAAGGTCATCTACCTGCTCACTGGTTTGTACACCAGCCAAGAGCCTGGTAGCAAAGTGCGCCACAATGAGGCAGTGCGCGCACATGCAACTCGTCTTTCAACACTGAGCTCATTCAGACAACACCTTTGCTTTTATACGCGCTCAGAAAATTGATACAGTCGGACAAAAATATGAAGAGGAGTTTGGGTAGCGACGCACAGCAGCGAAACGGCCCGTGAATAAATAAAAATGCAGTCAATGAGACGGCACAAAAAGGGCAGAAGGCGGTCCAGATACACCGTGTTAACACATCACACGGGAATGCTGAGAATATTTGAAAAATCGGCGGGCTTGGGCCTTCTTGTGTAGCACTTGGGAGATCATGAGACAGTGCATTTTTGTTGAAGCTGTGCAATACATATGGAAGGAACCAAATGGGAAAAGTGCAGAGCCTTTGTATCGACGTCGTGATAAGTCATGACCCGCAATGTAGGTAGGTAGGATGAAATACAACACTCGGAATTTAATTGCAGACTGGAAGAGAGAATTACCAGTTGGAATGTCTTCATTTCTTCATCGCCCTGCAACGGGTTTCGGAGTTGTCGTAAAATGATCCCCAACTCCATCGGGCACCGACGCCGATATTTCGGAGGGGTTTCTGATTAGAAATTTCAAAGATTTCTCTGATGTGTGGGGTTTCTCTGAGAAACCGGGTTCTCTATAGGATTCGTTGTGACCGCCGTCCCGATTAGGCAAGTGTCACCGGCCTTTGGTCGCCCCGGTCACCGATCGGGTCTCGTGGTGACCGCGCTCTTGTGGTGCGCTCTGGGCTCCCGATCGCCCGGAGTCACGCTCCGGCGACCCTGAGTCACCGCTCACCGTTCGAACCTACTTCGGACTTTGAAAATCGTCGGAGTTTCAAGCCACGGCATCTTCCGGTAGGCGTCGCGGCCTTCAAACGTGGCCGCCTCTGCTTACATTGGACTGTATTTTGAATCACTCATGCGCACTAAATGCTGTATCAACACTTGACTTTGATCTAAGCTTCAAGTGCTTCGGATTCCTTGATTTTCACTGTTTTCTGCCCCGGGCAATCATTAACACCAGGGCAATGGCCCCATTTTGAAAGAAACAATGACCCCAAGGTTAGTATATTCTAGTGTCTATGGGATGGTCTAACGTCTATCAGATGGAATATTAAAGCCGGTGACTTATTTGAGGTGAAAATGAGTCATAAACACACTGATGACAACGTGATTCTGTCTAACAGAGTAGAAATTAGAGAATTTGTCATGAAAGCATAAAAGAAATCAGTACTATCGCGTTTGGGGTACTGTAAACAGACAGAGGTTTTGAATAATTGAATTAAATATATAGCAACTTTTAAACATTTATCACGTCAAACTGGCACCCGTAATTATGCAGTCTCATTTCATGGTACTTCTGCATGACTGTCTACCTGCATTGTTCACAGCTCAATTACAGCCATGGATCAACATATATTATATATAATTTGTCTTGGAGACCTTGCCTTTGTGATTGGAGCAATATTCGGTTCATGAGCAAGTCAGATTAGAATTACTATATTTGGACTCGGGCGTAGTGCATTTGATGGAAAGTAACAAGTGCAAACAAGCGCTCAGAATCATTCCAATAAGGCTCCATTATTTAATAGGCTTAATGGACGTCAGCGGACCGTGAAACAATCGGAAATACTTATGTATTAAGTTTGTCCTATGGGTTGCAAGGCCCCGTTGGCGATGGAAGCTAACCTGGGTTAGCTGGGAAAAAAGGAAATGAGTAGAGGAGAAGCTAAACTACGGACCTCGCCAAGAACACCAAAACGGAAAAATTGTACCGTTGAGGTTGTTTATTTCAGGAGTGAGCACTTGCTGAACGGACTGTTTCCTTCTTTCCCACCTGGTACAACCACACAGGAACCTTGGATTATTCTTTTCAAACACGCCTGAATCACGAAAGAGTTTTAATCGAAGGGCGGGAGCCAGGCAGGGGACACAGTATCTTTATTTCAGTCATCTTTGTTAAACTTGTTGGTATGAATTTGATCGGCACACATCAGACTTATCGGTAATATAAATAATGGGAGACGCAGTGAATACAGAGCTAGTGAATTTTACCCTGACTAATTTTTTAATGATTGGGAAGAGGCCTGTAATTTTACAGTGCAAGCAGAAGAGTTGGAGAGTATGGAGAACCTTGTAGAGTACAACAACGAGGAGCTAGGCACAAAAACACGCTTTCCTGTTCCAGTCCGCATTAGAAACGTATAGAAAGTGAATACTGAAGGCGCGCCGTTAGATTCATCGTTGAAAAATGTGGGGGATGCACATTCGCCGGCATCAAAACCCATGTTAGACTGGATTGAAGCTTATGAAAACACACTCACCTTGCTTGAAATCCAAGAAACGAGGCCGTAGCGTGAAAAGTCGCGTCATTCTCGACTAGAAACGACTACAAAGAGCATTAGAATCGGCACCAGGGGTAGCAGGATAGATGTGATTCATTCTAGTTAAGAAACACATTAAAACAAAAGAGTCACCGTGCAGAAATCGCGAGCGGTTATACACACAGTTCTTGGGCATATAGGCGCCACTACAGGAGACTAGGTACATGCCTGGGATAAGAATTGGATGGGCGGTGGCGTTGGCGTTGGGGACTCGGGAGATCGTGGGGAGACAGAGAGTCAAATAAAAGCCAATGGTGCTGAGCAAAGAGAACATCATACCTTGAATAAAAAAATCACCGGCGGCGCTACGCGCGCCTGCACATCAGGGAATGTCGGCGAGGGGTGAGAAAGTTGGTGAAACGACGAGAGCTTGAATTAAAAATGCTGCAGCGGCGCTATGAGTCGGGGGACAAAGGTGGCGGGTAAACGAGGACCGCGAGGACCGCAAACGCCGAATAAAAAAGCGCATGGCGCGACGTGCAGTCTACGGATCAGGGAACAGCTGCGAGCTGGCAAGAAGCCAATATCTTGAATTAAGAAAAACGCAGCGCCGAAGCCGCGTACGCATAGAGGAGCTCACATACGTAGCGCAGGACACGGATCCGTGGCTGCGAGACGTATGTGGCTTCAAAGGCGACGGGCACGGGCACAGGCACGGCACAGGGCTGCTTGCGTTGGTGTCGTATCGTGGCGCGGCACGGGAGCGTATCCTCGCCGGTCCGCAGCTCGTCGGAACGCGGCGTGCTCGCGTTCGCGGGCTCAGACAAAGAAAGAGATGGAATACTCAGAAAATAAAGCTCACTAGAATTTCAAATGCTAATCATGCTAGAAACGGACGGTCCATACGTGCTAGCTCGCTTCGTCCGCGCGACTCGCGACAGCGCAGAACCCAGCACGCGGCCGGGCGTGTGCGAATGCCCGAGACCGCGTGCATCGCGGCAGCCCAGCTCGGCGTGCGTGCGGAACGCCTGGGACGCGATGTTCCACCGTCGCGAGATCGCTGGGCTCGTGATCCATGTAGCACGAAGCACGCCGACTTGCGTTACAGCACGGCGTGCGCTCCAGCAACGTGCGGAGGTAAATACGCAAAAGGGGGGGAGGAAGGCAGGGGCGGGGAGCGAAAGAGTTAAGAAAAATAAGAAGACTCACTACTCAATCCAAAATTACCATGTAGATTCGCTATACATCAGCAGGAGAGATGGGGAATCGAATGAGATGTGCAAGATGTTGGGTACGGGTGGTGGACACGCTATCGAGTCGTGGTGGGCATGCTATCGTGTCGGTAGGAGCGGGTTGTGCGAGCAGCAGTCGGCTACGATAGAAATACTCTCTTGTCCAATCTGCGGCCTTTTTACGCGTAAAAAGCGCGTCGAATAGGTTGCACAGGTCTTGAGGTCAATTGGCTCGAAGTTTCCACGGCTTCGAAGGCCAGAACACAGCGGAATGGCGAGGAAATGGGGTGGGACGCCATGTGTCAGGTCAATCAGCGAGGTCACAAGTCGCCGGTGACCGGCCTCCCAATTTGGCAGGCCGGTCACAATCAACTTGTGACCTGGCCCCAAGGAGTCGCACGGGGTCTCCACGTTCATTAGAATAATCCCCGTGATGGATGTTCGCGGAGCCGACACACGATACGGCGCCGACATCCACGCAACTCTAACCCCTCTTTTGGCACTCACTAGGATATCGCGCTTCCCCCGGGCTGCCGCAAGTGCGAGACTGCGACGGATGGAGCCATCACCGCCGTCCTAACCCTAGCCCAGACGAGCTCAGACCGTGCTTCTGCACTGCCCGTGATGCAGCGTTTCTGCGCTCCGCGCTACGTCCTCCGCATGTCGCCGCGCCGAAGACAGGACAGATGCGACATGCACCTAGTGCTGTCCCTCCACATCGATCCGCTGACTCGCCTGCGCAGCACAGTCTTGGTGCCTCACGCTTCCACCATCTCGCCCGCCCTTCAACACAACGCGCACATCGTTATCCCATCCCCACCATGTCGGTCTCGACACGCCGTCACGGCCGGCATGCTGCTGCCGCCGCGCCTGCGACGAGACGTCGAGGCAGCACAAGCCCAGCGCGTCCCTCGACACCCACGCTCCCATATCCTACCGCTACGACCCATCCCTCGCGCGAGCTCATCCGCAGCGTATCGCGGCCGCCGACCCATCGCCACACCGTCGCGAACGAAGTGCTTCTTGGGCCGCCTGGGCATCTCCCCGCCTCCACCCCCCGCTCGTCGGCCATCCACATCCTCGCGCACATCACGGCCCACTGCACATTCCATCGCACGTGTCGTCACAACGCCGTACCTGCACGCCTGCCCCTCGACAAGCTCTCCCCGCTTCGCTCCTCCGCCATCCGCATCGCGCCGGCTACCGTATCGCCGCCACCACTCCAGTTTCCGGTTCCAGTAGGCTTCCTCTTGTGGTGGCTCCATAATCGCCCTGCAGAGCTCAAAACTCACGAATCGACATCCGGAGTGCGCAGAGAAATGCTTGGGCTTGCGGTACGGGATACTAGGCGTAGGATCTCGCGCTTCAATTAATGTACATCATATCCGTCTACTCGCACTCTCGCGGGTGAAACTCCCTTATCCTGGCTACCACTCCGAGTCCACTTCCGCCGCCGATATGTGGTTTGCCCCCGTCTTCATACTCTCCCACCGCGTACACCCTCCTCCTCATCCCGGTATTGTATACCCGCCAGTAAATTTCGGCCTCAGATCTCTCACACCCCGCGTATGCTATCACAGCTGACGCTGACTGCGGGCCTCCGTTGCCCCAAAATAGACCGAAACTATCGCACCGGTGGCCTTCAACGTCGACCCAGAGTCGTTTCTGGAGATGAGATAGGGCTTTTGGTCTCTCACCGCTTTTCCCTCTCCAGGCTATCGCTGATAGATACCCGCGCTGTTAAGTAGGTTCTGTCAAAAGCGTCCTTCTCTGGGGGCGACGATGCCCACCACGGGCACCATTTGGATCCAGGAGGAATACCAGCACGCAATGTGCGTTTTCTTCATACTCTCCATTAAATTATATGTCGCTCTCATTTTACTTTTATCTACATTCCATTGTAGTCGACACCCTTTCAACGCCAATAGTGCATCCAATTCGTCCAATCCCATACCCCCTTTGCTTGTTCCTATTCCTACTCCGTGGCGTGAGCTGGGTGATTCCGACTTCGTCGTCTGCATCTGCGCAGACAATAATTTCAGGTTTCGTATCTACGCAGACAATGATATTAATTCTCTTTCACACATCGGCGTTCCGCGTCCGGCTTCACATCCCACCCTCTTTCCCAGCCGTTCTTCTCTCGCTGCTTTCCGTACGCCGATATCGCTTCTGTGTTCCTACGTGCACATCCCTTGACACCCCGCGCGGCTGGTGCACGCCCCTCTGGGATGGGGCGTATTTGGCGCCAGCATGCATACTCCACGGGTATGGATTGTACGACAGTCAAGAACAACAATTCCATTATTCTCGGGCGGGGGAACGCCTCGGCTTATTTCCTCTATTCATCTCCATACCATGTTGGCTCTCACTCTCCTGTTCTCTTCCTAAATTCATCAACGAGCACCTAACCAACACGCATACCTATCAACCAGCACACGGCATCCTATCCACCGACTCACAAGCCCCCGCACCGCCTTCCTTGCTACCGCTGTTGCTCATCTTCACCTCTTAACACCGTGTTCACTGCTTCTCTTCCTCTCATCATCCCTCCTAATTTCCTCCTCACTCCCTCGTCCAAGTTTCATGTGCATCCTACCGTGTTAATTCCTGTCTCCATTTTATTCTGATTTCTGTTCACTCCAAATTCTCGCTGTTACATTCATTTTCGTTTCTCTTCCTTTGCTTTTCTTCTTCCTTGATGCTTTAAATTTGTCAATCATTCTCCTTTCTCCGGATCCAAGTGTGTCAGACTTCCTCACAACCCGGTGCCGAATACAGGCCGACCACTCACGTATCCCAACTCGGATCCCGGTGTGACTTATCTCTTTTTTTTTTCATCTATCTATTCTCTTCCAGGACTGCGGCGTATTGAATGCGTGATCCCCACCTCGATGCGGCTATCTGTACTTCTCACAATTCCTAGCTGATGCTTGTGCGTTTTCTTCTTTTTTGGCGTCGTTTTCTACTTCCGCCCTTCTCCGTCTCTTTCTCCATATATCGAATGTTTTATACCGTTTCAGATGGGGAAAGTTCTTATGATCTCATGGGGGCTCCTCATTCGTTTTCTGTCATGGTCCCTGCTTGCCTTATTTTTTTCTACCCAGACCTCTTCAGTTGCCTGTTTTTCTTTCTTCCCCCCCACCGGGCTTCATAGCCTTGACGTTTGGTGACGTTGACTGCGGGCTGGTATCCAGAGTTTTGCGGCGAGATGTTTGCTTCGTTCCGGACATTTGTTTTAATACGCAGTGTGGGTATGCGTTGTTTGCTTGTGGAAACATGCTCAGGCCAGTCGAGTATCCACGCATGATGGGAAACATTGAACAAAATATTGATGCACTGATCTCAAGTTGAGTCGTGAGGGTGGGTCAACAAGTGAATATCTAAAACAAATCATTGATTTCAGTAGTGCAAAGTGAAAATAGTGGTTCAACATTTCGTGTATTTTGAACCAACGAGAACAAATATGGCCGTCGCAATACTAATCCATATTCAAGATTCTATTCAGGTCGCATGAATGGAATTCACGCATACACCGTCTGTCTTCCCTTCTCTTCACCACCCATGTCGCGATCTCGTTCAGGATCTTCATCAAGCTTTGTAACACCAGTTCTCCCCATATCTCCGACAGGGACATTCAGCTTTTCAAGTTGCTGAAGGAGGTTTTCGTCATCCTTCAAAACTGCTCCTATCGAGTACTCCTTTGAATAAAGAAGCGCCGCCTGTCTTAAGTCTTGAACGAGTGAGAGCGGGGCTGGCTTGATAATTGGCTGCTTCGATTAACGGCCTAACCTGACTGCGAACTGGAGTGCCTGGAGCTGAAGATCGCCACGAAGAAGCAGTATCTGCCGTCTCTGGGTCTTTGTCTCCGGCCTTCCGCTTGACTTTCGCCGCGGAAGCCTTAGTTGGCGAAAGTAGTCTGGACTGTACGTCCAGTAAGTGCGTTGATAAACTTCGACTCGAGCTTCTGCCTCGCTCGAAATTTGCGCGGTTGTTTTGATTACGGAAACCAGCCAGGTTTGCAAACTAAAACCCCTGTGTGTCCACTTTGTGAGGTTCAGTTGTAGCTAGTTGCTTAGCGATCCTGACGAGCTTCCAAGTGCCGCGCAATGTGTGTAAAACTCTGTATATTACATGGTCTACCCTCTCTACGAGTACACAGACAGGAACAGAATGTCTCCGTTCCTATTGTCTGGCTCTGAGCTCTACGACGTTTGTTAGATGCTTGAGGTTCCGACAGGCAGATAACAGAGTCGACGTGTATCCCTAAAACTAAATGGTAGTTAGTAGCAATAAAGGATGGAGCACTTAATAGTGATCCTATGGTCGCCTATGGCTTACGAGCGTTATCTCGGAGGATCTCGACGAGTATAAAGTGTAAGACTTGGGCGATGAAGAAGAGTAAAGAGTTAGTTTACTGTATTATTTCATTCAATTCGAACGGGGGTGTGACGTGTGACACAAAAATCCAATTCGAACATTCGAACGCGGGCGAATTTTAGCGTGACAGGTGCGAAAAGTTCGAACAAGGGCAAAATGCCGATTCCTTGGCGAGCCGTTCTCAGAATTTTGCATATGGAGCAAATAAGCCCGTCACTGTTTGAAGGATCCTCAGTTGGCTGGCTTGGCAGGTGAAGAGGATATCGACGACTTCTCGCGCAGTCAAGCAGGTGACCACCGACAATGCGAATTGCGTGGGAGCCCATGGCATCCGAAAACCAAATTGCCGAGGGACTCTACAGCGATCCAGCCGAGATGGTGGGCGAGGAAAATGTGCTTGAGCCCCAGGAAAATGCTAGGAAACAGCGCAGAAAGCCAACGACTCGATATCAGGGATTTTGGCGGCACAGAGACAATGAAGACGAATGGGAGGAAAATTACTCTTAATTTTTACTTAAATTGTGGTTTTTCAGGTGCCGTAGCTTCGGAATCGAATTGTAGGTGTTCGGACACATTTTTTGAGCTATTTAACAAATTCGATATCCGTCTATGTACGTAGTACTTAGGTATAACTATTTCGGTGAACCCTGGGACCAATTCGAACACTGGGTGCGTGATGTGTGACACTGAACCAATATTCGAACACGAACAGGGGGTGCATGATGCGTGATGTTCGAATTGAATGAAATAATACAGTATTGATTATGCGCTGGCGAATTACCTAAGCTAGCCTAATCTAATCTAATCTCAGAACGGAGAATATCCACAAGTAGTAAGTATCGCGAAAAATATGTATGCACGAGGGATGGCTAGGAAGCATTCCTTACACCTTCCCCTTCCAGACCAGGTTCAACATGCAGAGGAGACACATGATAGCGCTGCAGCCGAGCATTATGTCCACTTCTTTATAAATTTTACTTTGTATGAATTCAAGTCTTTGAACTCCGCGCGAAAGGAACACCCGAATGGATATTCTCAGATATAAGAATAATAACAACTTAAATTGAAAATCACCCTGAAGACATTGTGGCCTCAACGAGCGAGGTGCAATGGCTCAGATCCGATCAAAGGGTGATTCTCCTTGAATCCATGAAATATTCAATGCACATTGAGAGTAGACACAGTATCCTTGCTACCAAATCAGCATGCATTTTTCTTTTGTCTGCATTCAACTCTTCTCAATACCTCCATGCAAAAGAAAAGGCTCCACCTCGATGCTTATTCCCAGATAAAATATATTATATAGTAACCACCCACAGCTGGTTCAAATAAATAAATAAATATCTCCAGGAAGCATGCTGCTACCAGTACCCTACAATGGAACTTGCATATATTGTACTCCGTTCTGCTCACCAAAACATAACAAAAAAAACCAGATACCTTAGACCCAAGTTGAACAAGTGATTTTCTCCTGGCAAATAGATACAAAGCACAGGATTATGGGAAGAGGTGCAGGACCATCCACCACCAAGTCCTCTCCAATTTATCTGTACTCTCCATATATTCACCTCAAGTTCTCTTACACACAAATCTGTATCACAATTCATACACTTATTGCAAGACTGAGAGAAGATCTCTTCACAAATTCTATTTCTTGGGGAAGAGATCTTGGTGAGTACATGTTTCTCCAATCCCGGTTATTCGGGCTTCCCTCTCAAAAAAAATGTGGATGTCTTCGAAATTTGAATTGCTCAGATCCGAGTCAAACAAATTTTCTTTTGTAACACCATTGATGGTATATGAACTACCAAGAGCAGATGTATGCCATTCTGCCAGTGAACTTTAATCTCCGCATTTTCTGTCTTCGAGATTTGAATGGCTCAGATCCTAGTTGAACAGATGTTCTTCTCCTTGCAACACCATTCATGGTGTATGAACTACCAAGAGCAGATGTGTGCCATTCTGCTAGCGAACTTTAATCTCCACATTTTCAACTTGTATATATATATGTTATTCAACTTGTTCAATTGTTCGCATGGCAGAAAGAACAGCACACCAATTTAGTTGATTTCTTCCTGCCTGCGCCGCCAAGTGGAAAATAAAATAAAATAAAAATAGATAAAATCTAAACTCTCGAACCCGAATTAAATTGAATGACTTACCTTCTCCACATATGCGGATGCGATGTTACCAAGGAATCAGAGGAAAATGTAAGACCACCCCCGCTACCAAGCAGTATTTCCATTTTTTTTCTCCCTTGAAAATGCTCTCATGCAGTCTGCAATGCATTTAAGACCATCTGCAACTTATTGCTGACTGCAAACCTTCGAAAAAAAAATGGAGATCCGCCACCTTCTGAGTTTTATTCAGTCCATTTATTCCTCACTCCAGATCTTCTGGCATGATCACAAAATATAATAAATGAACAAAATAAACTGTCACAGTCAAGACTCAATCTCGTCCACTCTCGGTAAGATGAGAGGGATTGGGTAGTGAGATGTGTAGAGCTCGAAAGATGATGGAATAAAAGGTTAACTACTACAAGCGAAACACTACTCTACTTATACTGTTGGGTCGAACCCGTGTGAACTATGTACATATGGAAGTCTGTGTGTAAACGTCCCGTAGCCTCATGTCCGAATGTTCTTCAATGTTCCACAACGTTCTACGAGGATAAATATATCCGTGATGTCATACCTCGCCTTAACCGGCCATCTCCCAGTCCTCTCGGCTAATCCCGACATCGTTGTCGTCATCGATATATATAGTCTGGGCGCTTATGATCTTGGGCGTCAAGATAGGGGATGTCGGCGTTGTCTCGATTAGATTAGATTTGGCATCGAATCGTGACATTACCCCCCTCTTAGGGTCGACGTCCTCGGCGACCATGGTGAAAGCTCCCGTGTTTGGGTTAAATAATTTCCGTTCTGGGTATGGTAATTTCTCCGTCTTTGTTTTGTATCGGCGAATGGTTTTGTCCCAAAATCCCTTCGGCAGGATCGGCACCGCGCGTATCTGCAGATTGTGCTCGACATTATAACTGTCTAAGAGCTCTTGCACGTGCGTCAAATGCCTTCGTGGTTCCCACGTCCGTTCTCCCTTCGGGTAATTCTTCCATTTGATGAGGTATTGATAACCTCTGCCGCGTTTTCGGTGTTTTAAAATCTCCTCCACCTCGTACTCTTCGAATCCGCTGACTATCTCCGGTCCGGGCCGTTCTTCCCTTCTATGTGCCGGTGGTTCCACATACGGTGTCAACTTTGCCTCATTGAAGACCGGATGTGACAGGTCCGTCTCCGGTAGCTTTAGCTTATACGCCGATGCTCCGACTTTCTCCAGGATTTCATAAGGCCCTAGCCTTCGGTCATCCAGCTTCTTCGTCGGTCGATCTGTGGTGATGTCTCTACCATCCAACCACACTTTATCGCCGACCTTGAACTCCGGCGCATCGCGCCTTTTCCCGTCGTACTGTTTTTTCATCGTTTTCTGCATTTTCTCCAGCGCAGCTGCCGCTTCGTCGCGGATCTTTTTCATTTTCTCGGCAAAGTCGTTCGCGGCCTCATTGCGCGACTCGACTGCGTTTTCGATCCCCTTCCAAGGGTGGTATCCCGTGTTCGTGTAGAACGGTGACATGCTCGTTGATGAGCTTGCTTTGTCATTGTGTGTGAACTCGGCTAGTGCGAGCCATTCCGCCCAGTCCGATTGTCTATAATTTACGAATATGCGGAGATATTTCTCGATCTCTTGATTCATCCGTTCGGTCTGGCCGTCCGTGATCGGGTGGAACGCCGTTGAGGGGTTCATTTCGGTCCCGAGAAGGCGATTTAACTCCTTCATGAATCCTGAAACGTATCTCGTGTCTCGGTCCGAGATAATCTTCCGCGGTATTCCGTGATATCTAATCACTCGATCTCGGGTCAACCGGGCCACTCCCTCGCTCGTCATCTCCATCGTGGTCGGTTCGGTGTGGATCATCTTTGAGAATGTATCCACCCAAACTTGAATAGCGTTAAATCCGTTGCTGTCTGGCAACGGTCTGATCATATCCATAGATATTATCTGCCAAGGCCCCTCGGCGATCTTGTGAGGGTTCAGCTTTCCCTGCTGATACCGCTGCACTCGCGTTCTCTGGCACGCCTCGCAAGATTTTACATATTTGGAAACCTGGTTGCCTATCCTAGGCCACCAATAATTACGCTCGATCATCTCCTGTGTTCTGTTCTCTCCGGGATGACCAAGCAGCGGGGGGTCGTGATGTAACCCGATAATCTTATCGCGAAGTTCCTCATTCCGAGGAACATATATAAGTCCGTTATAATAGATAACTCCGTCCTTCTTTTCCCATGCTTGTAACTTTTTCTCGAGCGCAAGCTTGACGCTCTTATCTATCTTTTTCTCCTTTATGATCTCTTCCAGTATCTCTGCCTCCGGGCCTTCGAGCGTTATGTCTTGTGCTCGGAAATGGTCGGGTTTTAGCATCACGACGTTTTCGTTGTCGCTTTTCCCTTGGTCGTGATCTGATCTCCGGGATAAGAGATCCGCCTTCTTGTTCAACGCTCCGGCCCGATGTTGCAGAGTGAAATCGTACTCCGCTAGCTCCGTGATCCATCGGGCTTGTCTCCGATTCAGCTTCTGCGGCTTCCGGAAGTACTCGAGGTTCTGGTGATCCGTCAGGACCTCGAATGTTTGCCGCGCTCCCATCAACATCTGTCTCCACTCGTCCAGGGCGAGCATGATCGCGAGCATCTCTTTGTCATAGATCTCGTAATTCCGCTCGGTCTCGTTCAGTCCGTGTGACTGGAACGCTACAGGGCGCCATTCTCCCTCCTGTTCCTGCTCCAATATCGCTCCCGTCGCTCCGTCTGATGCGTCCGCTTCTAGTCGGAATTTCCCGTGATCCGTCGGGAGCGCCAATACTACGTCATCGGCTATCCGGTCCTTCAGTTTCTGGAACGCGTCCTTCTGCTCCTGTCCCCACGAGAACCCCTCCTTCCCGGTCAGCCGTGTGAGCGGTTTCGCGACTTCGCTGTATCCCCTGACGAATCTCCGGTAGAAGTTGGTGAACCCCAAGAATGCCTGTGTTTGCTTAAGGTTCTTGGGTTCGGGCCATTCCATCACGCCTTTGATTTTGGCGGGATCCATTCTCATCGAGTTGTAGGAGATAATGACTCCCAGATACTCAATCTCGGTGCGTTCGAACTCGCACTTTTCTGGCTTGAGAAAGAGTTTGTGTTTCTGGAGCGTCTCCAACACTCGTTTGTTGATTGCCCTATGTTCCTCCAAATCTTTGGTGAAGATAAGGATATCGTCTAGGTAGACGATGACTTTTCCCTCGTTGATTAGATCTCTGAGGATGTCGTTCATCATCGTCTGGAATGTCGCCGGTGAGTTCGTCAGGCCGAAGAACATCACCAATGGCTCGAACAGGCCTCGATTGGTCCGGAAAGCCGCCTTCCACTCGTCTCCTTCCTTGATCCGTACATTGTTGTACCCCCAGCGTATGTCCAGCTTCGTGAAGTACTTTGCGCCGCGAAGCTTATTGACTAGCTCCGAGATAAGTGGAAGCGGATAGCGGTTTTTAATCGTCATCTCGTTGAGCTTCCGATAATCTTGTACGGGCCGCAAGCTGCCATCTTTCTTCTTGATAAAGAAGAATGCCGAGGCCATCGGTGACTTTGATGGCCGGATCCGTCCGCTCTTCAAGTTCTCTTCCAAGAACTCGTTGAGTTTTTCCTGCTCGACTACCGAGAGTGGGTATATCTTGCAATCTACAGCCTTTGATTCTGGCTTAAGTTCGATCGCGTGGTCCCATGGTCTCTTCTCAGGTAGTGAGTCGAACGATTCCTTGGCGAAGACTTTGACATAGTCGCGGTACTGCTCCGGGATCTTCTCCTCCGTCATCCGCTCTTTCTCACGGTTCCCCTCTTGCGCCATGCGCTGCGCCTGCGTCTCTTTGACCCGAAGGTCGATTGCCTCCGCAAAGTCCACCAGGAGTAAAGACTCCCCTTCCTCCAGCTCATTCGCTCTTCCTTCCCCGGCTCCGGATTCCGTCCCCTTCATGTTGCATTCGGGGGGGCATCGGCTGAAGAGTATTTTCTGCGCTCTCCAGTCGATTACGGGGTTGTGCTTGAACAACCAATCGTATCCGATGAACATCCGGGCCTTTCCTAGCCCGGTCACCAGGAAGCGATGCTTCTCCCGGTGTGGTCCAACCGCCATGATCAACTCAACGTAGTGAGTGATCTTGCCTCTGGCGTTGTCCGTCCCGTCCGCGTTGCGGGCGACGATGTGCGCTTCAAGCTCGTGGAGCTCGAAGTCTTCAGCCTTGGCATAATCTCGATCGATGCACGATGCTGTGCTTCCATTATCGAGAAGTGCCTTGACTGCGCGCGTCTTCCCGGTATCCAACGTGGTTATCTGGACGTTGACCAACATCTCGTGATGTTTCCGTTGCCTCTGATATTCCCTGAGCTCCTTCGCGAGCTTGTCCTCCGGTATGCCCATAGCCTTATGGGACAACCACTTCGCTGCCTTTAGCCCGGTCAAGCCGGCCGGTACCGTGGGCGCCTTCCCTTCCTTCTTCGGCGCTTCCTCCTTCGTTAAGGATTGAGCCGTCATGACATCGTCACCCTTTTTCGTCTCCGTATTTTTATCACTGGTTTGGATTCCAGGGGCCTTTTTGAAAGCGCTCCAGCGCTTGTTCGCTTCGTCCATTCTCTTGTTCTTTAAATTATTCTTCCGGTTCTGGTTCTCCAAGATACGTATTTTTTTGTTATTTTCTACACTAGCTACTAAGAAATCGTTTATGTTCTTTCGTAAGCTACTGTTTTCCTCCGAGTACATGTCATCATCCGTAACTACTGAGTCCGTGGTATCGTATGTATCTATATTTAAGTCCGAGAAGCGAACAGTCTTCGTAACCGGGGAAGGGGGCGCCGCTTTGGCCGCAAGCGGGGGCCCCTTTAAAAACCCTTCTCGCGGAGGGTGGCTGCCAGGGCCTGCAGGTCCTCCTGCGAGTAGTCGTCGGTCTTGATCGACCGGATATTAAACTTGTTCTTGCGAGGCTCCGGGCACTCGCGTTTCATGTGGCCTTCCTTGCCACAGTTATAGCATAAGAAGGGCTTGGCCGCCGCCTTAGCCCTGTCCACGTCCATGGCGTCGCCGCCTTTCGAGACCGGGATCTTCGTCCGGTCTGGTCCCTCGTTTTGTTGACGGGGTTGGGACGCCCCGGTGTTCTGTCTGGGCCCTGCCGGGGTCCAGAACATGTTTCCTTTTTGGAGCTTGCTGCGCTCCAGGATGCTGTTGATGACGAGCATCCGTTTCTTCAGTTCCCGGTACTCTCCGGGAATCTCGATTCCTCCGGCGTATAGGTTGCGCCGGACCTCCTCGTTGACGAGGGTCTCCAACAGTTGACACAGGAAGGTGTCAAAAGTTTTGTCTCCGGGTGTGTACCCGGCTTCCTCTGCAGTAAGCTCGAACTTCTGCAGAAAGTCGGCGAGGGAGTCTTTTCCCTGCCGAGTGTTGAGCAGGCGCAGGTGCGCCGTTTCCCTGACGTTCGTGTCCCTGAACGTCTTCTCGAGCTCAGCGATGAGCCCTTCGAATGTTGCTGCGGGGTGCAGCGTTCCGAAAGCGACATACTGTCGCTTCCAATTCCGTACCCAGTTTGAGGCCGGGCAAGCCTTTCCATCTTCCTCCCTCAATAACGAGAGGGTGAAGAATATCTTCGTGGATTCGAGCGTGAACTCGGATCCGTATGCCGCCACATAGGTTGTGAGGGCGTCGTACCAGGTATCCCACCTGGCCTTGTCGTTGCCGTCGAACAGCGGCGGGGTCTTTGCTAAGACTATTTTTGAGCCTTGTCTCGAGGCTGCGTTTTGGAGCATTCCTGTGAAGAACGTCCTTGGGGATGGGGGAGGTGGTGGCGATGGCGGTGTGGGTACTCTGGGGAGGGGTCGCGGTGGCGATCTAGGAATGAAGGGGGTCGGGGCGGGGTGGTAGCTTCCATCCGGTGATTGGAAGTAGAGTTGTTGGTAGGGCTGGGGTACGGGCCCTTGGTGCATGGGGGATCCTTGTCGGGACATGTCTGGTGCGGGCGGAGGGGTGGAGGCGTAGGTGATTTGGGTGAAGGTAGGAAAGGAAAGAAAGGTCTCTCCTGGTGGTGAGGCGGATCGGGCTCGGTCGTCTATCCACTCGTGGACGGAATCAGGGGTCGATGACCCGTTCGAGGGTACGCGGTATGTCGGCACTTTGCTACAACCCGCACGAAGCGGTTGGTGAAGTCGATGTGGTTTGTTGCTAACAGAACTACCCCGGGTCTTCTACGACACCCCCGGCGATAGCGAGGTAGCCTTCCCCGAAGGTCAAGCTAGCACTCCTGCGACTGCTATAGGGCTGGGGACGGTCTCAACGTTTCCCGTGGCCTAGCGTCTGTCTGTTCGAGTGAACCACGAACGATTGGCGCTGCAATTGTTTAACGTCGGTGTGGACGACGTGAATGTTGGTATGGGGGGAGTGGATCTTCAGGTAAGAGGCTGCCACGACGGCAGAAAGGGATAACTAGAAAGTGGGGGGATGGCGAGGAAAGGAGGTCGGTAGGGGCGGTACGAGGGTATGATGGGTAACCTTTTATTATGTCACAGTCAAGACTCAATCTCGTCCACTCTCGGTAAGATGAGAGGGATTGGGTAGTGAGATGTGTAGAGCTCGAAAGATGATGGAATAAAAGGTTAACTACTACAAGCGAAACACTACTCTACTTATACTGTTGGGTCGAACCCGTGTGAACTATGTACATATGGAAGTCTGTGTGTAAACGTCCCGTAGCCTCATGTCCGAATGTTCTTCAATGTTCCACAATGTTCTACGAGGATAAATATATCCGTGATGTCATACCTCGCCTTAACCGGCCATCTCCCAGTCCTCTCGGCTAATCCCGACATCGTTGTCGTCATCGATATATATAGTCTGGGCGCTTATGATCTTGGGCGTCAAGATAGGGGATGTCGGCGTTGTCTCGATTAGATTAGATTTGGCATCGAATCGTGACATAAACCTATGAATCACACTGTTGAGTTTGGTGGATATTTGAATTTTTGAGGCTGCATCAGTGCACTCTTGACTTTCCGCCTCAGATCACAGTCCCGATCTGGTAATTTGATGGCGGCAAGATTTGCGGCAATTTCAAGCTCCGCTCACGTCAAACAATGTCAGCCACAAACAATGAGCCAGCATCATGATTCTCCTTCCTGCCACCAATCTCGTTGCTCGCCGCACCCGCCGCACGTCGCCAACGCGCATTTACCCGCCATTGTCATTCAACACCGATGTCCCTGACGCCTACGACCCGCTTTTGAGGAGTATTATAAGCCGTGTTCCCGTCGTGGTAGGTCTGTACACTCCCGCATCATCGTCGTAACTACGTTCCACGCCAGCCAAACCGTGTCCCAGCCCCCGCCCTCCACCACATCCGTAACCAAAAACAGAAAGACGGGCGCAATCACGGGCGGCGTCGTTGTTCTTCACCAAGTGCGCGCGCAAGGCGGAGTTTGACGGGAACTTCGACCCAGGGCTGATCATGGGGGGCGTGACGCTGCCCATGATGGGGGGCGGGCTGACGCCGATGAGCGAGGCAGGCAGGATGGGGATGCGGCAGCGGAGCACGAATAGAACGGGCGGCTTGCGGGGATGAGCGTGGGCGGGGGTGTCGTCACGCCGTTCATGGCCGACGTCGGCGGGGCGGCCGCGTACCCGCACCAGCAGCAAATGAAGGATGTGAATAGATGCATGTATTACTTCAATAGCACTTAATTCAATCATTGCTCCCTTTCTGCTGTATTGCAATACTCAGCCTAGCTACATTTTCTTGCTGCACGGTGCACGCCTTGTTAGCAATGTGGGCGGTGCTTGGTCATCGGCATCGGCGGCAAAGATCCACGGCAAGCTTGTGGTGCCGCCATCAAATTACCAGATCGGGACTGTGATCTGAGGCGGAATTTAAGCAAGTGCATCAGTAAGGGAATGGTAGTTACTTTGCCTCCACAATTCAGACCACACTCAATCACCACTGATGCAGGTAAAATAAATAAATAGGGAGGCTACATACTGGACAAAAGGCTATGATCTGACATGGCATGCTGTGCACACCAAGAACAGGTGGGTATGTATTTGTCCAAATATGGGTGGAGCTGTGGAAAGTTGAAGAGAAAGAACAACAAGATTGAAACACAAACCTGACTATCCAATATCCAGAATACAATTCAAACCAACACTCTATGCCTCCCCTTATCCCAAAAGTCACTTCCTTGAGCCAATTTGTTCTCTTCTTCCTCCCTCCTCCTCCTCAGTGATGTATGCCTCCTCCAGTGCATCAACAGGTACATGCAATTCTGAAAGGTGTTGAAGTTGTTCCTCATACTTGGCCAGAATGGCAGAGTCAACATCTTCAATCTTTGTATCAATCTTGATTACATCCTTCATCTGGGAGGACCTTTCAAACAAGGGCCTGGCTGTCTTCCACAATTCAATTGCTTTAATGACCTCTCCACGATTATTCAGTATATCACCAATTCGAACCATGCAATCTGCCCTCCAGCGATGGACATCCATGAATGTGAATCCATTAAGAGCAACATTGAATAGGTTGAGTGCTGTTTCATCATCACCTTGGGCAGAAAAAAATCTGGCCAAGGCATCGGAATGCTTGCATTGTCTGGCACTTCTCTTTGGACTTCAATGCAAGTCCCAGGAAGATCCCAGTCCATCGCAGTGTAGTTTGGATGTCATTCATTCTGGTGGAATGATCTCCAAGCCTTTCTAGACACAGGAGGGCCACATCAGTCTCCTGAGATGATACGAAACATTTCTCAAACATTGCATTCACAGTCCCAAGAGCACCATCTTTAAGACAGAGCTCAGCAGCTATATAATCACTGAAAGTGCCTAGCCGTCTGCCATGATACCCATACACTGCCTTTAAATGAGACTGAGTCATTTCTAGATTTTGGTGAATGATTTTTGAGTCAGCACCAGTAGTAATATCAATGAAAGCATTGTTCAAGTTTGCCAGGATGGCATAGTATGAAGTTGCCTGGCAGCTGGATGCAATGGCCACTTGCAGCTTGCGCGCTTCCAAATACTCAGATTTCACAAGGTGTATCTCAGCCTGGAGATTTAGGATGGAAAGATTCAATGCACTTTGTTGGTGACCAAGAGTAGCCAGGATGTGTTTGGATTTTTGCAGAAGATGTTGAGCATGCTGATAGTTTGCCAAATATATGTGACTTGTTCCTTGAAAGCGGAGAGACCAAGCTTGTCCATAGATGTCCCCTATGTGCTCAGCATATCTATATGCCTCCTTGGCATGTGTTATTGCACTCAAGGGCTTTCCGGTGACAATAAGGATGCCACATATGCTGGCCAAAGCATGGTAGCCAACAATAGTAGGGTATCCAGTACTTTCTGCCAGAGAATATGCTGTTTGATAATACTGCAGGGCTCCTGTTAAATCTGACTTTGTATACTGGAAATACCATCCCAAAGCACGGTACCATCTGCCTGGTGATAAATTAGTTAGGTGAAGACAAGGACTGTGATTGTGTCTTACTCTGTTCCAGTGGATCTTTTGATGTGAAATGCTGAGTGCCTAAGGTGATGTCACTATTGAGATCCTGGTCAGGCAAATATTCCGAAGTTTCCAATAGCTGGATGAGATATTCCCCAAAGATTTGATTGTTTTTCCAATGCAGCATTTGCCCAGAAAGCTGGAGCAAAAGGGGTGAATATGTGTCTTGAACCCGACCATAGAAGTGATTGAGAAACAGGATGCTCCTCAAATTCTGGACAACATCAGGCCCCTCTGGTTGAAGCCCATCATGGAGGACAGTGTTGAAGTTGCCCAAATTTCCTGAAATTTGAGGGAGTATATCTGTTACATTGAGATTCTTGAATTGGTGCCAAAGATCAAGAATTTGATGGAAGTGTTCCCGTAGCTTTAGCTTCAAGGCATCTGCAGGAGGATGAATGCGAAGGATATGTTCTCGGATAGGAACCAGAACTTTGAGGTGCTGATCCTGTGCAACAAAGGCAAGGGCTGTTTGAATCAGAGTAGCCTTGCAAGACAGAATATCAGGGATTGGCAGTTTGGCCTGCACCAAATTGGCATCTGCAAGCCCATCTGGTAGCATGGACAGAATACTGAGCAACTCCTGAGCACCTGGGGTCATACGGGAGCTGGTGTATGACAACATGATGGATATATCCAGGCTCGATCTCTGGTCATACCCATCTGAAAGCATCCGAGTACTTTCCAATTTCCAACAAGAAAGTGCCTTGGCACATCCCTCAGAACCAGCAACACTTGCAATAAGGCTGACTGCCAGTGGAAGATTCCCTGTCAGTCCAATGAGTTCTTCGATGCTGGCATCATCATGGCCATCATCAGCAACTTCAATGAAGGTCTGCCGAGCAGCCACATTTGAAAGTGGCTTGAGAGGGGCCAGGAAGGGGTGGGTCCATTTGACTTTACTTGGGTGCTCAGCACCTCTCAGAGTGATCTACAGGAAGTTCAATGTATAATTTGATAAACTTGCAAACATTCCTCACCATGAGGCCCAAATGGGGGGCATCAGTCAGAAGAGATAGAAACTCCTCAACTTCAGAGCGAGCTGCAAGGGCTTCCCATGGTGTTTCCAGATTATCTAAGACGAGAAGGGAAGGGGGTGCATGGGCAAAATAATGTGCAATTCTTTTTGGCAGGTTTGAGCCCCTCTCCAACCCAATATGTTCTGCAATTGTCACTGCCAGCTCAGTGCAAGTGGGGCTTGAGTGACATGGAACAAAGTATCGATGTGAATACTTGGCTTCCACTTGTGGACTGTGGAGGGCTGCTGTGGCGAGGCTGGTCTTTCCCATGCCTCCTGCACCAAGAATAGCAATGTGGGCAGAATCCTGTATGAGAATATTCACCACATCCTGGAGCTCTGATTCACGGCCATGGAAGATTTGTGGGCAGGGTGGAAGTAGACCAAAAGATCCTGAGCTGTTCAAGACCTTTAGCAAGATTGATGGTGTTTGCAGGTTTGGCTCACCTATTATTCTTCAAACTTGCCAGAGTTCCTGCCATCTAACAACCATGAGCTACAAATGTCAATGGTCATACTTTGCTACTCACTGAGGAGCGATCAGATCTGGTGAGGGCAGAGTCTTTCTCCAACAGGGCAACAAGCTCTTCATGTTGTTCCTTGGCATCCTTTTTCATCTGCCCCATTTGAGACAAGGTTGAACCTGTAACATGAGCCTGAAATGATTTGAATGTGCACTGAAACACATTTTATCTGATATACCTTAAACAGTCCAATCATCTGGCTGAGCTCTTGCTTGCATCTTTCCACTTTTTCTCTGGCCTCAGGCTGTCTGAAAAGTCCCTTTATTTTTCCTAGAGTGCCTTTTTGTTGCCCATTCAGAACCGTGAACAACTTTTGAAGTGCCCTGGTGTAAAATATTATATGAATGCAATATCATCATCAAATGGGACTCACTCTGTGAATTTTGCAATGTCATATAAGAGCACAGTTGGAAGGACACCCTTGATTTCTGAAGTTGAATGAAGCTGGACAATGATACACAGGATTTCGTGAATCTGCTCCATAATCTCCACATGATCTTCCTTGTTCGATCTGGTTGTCTATTCTTTTTTGTTGAATATTGTGCCAATCACCATAGAATTGGATCACCTCGATACACTTCAAAATTGAAAAGGACAACGCGGCAGTTGAGCAAAGGAATGGAACTTGAGCTGTTTCTCCGATATTCTCGGCAGTAGTAGCAGCCAGGGTGGTATATTGAATAAGGTTGTTGAAGTTTGCAGTAGTAGGCATAGTGGATGTTGTTGATGGGAGGGGTGCACGTCATCTGAGTGTATATATCTGTTGCAGTGTTTGTCCCACAGATACTCTTCTATGTGCATTCTCAGCATCGTGTGAACATACGCGCAGGTATAGATATCCGTTAATCCTCCGCACCGTTGATGTGTTCCGCACCAAAAATAAACCTTCAGTTAGATAACATTAGCCATCTGAGCTTCGGGCCAACCTGTCCTCGCTGCATCATCCATATTTTTAGTAAGCTTTAGTGTATTGCCTCGCAACTGCATGAAGCTCAGTACAACACCTATAACAAGGAAAGTACACGGAGCATGGGTAAATAATCTGCCAAACCCCAGCATTCTGGAAGAGTGCGGGATGCGGAAAAGAAGCAATGTCCTCACACGGCCTCAGAAGCCGCGGCTGCCAACATGGCCAGCGAAACCAAGTCCCATGCCCATGGACCCGGGTAATCATCTTCTAAAAAAAGAGTCTGAGAAAAAGAATACAGGTAAGGGTAAGATCCTCTGAGTTTTTAATAGGTAGGTTCTGAAATTCAGAAACTCGAATTTAGAGGTAAAACGGCGGTACACGACGGGTCCTGCGAGATGCGAGAAAGAGGCGGGAATTATATTGTTGTATGAAATACAGGAATACTAAAAATGAGCAGTACATTTACTCAGGCCCTGTTCGGGATCCCGAATTGCTAATTTTTGTCTGGCTATCTACCAAGTCACATCAGGTCACTTGTCATGTCATTCTCTCGGCAGTCCGGCAATATTAAATTGCCGCAATCCCAACTCGCCACCCTTCGCCACCAGATCATCCCGCCCATATCCCGCCATCATCGATGTTCAGATGTTTCTCGATACGGAGACCTCATTTGAGGGCGCACTCAGCGCACTTAATTTCAGATAGATTTTAAATGTATTTTTGTATAGTCGACTGTATTTCTCCATGAGCAAGAGCGAGCAGAAAGAGGGCGGCGGGACTGTGGTGCACGCAACACGATGACAAGAAGAAACTGATGTGCAAAGCTGTGCTCGGGGAGATCCAATCACAGTCTAGACCAGAGTGACTGATGATGACTGCCTTATGGGGGGGAAAATTAGTACATATTTGAGATTTTAATTCGGGATCCTGAAAGGGCCTCAGTGAAAAGATAATTCTCAGATCGCTCAATAATTTTCACGAGTGTTGGTAATCTGGCCAAAAAAACTCACATAGACTCCCACTGTATAACCTCTCCCCAGGCTCAGTATACCTGTAATCGAGTTGAGTTGTGTAGCCCGCACCGCCCCGCACCCTCACGTAAACAACAGCTCATGGCTGCGCTAGCTCCGCTCGTCCATCGCCGTGCACCACGCCCACAAGCTTTTTCAAGGAGCCACATCACCTGTGCGGAAGAATACAACATGAGCTGTGAAAACACTGAGCAGAGAGCTGAGACGAAGGAATTGAAGCCCGAGAAGAATGGAAGGGGGATGCAAATGAAGAGGAATTTAGCCAAACCCAAAAAAAAAAAAAATTGAGCTTCACTTGAGTAAGAAGAGGGTGAGTGAGCAGCCATAAACGACAGGCTCCTGGGAGAAAGAAGTGGGAATTGTCTTGCGGTTAAAGGGATACAGTCTAGAAGAAAAAAATAGAGGAATGGGGGGGAGGGGATTACTCAGTGGACAAATAACTCAACTCAGATCGCTCCATAATTCGCGCGAGTTTGCTTCTAGTTCTTTTTTTTTTTTTTTCACTCGGCACGAAACAGTTCTAGACATCGGTCGGTAATATTGATGTGATTCCCGGAGTAGAATGCCTACGTTGAGCATCTTAAGAGAATTCACGCCCGGTGGTTTGATAGTTTATACTTCATTATACCAGGTCACAGGCACGCAAAAAGGTCTTCGCGTGGAATATAGCACTCGCTTTCATTGATGTGATTCCTGAAACAGGTCTAGGATGCTGAGGAGCGAGTAGACCTTGAGTTGAGTGTGATTTTAAGTATACTTCATTATACCAGGTCACAAGTGCATAAAAAGGTCTTCATGGAGTGTGAGACTCGCTTCCATTGATTAATAGGTGGGTGAGATATTTCTAATGAGAGACCTCCATTCGAATCCGCCAGAAGACATAGCCGCGAATTGCTGATTTCCTAGACCTGTGCTGAATTTCCTCTCGTGGTCAACAGAGGGGACACGGTGCCTCTCATGAGTGCAAGAGGGACATTAGTATTTATCTGAACTCTTAGAGAAGAAAGAATTGCAAATTTAGAACGGACGAAGAGGCTGAGGGTAAAAAGAGGGAAATTTGATTTTCGGAGATGGGATTTGTATGGTTCTGCCTTCAATTGTTTCCCAAAAATCTCAAAAGTCAGTGCAGGCCAAAACTGTGCTGCCAGTGCCGTTGAAATTGGTATCTGAGGGCATGATAATGTTTGCAGTTAACACCGACACTCGAGTTGGTGGCCCCAATCTAAATTTTTTTCGTACTCTTCACGGCTCCCAAGAGCCCAGTAAATCAATTTCCTTCGGCACGTTTGCCTGAGTGTTTGCACATATTTGTGCCCACGGGACCGCGAATCTGAGTCGCACGCCACGTTGCTCATTCCTCTCGAGAGTCGAGAGTCGCAAACCTCGGTGAATCTCCACGCGGTATTCTCAAGCACGGCAATTCCAACTTGAACGCCATCGCACCGCAGTCTGGATGCCTGCATGATCCTGGTCCTTCCACGAGTCCGTTATTTGCAAGTCGGCGTCGCTGGGCTCAGGATCATGAAATCTTCGGGCAAACTGACTGATGTTCGCACTAATTTCCGAAGCGCGGCGATCATCAAGCGAAGTCTCTGGGACCGTAGAACCGCTACAGCTATCCGCGGACCCCAGTTTGCTCCTGAAATCCTGCTTATTTTCTCATCGCGATGCTCATACCAGTTGTGTTTTCAGACCGGAGTGATCTAGGCTGGCCCACATCCTTGGGACTTTAACCACACTTTGCTTGGATGCATTTCGGTCTTGGATAAGCCATGTGGCATGGGATCCATATCTAACCAATAAGCGCGCGCCAAAAAAACACAACAGCACTCGACGGCTTTCCCTGCCCGTCTTGGCTTACCTCCCTCCATTCACCTTGTTGTCGAATGAGCCACAACATTTCATTTCGGATCCAATTATGATGACGAATATTAAGCGCGCGCCAAAAAAGCGCAACAGCTTTGGATGCAATCCCCATGCCCTGACACTGCCCGCCGTCGCCTCCCTCCCTCCCTCCCTCCCTCCCCCCCCCCCGCCTTGTCGTCGTCCTCGCCTTGCTCCCCTGCTCGAATGCCTGCGCCAACCCGTCTCGCTGAAGCTTCAGCCAACGCACGCCAGTTGTGCACTATCTGCCAGACCGACCCTCTAATGAGTGTTTATCAACCCATCGCGATCTCAGCGCTGCAAATATGCGGCGCGGCGGGCTCCGTACGTCTTACTTCGCTCCAGTTCCAACATCCGTACTGACGGTAATACAGAGCACGGACAAGAAATTACTGAAGCTCGCGCTGTATGCCGTCGACAAGACCGCGCTGTTGTTAAACAGAAGCCCCGTTGGGCCGATAGCACGGGAGTTCCTTGCACTTCTGGAGGCATACGAAAGGTATAGTTCTCGCCTCGAGCTACCCAGCGCTCGCTGCTGATTTTTCGTCGCAGGATTCTGGATAGCATCAAGCGCCATATCGAGAATGCGCAGATATCGACGAATAAATGGGGGAATTTGTTTTCACGAAATAGAACGTCTTCACGCTTGAAGAATGGGCTTAAAAGCCAGCTCAAAACCATGGTGCGTGGCCCAGCATGTCTGACTATTGCGATAAATTAAATATCCGAATAAAGCGTCTCACTGAAGGACCATCTTCCCTCGCAATTCCCACCCGCGCGGATAATGCCGTGGAGATCCTCTCTGCTAGCCTCCGTGCCTCTACGATTATATGTGAGGCTCCGCTGCTCAATTTCCTGAAGCCGATCATTGGGATCGCGGCATTGATCTGTGAAACGGCCAAGGTGAGTAAATATATTTGACCAGTGATGAATCTGCTAACCGAACCCGCAGACCGTGAAATCCAATCGCGACGCTGCGGAAGAGCTCGCGAAACACGCTATTAACGTGACGAATTGCGTTGTGCAGCGAGCTTTGAAGCACGAAATATTTTCGGATACAAACGAAGATGCCTTGAATATTCTGAAAGGGTGCGTTTGAATTATATTTAAAGATTCCAATGAGGCCTGAATTTTTTCTAGGGCATTGGAAGACGTCCATTCATACCTTACGTTCCTCAATAAACGTCGACACGCAATATCGTGGCTGTTAGCAGCACAAGAGAAAGATCGAGTTGTGCAGTTGAATGCCGGTTTGGACTGGGCATTGAGTTTATTCACGGTGCGTGCATCCTGCAACTCCAGACGCTGAATATTCATTTCATTTCAGACCACCTGTGTCCTCTCGTCCAACGAATGCGTCCGATCGAACACCATTCAGCTGGACGTTCTAGCATCGACAGTCAAGCAGCTTGATGGCGAGATGTCGCAGAATTTCGCGGTGAGTCCGACTTGGCCGCCATTTCGCCGGTTACTGATCTGACCGCAGGCACTGCATCTGCAGCTGAAGAGGTCCGCTGGTTCGGAGAAAGCAACTTGGGCTGTGTAAGTGCACTGCTGTATCGTTCTCGAATACTGATGTTGAGACATATTTAGTCCACTTGCTTTTTTTTTTTAGACTTTGGCTTGACGTGACAATCATCCCCACACAGCTGCGATTATGGACCGCCTCATGTGTCAACGCCAGGTGGCGGTTCTTAATATAGGATAGGATATATTTTTTATATAGCACTTCGACTACAAAGGTCCCCGCAAATATAAAATAAACTCGTGACAAATACTTGGAATGGCATTTTTGAAATAAAGACCCTCACTAGGGTCATACACAGTACAGATTTGGGGCCTGATTTGAGCTGGATTTAAGCTGGATTTCAAACTGAATTTAAGCCAGGTAACGGTGTGACTGAGCCCGGCGGATTTCGGCAGCCTGCATCGCATCAATTGATAATCATTTCGGCAGCCCTCACTGCATCAATTAATTAATAATTGATGGAATTTTTTGTCGCGTCTCTTGCCTTTTCCTCGCTCGCTCCCGCTACGTACCATGTCGGAGAAACAGCCCATCAAAGCATGCCTTTTGGTTGCCCAAGCGGACCTGAAGAAGAAGCAAAAGAAGGCACCCAAGTACGGTTCCCTCTATCTGATAACACTCTTGACTTTCCGCCTCAGATCACAGTCCCGATCTGGTAATTTGATGGCGGCAAGATTTGCGGCACTTTCAAGCTCCGCTCACGTCAAACAATGTCAGCCACACAATGAGCCAGCATTCTCTCTTCCTGCCACCAATCTCGTCGCTCGCCGCACCCGCCGCACGTCGCCAACACGCCTTCGTCCGCCATGGTCCTGCAACGCCGATGTCCCCGACGCTTATGACCCGCTTTTGAGAAGTATAAGCGGCGCGTGGGCACGTGCATACGATGGGTGGCCGTAGCGGCGCGTCCGTCGTGTTTCGGGACGAAGGGGCGTTACAGCTGCGACACGGCACGGCACTCCTTCCGCTTCCGTGCGCCGTTTTTCGCTATGCGAGTACCTGCCGGGCCTTTGCGTGCAGAGTGGGCTGAATGGCGGAGGGATAGACCGGACGCGACTTGTTTGTCTCTTCGCGTTATTGCCGCTACGTAGGTGCTCTCCTGTGCCGCCGCGCGATCGTGGCACTCTTCCACGCTGCTGCGCGCGATTATGGTCCTCTGGCTGTCTGTCCACTTCTGCATTGTCGTCATAACCACGTTCCATGCCAGCCAAACCGTGTCCCAGCCCCCGCCCTCCACCACACCCATAACCAAAAACAGCAAGACGGGTGCGATCGCGGGCGGCGTCGTCGTTCTTCACCAAGCGCGCATGCGAGCGCAAGCGCGAGGCGGAGTTTGACGGGAACTTCGACCCAGGGCGGATCGTGGGGGGTGCGACGCTGCCCATGATGGGGGGCGTGGGGGGCGGGGACGCGGGGCTGACGCCGATGAGCGAGGCAGGCGGGATGGGGATGCGGCGGCGGAGCGCGAATGGGGCGGAAGACGAGGACGAGGGGGCGGGCGGCTTGCAGGGACGAGCGTGGGCGGGGGCGTCGTCACGCAGTTCATGGCCGACGTCGGCGGGGCGGCCGCATACCCGCACCAGTAGCATTATGGGGGGCAGCCGTATGCGCCGCCCACCAGGCGTACCAGCAGCAAATGAAGGATGTGAACAGATGCATGTATTACTTCAATAGCTCTTAATTCAATTATTGCTCCCTTTCTGCTGTATTGCAATACTCAGCCTAGCTTAGTAGCTACATTTTCTTGCTACACAACTTGTTAGAAATGTGGGCGGAGCTTGGTCATCGGCATCGGCGGCAAAGATCCACGGCAAGCTTGTGGTGCCGCCATCAAATTACCGGATCGGGACTGTGATCTGAGGCGGAATTTAAGCAACTATCTGATAACGCGTCCATAACGCGTGATAACGTGTCCATAACCCCTCCTTAATTAGTTTTAGTTTAAGCAGAAGCCGTCCACGTGAGTGATTATCAGATGATCATCAAACTCTTGGCGGATGGCCGATGTGCCGCGCTGGATTTCGCTGATTTCGCTGATTTCGCTGATTTCGGAGGAGCGAGCAGAGTTGAATCCGTGTCACGCTTCTGGCTAAATCCCTTTTGAAATCCAGCTTAAATCCAGCTCAAATCGGGCCCCAAATCTGTACTGTGTATGACCCTACTGACACAACTCGCGCACCCCAGTAGGCGGCGCAAACAAGAGTAAACACTTCTAAGTCCTCCACTATGACAATTGAAGCCCATTCTCCACATTACTCCAGCCCGCTATAAAGTAAACTGACTGGCATTCATCAAGCTCCCGTTCGCCAGCAAAGAACAAGATGATGCGTACACGCGGCTTGAGGGAGAGAGTACCGGCCCCGATGGAAAGGAGGCCTTGGAGCGCTTCGTCGAGGCGCGGACGGCGCTGGTCGCCGAGGCCGAGCGCGTGTGTTGTCCTCCTCGTCGTACTCCATACCGCTGACACGCCCCACAGCTCGCAGAGGACTGCGACAGCTGGTCGCAGGACTTGTCGCGGCGCTACCTGGACGACGGTCGCACGCAGGGGGCGCGCGTCTTGAAGAGGTCAGTTACTGCCATTGTTTTTTTTTGAATCTATATGTCCCATTCGACGTCGTCTATCCCATTGACGCTGTTCGCCGGTCGTTCATGCACCGTCGCTCGTTCGTACACTCACCCCTCGCCTTCTTTATCATCCCCTCACCCTCGTCCTTGCTCGCCCACCCCCCGACTTATGATCCACCCGCCCTCATGCTTGCTTGCTCGCCCACCCCTCGTCTTACTTATGATCCATCCACTCACGCTCGTTTTTACTCGCCCACCCACCCCTCGTCTTTACTCGCTCGCTCACCCCTCCCGCAGCGCCACCAAGCGCCTCATCGCCGCCGACCACGCGCCCGCAGACGTCACCGAGGGCTCGTACAGCATCATGAACAGCCCATACCTCGACAAGATCCCGCGCCTCACGTCGAAGCGTGCGTTATTCCCTTCCTTCCTCTCGTTTTCTTGTCCGTTTTCGCGTCGTCGTCGTTCCTCTCCTTTTTTTCGCGTCGTCCTTCTTCGCTTTTCCCGTTAAAATTCGTTCCCCTCCCCACCCCCACCGCTGCACCGCCCCGTCCGCTCTTTCCCTTCTTCCCACCCACCGCTCTCCATCCTACGCTTACTTTTCGCTCCCGCCCTCCTTTCATCCCCGCGTGCCATCCCCGTGGCTTGTTCCCGGCGTGCGTATCCCCGCGCCGCGTTGCGTGCCCATCCGCGTGCGGACATGTGTGCGGGGGTACTCATCCTCCGCCGCGTAGACTCGTCGATGCTGTGCCGCACATCCGCCCTCCCACCACGCACGCCTCCGAGTCTCCCTCCCTCCCTACCCACCACACCCTCTTGCCCTCCCTTGGAGCGCCCGTTCTTTCCCTCCCCCCCCTACCGTTCGCTCACCCCACCCCCACAGGCTACAACAAAGCCCTCCCGCACCTCCTCCCCATCCTCCACGCCGCGCACTCCGCCCGCCTCTCCCGCCGGCGCGCCACGCTGCAGAAGACCGTCCTCACCGCCTCGCAGGCCGCGTGCGCCGCGGCGCCGCCTGGTGCGTGGGCGTACTGGCTGCGGGGGTACACGCTGCAGGCGTGGGCGCCGCGGCGCGCGCTGGTGGACGACGAGCTGGCGAAGGAGGAGGCGGAGGAGCTCGCGGGGGCGTGCGGCGGATGCGGCGGTAGATGCGGGGGAGGCGGCGGCGCAAGGGGAGCGGCGCATCGCGGCTGCGGTGGCGCAGCACGTCCCGGGGCTCGTGGAAGCGTGGCGCGCGGAGCGGAAGCGGCAGCTCGTGGAGCTGCTGCCGTGCGCGGGGGAGCTGGAGGACGCTGCGGATCCGGCGCGGGGCGGTGCGTGTGGGGATGCGGATGCGGATGCGGATGTGGGCGGGGCGAAGGGTGCGGATGCGCGTGCAGCTGGCGCTGACGATGTGCTGCGTCTCGACCTCGCGACGAGCGTGTTCACGTGCCTCGGGTCGTGGGTGCCCGGCACGCGCGTACACGAGCTAATGGGAGAATCGGCTGCACCACGAGCCAGAGGGCGCGCGCGCGGCGGCGGTTCTTGTGCGGCTTGCGGGGCACGATCCGGCGAGCACGAGCGCCGCGGAGATGGATAAGGTGGGCGCGGTATGTGTGCGGGGGTGCGCGGTGCAGGCGCGGGGGGGCGTGAGGGGGAGGAAGGCGCTGACGTGGCGGGAGGGCGTGCTGCATGCGGTGGAGGTGGCAAGGGGTGCGGAGCCGGGGCATGCGGAGGGCGCAGGGTGGGCGGTGCTGTCGCGCGAGTGCGCGACGGACGTAAGGAGGCGGGAGCGCGCGGACGCGGCGCACATAGACAGGGCGTGGGTGTGCACACTGCGCGGCACACTTCGACAAGCACGTTCTGCGGGAGGAAGCGCGGCGGCATGTGCTGGAGGCGTGAGTGGCGCTTGCCTATTTATTTCCTTCCGCGCTGCGTACTGATATCTCCGCGCTGCAGACACGCGATCCCGCGCCCGGTCCAAGACTCGCACTTCATGTTCTTCCCCGGCGCGGAGCGCACGCTGCGCGTCGCAGCGCTGCTGTCCGAGAAGGGGTTCGTCGCGGAGTATCGGTGCGCGCACTGCGTGGACGTGCTCCCGCACGTCGTGCGGCTGTTCTCAATGCGCGCGCTCGAGCGGCACGTGTGTGATAAGTGAGTCGGTCTTCGTTCTTCTCTCATCTCCCGTATTGTACATCCGTCTTTCTGCGTCGTTCTTCGTTTAACCCTTCGTCTCTCCAACTCCGTTAACTAATACATCTTGTGTTAGTAGCTAGCGCGGTGGATCCTACGCCGGCGCCGCTGGATGCTCTAACTGAGTGAGCCGAGGCGGTCCCCAGCCGGAATCAACTGGGGAGGCTCGACCTGTTTATCGGCGGTGCATTATTATTTACTTCTTTGTGTTTGTACCGACTGGTCGATTGATGTTAGCTGAGGCAAGACGAGCTTGCGAGTCTGCCTCAGTGTTAGGCAAGGTAGATTAGATTAGATAGGACCATCATGTACAGCCACCCATCATTGCTCTTTGCTCCTGCCCGTCTACGCGTCGTACCAAAGACCTCTCTCTTCCTTGCGTCTACGCACTCGTATCCACTCAATTCTTTTGCCCCACCCTCCCATCCCTGTTCTTTTGTAGCTCACGCTAGGGTAGCTACGGGTCTCGCTTCACATTTCATCCCTGACCCGGGTTGCCCTCTGCGTACGGGTTTGGCCGTGTCCGCTAGCCGTCTTTTCCCGCCTCGGAAAATCCCGCATCAGCCTTTTTGGCTATGCTCATTTTCCCCGAGTCGGGCGGCCACGACCAAGCCCCCACACCCACACACACTCTCACTACGTTCCGCGGGCCCCTAGGCAGACACCTACGCAGACCTACGCAGACCTACGCTCAGTTTGTCTAACTGAGCGTAGGTCTGCGTAGGTCTGCGTAGCTCCCTAGGCACAGCCCTAGGCACAGCTAGGCACAGCTAGGCAGATCTGCCTAGCCGTCTAGGCAGACCTACCCAGACCTACGCTAACATAGGCACAGCTATGCCTAGGAGGCTGCGGAACGTAGTGTCTCGCTTCACATCCCTATATCAGCATTCCGTGAATATCTAGAATATTCACTATATATCTAGATATTCACTCTTCCTTTCATCTCCCAGGTCCGACGGACTAATCGGCATCTACCTTGCCGGAACGATATCAATTTAAAATTGCAGCGCAAAATTTTTCTTGGCTGTTTGGGTTTGTTTACTTGCCCCTAGCTGTTTTTTAAACCAATGTTCGCCCAAAGGGCAAAGCCTTTAAACCATAAAGGCCTTTGAAAGACCTTCATGAAGGAATCCGCTGTGTCCACTGAAGTCTAGGCATTCATGTCTGGGGCCACGGTCCAGCCGCTCGCCGGCGGCGCAACTGGAATAGGATATTTTCCGGTAGGCTGTTCGTTCATACCAATAGTCTGCACCGTTGCCACAAGTATTTTCGTTGGCCAAGGGTTGTGCTCCTGGATAGAGAACGCATTTTCCGTCTTCTTTATAGTGGTTGAACTCGCTGCGAGCTCATTAGAAGGTTGATTTGATGACTTGGGAGAAGAACAGACCATTCGAAGTCCGCAGGAGTACATATACAGTTCCTCTCGATGCGCTCTGTTGCCTTTGGCTGGTCGCCAACGACACAGTTTCTGTCCCGCACACGACGATGATAGAGAGTCTTAGCGGAAGAACGTGAGTCTTAGGGACAGAGATGAAGGACGAGATAAATAAGTACCTGTCGCCCAAATAGACACTGCTCTTGATGCTCCTCACTAGGACTCCACAGCTCGAAATCGTCATGGCCAGGATTGTCGATGCTTAAAACACCTATATCATTCCTTCCATCAGTATCGCCATCAAGACCGCATGATAAGACGTCCATACACTGCTTCCAGGTCAGAGCCGTAAAGTCGAGGTGGACGGCAATATCCGTGGTTGCATGAGCGGCTCTTGCAATCAGGATGAACCGGCGGCTGGTGTCCATCGGGACGGTCAAAATTGACAGCACCCGCAACTTCTCCTCTGAGAATTTGTACGAGCGCCAGTTCATCCCCTCGTCTGTGCTAAACAAAACATGGTCCGTGGGCTCTTCGTCGTTGGCCATCACCAGTATCGACCCAGAGTCGCCAAACTTCCACAGATGCGCATCCTTGTGCACTTCCTCCCAGGTGATTCCGGCATCACGACTCAGGAAGGTGTCGCATTGCTCGTATGGAGCAAGAGTCTCGCCCACGTTCCCGACAGCGATGATCAGGCCAACGATGGATGAACTGCTGTAGGTCGCGCGAGGGTCTCTTCGTTCGGTATATCCATGAACATGCAGCGCACATTTGGTGCTGCTGCACTCATATTTGTTACCCTGGGAGTCGATCAGCGGGGGAGTGAGTGGCTTCCAAGAGCCGCCTGGAATAAGAATCGCTTAGTTATTTAGTTCCCTTAGCGCAAGTAGACCAACCGTCATTGTGAGTAATCCTCGACTGCAGTGACTTGCGACCTGTAATGAGGGCTTCCTGCGTATTAGACACGACGTTGATCAAAGCAATCCCGTCCAGGCCGATCATCTTCTCAAAATCGACGAAGCCCTTCTCGTTTCGGTTTACATTCTCAATGGACAAGCCGAAGTAGGTCCCGTTAGAGTTGGACTTGAGAATGCTGCCCCAGTAAGGACTGGGATACTCAGACATGGTCATGTGGAGAAAAAGTGAGCCAATGCTCGATTCCAGAACGGTGTAGGCCTTGTAAAGGAAATTAGATTACCAAGGGAGAAAGGGGAGCAATACGAACGTGAGTTTCGGGGTGCATATTGGGAGGGAACATTCCCGTGGCGAACCTGACACCATCAAGAGAAACCTGCAGATCCAACGAGCGCTTCTCCGGCAACAGCTACAGAAGGCAACATGTCAACAACCGGACTCGGAATATACAAGAGCACCTCACTTGTGCCACGACCAAAAATTCTGAGAATTTAGCAAAACTAACGACATTCTCGAACAGCTTGGTCTTCTTGGAAAAGTAACTGGACCCTTCTACGAGCGAGAGAGGATTTTCCCCTTGGAATAGTCTTTGATCCCCCCTCTTGTCGCGGTATGACTCGCACAAGATCTCCGTGGGATCCGCATCGAGCTTGGCATCTTTCCCCCATACGCAATTCACCACATATTTCTCCACGTAAGTCCATTGACGGCCATTATCACGCGAATATTGTGCTTCAGCGTGGCAGTTCTGTTGACCTCCGTGACAATCCTTGTTTCCTATCCAAATGATCTTATCCGAATCGGTATGGAATCGGAGCACCTGTGCACGGAATGAGTTAGGTGGACTCGGTGCCGTCTGCTGATTCCAGGTGCGTCCACTGTCAGTGGTGGTGTAGAACTTCTCCGTGTTGGTGAGAAGGTATGCGCGACCGGAGCTGTATTTGTGGTGATAAAAACCCATGAAATGCTCCTCTGGGTACTTCTGGATCCAGGTGTAGCCCTCGTTACTTGATTGCCAGATGGTGTGGTCCTCAAGGAGTACCAGAATAGTCTGCAACACGTAATTGATTCAGGGTCATGCAAACGAGGGTACTGAACGTGGACTTACCGTCGACTCGCTGAAGTAAGCATTTTGAACAACTCGGGCAGGGAATGGGAACTGCGTGCTGTTTTTAATTTTCCGAACAGGGGAAAGGAAAAGGAAGACTTACCGTCTGATGGATGACAGCTCCTTCCGCAGGTTGTGCTAAAACAATATTAACTCATATGTAGACGAGAGCCTGAAAGCGTACCCTGAGAACAGGGCTTCGCCACTTGCTCATCCTTTGTTCCCCCGATGCACGTGTTTCCTGGAATCTTCCTGTATCCTGAGGAGCCCATGTATGTCTGGTCCGGGATCTTGCATACGCCAGCGGGGATCGGTTCGGGGCCGACAGGCACGCATTGATCACCATGCCGGACATAATTGTAATCGCTGGATTGAATCGTTAGCCAGGTTATTCTCGCCAGAGCGCATGGCCTCACCATTCATAATCCTCATCTGTGCAAGGGCAAGGGTCTTCATGCTCAACCAGGTCAGTGAACTTCTCTCCGACATAGCAGTCCACGTCTGTTTTACGGCATTTATACCATTGCTGAAGAAACACCTTTAGTTTGTTCCAAGCAAGAATATTAGTAGGGTTACGCACCTGGTGGCCTAGTTCCTCCACCTTCTTGTCGTTTTCGAAGAAGTCTGTGCTTGAGAACAGTCGAGAAGAGGCCAGAGAATGACCGCCGTTGGTCGTCTTGGTGTCAAAGGCAACGCAGTAGACAAGGTCGGAATGCGCGTCATGTTTAAAGTCAGCGCTGCTGTGTGCAAATCGACACTCAGACGTTTCGGAGAGGATTTGGTGCGGTTTTGAGCTGAACGCATCTTTTGTCAGGTACGTCTGCACGGAGTGAGTGGTGGGTAGGTGCTAAAATGTATTGGGGATTCACGGCTCACCTCGTCGTGGCAAACGGCTCCCCAGCCACTCTTGTCGCACACCGTGCCTTGATAGAGTACATAGCCGTACTTTTCGAGGTCTGAATGGAAGGCGAGCGGCTTGGCCACTAGTGCAGGCGGAATGGGGACTTCGAATGGCCGCCATGACTTTCCCCGATCTTCTGTGCGGTAGTGTGTGGTCCCGCGTGTCAGAACGAAGGCCTGGAGATCATCTAGAATGAAATAGTACATGCGCGGACACAAAACTCACGTAGGAGCTGTCGAAGGGATGCTCTATGACCATAGCAGCGACTCCTTTCGGAATACCGTCTGCGCGCGCAGCGAGTTTCCAGCCCTTGCCCTCGTCTGGCGACACATATATATCGCCGTCAATAGCGTCGTGGTAGATGGCCGACTAGAAAACAGCTTAGCCGCCGACATCTAGAAAGAGAAGGGGCTCTACCGTAGTATCGTCAAAGAAAAATAACCTTGCTGGGAGATTATTGAAGGAGGTAATCGTGTGCTCCTGTGCTAGGAGAAGACATGGGAAGGATATTAGGAGCAGAAACGCGGTGCATAAATATCGATGCATATTGCAGGAGAATACCAATGGACAAATATCTCCTCAGTCACTGTAGGGGGAAAGACTGAGGAGGGCGTGCGGGAAATGGTGCTATAAGACGGAATTCCAAAGATGGGATCTTAAAAGTAAGATGCGGTATCACGAATAAGTGGAGTAGAGGCGTAACTCTATCAAATACGTGGCCTGCGCAACTACGCTCACCGCTACGTCGTCAGGGACTAAAATGGTGTTCACGCCACGCCGTCCGATCACATCCGCCGGATGATCCGATCGGGCTCGGTAGCGGTGTACCCAATTGGGTTGCTTCCCAATAGAGAAGCAACCCGATTTGGTTGATCAGATGCATATCAGACATTTCGGAATTTTTCGGGCTTTGATCAATACAGCCGGCACATCTTGCTTTATTGCAATCTCGCTCAATACCTAACCTATGGTCTAGATCTAACCACAACATATTTGCACTATATGTCTAGTTAATATTCAAATGGCTCAACAAATTTAAATCCACATTTTCCACTCAAAATTGATTAAATATATATCCGAGTTTTGCTACATGCTCAGAAATTTATATGTTACATATTCAACCTGAAAGTATGAACACATTGCATGTCTTGATATCCACTAGTATGTCCCTCACAAGACATCTGTCCACAGTCACGACACAGATTTTTACAATATCGCTTTCGAGTGGACGACTAGTGCCGTTCACCTGGGCTTATATATATTTTGCTGCGTTCAAAATCACCCAGATACCCTTGTCCGCGCATTCCCAGCATCCTATGGGTCACATCATGCCTCCAAGTACAGGTTTCTCTTGATATTCTGCGCCGAAAATAAGCCCTATTTTTAGATGCTGAAAACAAAAGTGAGAACACAACTTCAATCCCAGTGAATTTTCATTCCTTTATTACAAACATTGTCATCTCACGACTATTTCAGAACCCAGATGACGATGCAGTAAAGGAAAAAGAAAACGGGAGAGCTGTGCAGCCATTCCCTGCTCCACAACATCGGCCAGTTGAGCTTCTGGCGGGAGATGGAATCACAGAAGAAGATCACAACTCAATTCAAGGCACCACCCACAGCAATCCGCAGTAGGCTATTTTCGAGATCCAGAACAGAAGACGATATGGTTGCCCGCTCCCACAATCAATTTGCAACACTGCATTGACAATGATCATCTTTTAGAATCATTGTTGCTGTAACCGGCCGCGGGATATGGCATTATTTATCGCCGTTTATTCTTACTCCGTCTTTCTGCGTCGTTCTTCGCTTAACCCTCCGTGCCTCCAACTCCGTTACTAACACACCTTGTGTTTCGCTGCAGGCACGACTGCAACGTTGTACGTGAGGCGGACTGGACGCGGGTAGAGCAGATCCCGGGGAGCAGCGCGGTGGAAACTGTGTCAAGGAGTAGCGCGGTGGAACCGACGCCGACGGCGCTGGATGCTCTGCCAAAGTGAGCTGAGGATCCTCGACCGGAGTGCGCTGAGGCGGTCCCCAACAGGATTCAGCTGAGGACGCTCAACCTGGTTATCGGCGGTGCTTTCTTATTTACTTCTTTGTGTTTGTACTAACTGGTCGATCGACGGAACGATATTAATAATATTTCCTTCAAAGAGGGTTCTACTACTGTGCGTACCTGTAGTGAAGCAACGGCAAAATGACCGTGACATTTCCGTTGCCTTTTTTTGAGGCAACAGCGGCGAACGTGACCGTGACTGTTGCCTCAAAAAGCAACGCGACCTAACGCGACATTGAACAGACCAAATGATGTTGAGATGCTGCAGAGAGCGGCCCCGCGAACTCCATATAGAATATGCCAGCAATAACGCAAGTATTTTCGAGCCAGAATTACATTTGTAAAGTAAGAACAATATTGTAAGATTGCAGTTGGACATGCAAAGGTGGAAACGACTGAGGTGGTGAGTGAGCACATGGTGCTGATAAGTATATGGGAAAGAGGCAAACTCGGAGATGGAATGGATAAGGAAATAAGTGAGCCGAATACTTACCGACGATCCCGCTGACAGGCCGCCTGCAATAATTTTTTTCTTCGAGCACTATGGCGCCTGCAGAGAAGGTCGTGAAAGGGCCACCTCAGGCCCTAATTTCCCGCATTGTTCATCTGCATAGTCTCCTCTGCAACCTCCCGCCATCTCTTCCCGAGGATCCGGCACACTCTCTGTATAGATTTTACTTTGATGAAGACCGGCTTGAGCAAGGCGGTCATTTTGCGGCAGCTGGGCATGCCCTCGAAGTCTCATTTGAGACGCACCTTCTCCAGGTCCAAGGGTGTCCTCTCCGCTTTACGGAGCGAGGCCGGCGCCATGATGACTTGCAGAAATTTCTAAAGATGGCCGTAAAAGGAATGAGCCCAGGGGAACGCGATGTGTTCCAAGAGGCGTGGATCGAGCGCTTGATCACAGCGGCCATTGCCTCCGGTGCCAAAATTCCAGCACGCAAGCGGAAGGATGCGCCAGACGGGGAGACGGATTCCAGGTAGTGATGTTCAGGGCCCGGCTTCAAGCCGCGAAGCCCGCCAAGCCGGGCCCGGGTAGCCCAAGCCGAGCCGAGCCCGGTGCAGGGCTTGAGCGGGCCTAGGGCTTGGGGTTGAGAATTTCAAGCCCAGGCCGAGCCGTCAAGCCTGGGCCTATTGGTGATGGCACATCAATCAATCACTTGTTTGCATCTCTAGACTTTGACCAACAAATAACACTCTTTCCGTCTCCTCAACATCTGTGCAAGCCCTACGTGTCTCTACGTGCTACGTGTTCCACTCTCCTTACATTCCATCCCCCTGGGACTCGGCATCGCTCGGCACCCCCACGGGTATAAAATTCGTCACGAAATGTGACTTGACGCGTAAAACTTCGCTCTCTCACCACCATGGCAGACCCCCAGCCACCTCGCCGTGGACGCGACAACCCCGATCCGTCACTCATTCTCACATCTTCTCGAACACGGAAGCCTGTCAAGGACGCACACAATGCTGAAGTCTCTGGTACGTCGCGTCAACCTTTTTTTAGTCGCGTCTTCAACACATCTTTTTAAATATATCTTCTTCAGTGGTCGCGTTAGAAGCTCTTGTGGACCGCATAGACACTCTTACGCGCTCCCTCCCCGACACCGTAAAGAAGGCCACACGCGACGACCGGATCTACGATGTCATCACGCGCGTCAAGGGCATTGATGACTCCATGACCGGCACCTTCAATCGCCGAATGGATATTCTATTCGGCGAGGATTGTCGCGACAAGTCTGGTCGACTAAACCTTGTTCGTCGCGGACCATACGGTATGGCCATGGTCGTCAAGTACCTCCGAGAACTTGAATGGGGTCAAATTGAGACCGATGCCGCAACCGCCAAACTTCAACGGATCATTGATGAGTTGAAGATCCTTTGGTGAGTAATATCTTTGCTCCCATCCTTCTACTCTCATCATCTGTCAAGCGACTCACCGAACACGGCTTCTGCGTCGACACCAAAGCGAATATCTGGGGATATGTCTGATCCCGAAGACATACCGCTGCGCAAAAAGATCCGAAGCAGTATGTATTTCCCATCTGTTCTTATCCTTTCTGATCCTACCTCTGTCCAGCTTCAAAGGGAACTGTGACAGTAGAAGAGGTGGACGAAGCAGAGGACGACGACGACGACGACGATTTTGTGGTCACGCAGCGTGAGCGCATTTTTTTTTTTTTTACAGTTCATGATATAACTGTGATACTTCAGATCCAATTAATGTATCTAGCGACGATGAATCCAGCGGAGACGCTGGTAGTGATGAAGAGTCCGCACCGAAGCACGGTATGTGTTTTTTCTCTCTTGGTTCGGAGCACTATCTTACAGCAACACTTAGTCCCCGGTCCAGGTGGAAAGCGCAGCCGTGTTACGAATGAAGGTACAGCTCACTGCATTTATTTTATCAACTAGTGCTAATGGTTCATTTAGCCGACAGGCGCCGCCAAAAGCGCCGAAAGACAAACCCGCCGCCGCGCACAGATCCCACCGACGTCGACGAAGACGGACTGCTCGTCGACGTTGATGTGCAGCCCATATCAGCGCCGAAAGATTATGTCTGCCCGACCGCCGATGTCACCAATTTTACTGGCAAACCTTTTCTCAAGAAGGGAACTAAAGGTGTCGATAAACTGCATCGCAAATGTAACCTTTGCCAGTATGTTCACAGTTGATTTCTTTGATATATTTATACTCATTCAACTCAGGCGGGTGACGGTTGCTGACTGCTCCACTGTTCGGCGACACTTGGAAAAGTACCATAAGGTGAGTTCCATGCACGTGCTCACTCGGGGCAAGTATTTCTTATCATTCACTCGCTATTCGCAGCCACAGTACCATGAATGGGCAGATGAAAATAACTTCGAATCAAAACTCTCTGTTGATGTCAAGGCTCGCGTTGATGGCGCCGCAGCAACCGCAGCAAAGGCGAAATTTCGCCAGCAAACCCTCGACTCGCACCTGCAAGAAAAGCCGGAAAAACCTGCTCCTTATACGGATGAGCTGTTTCTCGACGCTGCGTGCCAATGGTTGATTTCAACTGATCAGGTAGAATTTATCCCACAACGGTATCTATTTCCCTGACTTTTTTGCAGCCCCTCGATGCTTTATGCCACCCAAAATTCAAGGTAATGATTGATATCGCGGCCCGTGCGACCCAGGGTGTGACTCTGCCCAATCGAGCACAAACGCGCGAAGAGATTATCAAAATCTTCCATTCCGAGATGGAAAAGTTGAAGATTCGTCTACATGTGCGTATTCCTCCGCCATTTTTTTACAAAGTAATTGACCGCTATGTTAAGAGCGACGCCGTCACCGGTCTTATTCACGTTACCTGTGACGCATGGCAGGCCAATAATACGGACGGGTACTACGTTGTTACTGGGCACTGGATGGAGGAGTCCTCCCCCGGTGTTTGGGTATTGCGAGAAGCACTTTTAGGCTTCACGCGACTCAACAATGCACATCATGGGGTTCGCCTTGGCCAGGCTCTATATAAGATCGTCAGGCGGCTTGGTCTTGAGCGACGGGTGGGTTCCACGCGCTTGTGATGGCCAGTGTACTAACATTTCGGATTCTAGATTGGGTATGTGACCTGCGACAACGCTCTCAACAACGGAACCATGCTCCAAGAATATGCGCGCCAAATTCTACGGGCAACTGGCGAGGTATGGGACCCAATAGAGCGCCGCATAAAGTATGTGGCCTGCTCTGTGCTAATTTTAAACCATTGTTTTAATATTATTGTAGCTGTCTTGCTCATGTAATCAACCTCGCAACCCAAAAGTTGATCTCCGCGTACAGCAAGTCTGCGCATTTCAATACTCACGACCCGAACGCGCATATTCCCGATACTACTTGCTCTACACAGGGGCTTCGCGATGAAATTGGTCTCCTGCGTGCAATTGCAGTCAAGGTGAGTTCTCGTTCTTGCCCCAGAAAGCTCTGCTCATTTTCACTCAGGAGCGCTCGTCTGCGAAGCGCAAGGAGCTCTTCCGCGGAATACAGCTCCGAGACAAGGTCACCCCAGAACAAGCCGCCAAGCAGATGATCCTCGACATGAAAGTGCGCTGGTCTTCGACATACGCAATGCTGGACCGTGGCCACGAGCTGAAAGAAGTAAGTCATCATATCGTAATTTTTACAGATGATACTGATGTCCTCGTGAGTCCGTGGATACATTTGTTTTCGAGATTTCATATGACGAGAAAGACCGTGAAAACGGGACAAATTAGCGGCCCTCCAACTCACTGAGGACGAATGGGCTCGTATCGACCTATTCCTTAATGTTCTTCAGGTATTGTCCTGTCCTCCTTATTTCACGCCGAGCTAAGCCTATTATTAGAGTGCCCAAAATGCTCAGCACGCGTTCTCGGCGGACCTTCGATCCACGTTGCATCTCGCGATCCCAGCCTTGGAAAAATTACACGCCGAATGGACTGTGAAATCTAAACAGGACAAGTATTCAATATTCCACGGCGCTATCAACGAAGCGTTGGAAAAAGTTGATGAGTATTATCAGAAAACCTCGAACTCCGACTCGTATATGCTGGCAATGGGTACGCTATTCTGTTTCCCTCCATCGTATCTACTGACCGCCGTCAGTTCTTGATCCGCGCAAGAAAATGGCGTATTTCGAGAAGCACTGGCCCGTAACACTTCAAAACCGGGCTAAAAAATCCATGGAACAGATTGTAAGTTCCTTTCGCATCATATATATCTATAGTCACTTACTTTGGTCCAAGTTTAAGGACCGGTATCTCCGTCTTCGTGCCGAAACTCCTGCCGCTCCGTCAGCCACTTCCTCAGCAAAATCTACCACTGCCCAACCAAATAAAAAGGCCCGACGAGCCGTTACTCCTGTTGATGACGATGACGGAACCTCTGACCTATCCGCCTCCCATATTGACCCTCTACAGCCGTGGCTTGACGAATACCGGGAATATCTGGCTGCGCAGGAGGGTGTTCCAGAGGGGATGACAACCATTGAGTGGTGGGGGGTAAGTCGAAGTTCTCTGCCTTGTTTCACTGCTGATCTCGCATTTTTTTTAACAGCGTAATTATCTCCGCTATCCGACGTGGGGATCCCTTGCCCGTGATTATCTCGCAATTATGGCATCTTCCGTTTCTTCCGAGCGCGCATTTTCCTCGGCAGGAATAACAATTAGCAAGCGCCGTAACCGACTGAAGGGAGATATTGTCGAGGCGCTTCAGTTTCTGAAGTGCTTGATGCGGCGGGATCTTTTGTTTAGAGTGCCGGAGGCCCTTGTGGATGAGGACGTGGTTGAAGAGCCGGATGTCAAAGAGAGCGCAGGTGCGAGAAGCTGGGATATATTTGTTGACAATGATCCCGATAACTACGAGGTATATATCCCTTCACCAGAGGCCTAATGTATTGGATATGAATCAAATTGACAACTTCTAACGCGTAATCTCTCTAAATCAATTTATAGGCCCAGGCCTGAAGCCCAAGCCCCGGGCTTCAAGCCCTACCTGACGGCTTGGGCTTGGGCTTGAGGTTTGTGAAGCCCAAGCCCTCATAAGCCGGGCCCAGGCCGGGGTATTCAGGCCGAGCCGGGCCCTGAGCATCACTAATTCCAGGCCTGCGAAGAAAACCATCCCACCTGTCATCTCAAATGAGGATGCAAATACCACAGCTCCGAATGCCGACTCGAGTTCAATTACCATATCGACCCTACCTGCAATGCCGTCTGGGGCCTCCGCCACCAGTCAAGCTCGACAGCTTGTCGGAAACCCGAAGCAGCGTGGGTTCAACTCATTTGGCTGGAAGAAGGCGGAACCAGGGGAGATTCAAAAGTATTGGTCCAAGGCTGCGGAAGCTAGTTCGGAGCGGCGTGAGGAGATGGCCAAAGAGAAGGAAAAGAGGGTGGAAGAGAAGAAGGCGAGAGAACGAGACCTTGCACGTTTGCGGAAGCAGCGCCAGCGTGAGAAGGAGAAGCGCGAGAAGGAGAAGGACGTCGGAGATGACAACAACAATGTTAATCTCGCATTGATGCGTGGTGCCAAAGCAGTATCGAAGAATGCAGAGATTGCAGGCGTCACAGACCTTTCCCGACCATCGATGCAGGGGTGGAAAAAAAATCGCACAGGAACTTTGGGTGGTGTTGTTCAGGCGCAGACAAAGAAGGTCTTCTGGTTCCACCCCTTCCTCTTTGCACTTATCCGTGCAGCCTTGATCCGTTATGACTGGTCGCCGTCGAAGACTGTCGACTATCTCCATCGTACCCACCCCGGACTTTTCAATTCGCCGGGCAGCCGATTGAACAAAGGCACACTCTGGAAATGGCTTGCTCCAAAGCAGAAACGCTTCACCGATGCCGCGCTAAGCAAAATTGCCAACCGACGGTCCTTGGCTGGAAGTGGGCGTACTGGGATTCTGACACCGTACCCAGACATGGTAGCAGGGATCATCAAAACTCTGAAGGACTTGCGGACCTCTGGCTGCGTCGTTAATGTCCCCATTGCTCGCTCTCTGATGATCGCTACAATTCGTGCTCAACAACCTGATCTTCTTACCAAATTCTCATGTTCCGAGAAGTTTGTTCGCGCATTTCTCGACAGCAAACTGAACTGGACGTCGCGCAAGGCCACGCGGGCAGCCAAGCACATTCCCGATAATGCTGATGAGCTTTGTGAGCGCACTTTCTTCCGATTGGTGTATGCCATTGAGCAGGAGCATATTCCTGCCAAGGTATGGTGTCCCTTTTTCGCACTAGGCCATGTTCTTACCCCCTGGTTGCAGCTCGTTATAAATTACGATCAAACGGGGGTATACATTCGACCCAATCACACCCAAACTTTCGATGTACGCGGCGCTAAACAGGTCTCTGTTACCGGTAATGATGAAAAGCGGGCGTATACTCTCGGTGTTGGGAGTAGTGCCGATGGTACTCTGCTCCCGCTGGAGCAGGTTTGGTCCGGTCTTACGGACGCATCGCTTCCGAAGGCCAAATCTGCGGATGGGTTTAAAGAAGCCAAGGATCGTGGCTTCCATTTCACATTCGCACAGAGCAAAAAGGCAACCAGCCACTTCAGCACCCTTAAAACAATGCAGGAGTATATTTCCTGTGTTCTGAAGCCGTACATCGACTCCGTCATCGAGGCTGACCCCGACCTGGACGAAGATCAGAAGGCTATTTTCTACATTGATGTATACCCAGTCCACACTTCTGATGCTTTCCGCGCCTTCGTCTTCAAAGAGTTCCCGAACATCATCATCATCTTTGTCCCCAACAATTGCACCGGTATCCTTCAGCCTCAAGATGTGGGCATTCAGCGGGTAGCCAAGCAGCATCTGCGTCAATCCATGCTCGAATATTTCGTTCGTGTCCACCAATCTCAGATCGCTAACGGTATCACCGCGGACCATGTCAAATTCACCAGTTCTTACCCCATTCTCCGCGATGCGTCTGTTCGGCCTTGTGTCGAGCTCTACGATTGGCTCACCACCCCCGAAGGACGCGAAATTATCCTGCGCTCATGGGGAAAATGTGTTGTGCCTGGTAAAGCCAAATACAACCTGTCGTATCAATGCCTTTCAAGTCGCGAGACTCGCAAGGCTCTTCGCGACTACCTAACAAAAGATAAACTGATTGCAGAGGAGATCAAGGCGCGACTCGGAGCTGTTACGCTCCCAGATCTTCCATCCGATGGCGAAATCAGCTGGGACCAACTTGAAGATTGCAGTGACTTGGCCGACGACGATGACCGAGTTGGATCTCATCAGCCCGAAGATGATTCTGTCATTCCGCTGGCAGATATTGTTCAAGGCGTACTCGGGGTTCACATCAATATTGCACCCCAAGCCCTTGCAACCAAGAAGGTCATCGAAGAGGACCCAGCCGAGGGATTTTCGACAGCAAATGCAGCGGAGGATATTTGGGCTTTCAACGACCGCGGGCAGATGTGGTCTAACATCGAAGAAATTGGTTCAGAGGCTAACGGCGATGGAGACGATGATTCTGATGCAGCTAATGGTGCAGAAGATGCTTAGACACTTCGAAATTAGGTTTTAAAATTTTAATTTAATTTTTTGGATGTCACGGTGGATTGAGAGGCAACAATGCCTATCGTGACCGTGACCCCGCAGAAAAAAAGCAACGCAACGGACCCGGTCGTGACCGTGACCGTTGCTTCACTACAGGTACGCACAGTATTGATTCGAGGTCTCCACGAGGTGTTTGACGGGATGCGAAGAATTTCTTGTTCATTGTAGTTGCCTCGCGGCGTATGTGCTGCTTGACTATGGCTCAATAATTTCTGACGGTCTCCCCAGGGAAATTTGGGCCGCCTGCCTCCGCGCGCGGCTGTTTTTATTTATTGGGGACGCAGATAGCGGGATCCTGTCTTGACGGCGTGTGCCCGCGTTATTCTTGGCCGCCATTTAACCGTTTGCGGTCCAAATCCCATACGCCCTTCTCTCGCTCTATCTCTCTCTTACCCGCTATCCTTGTGCTTGTCGTGTTCACTCGCAGTGTAATTTCCCGTCGCCGAAAGTCCATAGCCCACGTCCCAGGCACGCTACATCGTGGGTTTATGGTGTGTAACTCAGCTGCATATGCCTGCATCTCACACACCGACACGCTCCAGGGAACATGCTCCAGCTCTACCTCCTCGCGACCTGGGGAAAGTTTGAGTTTCCGTGGCAAAGGCAATACGGACCACGTATCGGATCAAGGGCTGCTTTGGGGTCCGTTCTTTTCCTCCTAATTACTTCCCGCGGCGTTGAGGCGAGGTTCTGCTGGGCAGGAAGATCGTCTCGTCATGTCTAACAAGTTCAATGTATCTGCCTTCCACGACACCTTGCGACCAAAACCTGCTACTCCGATGACAAAGAGCGCAATCTCATGGAACAGAGTTAAAGCGAGATTCAGCAGGACAAAGAATATACCCACAGGTAGAGTGATTTCAACACAGTGGTCAATGGTAACCTCATCGGGGTTATTCCACCGGGTGTTGAACATATCGGCCATGATCTTCACGCTCTCGTCCCACACGAGCTTGTTGTTCTTCTCGGAGAATACAGGAGCAGAAACTTTGCGGAACCTCTTCCACTCGTCGCCTTCCGATGCGACAATGTTGCGTCCGAAGAAGACCAACGCCTCGTACTGATCTACCGGCTTTGGGAATCGAGCGCGGGATAGGGTAGCGTCCTACAGGAAATGACTTAGGAAAGCATGAATCGGGTGTCGTTTGGAACATACTTTGATAGCAGCTGCGTCGGCAAGCATGATGGCCTTTTGTGCACTAGGCCACGCGCTGACCTATTCATGTAAATGCCGACACAAATTTTGCTGCAGCAGACATACCTCGGTGATTCCATCCCAGCCATGCTCTTTAAAGTCTAATAGCTTGCCGGTATATTCCAGCCTGGGTCACGGAGTTGAAGCACTCACCTAGATGCTTCGTGGACCACCGCCTGTCACGACCGGCACTCACCCCACGAATCTGAGGCAGAATATTACCCAGACGTCGACTAAAACAACTCAGTTGAGAGCATCGAAAATGGAGGAGGAACACGCACATAGTAGTGGTGCTTAAGGCTTGTCTCAAGCCCGGATGGTTCCTTAAGAGATTCGCGTCAGAAAACGGCTCGAAGGTGTACAGGCAAGTGTACAGGCAAGTGAGGCGTACCCTACACTCGCAACTGCTCTGTGGAATTCTAGAACGAGCTTTGCTACATAGACCGCTAGGGCTGAGAGCCCGACGAAGATCGCTTTCTGCATGCCATTAGAGGATAGCTCAAGGTTAGTAGTGATGAGGAAAGAAGATGGACGTCGTTAGGCGAAGTGGTATCCGCAGAGCCGCCCGTGCCGAGAAGCCGTCGAGTGAATTCTCCAATTTGGGAACCGAGATTGACGAAAGGCGACAGACACACATTACGAAAGGCGGCACATTGATAGGTTCGGTATCTGACGAAGCCGCGCAATGCCGGAAATGCCGGTGGCATGCCGGAGCGAACAAACAAGCCAAACACGCTTCCATCAGAAATTGAGGGGGGTTGGAAATTGCCTCCCAGCAATGTAACGCGGGCTCAGACACATGGGGTCAGTTGGTATAGTTTTTAGTCCACAAGTATGGCTACATCTTTTGCTTTTGTTTCGCACCAGTATACATAAAATTCACTGTGTTCTGGGGAGTAAAAGATGGACGAAAACAAGGCTTTTTTGTGAAGCCTCCCAAATATTTATTTCTAGACAGAATCCTGAGAAATTTCAATTCATGCTCTTCCCAGAATACCTCTCATGGATCCATTTTAATTCCTGGCAGAAACTGCCCTGGATGTCGAGCTGCATGGTGCTCTTCATTGCGTTCTGCTATTGTGACGTGCTGTGACCCATAGCCAGAACGTGACAGCTTGTGAACACATGCCATTGCTCGTAGTACGACGAACCCCAGGAAATATACATATATACGGAGAGCCGTTATAACCTCTATACCAACTCTTCCTGACAATTTTCAGACTTGCTGGGCACCCCAAGACGACAAAGAGCCCCATTTACACGATATTTGGATCATCCAATTCTAATATTGTTTGCGCGGTATTCTGCAACCCCTACGTCATTTGGGGCAACTATGACATACTTCCAAGTAGATTAGATGCATAAAAATCGGTTTCTGTTTCAAAATCTGCGCTGCACGATGAGACTGGACTATCACCTGTCACATGACTCTCACATCGACCAACCCGCGCAAGCTCCACATGTAGTGTTGCCGGAGTTCGGTCAGGTGCGGTTTTTTCTCAAAAAATCCGAACCTCGAACCTAACCGCGGGTTCGGTTCGGCCATTTCTCCGAACCCAGAACCGCACCTCGGGTTTGGTTCGTAGAGGTCCAGTGCGGGGTTCAGAACCGATTCGAACCTCCGAACCCATTTTTTTTAAAAAAAAACTTGGCACAAAATATCATTGGTGGAAATGGGTCAGGTTCTACACCCAGAGCATCGAAATGAGATAGCATGCACTTTGTGGCCTCCTCTGCGGCTCCGAGGTGACCATTTCTGTATGCACTCTTCAAGATCTGAATCAGGGCTTCGAAGATGTGGGAGCCAGACAGTTATGGCATTGAGTCGTAGTCAGGATCGGTAAAATGACAAAACACTTGTGCTCTTGCGCACTTTTTTCTCTTGTTCCAAAAATAAAAGACCGTGGACATGGGTTCTGGAGGTCAATGCGCATTTTTCGAAAAATGGAAAAAAAAAAAAACACTTGAAAAAAAACACTTGAACTTTTTGTCTTTTTGTTCCTGTATGTACAAGCTTGTACAAGCTAAGTTGTCAAAAACCTGATGAGAGATCCATTGGAGAGGCCCACTCCGACGCAGTCGCTGAACCTTGGATGCCAAATAGTCCCGGACCATGCGGGCCAAGGTCGCATATTTTGCTGAGTGATGCTAGTAAACAATAGTTAGAATATGCATTTCAAAGTTCGCATGAATAGATAAATACCCCCAACAATAGTGAGCCCGGAATCTTCCAGAGCCCCTGATGTACACAAAACATCACTGAACCACGGTTAAATTTGTATTTTGGACACGCATACAAGCCTTAACTGGGGAGGGTTCGAACCTGTTCAAACAGGTGCGCCCCGTTTCGCAAAATCCAGGATTTCGCGAACCTTGAAGAACACGGGGTTCGGTGCGGTTTTTATTTGTCATCTGAACCTGAATTCAGGTGCGGTTCGGGTTCGGTTCAGGTTCGGGATCGGTTCTGAACCCAACCCCGGCAACATTATCCACATGAAATCTGAACACCACAGAAAATATTTGCGAGCACACAAAAGATGGTATGAAACAATATGTTCCTCTTGGACAGGTTAGAGGAGCTGCATCCTGGACCTGCAGCGGGCAATTTAGAGAAATGTAGGAAGCTACGATGATAGGGAAATACCTGGGTGCAGAAATATGCAGTAAAAATTGCTGAGGGACAGCCAAAAATACACTTTACACGACATAATTTACACCTAAGCATTCTGTGAAGAATTAAAAGTGGTGAAAGGCGATGAGTGAGTCCTTTGTTTGGCGGAGTTTGAAGCAAGCCCCAGCGAAGGGCCGGCTTGCCGGGCCGGAGCGGGCTTGCTCCGAACCTATAAAAGTTCTCGATTTCTACAGAAGATCAAATCCGCTGGGGTAGACCAGGCTTCAAAGAATTGATGGTGGACTAGGCTCGAGTCCAGCCTGTCGTATCAAAACAGTTTGTGTCGATAGACAGGCTGGTCGATCTGAGTTTGAATTTGTATCACGGGCAATATCCCTTAAAAGGCAAATTTGTCAGCATCCATCATTTACCCCCCTGGCTGCATGTCCGCTATGCAAATACTTTAAATTGGACCTCTAGGGCATTTATGAATGCTTCATTGAAAAGCTGAAATTTACCCGAGCCCAATAGATCAAGTGTTTAGCTTGCTGGAGGTCTCAAGGTGTAAAGTTGTTAGTGTTTGGTCTCAAAGTGATCTCCGCTCCAAACACTAACAACTTTCAACAAAAAGGCCGCCAGCAAGCTAAATACTTCGTCTATAAAGCTCGGATAAATTTACAGCTCCTTTACTGTCTATTCAAAATGTCCTAGAGGTCCAATTTAAATCATTTGCATAGCGGACATACAGCCAGGCTGTAAATTGATGGATGCTGACAAACTTGCCCTATGTGGTATATTGCACGTGATACAAATTCAAACTCAGATCGACCGGTCTGTCTATCGACAGAATTCATAGACAGACGGTCACCGGTCTAATGGTGGACAGTTTTTGCCGGTGTGCGTGTAAAAACTCTCCGATATTTGATGGCTCCACCCGTATTCTCCCGCCGTATTGTTGGTGTTCTCAAATAACACGCTGAATTTATTATCTGCCGGCATCACCACAAAACTAAGGTGTTGAATGAGTCAACATATAAATATAAGGCGCTTCAACTTGAGAACCTTATTTATAAAGTTGCTAGGATTGAGAGGGTACTTAGGACAGTACAAAATGTGTTCAGGACATGAGCTAGATTCAAACAAAACATGAGATATGAGCGAAAAAGGGGAGATGCGTCAAAGGAGCTAGGATGCATCGGAAAATGAACTTCATATATGGTTTTGTTTGCCAGCAAAAGCCTCAACCGATATTAATGATGTCCACCATCATTTTTTGTTCTCTCTACGACTTTCGCTTAGGATTGTTCTCTCCACTATCAGCCTGATGGCTGGCTCTAGAGTCGTCTCTAGAGAATTGATTGCGGGATTCGACGCCCTCGATTTCTGGGTGTAAACCAGATCTAAGAACGATTCTAAAAATAAAATTTTAGGACTTGTAATCGATCACGACTTGAGCTATAAATGGAACGAACGTGGAGAGATTTGAGTCACAGAGTTCCATGACTGAAAGAACCAAGCTCCAGGAATTCGGGGTTGGATGTTCATCCAAGACACATTGACCTGGAGTGCTCTGTGAAATAAAAGTAAATATAATTGATAGTCGCATATCTAATTGCCTAGGTACAGCATCGCCTCCACGAGAAAATGGGGGGCGAAAACAACTCGAAAACAGGGCGAAAACGAGATAGCGGATAGTCAGCTTGCTTGTCAAGCTCTCCCTCCTTCGAAACTAATGTAAACAGCTAAAGTTTGCCAAAGACAAATAAAAGCAAATAGTATTGCTACCAGGCCCTCCGAAAGCTCCTCTGCCAATCACAAACAACTCAAATAGTAGGGGAGTTCAGAGTAGATGTTGGCTGCCAGTGCAGAAATTCTCAGTGGCAGAAATCACAAGTAATCAGTCACAAACCAATTGAAGCCGTTAGTTCCCTTTTTTCTCTTCCATGCCACTCAGTCTCTTGCTACACTTGCTTTATACCGTATCGTCTGAATAATACACGGCGGAATGGCCAGAAAAAACAAACCTACATTACTTTCTATTAAATAGACCAAGAATGGACTGATTATGTGAGATTTCTGCCGCCGAAAATTTCTGCACCGGCAGCCGACGTCTACTCTGAACTCCCCTAGTATCGCTCCGAAAGCTCGTCTGCCAATCACAAATAAATGTAAATAGTATCGCTACCGCGTCCTCCGAACCTCATCTGCTATTCGCAAACACCAGTCAACATTATCTCTATGGGGGCGCCCTCCGAAAGCCAATTATCAATGTCGTGCTGACTCCTAACTACAAATGGCACATAAATTGAATGCAGCAGCCTACAAGCTCTGTTATCCGCTACTCCACACCGTCTCTCCATGGACCAGTCCAACTCTAAGTCTCGTCGTGTTTCCAGCAATGATGAGCGAACGCGGCTGACTAGAGCTTTTTTGCCTCCTGATTCCGATATATCTTACAGACCCTATCATCCTTCACAAATACCTTTATGACCTTACAATTTGACGACACCCATGATGACTCTAACGCTTGCCTCACGATCCGCTACAATTATAACGATGTTTCTGATGATTAATCATGTATCTTACAAGTATGCCATCTTTAACACCTGCGAATACATTATTTGCTGTGACGAAAAGCTTTCAGCGAAACGTGGATGTGAGAAACGTGCACTGTGCACTTGCATCACCAAGCAAGCTTGGAGACGCCCAGGGCGTCACCTTTCATTGAGCATAGCCGATAAATTCGACGATCACCCAAAAAGAGCGACGAAAACTTGACGAAAACCGGAAAAAACGGACAAGGTGGGGAAAAAATTACATATAGGGTAAGGTCATGTTTCAAAGAATCTGTCAATGTTGCCAATTTTTTGTAGGGAGGAGGAGGAGATAGGAGGAGATATATTATACTGACACGGTCCCACAATTGGAACAGTCAGTCTACTACATATGACATAGTAGCTTTTGTAGACTAAGAAGTTACTCAACATACACAGAACACACGCACTACTGAAGGGGGGCAGAAAGACTAGTCATCCAGTGATGTTCCCGACCTGTTGTGGCCACAACAGGTAGGCTGTATGGTTAAAACCTCGTGGGAAGTGGACAGCAATTCCTTGCCATCCACCATAACTCCCCGTCAACCAGAAGATCACCGAACACGTCGCCTCAACAGTCCCTGCAGGCACGCATGCAGATCTAAGTACGGAAAACTACATAAAAAAGAAGAAAGTAGGTATGTAACTAAAAACAAAAACAGGAACTACAAAAGGGTGAGCTGAAAGGGCTAGTCTAGACCTGCAATCAATTCACTCCTCATCTGTAATCTTATCTGATACGGCATCGCCGAGATCCGGATCTTCAGGATGTCATCATCGGGCCGGGACCGGGTAGGGCAGAGGGTTATGCGCTGGCGCTGCAGCGACAATTTCCTCGGAGTATATACCAGAAGAATGGAGTTTTATGCCCGGACCAACAAAGGTCACCGGTGTACATCAAGGGGCGACCATTAATATTCCCATCAAAACCTGCCACCCCGGTGTGGTCGTGGGAATGTGGCGGTACTCAAAGAGTTGACCCGACCGGGTCGCAATGAATTTGGCCCAAAGATGTTGAGGAAAAGTCACATATCAGGTGCGGGGGATATTTCAGCCCCCACCCATTTTTTTCAAGAGCTTTCCTCCCTACAAACATGAGATAGTGAATAAAATCGTCAGCCGGCACCGCCACATTCTCACGACCACTCCGGGGGGGGTGGATTTTGATGGGAGTTTTAGCGGTCGCCCCTTGGTGTACATCCACTGTCACCAGTAATCAATGGGATACGATGGACACAATGGATAAGATAACACGGATCAGTGATGTCCACTGTACTGCCACTAGCATCCAATGGATTTATCATTGCGTTCAGTGGATTGCACTGTAAGTACAGTATGAATTCAGTGGACTCCACTGGATTTTCACAATTTGATATTCACAGAGGATCAAACGGAGCACATGGTGAGTTTCAGTGGATATCCTGTCAGATCCAGTGTATTCGTACCAACTACCACTCTGTGGTTCACTTTTTAATGGGGGCAGGTGGAGAAGGGGGGCAGAACAAAGCAGAGGAACTTGCCACTGAGTTCTGGGAGAGTAGAGGGCACTAACTACATTGAATTTCAGTGGATATCTCCTCAGATCCAGTGTATTTATGCTCAGGGTATGGTGGAATCCAGTAGCAATTACACAAAATCCTATTGGATCTGAATTATTTATGCTTGAAATACAGTGAAGTCCAGTCAATATCCCATGAGATCTGGTGAGATCCGATGTATATTGGAATTTATTAAAATGCTGTGGATATCTTGTTCTAAATACAGTGGATACGGTTAATCGATGGAGTGGATTTCTGCCTTGGGTTCACTGGATATTTTCTGGAATCCGACGTGTTTAGAGCACAGGCTAAATGCAGGCAAACAATGCATTTATAAGTCATTGTAGCAGTCGATACGGGGATGCGTACAATGCAGTTTAGTGGATATGTAAAGATCCGGTGGAGGTGACTGGATGTGACGACCCACCACTGAAGTCCACTGTATGTACAGTAGAAATCCAGTGGAGCTTGAGTGACGTGGACCGGCTTTGCCGGTCCGCGCATTTTACTGGAAGAATGGGAGTGGGACTCGCCCTGATGCTATCATTTGGCGAGTCCCATTATCGACTTTTATTGCCGGACTCTGCCATCATTCTGGCACGCTCCCGGCGCACCCTTCGCTAGCGCTGCCTTTTCCGCTGGCGCGGAGCCTTTTCGCTGGCGCGAGACCTCTTCCGCTGGCGCGGGGCCTTTTTATTTTTATTTTTATTTTTATTTATTTTTTCGGCTAATTCCAAATTTTCGGCACGCAGCGGCAATTGAGAGATTTTTAAGGACTGATTGCGGGCGACGGCTTGGATTTTCCACCCCAGACCCCGACCGCTGGCGCGGAGCCTGGCGCTCCCAGCTATGGCCCGCTGCGCGGAGCGTTGTCGCTCGCCGCGAGGACCCACTGCGTGGTGCTGGCGCCTTCGGTGCCGGCGTGCGGAGTTTTAAATTATATGATTGATTTGCATGCGAGTCCCATTTTTCACCTCTTTCTTGGCGCCGAGTCCCATTCTTGATGTGTCGGCTAACGCTAAGCGGCCATTAGCCGAGTCCCATTGTCACTCTTCTTGTCATCCCTCGGGATTGCGCGAGTCCCATTCCCATTCTTTTGGTCTACCCTCATTTCCTCGCCCCATCCCCCCCCCCAGTCTCGCCCTATAGTATGTACTTATTAGCTTGCAAGTGCTCGGTTAAATGAGCAATGCGTGCACAATGCTTTGCAAACTTCTCCCAGCACAGGGCAGTCGCTCATACAGTGGTCCTGCCTGGTCCTGCAGTGACCCACTTGTATTTTTCGACGAGGACAACTCTGTGTGTCCTCAGCATCCCCAGCGTCTCGAATAGCGTGCCAGCTGTCAATGCAGTCCTGCGACGTCTATCGTAGAACACTTGAAGAGCAAAATGAGGCCGAAATCCACTCTTTCATTTTCGATGATGGTGGTTCGGGACATTGTGATCTAAACGACCAACAAGAACTAAAAATAATTTTTTAGGATTCGTAAACCACCACCCCATGACCGTTCTCCCGCAATGAAGCTGATCACATGAACTAGCGAACACCTTTGCCAGCGCAGCAACGCTGGACTGCCAGGACATGGTGTGCGCAAGACTACGTATCGCAAGCCCAAGAACTCTTGTGTCTCGATTTCTCCTCGCTTTTTCCGGTGGAAATCTCGATGTATCTGCGGTATATTGTCTCATAACTACCTTCCAAATTGCGAAACAAAAAACACTTTGAGAAAGGGGCCTTGAAAAACGCAATGTGAGCCACATACTACTGTATCCTTTCGACCAAGTGTTCATGGGTTTTATGTGTGACGCGAAGTGTTCACTGGACCAGGTGTTCAAAGTTCCGAGGTCGCTGCGAGCCTGTGACACACCTCCCAAGTGTTCATTTGTTGAAATACTGCCTGAAGTTGCAGGATCATCAAAGGAACATCAAAGATGTCGCCCGCCGTTGATGATCAAGAGCGTACCGGATGAGGGTGGATTATGGGCCCAAATTTTAAATCAACTCCAATAATATTTGTAAACACACTTGGCCACACTGGAACGCACTTGATGAAGGCGGCTTACGGGACAAAAGAAAAGAACGGGCAAAATAATAATCATAGGCTTGTAAAAAAGACAAAGTCTGTGCTTACTCTTATCTTCCGCATCCATGGATGACAAGACTTTCAAAAAATCCGACTGGATTGGCCAGGGGAAGGAATGGGCAACAACACCTCCCCTTATCCGCAGAGCAGCCAAGGCCTACTTCGAAATCCCTCAGCAGGAGGAACTGGGTGTTTTCATCGCAGCTCCTGTTAATCTTGGACGCGGTCAGCGCAAGAAATTCGGATCCAAGTGCTACGATGATGCCGCCTGGGAAGGCCACTAGTCTGCCACATTTTTATTTACTTTCTTCGCGTATTTTTTGAGATATTTTTGGTGGACTTTTTGGCGGATTTTTTTACAGTCTCAAAAATGACATTTCTGCACTCTGGCGGGTTCGCCAGAGTAGGTGCTCACTGGCTGCCATGACGTGCACGACTGTCAAAAATGTTCAGTTCACGAAGGCCTGTGACATGTAATGTGAACACTTGGTCGAAAGGATACAGTATACAAATGAAAATGATTTATGTATCAGAGCTGGGACATTTTCTTCCCAAAATTAATCATTATGATTTCAACACCTCCCCAATGGTGGTGTACATGAGTGCAAGCACCGATCAACCAACAAAAATCCTTTTTTTTTTTTGAGCATTTGGGATAATAAAACTCAATCTGCGGAAGCATTCCCTGCGTTTATGTTGTTGGTTATTGTATCAGATGTTGCCGGGGAAAATTGCTCAGAAAGAAATGCCATTACGCACGTTAATTAAGCCAATGTGTGACCCGGGCCCCGGTGGTGGGCACCCATAAGCGATGTATTGGATAGAATAGAATAGTGTGGAAATTAAATCCTGCTCACAGACCACGTCAACCAACTCCGAACCTTGCCATCAGCCCAAGTACTCTCTTCCAACTTAGCCTCGACCTTGATAGTTCCCCGTGGGAACACGCTTTCCCACAATTCACGCCATGACTCCGGAGAGTGGAGGAACATGAAGGGCTGTCCGACGCCCTGAGTCATGAAGCGCCGTCCGACGCCCTTAGAGAGTGCGCCATTATGAGAGCCGAGAATGATCGACCCGGGCAGAGGGGCGAGCAGCCCCGCGAGCGAACGTGCGAGGTCGATCTGTTGTTCCTCAGAGAACAGGTGAAAAACAGACGATATGTGGATCACAGAGACTCGTCCGTGCAGCGAGGTCAGACAAGTCAAGGAGGTCAGCGACGGTAGTGGGGAGTCGGTGACTTCCGCTGACGGAGTGGCGACGGGAGTGTGTGGTTCAAGAAATCCGGGATCCAGTGCGTCGCCCAGGAGAAACACGACTGGAAACGTCTCTGGAGTTGAGAGGAACAGCTCATGGCCGATATTCCAATAATCTGCGTGCAATAGACGGGTCAAACACAGAGTTGGCGGGCGCTCGATCGGATACCTGCCACAACGTCACTCGCAAGCAAGTTCCCCATAGGAAATCCATCGCGTGCGACCTTTCTAATGTCCGTGCCGCCTAAAAACTCTCGTGAAATCGTTGCGGAAAAGGCCCAGAGTACACTGACAGCAACATCCCAAATCCAGAAGGATGGCGCCTTCCCTCTCTCGGCCCAACTTCAAAACTTCTTCGTAAGCAGGCAAAACTGACATCTTTGTTCTGAAATTTACGGTAAGTAATCGATTCCTTCCGTTTGTCGCACACTGATAATGCTCTCACTTTGCGAATTCGAAAAGACGAATACAGGGAAAGCCACGCAGCTGCGAGATACAAAACCATCTATCAAAGCCAGTAGTACATCGTCCAAAGACCTACCGCATATGCTTTCGTCTGCACTGCAAGAATATGTTTTTTCAGGGCATCGGAATCGCATATACCGGTTTCTTCCTTGACAAATGCGAATTCCTCTGCCTATCAGGTATGCAGTGGGATTGAGTTGTGACAAAGCGACAAAGAATGTACCTTGTACAGCGTCTCATCGAGCGGGAGGGGTGGTTGAGCCATGTCAGAGTCGTCGGGGTGAGAATGGGTGCAAAGCAAGTGGCCCACCAGCCCGTTGATCCGGCGCCATAAGCACAAAACTGGCCAATAGCATTATAACATCAACCACCACGACGCGACGGGTTTCCTTCCGGTGTGCGGCTTCCACCTTTCATAAATTTCTCTGGGCAATTCAAGCACTGGAATCGCCTACTCACACAGCATCCGGCTGCCAGTGCGACAGTACCAACTGCTTCGATGCATGTGCAGCACATGGACTTTGTACGGCCTTCACCTTGGCCCGCTGCGAGTGCCAGGCTTCGTTCCAAGTCATAAGACTACATGAGGGAAGCAATCCTTATCTGAATCGCCGACGCTGAGAAAAAACACATGCCGTGCCAACTTTGTGCATTCACGAGTTCTGACTCTTTTCTGTCATCAACCACCACGACGGGGCGACTTTCCTTCCGGTGTGCGGCTCCCACCTTTCATAAATTTCTCTGGGCTAATTCAAGCACTGAAATTGCCTACTCACACATCATCCGGCTGCCAGTGAGACAATACCAACTGCTTCGACGCATGTGCAGCATATGGACTTTGTACGGCCTTCACCTTGGCCCGCTGCGAGTGCCAGGCTTCGTTCCAAGTCATGAGACTACATGAGGGAAGCAATCCTTATCTGAATCGCCGACGCTGAGAAAAAACGCACGCCGTGCTAACTTTGTGCATTCACGAGTTCTGACTCTTCGCACTGCACACGCAAACCCCTAGTCTCCTACCCAGCCGCGGTTGCGAGGATAACAATCTCAACAGCAGTATAGTCCTACAGTTGAACACAGAGAGATTTTGAAGGACCGGAAATTTCGGACCGGGTGATGTGTGACGTAAGGCTGTCACTGCGGGGGTTCACACATCTTTGTGGCCCAAAAGTGAGGTTCAAAGATGTCTACCTGTTTCACCAAATTTAGGGAGTGTGACAAAGATAAGATGAATAATGGAAGATTGTTTTCTCCCTTTTGCCAGTGTGGTAAAAATCTGGCCAAAGGGTGATTGAAATGAGGATTGTTTCTTGGTGTTGCAAATAAATTAGTATTGGCGCATGAAAGGCTGGATGGACAATGGGGCCCATTGTTCAATTAGTCTTTGGTATTACAAATAGAACTAATTCTTGACCAGAAGAAATTCTACAAAGCCGCTTTATTACTCAGAAAAGGAACATCTTTCGAAGTCTTTTTGGGTTTGGAAGATGCAGGAACCCCCGCAGTGTGTCAGAAAACACCTACCCTACCCTAATATAGCAACTCACTTGGGGTAAAGGGCCGTGGCTTCGCCCGGCATGTAACTCGTACTCAATTTATATATATATATTCTTTCTATTCCCATTTATTGAATATATACTCGAAACAGCACTATCGGAGAAAGAAAAATTGGCACTCAAATTAGAAGCAGGGTGCAAAAACTCAGGTGATGCGCGCATAGAGCACACCTACAGCTTTACTATCATCTCCGTGGATGTTGCAGGCGTTTAAAAATTCTTCTTGCAACAATGTCGGACCTTATAATACTGAGTTTCGTTCAATTCGTATGTCACGGGTCACCGAGGGGATTTTCAAATGTGCAAAAGAAGTCACAAAATTGGCAAAAAATCGCCCCAAAACCCAAATTTTTGCGTGCCATGCGCGATTTACTTCCGGAAGCGTCCCGTACTTCGTGCGCTCTCCCGAAATGCCGAGTTTGACGTTATTAGGGCTAAATTGGGACAAAAAGAGGTGGATCAGAACCTTTAGCACCCGTAAGCGCCGAAAGTCAAAAAATGAAGGACACAGGTACCCAGCTTCAGACTCATGCAACTTATGCAAGAGGGTGCATCAAAAACCACTTTTGGAGAAGGACTTGGGGATTTATGAATATTTTTTTGCTGTCACAGCTGGCGGGACGGATATACGAAGTGAAGTTCGAAAGTGCCGGTCACATGTCACAGCCGTGGAGAATTGATTGAAACTCTACAGTAGGAGCACAGGCATAAAGGGGTGAGAGATAACAAGCTGCGGAGGTACGCACAAGCGGCCATGAAGAGCTGAGAGCGGAGGCTTCCATGGCGATGGCAGTGGTGCAGCATTAAAGGGAGGTCGCGAGAGCAGCCAGGTGTTGGCCAGGTGGTACTGTAGTATTACAATCAAATCAACAGTCACGCATCACGCGGGTACCTGTCGATGTTGAATTTTGGTGGTTCGTCACGCAAAAAAATGTTGTCCCCTAACAAAGTAGCTCAATTTCGGCCAAAATTTTGTTGAATTGTTGAATTTTTTCCCGGTGTCACGTCAAAATTTCGAGTTGTCGAATCGGAAATTCAGGACACACATCACACCTCCTGTCGATTTGATTGCAATACTACAGTAATGTCTGAGGGCAGGGATGAATTCGTGCCTTGATCGCCACTTTAATTGAGATAAAATTAGATGATGAACATTAATCACATGCGTGGTGCAAATAAGGCGCTGTCTGTCGACGTTTGTCCAGGGACTCTGGGCCTATACAGCCTGCATCGACACATACGCGGGTGAGTTGATGTGCTAGTGATTTCCAAATATTTATTTACCAAATTGCACAAACTTGCGTAGTCACGCGCCTCGAATACCGGTAGCAGAGCGGAAGTTACCGAGCCGTAGCGCACACCAAAAGACGGAAAATGCCAACGGATTGAGCCGAAGTCGCAAAAAAAAATTATTTTTTCCCCGAGTAACTCCTACTTCCCCACAAAGGTCCTGCAAATATCAACTAACTCGTGACAAATACTTGGAATCGGAGGAGACTTGGAATCTTACTATGAGTTCCGCATTTTGAAATAAAGACACAACTTGTCAACAACTCGGCATTAGGCGGCGCAAACATGAGTAAACACTTCTACTTGTGCTCCGACACTGAAGCCCATTCTGCACATTACTCCAGCCCACACAGGTCCTGGATCTGCTCATCTTGTGGCTTTGTGTACCCCCTGGATGATTTATAAAATAAAATGACCAAGTAGGTAGGTAGGTAGTATTACCGGCGCGGTCCCATTAAGGAACAACCGGGGTCCGTACTACATACTGTCCCAAGGCAACCAACCTTCGAGGGTTATGCCAAAATCTTTGTTTGAGTTAGCAACCGATTGCCTTTTCGGGCTCCGGACTTCCTAATAGGGCAACTCTGGCCCCGCAGGGCCCGAAAAACTGCCCAAATTGCTCACAAAAGTCAACTTTTGGGCGTTACGGTATGCAAATAGGCAACATTTTAGGGCCCGCGTTACGCGTTACGTTGCTACCATACAGATTGGGACAGTACATCGCGTCATTATGTATGCTACGGATACTATCAACCATCCATCCTTCTATTACCTGAGCTACGCTCTGTTGTGACCCTATACACCAATGACAAGAAAAACAAACTTGAAACTATTGGAGGCACAGAATCCAGAGAATCTCCAGGGTGCCTGGACATCAGATGATATCAAGGAGGAAAAGAATGGCAATTTATTCCAATGAAGTAAACAGATACTCGGCGGGCTTAAGCGCATCGCGAGTCGCATATACAGCAAATATATCGAAGGTGTATTTAGCCAGCCGTTTGGTAACGTCAAAGCTTCTGCACAGCACAAGTTCGAGAAAGAAAGCGTCCGCAGAGGCCGCTGTTCGGGGCAGACGAGGTACGAGTTGGTAGATATCCTGCAGGAACGACGAGCGGAGTCGATCTAGGTCAACATGCCCCCTGCAGACTACGAGAGCATGGCTCTCACTCTCGACATCTCGCCCACAAAAACGGCATAGTTTCCATTCCTGGGGAGTACGTTTGCGGTAGCGTTCCTTGTAACGGAGCACCTCGATTCCAAGGGTGTGGCATGACAAATATAGCCGCGTGAGTGCCTTCCGATGAGCCGGCACTGGAACACGGAGGTACTGTCGGAGCTTCAAGGAGGTTTCGACGAAATTCCCATCCTCGATGCGCTCAAGTCGACCCTGGATTAAAGGTAGTCGAGATGCGAGTTCCTTCGTGGAATTTAAGTAGTGCTATTGGCATGCGGTGATTACACCCTTTCGAAGCTCCGCGATAACCTCCGAGGTCAGCGGTCCCAGAGGGAGTGCGAGACAAGGATGATGCAGACCTATTGGCGCCCAGAAAACGCAATTCCAGAATTCTAACCCGGTGGCATCGCAGTAAACTACGTGGCCATGCAGAGCTGAAAAGAGCTGCACATACCCTCGATGTCCGCCGTTCGCACCCCTCCGCACGACCTCAGCATCCTCTCCGGCATGCACATCGACATCCTGTACGAGATGGGCCCAACTTTATTCCGATATTTCGCCTAGAATCCATCTCATTAGGCCCTCAGCCACCTGCACCCCATCCACCTCATCCACCTCTCGCGCACGAGCTCTGACTTCCGCGTGCGTGCGTTGTCATCCTCGTCCTACTCCATACCGCTCACAAGCCCCACAGCTCACAGAGGACTGCGACAGCTGGTCGCAGGAAATCTATATATCTATCCCATTCGACGTCGTCTATCCCATTGACGTTATCCCCTCGCTTGTGCTTGTTCCCTCGCTCACCCCTCGTGCTTGCTCGTTCATCCACTCACCCGTTGCCTTACTTATAACCCACCCACCTTCGTGCTTGTTTGCTCGCTTGCCATCGTCTTTACTTGCTCGCTCACGTACCCCTCCCCATAGCATCACCAAACGCCTCATCGCCGCCTGCCACGCGCGCGTAGACGACACTGAGGGCTCGTAGAGTATCATGGTCAGCTCATACCTCGACAAAATCCCGCGCCTCACGTCGGAGTGTACGTCGTCTTTCCTTCCTCTCGTTTTTTTCAAACTCCGTTTTCGCGTCGTCGCCTTTTTTTTTCGCGTCGTCGTTCTTCGTTTTTTCCGTTCAAATTCGTTACCCTACCCCCACCGCTCGCTCGAAGGAGTAGCGCGGTGGAACCGACGCCAACGGCGCTGGATGCTCTGCCAGAGTGAGCTGAGGAGCTTCGACCGGAGTGCGCTGAGGCAGGCTGAGGCGGTCCGCACCCGGAATCAACTTGGGAGGCTCGACCTGTTTATCGGCGGTGTTTTCTTATTTACTTCTTTGTGTTTGTACTAACTGGTCGATGGACGAAACAATATTAATAATATTTCCTTTAAAGAGGGCTCTGCCGTTGATTCGAGGTCTCCGCGACTGGCTTTTTTGCACGTTGTAGTCCCATGCTGGCGGCGGAGATGTCGTACTCGATGATTTCTGACGGTCTCCCCAGGATAATTTAGGCCGCCTGCCGTTTTGTTGCGTCGCAAATAGCGGATCCTGTGACTTCGCTGACCTCTGACACAAAAACGTCTTGACGGCGTGTGTTCGCGTTATTCTTAGCTGCCATTTAACCGTTCGCGGTCCGGGTCCCAGACGGGGCCCTTCTCTCGCTCTATCTCTCCCAATGTTTTTCGCAGTGATCTTACCCGCTATCCTTCTGTTTGCCGTGTTCATTCGCAGGGCAATATCCCATCACCGAAGGTCGATAGCCCACGTTCCAGGCACGCTACATCGTGGGTTTATGGTGCGTAACTCAGTTGCATATGCCTGCATCTCACACACCGACACGCTCCAGGGAATATGCCCCAGCTCTACCTCCCCGCGACCTGGGGAAAGTTTGAGTTTCTGTGGCAAAGGCAATACGGACCACCGTATCGGATCAAGGGCTGCTTTGGGGTCCGCTCTTTTCCTCCTAATTACTTCCCGCGGCGTTGAGGCGAGGTTCTGGGAAGATCGTCTCGTTGTGTCTAACAAGGTCAAGTTCAAGGTCAAGTTCAATGGTAATAAAAGTAAAAGCAGCTTGTGTCCAGCCAGGCATAGCTGTCAAGATCCTGTATCCAAAATGATCTAACACTGGCATAGACGTCGACCAACAACGACGAACGTAAGCTCAAATATACATAGATCCTGGTTAATCACTCGTAAATGCCCTCCTCGTAAATGTCAACGGAACACGGATCGGCCTGCCCAATACAAACACAATCAGCCAACAGTCATCGAAAACCTCAGGAAGCTGAGTTTCAGCGAATGAAAATGAAAACACTCACGTCATCGTCAACCCCGGCTTCGAGTTCAACACCCTCGTCTTGCGCTCCTCGAACGTCTCGCCGGCGAACTGAGGTTCTTCCTTCACCGTCACCTTGTACTGCGACATGAGCATCGTAAGGATCGCGATGCCTTCCGTCTCGAAGAAACTATCAAATGGTGAGGCGTGCGCCACGAATCTGAGGTGATGAAGATGTTTACCGGCGTCCAAGACAAGCGCGAGGTCCTTAGACGATGTTCAGAGACAACCGAAAGAAAAGAACAAAAAGAAGGGGTCCACGTACCAGCACTAAACGGTAAGAATGCCTCCCTCGGCCATGCACCTAGAAACCTTTCTGGTTTGAATGACGACGGATCACTCCAGTAGCGAGCTACAGATCCGACAAAACATGCCGCTCGTTAGTGCTGCGCCAATGCCAGTTGGACATCAGAAATAACATACGGTTGTAGTGCAGTCCGGGCGTGTGTATTATGATGTTCGTGCCTGTGGGGCAGGGAATGGCAGTAGTGGCCCCATCGACGTTGCCGACGACAATGGATGTGTCCTCGGCAGACATTTTGGGGATGGTATTGACGGGCGGAAACATCCGGAGAGTCTCGTAGAAGACACTGTTTTCAATAAATGTTGGTCAAGAGAAGCAACGCTCAGACAGCGGGAACGCACGCCATAGAATACTTGAAGGAATTCATCTCGTCGTATGTCTAGGATGAGCAGTCATATTCGTAAGTATACGAATGTATCCGGAGAACGACAAGCAACACACGGGTAGCCTGTTCCGATCGGGTATCAGGCTCTTGATCTCTTGGTACAAGCGATCCTGTTCCTCGGGATACAGGGCGAGCATCGCGAACGTATAGCACAGAGTGTGGGCGGTTGTCTGCAGCAAACATATCAGTATGTCCTGACGTATAGACCGAAGGTCCAGCACCGACCTCATGTCCCTAGGCAATTAATTGCGTAAGAATGAAGCATGAACACACAAATTAAACTCACAGCCAGAAGGAAGATGAAGATGTTCCCTACATATAGCATTAGCGTACATAGAAACGAGACTGCAGCTGTTGACGCACCAACAAGTTCACGATCGGACATTTGAGCACCACCGTCCTCAGTCTCCTCCTGGCTCGCGTCCAAAAGTTGACTGAACAAGTCATACCGCTCCTCCTTCTTCTCGGACTCCCTTCGGGCTTTGATCATGTCGAACATGTACGCCTAAAATAAAGGTGATGAATTGTTTGGATGAGAAGACGTTAAAAATTCAAGAAGCCCACATCTAATTCATTGAAGGCTGCCCTGACGTGTCGCAGACGTTTGGTGAGACCCATGGCCCAGGTAGGGACTATGAGCTTCGTGAAAGTGTCCGTAGAGACGGTGTGGAGTGCGTCCTGGAACGACATCGTATAGCCCGGAGGTACAACTGTATCTGCCTTCCACGACACCTTGCGACCAAAACCTGCTACTCCGATGACAAAGAGCGCAATCTCATGGAACAGAGTTAGAGCGAAATTCAGCAGGACAAAGAATATACCCACAGGTAGAGTGATCTCAACACAGTGGTCAATGGTAACCTCATCCGCGTTATTCCACCGGGTGTTGAACATATCGGCCATGATCTTCACGCTCTCGTCCCACACGAGCTTGTTGTTCTTCTCGGAGAATGCGGGAGCAGAAACTTTGCGGAACCTCTTCCACTCGTCGCCTTCCGATGCGACAATGTTCCGTCCGAAGAAGACCAACGCCTCGTACTGATCTACCGGCTTTGGGAATCGAGCGCGGGATAGGGTGACGTCCTACAGGAAATGATTTAGGAAAGCTTGAATCGGGTGTCGTTTGGAACATACTTTGATAGCAGCTGCGTCGGCAAGCATGATGGCCTTTTGTGCACTAGGCCACACGCTGACCTATTCATGTAAATGCCGACACAAATTTTGCTGCAGCAGACATACCTCAGTGATTCCATCCCAGCCATTCTCCTTAAAGTCTAATAACTTGCCGGTAAATTCCAGCCTGGCTCACGCAGTTGAAGCACTCACCTAGATGCTTCGTGGACCACCGCCTGTTACGACCGGCGCTCAGCCAACGAATCCGAGGCAGAACATTACCCAGACTAAAACAGCTCATGATCAGTTGAGAGCATCGACAATGGAGGAGGAACACGCACATAGTGGCGGAGCTTAAAGCTTGTCTCAAGCCCGGATGGTTCCTTGAGAGATTCGCGTCAGAAAACGGCTCGATGGTGTACAGGCAAGTGAGGCGTACCCTACACTCGCGACTGCTCTGTGGAACTCTAGAACGAGCTTTAATACATAGGCCGCTAGGGCTGAGAGCCCGACGAAGATCGCTGTCTGCATGCCAGTAGAGGATAGCTCAAGGTCAGTAGTGATGACAAGAGGAAAAAAGATGGACGTCGTTACGACGTTAGGCGAAGTGGTACCCGAAGAGCCGCCCGTGCCGAGAAGCCGTCGAGAACCCTGTCAGTGTCATGTAAACTATGACTCTGTGTGCTCCGACATTGCTGGATCGCACTGTGGCCCAACATCGCATTCCTCCAGCCCGCCCAGCTCCTGGATCTACTCGTATTTCATCTGAGTCAACCTGCCGTTCACTGGCAGCAGCGAAAAAGAAGATGATTTAGACTCGTTCAGGCGGCCCGACCACGCTTCATAATGGACAGCCTGCAGAAGTCCATCCTCGGCGCCGCGCAAGCCGTGGCCACCGAGGCACACGCTGTAGTGCTGGGCGCCGCTGCGCGCGCTGGCCGACGACTTGCGGCGGAGGAGCAAGCGGAGGGCGTGGCAGACGTGGAGGCGGGGACGTAAGGGGAGGCAGACGCACGGCGCATCGCGGCGGTGGTGGCGCAGCTCGTCTCGGGGCTCGTGGAGGCGTGGCGCGCGGCGCGAAAGCGGCAGCTCGTGGGGCTGCTGCGACGCGCGGGTGGATTGGATGATGCGGATCCGGCGATGCGTGTGGGGCGGGGGCGGGTGTGGGCGGTGTGGATGGGAATAGTTGCGCCTCAGGGACGCAAATAGCGGGATGCATGCCGTCAGCCCCTGGGTTATTTTTGGCAATTTAACCGTTCGCAGTTCGCGCCCTTCTCTCGTCCCAATGTCTTCCGCCGTGCTCTTACCCGCTGCTTGTCATGTTCACTCGCAGTGCAATATCCCGTCGTGTCGCCGAAGGCCGATAGCCCACGTCCCAGGTCCGCGCGCGACGTCGTGGGTTTATGGTGTGCGCGTAACTCACTTCCACTCGCCTGCATGCGCACACGCCGACACGCCCCAGGGAACATGCGCCAGCTCTACCTCCCCGCGAACTGGGGCGCGTTTGAGTTCCCGTGGCAGAGGCAATACGGACCGCTGTACCGCATCAAAGGCTGCTTTGGGGTCCATAATCATAATACTTCTCGCGGGGTTACGATTTTGCTGTGCAGGAAGATCGCCTCGTCGTGTCTGACCCGCGTGCCCTTCAACCAGTTCTTTCCGGCGCATTGTTTGCGCACCCCCCTGGCATGCAGAACGTCGCGAAGGTCCTATTCGGAGAAGGGAGCGTGGTGGTTCTCCGAGGTAGCGCCATATTTATTTTAAAAACAAATCTTAATGTCCCCGCAGGGGAACCTGCTCGGCGGGCTCGTTCGGCACTGAACCCTGCGTTTTCTGCGAGTGCTGTTCGAAAGCTCCTGCCCTTGTTCGAGCGAACAGCTGCAACCATACGCCATGTTTGTTCATAGCGTATAACGACAACTTGCAGTTGACATCTGATCTGGAAGCGACCCTAAGTCCAGAATCTGTGGTGGACATTTCTCCGATGCGTTTCACGGCCACCATGAGCGCGATAAGCGAAAGTATGGCAATCGACTCGTGCGTGCTCGGGGATTTCGCACTAAAAGACTTCTACGAGTGAATCATCACGAGCTGACTGGCTGCCGCACGACAGGCCAACACGCTCCCGTTCGCACTTTGCGAATTGGCAAAAGATCCTGATTTCCAAGCCGCTGAAATTAATTCAAGCCTTGCTATTGAATCGGGGACTTTTGATAACCTTGCACTCCTAAATGCGTTCATCAGTGTTGGATTTATCGACTAGCTCTATCTAAATACGCTGACGCTGACTCGAATCTCCAGGAAACACTCGGGATGTATCCCGCTGAGTCGATCTCTGAAATGATGCGCTCGAAGACCCCTTACTTACGGACTCACAACTACCGCTGGCGAAAAAATCACCGAGCTGCCGATACGAAACGGCCAGGTTATTCTCGTGCACGTCGGATCGTACAATAGGTGTTCATTCATTTCGGAGCATACGGAGTCTGTTCACGCTCGATGTAGGCTCGAATTGATTTGGGGACCCGACGCCCATGTCCTAGTCGCTGGACGGGATACCCCACGCTACTGGCGACGCTCCCCGCATAGGGCCATATTCGAACCTGTTTTGAGAGTCACAGATACGCCTTCCTCTAGCTGTGTCTAAGGGTGTCGACCGATCTATGTGCCCGTGTACAACGCCATAGCTGAACCACGACGAAAGTCGGTCTACGGGTTGGCTACCAAGGGCCGGAACGCAGTGCTTCTTTATCTCCTAAACCGCTGTGCTTCGCCTTCTCTTTCCGGTTTTTCCGTCTCAATTCCATTTATATGTTGTTCATTGCGGTGGATGTGCTGACGATGGATGGTCGAGTTGTTCGGCGTTGGCTATCCTCCACGCTTTACCTCCCATTCCGTCTTTTTCCGGCCCGCCAACCCATCTATTCTTCTCTGCCCATTTTTATTTTATTATCCCATCCCGTTCGAATGGCCGTTGTGGTCAAGCCCCTCCCTTGTCTTCTTTCACTTCATTTATTATATTTCCCTGGAACTATACCCGTTCATGGTACCGAGCGATATTCGCCGATGCAGGCACGATGCATTGTGGTATGAGCGCTTGCAGATGGGCGTCATGCGACCTCCCGGCGCAGATTCAACTGCGTAAAATGTCGGCGCAGACACAATGAGTATTCATGTATTCTTATTATCTATATCATTTAGTTTTATTCTTCGTCCCAGTGGGCACCCGCAATAGCTCACATGCTGCTGTTCTCCTGCGAGTCTGTATTAACCAACTAGAAATATGGCGAACGGTTTGGGTGTTGAGCTTTTTTATTTTTGAAGTTATGTTTTGGCCACATTCTGCACTCAGACGGCATATTTAAATTGTGTGGTGCAGGCTATGGTACTGGTATGTGGGCTGAGCGATGTGCAAGTATCAACTGAGCGAGCTTTGGGTCACGGTGGGCTACTAGTACTGTGGTAACAGACGAGATGTTTTGCGATGGCATGGTGCAGGTTATGGTATCGGTATAATGCCCCAATGAGAGCTGGTCGATGCGCAAGCATCGACCGAGCGAGCTTTGTGGCGCGGTTCGGCTACTGTGGTAACAGGCACGTTTTTTTTTGCCGGGGCAAGGAGGTGATTCAGGCTATGGTATCGGTATGTGGCCCAATGAGAGCACAACCATCGACCGAGCAAGCTTTGCGGCGCGGTCGGCTACTGCGGTAAAAGGCAAGATTTTGTGTCATGGCGCAGCGTTGCAAGCGCATAGCTTCCAGAGCAGGTCAATGGCGGAAGACCGGATTGGGGGACAAGAACTCCACGTGGTACGGCGCGAGTATGCGGATCAACGTCTTGACGTGGCGGCTGTGCACAATCGGCCCGTGAATCCGAAATTGCCTTTTGAGCATGTTCCGCTCAAAGATAGCTCTATTCCTTCGAGAATAGACACGCTATACCCACATGGGATGTAGGTATCAAATATGGAGCTATTCTGAGTTTTGAAGGAAAAAAGTTTCCGAAACCTAAAAGTTTTTTCCGAAATGATTAGTATTACACCGGGAACGTCATAGACTAGGCTTTGCCGCACTCCAACTTCATTTCTCTTTACGTTCATTCTTTTACTTTCTAGGAAGCAATTACTGTATCAAGGAATATGTGAAATCTAGTGTGACTAATATTCGAGAGCAGCGGTAAGCAATTTGTCAAAAACAGGAGATCCGACGCCAGCTAGAGGGGGGGATATAAGAGTGGAAGGCTACTTCGAAGCTGTGCGGACTTACTAAGTGCGTCCCATCCTTGTGTCGCATCAAACGCAACCTAGGATGATTTTTCAAAGCAGATCAGATACACTGTGCGAAATCAATTCAAGTCAAATGATTGAAGAACTCACCGATGATACGGGGCACTCCAAGCCAGAGTTGTGACCTTCAGTAATATCCGTAAATGCCTTCGAGTTCGCATACAGCCAGGGGTTGAGGAACCCTAAAACGGGCTTGCCGGCGGCCATCAGCCGGTCGTTAATCAGAGCGATTATTGACGCAAAGATCGGAGACGAGAAACTTGTTCCTCCCGTGACAAAGGTTATGCCTTTAACCACAAAGTCCAAGCCCCACCCTTGAACAGCGACGTCAGGGTACCCACGCCCCGATTTATTGAACGTCCCTGCGAAATCTGGGGGAATTGTTTTCAGGAAACTGTCCACCGCCTGGGTCTGGTACCAGGGTCTTAGAAACAGATCTGAGAATCCGCCGCCTGTCAGGTTAGTGGCCACCTCGGGGTTGAATCCCTGAGTCGCGCCGACAGCGGTAACATAGGGACAGGACGCAGGGAAGATGGGGATGAAAACGTTGCTCTCGCAAACGCCAGGAATGCTGCTATTGTCATGGTTGCCACGCACACCGCCCTATAAGAAAACCAATACTCTAAGTTGGGTCGAAGAAAATGTCAAGAACAGGCTAACTCACATCTCCTGAAGCAAACAGAATATAAATTCCCCGCGCGCCTAGGGCCATGTAACTGTCACAAATCTTCCTGCAAAATATTCAGTGAATGGGAAGCTTCCTGGGCCTATGAAACACAAACTTGACAATGGAGCTTTCAAATTGGTTCTCCATGGATGCATACGAGGTTGTCACTACAGACGGCGGGTTGTCGACTCCGTCAAGGAAAATGTTTGTGTCCAATAAGGCGGTCGCGAAATCCGATAAATTAGTACTGTTTGGGTCTCCGCCAACAGAGAGGAACTCAACGGGCACCCCCGTCGCAAGACCTATCAATTATAATTCAGTAGCTGCAAAGCATGGTTGAAGACTTGGCACACGTGCCGACTGTATATTCGACGTCAAGATCTGCTTCCAACACAAGAATGGGGAGGACATCCTCGGGATCTTGATTCGTCGCGTTATCAATAGCTATGATGTCGAATGTTGTATTCGGAAGTATATCCGGTCGGAACTGTTCCAAGAATGTCTGCGAACAGGACAGTTATTAGGCGAAACTACATGGTCTATACAGAGGAACAAACAGAGAGATCTGTTCGGTTTGGTGATGCGCCAAAGTATCCAGTAACAAGAATGCTGTTGTTCTTCTGAGTCGCCGGGTTTGAAGGGATTCCATAGATTTTTTGCAAGCAAGTTGGGGGTCACGATGCCGTCAGGCCTGCTCGAGTTGCAGGACGCAACGGGCTCGGTGCGTTTCTCGGAGCTGTGGAGATGGAAAGGGATCTGGGCAAAACGCCGATTGGGGCCTGTAAATGACGTGCTGGGGTGGACTACGTCGACGTGGCCAATCAGCTCGGAAGGTAGCGAGATCGTCAGGGTGCGGGTGATAGGCTCGGTGAGCGATGCATGAGAGAACTTCTCGAACTGCGCGCCAAACAGCTGGTTGGCCTGGGAGATCGCCAGAGTCAGAGATACCCAATCGCCGTTCGGCGAGATAACAGTGGGCTTCTTCAAACCGTTCACAGCCGCAAAAGAATCGAAAGCTGAAACCGTTTCGTTGGACGGCTGGACGAAAGACTTGACCTACAGACTTGGGAATTAGTAAATTACTCAATTGAACAAATGTATGATCACCTCATCTTTCGAAAGCCATTGTCTAAAGTCCAAGTTGCCAGGAGTAGAGATGGAGACGAGCTTTTCTTGCACCCCACTGAGATTGTTGGGAGTCAAGCCAAATCTCAGAGTCAACACGTCTGTGACGGGAGCCGCGCCTTGGCTGAAGAATCCTGTAGGCGCAGCTCTGCGGCTTTCATGTACAACCAGACTGCCTGAAACAACAGATAAAATCGTGAAAAAAATCGGGAGTTTGCGGAAAGGCATTGGGACGAGTTCTGAGGCCAAGCGTTTTGCCTTTAAACCATACCCAGGTTTCCAATGGGGAAATAACGGTTACCATGCATTTAAGCGTGTCACTCAAGGGCTGATGGCCACGATTTGCGATGCGCAAAAAGAGCCGGAGGGAGCTATGATACACAGCAATAGGAAAGAACGTCAGTGCGGCCGGTGGAGCCAGGTGGAGCCTCGGTCGCAGTGCGCAGTTAGATGCCAACTCTCAAACAGTTGCTGGAAGGAAGGAAGAAAGATTACACGGCGCGGTCCCACTCAGGAACACCGGGCCCAGGGTAGGTAGGTAGGTAGGTAGTATTACCGGCGTGGTCCCATTAAGGAACAACCAGGGCTTGTACTGCATACATTGCGTCAATATTTATGCTATGGATACTCTCAACCATCCGTCCTTCGATTACCTGAGCTACTCTCTGCAACGATCCTATACTCCAATGACAAGAAAAAACAAATTTGAGAGTATCGGAGGGACAGAATCAGAGAGTCTCCAGGAGAAGCAGTTAGTGGAAATGAGCATCTCCAGTCCAAGGACGTAAAACAGGGGCTGAGTAGAATATTCCAAGGACATCATGCGCAAACTTAGCCACGAGTGCTATCGTAGGTCGGGAATATATTATGGCTCTGAGAAACTCCGTATCAGTAGTTGGACCATGAGGTTTTGTAGGTATGGCGTATCGTGGAATAACCGTGCCAGAAATGAGCTGCATCAGATGATTAACGGTTCTATTAAGATTGTGTGCCCAATTCGTTGGGACTATTTGGTTCTATCTCCTTCAAGCCCACCCCATTTCGCTTTCGCTACTCTGGTTCTTGCAATCTAGACCTTTTTTTCACTCGACTTTCTTATCAAGTCTCCATTTCAACTACCTTTTTCGCACGGTCTCCATAAATCCATTGCCCAGAAGCTGTTCTCGCTTGACCGAATGGCTGCGCCGTTGAACAGCACTTCAAAAGCTGTAGAAAACTTACCACATTCCGAAAAATTTACGCTTGGCGTGACGGATCTCTGGTGGCGCCGTGATGGCCCGCGATCGGCTGATCTGATGGGTGACCGAAACCCATATCGGGCTTCGCTTACTCCACGATCACGTGTTCCGTCACGTTCCTTCTCTGCCTGACGTGGGAAATAGCTATCAACTTCTTAATGCTTATTTCAATGTATGTACATAACATAGTTGATAATGGAGTCACACGGCCAAATGCAAAATTTCAGGCGAGCTGAAAATGTTACTGAAACGAGTAGTTTCAGAAACCAATTTAAGGAAGCCGTATTTTGTACCTTAAATAACTGTTTTCAGGACACCCTAATCTGTAGCTGAATTTATAACATTAAGCTACAATTTCAGGAAGCCTGGAGCTCTCAGTTTCAGGCACAATTTTTGCAAGGCTGAAATAACACCTTAAATTATAAATTTCTGTTTGAAAGTAAAACATTAAGGGTGTCTGAATTCAAGGCTGAAGCTAACAGTTTCAGCAGCAGCATAATGGCGGCTTAAACTAATGGATTAGGGCGTGCTGAAATCAGGACTGAAAACATTAATTTCGGCCGGCATTCCGGCCCGCCCGAAACAATAAGATTAAGGCGTAATTTCGGCCGTTCCCGAAACGTCGCCTGAAACTGATAGTTTCAGTACACCTGAAATTCTTCAGCAGATGAGCGGTAGATCATCTGCCGCTCATCTGCAGATCATCCATAGTGCTCATCGGTACCATACGAAACTGCTTCACAGTGGCAAAATTAGATGGCATTTACAAAATTTTACAGCAATAGCTGCTGGGCAAGAGAATCATATGTATTTTGTGAATGTCATCTAATTTTGCCACTGTGAAGTATGGTACCGATGAGCGCTATGGATGATCTGCAGATGAGCGGCAGATGATCTACCGCTCATCTGCCGAAGAATTTCAGGTGCACTGAAACTATCAATTTCAGGCGACGTTTCGGGAACGGCCGAAATTACGCCTTAATCTTATTGTTTCGGGCGGGCCGGAATGCCGGCCGAAATTAATGTTTTCAGTCCTGATTTCAGCACGCCCTAATCCATTAGTTTAAGCCGCCATTATGCTGCTGCTGAAACTGTTAGCTTCAGCCTTGAATTCAGACACCCTTAATGTTTTACTTTCAAACAGAAATTTATAATTTAAGGTGTTATTTCAGCCTTGCAAAAATTGTGCCTGAAACTGAGAGCTCCAGGCTTCCTGAAATTGTAGCTTAATGTTATAAATTCAGCTACAGATTAGGGTGTCTTGAAAACAGTTATTTAAGGTACAAAATAAGGCTTCCTTAAATTGGTTTCTGAAACTACTCATTTCAGTAACATTTTCAGCTTGCTTGAAATTTTGCATTTGGCCATGTGAGTAGAATTACGAGGAAAAATACAGATTGAATCAGCGAGAGGCCCGGGAGTTCGGGCAGATGGGCTCGCCTGGGGCGTGCGAGCATACCATATACACCGGCTGCACGCGCCCCGCAAGAGTCTACTCGGTACTGCATGATGCCATTCCATGAGCTTGCTGCACAAATTATGCTTTGACTAGTTTTTTCTCTGCGGACCGTGTTCATATTATTACAGCCATTTGCGGAACATAAGGCGCAGGCCGTTTTCTTTCCATTTGGGTCATTTTTAGTATATCACTTGTTCTGGCCTCAATTCGTATCCATTCGACTAGCGTAGGGGCACGTTGTAATCTCACGCATATTCCGCAGGGGATTGGCTCTCATCTTATTTTTATAGGTGCTTTGGGCGACTTCCCGCAAGATTTTTACATACTTTATATATATCACCTGTAGCATTTAATCTAGGATGTCTCGGCCCTTTGTACCTTTACACAATGGACTTGTTCATGTTCTCTAGAGCATCCATGGTTTGTATGGATATAAAGCACTCCTGGGATTCCAGGAATTTATGCATAATTCTCATGCTGCATAGTCATCTCTTATACTCGTGCATAGCTGTTCCATACCTATATAAAAGCTGGATCCCCTAGAGAATGTGAACAGGTCCATTTTGTAAAGGTACAAAGGGCTGAGACATCCTAGATTCAATGCTACAGGTGATATATATAAAGTGTGTAAAAATCACGCAGGAAGTCGCTCAAAGCACCTAAAAAAATTTTTTTAAAGCCCATCCCCTGCGGAATACACGTTTTATTACAACGCGCCCCTACTCCAGTCGAACGGATACGAATTGGGGCCAGAACAAGTGATATACTAAAACTGACCCAAAATGGAAAGAAAACGGTCCGCGCCTTGTGTTCCGCAAATGGCTGTAAGTAGATTCATCTCTGAATCCTCCTTCACACCGAAACCGATCAGATTAGACTTTGAACTGCGCGCAAATTGTTCAAGATATCGAAATTATCGCAGTTCAACTCAAGGCAAAGTATGTATTTACTTCGATGTTTTAATGCTGTTATTTCGTTCCTACTAACCACTAATTTACTGCAGCTTTTGTTTTTATCATGCTAGACTGCCGCCTTTGACGTCTGGTTGGGCTTCAACTAGGCCCAATCCTTTTCGGCTATTGGGGCTATTATGCCAGTTGAACTTCAGGTATGTAATGTAATCCATTTCGATGTTCTGATGCTTTTATATTTCGTTCCTGCCCACCTGTCTTCTTCATATCCTATAGTTTAAATGCTAGACTAGACTGAGTGCATTCGAAGTCTCAAGCTCACGCTACCACTGCCGGAGGCCGCTATTGTGGTATTCAATTGCACAGTTTTCATTCCGTAAATTGCATGTATCTTTTGGTTATTTTCTCTACTGACCACGTTGCATTTTACTAGATGGATGCATGCCTTCATACCAGGACCCCTCAAATTTAACTTGGCCTGGCCCCAAAACCTTCAAATATGTCCAAGTTATCGCTGTTCAAGTCAAGGTATATAATTATTTCCATGTTCTACCGTACCTGACCACCCCTTTACTTCAGGTATAATAGTTTAAATGCTAGACTGGCCGTGTTCAACGTCTTGTTCAATTTGCGCATTTTTATTCCGTGAGGTATCCTTTGCCCGGTGAATTTTCTTTACCGACCGCATTTTAATTGACTAGATGGACTCACGCCTTCACACAGGGACTCCTCAAATTTAATTTGAACTGTCATGCTTAACCCTTTCGCGCTTCAACATCTCGCGATGATTCCAATTGAATACAAAGTATGCAGTCTATTCCGATATTCTAATGCTTTTCCGTTGTTCTCACGGCTTAATTCCGCATAGATTCAACTCAAACTGACTAGATTAAATGTCCCGCTGCACCGGCGATAGCCCGCTACCTCGCAGATCTATTTGTGCAATTTTTATTCCGTGAGTTTTTTATACTTTGGCTAGTCATGTTCCTTCCCTCCCCCCTCCCGTTTCTTTCGTGCGGCTATATTTTCATAGTTTACAAGTTGCATTCTTATCCTTGCTCTGATCGCGTATTGATATGCTTCAGGCTCACCTTCTACGCCGGGCCTCGTACATGCCTTGGGTGAGTTGATAATAGTAATTTATGCTCCCCAACCTCTCCACAGCACTTATGTGTCTTTTTCTCTATTCTCAGATGGCGCTTTGCGTAAGTTTCAATGCCAAATCCGTTAGAAGGCTCATTGTCCATTTTTACACAGAGTGGTAAAGATGCAGGTCCAGATTTCTGAGCTTGTCAGCAAATTTTCGTTCGCCTTGCTCGAGAACGATGCGATTCGAGCTCGACATGCGATCACCCTGATGCCACTTATGCCCTCCGGGAAGAAAGGCGGTCCGATGCGTGTTACTCGAGTACTGTAATGAATATCTGTTTCTAACAGATTCTTCGTGGCGCAAATCGGTGGCGAATGAAACAACTTGTACACCTTTGTTCTGCTGATGAATTAATATGGTATTTTTCAATCAAGCCCAAGATATTTGCTTTTAGTTGCGGGTTGAACGTTGAACAGCTCGATACCTGTAAATGTACACCTGATGTATAATTGGATTTGTTGTAATCCGAACTTGAAGAGCTCCGGTAAGGGTTCCAGCGACTTCAATCTCTATGGGCATTATGTAAGTTAAAAGTCTTTGTCGAGCAATGGACTTCATTATATACTGAGAAATAATGGATCTAGTGATGAACTATCAACAATCCTTGGTGGAAACCCTTGTTTACTATTTGTAACCACGTCTCTGCCTAATACAAAACTAAGGTACAGCAGCCGTATTTGAGTATAGGAGTGTCCCTTCGCCATGTGAATCTCTTTCTTGAGGTCGAAGTTTGTAATTCAATCCGGAAGCGCACCTGACCGTGGGTGCGAATGTCGCAATTTTTCGGCAGAGTCGGCTTGTTGTTCCCACGTCGACTTCTCCGAGTCCCAAACTTCTCCCATGGCCATTTTCGCGAACGGTCCATGTCCTGTCCACCCATCGCACCATGGTTCACTGTTCCCTTCGCTCGATTTTGCCAGAAGTCCTCATGGATGAAGCGGAAGGCCGCCCCGCCGGCTCCCACTGCCTCCGCGATTAACTCTGCCTTTTCGGCTTTGTCGAGTGGACCTAAATAGCCAGTCTAAAGTGCTAACATCGTGCGAGAAGTGTACTGGATACAGAAACTGTCACCACACTGCTATTTAACGAGGCAGTCGCTTTCACAGGCACTCTCTCACCCATCCCACCACTAGCCTAAGCCAGGGATGGCCGTCCTGTTGGCGTTGGGAGTTCTGCTCGGGGCTTGCCTCGTAAACTTTGCATTTTTCCGTCATAAAACCTACACAGCGCAAGTCCCAGGGCCGCCTTCTTCATCCTGGTTCTTTGGTAACTTCCTCTGCGGTCCCCACGCTGCTACACGAGCTTATTAGGTTGATTCAGGTCACATTTCGGATCTTGCGATCTCCCCAACCTGGGGAATTCGTGAATTCGATTGGCAAAAGCATTATGGGACGGTCTACCGAATCAAAGGTTGTTTTGGGGTCAGTTACATCTGTATATGGGCGTTCGTATTCTCATCCCGTTGCAGTCAGATCGTCTTGTGGTTTCTGATCCGCGTGCCCTCTAGTATCTTCTCACAAGCGGGGCGTTCGGACGTTCGCGGAGCCTGCGGCACGCCGTTGATGCCCTTTTTGGCGAAGGGAGCGTCATCGCCCTCCAAGGTTTGGATTTTCCAGCTTCAATTTACATTCTTTGTTTCATCGCCGCGGAAGGGGAAGCGCATCGCCGCGCCCGTGCTATAATGAATCCTGCGTTCTCTGCGGGTGCAATACGAAAGCTTCAACCACTCTTCGAGCGAACAGCTGCAATGGTAAGGGCATTTTTATCACAGTAGTTCAAACATGATCACAGACAAAGACTACAGCTGACGTCCAACTTGGAAGAGTCGTTGATCCAAACTTCTGAAATCGACATGTCTCCCCCCTTGGTTACTGCTACGATGAGCGCCATTACTGAAGGTATCGTCAACACTGCTAGGGCTCTGGTTTCCAACTGACCAAACTGAAGGGTTATTTGGGCACCCTCTACAAGCTCTTGACGAGGAGCTGGTGGAGAATCACCGCCAATTATAGTCTGTATTTGACTCAAGCACGCATACGGAGTAGCTGATGGGTGCATCAGCACAGTATTCGGCACTCGCACTCGCGCGCATCTCGTAGCCGACGCACTGATGCATTACGTTCCGCCATTTCTCCTCAGCCTGGCGTTTAGGCGCACTGAAGCGGCTGCTGCTCTTCGAACATCCGAAAGATTAACGCATGATTTTGGAACCCGTGTTATTCATGAACGGCTGGAAGCCGAACATGAAGGGTTAGAAGTTGCCCAGAATTTGTTCAGCACTTTCAGTAACCTCTTCCTCTTTTTGTCGTGGCGGCGTAAACTGACTGCGCGAAATATACAGTGCAGCTCGACGCTTCGGAGAAGGGAAAACAGCTCCTCGATAGTGATGAGGTCGTCGCACAGACGGCTGTTCTTCTGTTGGGCGGACAAGACACAACCGTATGCCATTCATTTTCCGATCAAACTGCAGCCGTCATCTGATAGCGGAAAGGCGAATACTCTCGCATTCGGACTCCGTGAGTTGGCCAAACATCCTGATGTTCAAGATCAGCTGCGCGCCGAAATTCACTCAAGTCTTGGAAGTAACTCGGGAATTGTATACGACAACTTGCCGCTTCTCAACGCGTTCATCAAGGTTTGCATTGATCGAATTGTGAATTATTGTAGACGGAAGCTGAGACCGTGTCGTCTTCAGGAAACCCTGCGGATGTACCCAGCCGAGCCGATCTCTGAAACGATGGCACTCGAAGACACTATCCTGCCCCTCACATATGGGCTCGCGACCACCTCCGGAGAACATATAACAAAGCTGCCGATACGGAAAGGCGAACTCGTTTTGATGGCTCTCGGATCCTACCAGAGGTCTGGTTATATATATTACTCGCCACTTCAAATGACAGTTAGTACAGACTTGAGTCAATTTGGGGTCCGGACGCGCACGAATTTAAGCCGACCAGATGGTTTGAGGGCTCTCCGAATGCTCTTCATATTGGGCCCTACGCAAATCTGTGCGTCCGTTTTTGGCCACGCGTACATACTGACATCCATCTTTAGGCTGAGCTTCTACGCTGGGCCTCGCACCTGCCTTGGGTACGTGCAACGTTGTATTTGGCCGTGCATCATTCATCCTTTCCCCCTCACAGATGGCGTTTTGCGTACGTTGGTTATTATAATTTTTAACTCGTTCTCTCACATGCAGTCCACACAGAGTCATGGAGATGCAGGTCCTGACCTGCGAGCTGCTGAGCAAGTTTTCGTTCGCCCTGCCAGAGAATGATTCAGTCCGACCTCGCGTGGCGGTCACCTTGATGCCGATTACGGGCTCCGGGAAGAAAGGCAGTCCAATGGTTGTTACCCGACTTCTGTAACGATTTGATTCGATGGGTAGGTGGAGACCGATTTGCTTCAATGACAATGCTGTCACTAGAACATGAGTTCCTTGTAATTTTAGCGTTGCTTTTATTTCCAGTTGAAGAGTTCTGTATGAGTGATTAGGTCTGAGCGAGGCCGTTCTCGCCTAAGAGTGCCGACAAAAAAGGATTCACGAAACGGCGAAGTAGACGACAGACACCGACGGGAGATAATGTCGATGGGGGAATGTTCTGGAGAAACGATGGGATGGCACCCAGACAGCCACGGGAGTCGTATGTTGAACCTATACAAGGGCTCCCAGCCTGTTCAAATCTGCCAGGGAAGAATGCCGCAGATTGGCTAAATGATCTGTCAGAATCGACGAAGGCTGAATGTACTACGTAGTTCTCAATGCCAGTCCTCGCAGGGGGCCTGCGATAATACGAGTGTGGCCTATATGGGGCGTAGTACGTTCAATTCCATTGAATTAGCCTCATTAACCAGCAACTTCGAATCGGTCAGCTTGCTTGGGCAGCAGAAAACTCTGCCAATTTGAAGCAAACTTGGGCGCTAAACGCGGGTCGAAATGGTACAGTAGACTCGTTTTGAAGCTCGGTTCAAACCTTGATATTTTTCAGTCATGAGTGGTGGGAGTTCAGCAAAATCCACGTCTTCCGTTGAATCGTGGAATACTTGTGTCACGAGCCTGAGTCTGAGTAATGCTAGTCGCTCCCCGCGACGCCGAAATCCCGACGGCAACACTAGAATCGAACAGCGAGCTTAGCTAGACAAAAACACAAATACACTTTTGGAATTCACGGCGGGTATGTAACTAAACAAAGTACACGCCCAGTACAAGACCGTATTGTATCAGAACGACAAAAATATAATGAAGCGCCGAAGTGGATGAATAAGATAAAAAATAACAATAACCAGAGTGCCTACATGGGCGACAGGTGTTCCCACTCCCCCTCGAAGCGAGGAATGTAATTGGGGTTAAAATACGCGGGATTGACGAGCTCCGCGTTGAAGGGGACAATGGGCGTAGTACGAGTGGGGTATGAGAATGATGCGTGCTGGAGTTCGTTCTTCGCGGGGAGGTACATGGGCGGAGAAGTAGACCAGGGTGGAGTGTTGTCGCAGCCATACGCCACGGCGTCCGCTGCAGATGACTGGAAGGCACCATTGAACGGCTCGCGAGGCTCTGCGAAATGGAGGAAGTTTCTGGCAGGATACTGCATGGCGGGGCCGGGACGCGGCGTCCGGAGCAGTGAAAAATCGGGTGGTAAAGTCTCCAATATCTTTTGCAGCTCGAGCGACAGGAAGTCCATATCGGAAGTGGCGTGCAGGTTGGGGTCTGGGAATTCGGCAACCTGGGCCGTGGAGATTGGGTTGGACGACATATCGTACCCATCGTTGTCGGCTGAAGATTCGTCGGACGCGGGGCAGGACGACGAGGCGAATGCGGGGAACGTCCCGTAGGACCCGCCTATATCCGAGTTGAGGGAGGTGCTGACGGCGGCGGAGGTCTGCAGTCTGAAGCAGTGGAACGACGACGTGGAGGATAAGGACGAGTGGCCTGAGTCGACAGATCGCTCGGAGTAGTCGGAGGCAGGGCTCGAGGACGAGGACGACGCCGAAGTCGATGTGGAGTGGGGGCGCGAGTAGGGAGTTGAGCGGGAGGTTCGATGTGTCTTCGATGAGGAGCTGCCACCCCTGGCGTGCTTGGGCTTCTTGGTCGCCGCGGCTGGTTTTAGAGGGGGTGTGTGTCCGTACGTGCTTCGGTGCCGGGACATCGACGCTGGATCGCCGGTGCAGTAGGTGCATCGCTGCCCATCCTCTTTGATCGTGGCACAGATCAGCGGCTTCTCGCCGGTGCTGAGCCAAAAAACGTTAGATGCCACCCACAAGCGGTGGGACAAATGGCTCACTGGGTGAGGTAGTGGGTGAGGAGGTTTGACTTCTGGAGCGTGCGGTGGTCGCAACCTTCCCAGGGGCACGCGAACATCCTGTGGCACGATAATCAGATACATGCAGTAGAAGAGGACATAGACAGGGAAGCGAGCGCACCGTTTTCGGCGCTCTTCTACCGACATATGCTGCGGTCCGTGACGATCAAGATCGATTTCTCGTGGATAACTCCAAGGGCAGTCCCCCACGGGGCATCGGAAAGCGTAAGGTGGCCAGGGAGGCTGTTTGTCACCCTGCAGATGAAGGTTTGAATTGGCCCAAGTGCAGGGAGAAACAAGGCTTGCCTTGCGTGGCTTTGGCGCCCGGGATTGGGCAGGCTTTGATGAGGGCGCCATTGTTGGCAAAAGGATGGGGGGAGGACGGAGGACAAATAATGGGGAGAGCGGGGGGGGGGTAATTGAAAGCGCGGGGATCCGTGAATGGACACGGTGGCCCACCATTTATACGATTGCCAACTCGCTTCTTGAAAAAGAGTTGATGGATTGCTTGGCTTCAGAGCGTCAAAACTTACTCTACAAGTCAAGTGTTTGGGCGCGCTTGGCAAAGCGGCGGACCAAGCGGTGCTGAGCCACTGGATTGCACTGATCTAGCGAAGAAAGTCCTTTAAAGGAAGGTCTGTTCGATGACAGGACCGCCGGGCGGCCGAGTGGCTCAGGACAAAGCGCCGGTCCAAAAAGGCAATTCCCGAAACAAAGCATTATTCGAGGTCTTGGACGGCATCGAGGGGCGCCGGAGCCTCCAAAAGGGCACGCAGGATTTTGAAGGAAACAGGACCTAGTCCCAGATACTACTGCAGGGTTGTCCGCCGAAATTCGTCGAAGCAGCTACTAGTAAGACCCGCAACAGAATCCGCGAGCCACAGCAATGGCATTCGATCCTGGCCCGCAGATATTTTAGAAGCGTTCCGTTGAATAATTCCTAGATATATGCAGTCGGAGAAGTGTCGAGTTTAGACACCGCTGAGTCCTAGCCATAACGCTCGAGAATCCGTTTCGCAGGAGTAACAATTTCTCTATGGTTCAGAAACGGGGGTTTGCGGTTGGAAGTCGGCCTGTTTATGATTTCGCCGAGCTAGCTGAGAGTAGGATCCAGAGTCCCATTCATAGAATTTTAACGGCGAATCTGTAACCGTGGGCGTTCACGAACTTCCGACGTTGCAACGCGACGCAGTTACAGGCGGGCTCATCCTCCCTCCATTCAAGCGAAGAAAAGGATAAGACTCGTTGCAACTGCTGGATAGTGAATAAATCGCTGGGCTCACATCGGCAAGGCAAAGGATGCACAGAATCCCGGAGGTGTGTAGGTCGCAACCGGTGAGAGGACAAAGAGCTGGAAACGACGCGATCTTTGCAGAAACTTGAAGCGAAATTTTAAGCATATAGTGCTGCAGGTGCATTCCAGCTGCAGCTCAGGAAATCTGGATAGATCGGGACAAGTAAAGGCCGTTGCGAGAGCCGAGAACTTGAAGACCCCGAGGCCGTCAGAATTAGCCAAGAGAGCGTGGGTGGACGCGGGCGATATCCAGAGCTTCTTGAGGGCTTAGGAATCCTCAATCGATGGCATGAAGCGAGGAAGGGAGGGCGGCGAAGTGGGGGCTGTAAACTGAAAAAATGATGTAAAGAAATCAATACACGTGATTACAACGCGGCGTCACTTAGCCAAACAAGGCCTATCAAAAGGCAGATAATTCGTTACTAAAACATGGTGTCTGTTCTGGACCAAAAAGAAATAAAATGGACTAAGTGCTGTTCATTATTTTGACCCCTGGCTTGACACGCAGCCAACTTGACCGCCAAACCCCAAGGAAGACTCTGAAACCAGGTGCTGAGAGATGAGGCGCAGAGAAGTCTCAGCGTGGTGGTGTCGGCGGTTTGCTGAGGACAGGGCTATGATAATGTGCATATGGGGTGAATAGTCGACGGACTACTTAGAAAAGGACACACCGGGCGGTTTTTAAAACGAATCTAGTTTGTTGTGGTTCCACATGCGCGACAAACCTGCCAGATCCCGGGGAGCTCAGGGCGGAGCAGGATTCAGCAGTATAAAGGCGGCTAAATAACACGTCTTGTGCCGCAGTTTAATCACCTTGACCATTCCTGAAACATCCACCCATCATCGATTATGACCAACTCTCATGCTAGTGAGCTTGCCACCTTTCAGAGTTCGTCCACACGGCCCTCGGGAAGGTCTTCATCTCCCCAAGCGATAAAGTCTCCGATTCCGCACTCTACACGTACTGGTGCCCGAACGTGGAGGAGACGTCAGCCGTTCGGATCTCGCAGTTCTTCTGTTTCGGACTGACCCGTTGCAAATATCGGTGGAAATGACATTCCGATCGGATTCTCCGGCTTTCACGATATGCTGAGGACACTATGTGCACAAATGTCGGAGCGGAAACTGGGCAGGGAATCGCCCGTCCTCGCTGCACCTGGGGATCCGACCGCAAAGTTCGGATACCTGCGTTGTCTCAGGGGTGAAGGATGGCATAGAGGCACCCTTACAATTATTATGCTGTTGAAGATCGTGTGGGTGCAATTCACAGGCTGATTGCAACGGACTCCTTCAATAGCACTGTTTAGAATTTTGTGTCCACAGTAGCTGAGTTGTAGGTCTGTGATCGATTTATTAGTGTGTACGATGCGAGGTTGCCTGGATCGGATAAGACGCGCGCATTAGATGAGCTGAAACAGAAAAAAAAAAGAAATCCTTCCAGTGCAAGCTGAATACTCGGTCCTTGGGGCCGAGTCGGGTATACTATATTTTTCATCTAGTGTGAAATGCTCGGGTGAATAACCAGAATAGGAGTTCCGTACGGTTTCATGAGGAACAATTATAATGCAGATGCGCCTACCGTGTTCTGCGGAATTCGGGACGGATAAAACTCCGAAACATATATAATGAGAATGAATATTGAATACTTCCCGTTCCCTTCACCCGAATTCCCCCCATTCCATTCAGAAGTTCAACCAAGACTTATGACCAGCGCCACTCACACTGAGCTCCCGCCCCTCACCGATTTCGTCCACAAAGTCTTCGAAGAAGTTTTCATTTCCTCCAACGACTCAGTCTCCGAATCTGCGCTCTACTCATACTGGTCCCCGAATGCCGAGGAAAAGTCAGTCTCATATTCACTCACAATACCCTAATTCCGTTACACATACTTACTCACCTCGTGAGTACCAGCGGCAACGGCACCCCGTTCACATTTTCCGCTTTCCACGACATGCTGCGGACTCTGCGCGCAACGATTTCCGAGCGCAAACTCATCAGCGAATCCTTCGTCGTCGGTACGCTTGCGGATCCGACGGGAAAGTCCGGAGCGCTGGCGCATACGGCGGTTTTTTCGGGCGTGAAGGACGGAGTTGAGGTGACCGGTACGACTGTGGCCGTGTTGAAGATCGTGTGGATGCACGGCGCAGAACATAAGCATGGAGGGCACAGGCTGATTGTGGCGGAGTCCTTTATTAGCGCTGTATAATTATAAACTGTCGCCTCAACTACTGGATCTGTTTTGAATTTTTCGAAATTAGTTTCACTCACCTGAATCAGCCGGCGATATAGGGCGCTGGTCTAGGGTTACTCGATATGCGCTCTCGTCTTTCGTAAATATGGTCCATGGAAGCTGTCTGACACGGCCAGCAGCCACCTTTACCGGAACGCTACCCATTTATTTATTTTTCATTCGTGGTCTTTCCCTGCACGGCAACACGTAGATTTTAATCTGAACTGATTTTTTTTCGGAGCCCGTGCGCCCATGCTTTCGAATCAATTGCAATAAACTGTATCGCGGCGATTGACTCCTGTGCAATGTGGTCATACAAGCTATTTAATATTCAACACTGATTTGTTGTACAATATCACCACTTGTGAACCTCGCTTTGTCGCGTAGATTGTTCACCTTCTGTTCGTTTCAACGCTCAGGATGAGCTGGAACGAACGAATTCGAATCGGGTTGTGCAGACAAATTGAACGGCCCAGACAATTGTTGGAATATATCAATAGTGAACATGAGGAAGGGGTAGGACTAGGAGGAGTGCGGAACTTCTTGCGTATCTGGGAATATACGCAGTTACGGCTTAGCCGCAGTAATAACGAACGCCTTCCAGGGAAACGAGACCTCCCCATCTCCATAAGTCTTGAGCATATACGCTTCATATTGGTCCCCGACGTCCCCCTTCAGCATAGACATCAGGCGTCTGTTGGTCTCAATCGTGCGTCGGATAGGGTCCACCTTCTCGAACGTTAAAACGTTCACTTCGACCTCCGTGAAGCCCACGGAGGTGAGGAGAGTCGTGACCGATTCCTTTAACAACCAGGGATTTCCCGCGTTGAAGATGGGTGGGATCGGGACCTGGGGCAGTGCAGCCTTTAAGGGATCGAGCCAGCCGGGGTTCGTCCATACGGTGATGCCGAGTTTACCCCCGGGCTGAAGCACCCGGAATGATTCTGGTTCCAAATGATTGGCTGTCCAACGCAGTACAGAATATAATCACAACGAACCTCTCAAGGCCAAGGGGCCATCGGGAATGAGCTGCATCCCGAAGTTCATCAAATTATGCGTGAAATAATTGTCTGCAAATGGGATAGCCTGAGAAGCGTGAGCCTCCAGTGGTCGAATGATGAATATTAATGACGGGGCATACCTGCGCGTCCACAATTTTTGCCTCTGCATTCCATGCGTTCGCCTTGATCCTCTCAGAGACAAATTGGATCATGCGCTCCTCGAGATCTCCACAAACCACTCGCACCCCGCGGTCGTTCCCAATGGTATCGAAGAGCAGGCGGGTGATGACTCCAGACCCACAGGCATTGTCGAGCACTACGACGTTCGGGGAAGGGCTAGCTAGAAGTCCAGACTGAGCAAGCAGCGCTTTGGCTGGAATATCCGTGAACTCTTCCATGTGGTTGGCATCTGGTGAGGAATCGAGTCTTCAGCCTTCACAAAATGCTAAATTGACGACCCATACCTTGAGCGGTAAATTTAGCAAAATAACTGGGATCCACAATCACTTCTGACGGCATTTGATATTGGAGAGGGGCTTCAGGAGGCGTCTGAGCATGGACATCGTTGGAGTTTATATAGCGTTCTTTTTGGTCGTTACTGTGGCGGTTCTCGAACAATAACGTGACCAGATGAGTAAGAGAGGAAGATAGAGTAATCAGTATTTGTCGCCATGATTTGAACCTTTTGATCTAGTGTTGCCGCGAGCCGATTCGAGTTGGCCAACTCGTTGCAACTCGATGTTGCCGAGTTGACACGAGTTACAACTCGAGTTGGGATCGAGTTGCATCACGTGTGATTTATTTTTTCACAAATGTTCGTCCTCCTCCACACACAATAAAAATTCAGCGGGATCGCTTCCTTTACGATACCATTTTTTTCTTGTGTTGCTGAAGTGAATGGACTAACTTCTGCAATATTTCTTGTTTTTTCTCGTGGAGGCGTGACGGCATTTGTCGTTGTTATGAGGCCAAGAATTCCCAGGACTGACAGCGACTCACGAAATGTTGTTTTTCTTTCTTCTCAGAAGAAAATGGAATATAAAAAGCAAAATAAAATTTGCCCTCTGCAACTGTGCCGAGATGAGTGTTTCATTGAGACTCCAAATAACCGGTAAAGGCTTGGAATAGTGTAGTATTAAAATTTCTGTTAATTGTGGCGGTGTTCCTATCGGTAACTCGGTGTCAACTCGAGTTGCAATTCGCTCGACTCGGTAGATCGAGTTGGGCAACTCGGTCTACCGATCCGAGTTACAACTCGAGTTCAGCTCAACTCAACGGCAACACTATTTTGATCCTTCACAGTTTATTCGAAAAACGGACCGATTATGTGTGCCATGCACAACCACATTTTACTTGCTCTATGACGAAATGGGCGATTTCAGAACGACCTGAATATAAATCAGGCGGGTTCACGAATAAAAATCACGAACATACTTATCTCATCTCAAAGAATCTATATAATACATTTCGATTCCTAAAGAACCTTTCCTTGATGTTCCAAACGCACACGGTCACCCTTTTTCGGCCTCTTCCGTACTTCTTCCCACCCAGATTTGGTTCAATGGTCTCACGCTCAGCTTCTCGGACTCTCCCAATGTCGTTACGTCTCCCCACCCATATTTGGCTCCACGCTCTCGCGGTCGCGCAGCAGACAACTTCTCATCTGCCACAGTCGTCAACTCAAACACAATTACAGTGGGAGTGTTGCAAGTTGAAAGTTGGTGAAGCTATAGCAAGTCCAACATCACCAGCTGCAAAAAAATCGTGTTGAACCTCAGATTATCATCGTTCCGTTTTATTCCTGTTGCACAGCGAGAAAATTCAAGTTGGTCAACCTCAAGCAGTTTTTCTGCAGATATCAATTCAGCAGCTGTTGAGATTATCCAGACTAAGACTATGTTATCCGCGAATTTATTCGCGGGCTTATTCTAGTGGGAAAATAATAATGCTTCGGCTTCTTATTGCGACTTCATAATCAAAGGAGCCGATGTCACATGGGAAATATTTGGAGAGATAAATCGAGTCCAGAGAGTTTGCGAGATATGCTGGAGGGAGGACATGTTGGGCTGTTGAGAGACACGACAGGCCCGGAAGCCACTATTAGGTCTGAAAGAAATACAGGTGTACAGCGCGAGTTACAGTCAAATTGTTCAGATGTGAATGCGTATTGCGATAAGAAACGTCGAGGCCAGCAGCGGACTAGATGCGAATTCCGAGGAACCTCCTTCGGCGAGGACGGCAAGACAACATTATATTCAGTGTGAAAAACAAATGTTTGGGCACCGCAGACGGGAGGTGAGCCAGAATACTTTGTAAAACGCATGTCGTACCTGTTTGATTTCTCCGAGCTCGGCAATATCAGGGTTCAGAGTCCCATGCACAGAATTTCACGTACGAATTGGCAGTCAATATGATCGTGGGCGTACAGGATCTTCCAACGTTGCAACGTGACGGCAGTCTCAGACGTTGCCACCTCGATTCAAACGGAGTAAGGAATCAGAGTGGATGCAACTGCTGAATAAAAAATAGATGTATGGGCTCACGACGACAACGCAAGTATGCACAGAATCCCGGAGGGCATTCGCAGAAGTTCCTGTAGTCGCGGCCAAGAGGGGCTAGAGGACAAAGCGCTGGAAAGGCTACGATTTCTGGAGAATTTTGAAGCTAAAGTTTCAATAAACTTGAGCATGATTATCGTGCTACAGGCACGCCAAAGACCAAGGCAACGGAAAAAATTATGCCAAAATCAAATGCACGTGATCGCGACGCGTCACCGAACCAAACATGACCAAACGAGAACGAGAATCACATCCGCAGCCCAACCATCCTTGACACTCTAGTTTCTCACGTCAACCAAACAGTGAACGATGAAGTCTCCGAATGCGCACTTGTATCCGGCTTAAAGAACAGCGTGGAGGTCACCCTTACAATTGAAGATCGCGTAGGTGCATGGTTCGGAAATATACATGGAGCCCCCAGACTGATTGCAACGGGCTCATTCGTTAGCGCCATTTAGATTTTTGGTGCACATTAGCTCAGTTGTAGGTCCGTCATACACGTATTACTATGCCGTTTGAGTTTATCTGGAACGGAAAAGACGTCCGCATCAGATGACCTGAAACAGATGAATTTGCAAATCATTACACGATGAGTCTTTCCAGATTAACCTGAATAACAATACTGACCTCGGTCCTTGGACGGCTTGGCCTGACCGAGCCGGAGTAAATTCTATTTCTCATTTAGCGTCAAATGGTCGGATGAATATCCCGAATAGGATTTGCGTGCGGTTTCACTAGGAACAACTATAATGCAGACATGCCAGGGCGATGTACCGTCTGCGGAATTCGGGACGAAGAAAGCTCCGAAGCATATATAATGAGAATGAATATTGGATACCCAACATTCTCCTCGCCTACATCGCCCCATCCCATTTACAACTTGAACTAAGCATCATGACGAGCGCCACTCACACTGAGCTCTCCCCCCTCACCCACTTCATCCACACCGCCTTCAATGAAGTTTTTATTTCCCCCGACGACTCAGTCTCCGAATCTGCACTCTACTCGTACTGGTCCCCGAACGTCGAGGAAAAGTCAGTATCATATTCCCTTAGGATTGCCCACTTCCACTACCCATTCTTACTTAATTCGTGAATTCCAGCGGTAACGGCACCCCACTCACATTCTCCGGTTTCCACGACGTGCTTCGGACCCTGCGTGCAACCATTTCCGAGCGCAAACTCATCAGCGAGTCCTTCGTCGTGGGCACACCTGCGGATCCGACGGGAAAAACCGGAGCGCTGGCGCATACGTCGGTCTTCTCGGGCGTGAAGGACGGAGTTGAGGTAACCGGTACGGTTGTGGCCGTGTTGAAGATTGTGTGGGTGCACGGTTCGGAGCATAAGCATGGAGGGCATAGGCTGATTGTAACGGAGTCTTTTATCAGCGCTGTATAATTCTAAATTCAATTTGCTATCGCCTTCCCTGGATGTGTCCCGTGGAAAAAACCCCTGAAAAGGGCAAAGTTCTCAAGTTACTTCTGATTTCTGACTGCTAATAAGAAACTTAACTTTGGGTGGTGAAGCTTATTAGCGTTCCAGACGGGGGGGAGACGTCGTTTGATATAATGTGCCCATGAATTTCGAAATGGTGATGAAGTAACTGATTACACTCCCTAGTCTCTCGTAGACAGACGCTTTTTCAAATGAAGCTCGTACCTCGTATACACTCCCTATGAACCAATCTGAATGCAGCACAATATTTGATATTCCACACCGATATCAATTCACAGGACATCACGAAGGTTGTACATTATTATCGGTGTCCTTGACCTAGTTCAGGAACTCTAGGTAGGTAGGTAGCTATATTCCGGACCCGACGGGGTCCCATCAGGAAACAACCCTTATAGGATCATATTCTAAGCATGCATCCAACAATTTGGGCAGCCTTGCTCTGTTCCTATCCTTGATTTCCTTCCAGATATGAGGACCCTGTAACCGTATTTGCACCAATATCGAACTCAATTTAAAATCTGCGTATGTGAGCGAGTCGCCTATTGCGCATCCCTATCGTCTTTTTGAAACAACTACTTCCCTTTCAAATCAGGCTGAAGGTAGCGACGCAAGATGTACCCCACGGGGTCACGCTGCTTCGTCCGGCATATGACCACCGTTTCCCTTATTCCAGGTGGACTCTCAGTAGTCACTTCGATGACTGGAATATCGGCGTAGTCCGGCTCTTCCTTTATGAGTTCTATTTGTGGCGGCTTTGACCAGCTCCTCTATAGTGGACGCAAATTAATCCACTAAAAGAGAAGTTATGTGGAATAAGATCTTCATATAGTTCACGAGATATCTGGTGGACACATTACGTGGCGCAAACTTCGGCTGTAAGAGGCATGCATACCTCATGAGTACTGTGGGGGACTGATGTGGAACGCTCTTCCAGTCATAGATATGAACATTCACCTTCCCACGGGCTCCAGTGGTTTGGTAGCTTAAGGGAGGAGAGATGAAGAAGAGGAGGGATTCTGGGAGTGGGACATAGTTCAGAGCGATAAAGTGGAGGCCCTGGCTTGTGCCTTTTTTATACAATAACAGAGTGGCCCGAAGGAGATGTGGCCACAGTCAATGTGGGCACAGAGATGATGTAACTAGGCAGACGCACGTTGTCCTTGAGGTTGTAGCACCCACAGAAGCATTGTAATGCTGTTAACTTTTGTTGTTCTCTGACTACAGCAGGCTAAAGCCCATTCAGGGTGGAGGGCGCCCACTCAAATTACAGTGGATGTCTCAGAATTTACGCGTGCTTTCTTGAGTCTCCGCTCACGATCGACGACAAAAAATTGAACGCCACAATTTCGCTCAAGGCCGCGGAAATTGCCGGGTCAGATACCATCAATTGGCCGCTTGTTTGTTAGCTGAGGCAAGACGAGCTTGCGAGTTGGCCTCAGTGGTAGACAAGCTAGAGAAGATTAGATAGGACTCATCACGCACAGCCACCTGTCATCGCGCCTTTGCTCTTGATCTCTCAATCCGCAAAACCTCTACGTTTTTTCCTCGCGCAATATCGCTCGGAACCCTCCAATTCTTTCTGCCCCACCCTCCCGTCCCTTCTTTTTTGTAGCTTACGCTAGGGTTGCTACGGGTCTCCTTCCGCTTTTCGGACCCGGGCTTCTCTCTGTGTACGGGTTTGGCCGCGCCCGCGAGCCGTTCCTTCCCGACTCGGATTTCCCCGCATTGCAATGCCCGAAATTCCCCGAGTCGGCCGGGCGCAGCCAAACCCCCCCACACTCACACATACCAGAGCCACACCTCACTGTATCAGCCTGCACGAATATCTAGAGTATCAATTATACTACTAGATATTCACCCGTCCTTTATTCCCTCAGGTCCGACGTACTGATCTACATCTAGCTTGCACGCACCATCCGGATCACAAATCAGCGGAAGATGCCGGTAGCACGTACATCCTCGTCGAACGGAGAGCGCAGGCCGCTAAGCTCTGTCATAAACCCGATTGGAACCACTCTTGTTCTATGATCTCTTCTCGCCACTCTGCTTCAAATTCTGCCTCGAATCACAATCTTCTCTGACTCTGATGGATTTTGCCTACAGCGACGTGTCTGGTGCATCGGCGCCTCCTCATATTCCTAGACTGCTTATGAGCCTACGATCCAACTAGTGCCACTATTTTCCGTTTTTTTCTTATGTTACGAAGTGATTCTTCCTGAAAATACGCTCAGAACTCCATCTCTCTGGCACGAGGCAAGTCACACAACAGCTCCCACCGCTTGTCCCGCATTTCCCTTCGTATTTCTCGCTCGAGGACAGTTTGTTTTGGATGCTGCGCGATAATTAATGTCCCAGTCACGCAAACCTGCTTTCTCAACTCGATCCCTTCAGTGTTACATAATGGATGCAAAATTTCCCGACTTTAATGTCCCAGCTACGTTGCTGCAGCCTGCGTAGAGCTATTTGGGGCCCTCGAATCTCAGAACTCCAGAAAGCTTAATCGCCCCTCGGACTACAATTCGGGTCACCCGCATCACCACGAGGCATCAATGCAGTGGCCTTCTGGTGCATTCTGGTGCCTAGCGTTTCCGCGCATAACACGTCTTCTTTACTCGCCCACCATGTCCTACGGTAAACCCTTCCCAGATGCGCCCGGCACTGGTGCGGACGCACACCCGTTCCTCTCCTCGTTCATGGGCCTCTCCTCGATGTTCGCCGCGGTCGGTATGCTCTCCCAAGCGTATCTGGGCTCTAGCGTGAAGCTGCTCGTCATCGGATCCGTTATCGAGGCAGGCAGACGCCTCTGCCAGTGGCTGATGGTCCGTCTGCGCTTGCGTGAGTTGCAGCAGCCCCCGTGTTTCTTTCCCCTCGACGTCTAATCGATATGCAGAGTACTCGACGACGGCTCAGTTCGACGAGGGCGACCCCGCGTACGAGTGGATAACGCTCTTCCTCGTACGTCCTTCCTCTTCCATTTTGTTTTTTTCCCTACTTCCACTGAGCGTTTTTTTTTACTGCGCGCAGACGCAAGAAAACGTGTGGCGCCGCTCGCGCGAGTTCGTCGTTAATGCAACCAACTCGCGGCGCAAGTGGTCCGTGAAGACGTGGGTGGACCCGACGATCCAGGGACACGCCGAGTACGTCCCGCGCTACGCGCTCCCGCAGCTCTTCAAGTGGCGCGGCTACTGGCTCGAGATCAAGCGCAGCAACGAGAGCGGGCACGCGCGCTTCTCGCACACGGGGACGTTCCAGCAGCTGCCGAGCATCTACGTTACGTGCGTGCATCGTGTCCTTCCATTCCAATAATTATTGCTGATTTTTTTTTTTTCATTGGATCTGCTAGAATCTACTCGCTGAAAATGAGCGTGCTCTCAGACCTCGTCGAGGACGCCCGTTCCCGATATGTCGATATCAATCGACCCAACGTAGTCATCCACCTCGCAGATTCTGTACGTCTCTCTATTTCCCTCCTTCCATAAAAAAATTAATCGATACGCAGCCCCACTTTGGCCCGGCGATGACCTGGAACAACGTCAAGCACAAGGTGCGGCGCCCGCTCAGGTAGGCGTTTTTCTTCCGCTCTTTATTTCTTGTCGCCCATTTTTTCCATTCTACATTCATCGATTTTTTCTTTCATCCCAACCTATGTCACTTCAAATCATACAACACCACTAACACATCCCTTCCACCCCACAGCTCAATCATCCTCGAGCCGGGCGTTGTCGACGCGCTCGTGCAAGACGCGCAGGAGTTCATCACAACGGAGGACTGTTGACTCGGGCATCCCGCACCGCCGTGGGTACTTGCTATATGGCCCGCCGGGGACGGGGAAGAGTGCGTGTTTATTTTTATTTTATCGTCCCCTGCGTTTGGATATTTTTCATTTGGTTCTCTCACCCATGCATTTGAGATATTTCCTTTGGCTCTCCTCCCCACATTTCGTTGGGTTCTCTCCCTCCCACGCCACCCTTCCCTATATATTTTATAGCCCACTCCCTTATCTTATATATTTGGACGCTGATGGTGTTTTTCAGCTTCGACCATCTACGCACTCGCGGGGGCGCTGAATCTCGAGATATACTCACTGTCGTTGGCTTCGGGGTTGTGAGTACACTCTACTATTTTTTTCTCTCGCGACGTCCGCAATTTTTTGAAATCGCGGAACAATACCCGCGTAGTCCCGCTCATTTCTTGTTTATTTTCACAATTCATTATTATTTTCACAGCGTCGACGACTCCTTCCTCCAACGTGCCGCATCCGCCATCCCCAAGCACGCAATCTTCCTCATCGAGGACATCGACTGCGCGTTCGCCTCGCGCGACGGCGACTCCGACAACCCCAACTCAGACTCCTACTCGGACTACGACGGCATGGACATGCGCGCCGCGATGATGATGGGCATGTACCCTGGAGGAGGAGTGAAGCCGGAGGGCCGCGGCGCACGCAGCCTGGTGACGCTCTCGGGCCTACTAAATGTTATTGATGGTATTGGGAGCGAGGAGGGGAAGTTGTTTTTTGCTACGGTATGTCGGTATTACTTGCGAGTTTTTTTTTTTTTGGTTTGTTTGTTTGCGTCTTGTTCCCTTCCTTCGTTTATATTTCCGTTTATATCATATCCATATTTTTGCTCTTTTTCTGGCGCACATATGGACTAATTTGCGCTTTGCAGACGAACTACATCGACCGGTTGGACCCCGCGCTGCTGCGCCTGGGGCGCATCGACAGGAAGATAGCCTATGGGCTCGCGACGGCGCACCAGGCGCATGCGCTGTTCATGCGCTTCTTCCCCGAGGCGCGCTTCCCAGAGTATGCGAGCAAGGACCTTATTCCTCCCGGCACGGAAAAATCTCTCACCGAAACACCCGCCTCGGCGCTCGCAAATTCCGATTTAAAAACGCAGGAAATGAACACGGATTCAAAAATGCGCGACACCATCCCCGTGCTCGCCGGGCGCTTCGCCGCACTGATCACGCCGATGGAGTTCTCCACTGCGGAGCTGCAGTGCTATTTACAGGCGCACAAGACGGCACCTGCGGCGGCGGTCGCGGGCGTGGGTGCGTGGGTGGAGGAGCAGCGCGCGGAGCGTAGGGCGCGGGAGGCGCGGGAGGCGGAGAGGACGAGGGCGCGGCGCGAGCGGAGGGCGGGGATGATGGGGCAGCCTGTGCAGATGGGGATGGGGATGAGGCAGGCGGGGACGGGGATGGGCATGGGGCAGGCTGGGCTGATGGGCATGGGCACGGGGATCGCAGGGGCAGGGATGAATATGGGCATGGGTTTGGATCCTGCTGTGGCGGCGTTGTTCCCCGGTGGACTCGGAGTACACTGTGGGCTTGCGCAACCGAAGGAGCACAGCGAGAGCGAAGGCGAGGGGAGCCCAGATAACGCGAGCGGCAGCGAGTTTTCTGCGTATGTGGACGTTCCGGTGGTCGTTGCTGAGTGATTCTTCAGCGAAGTAGGGCTGCGATTTCGTGTGGTTGAATGTCGAATGTCGGTCACCGTGTAAACTATAGGTTGTAATTTCTTGGCATGGCCAATTGGTCCGCAATAGTAAACTTCATCTCTGCGACTCTTTAAAATACAACTTCGCCCCAAGACAGATTGAAAAAAAAAGATGAGAAGAATGAGCGGTTCAGACAATGAACGCTACACATAATACGAAATAACGTAGTCACGCGTTGTGCGCGATAAGCTGCTGACGGCGTGGCTGTAGGGTGAAATCTTCCAATTTGGAAAGAGCTCGAGCGATACATCGCGGTCCTGGGCGGTGTGCTGCAGTCCTGTGCGTGGATGACGTGCACGTAGATTGAGGAGGTGGCGCTTGATGTGGGCGACACCGTTGGCATACCCCGCGTACGAAATAAGCTCTGGGAGAAGCCGGAGGGGCACGCTCGGGACCGCCGAGGTGAATGTCCAGTTGCCGACGCTCTTCTCCGCAGTCGGCGCCGAGAAATGGAATGTATATAGCGTCCGGGGGGGCTCGGTCCGAGGCAGAGTAGTCCGGCGGAAGAGCGTCGATATACCCTGACGAACGCGGCGCAGAAAAGATGGCGGGAGGGTGGTGTCACTGTTGTGACCGACGCGGTACATCATGAGTTTAAATATGTCGTGTCGAAGGGGGGAGTTTTACACGACCATGCGCGCCGATAATGGATTGGTGAATGGCAGGTCTTGCACGACCGCCATAGGCAAGTCGTGGTGACTGTGGGCGTCGTCCAGGGAACGCGACCGATTGGGTTCTGACTGACTGAGATAGTCGTGGAGTGAGACCGCGGAAAGCTGCAGATGATGGGGGGGATCTGGTATGGCAGTAGTAAAGAAGATGTATCCCCCCGTGTGAAGGACCTAGATGGGGTCAATATATCAAGGAGAGAAAAATATCAGGGCACTGGGAACTCACCGAGCTCCCGGGTTCATACGTGACTCTGAGGAACACCGTCACGATAGTCTCCGTACGCCAACTTCCTAGCATGAAGTAACGTTTAGTAGGCCAGGCCGAAAGGATAAGGGGGCAGATGAAAAATTCGTCCGATGCCTCTAGGCCACCCGAGAATTCAGTATCGGGTGGGGCGTCCACTCTGCAAAGCTCGGTAGAGCACCCTGTGTTGAGATCGATACGGATAACGCTCAGAACACGGGGTGTATCAAAGCCCAGACAGATGGCTGAACATTCATCGTCCACAAGCTCCACATGGCGAGGCCACAAGCTGTGGTCGTGCTCGAAAGACCAAACGAGCGCGCAGGCGGCGACATCCCACAAATCGATGCGACCGGGAATCTGCACGGTGAGGTATCTGCCTCCGGGGAGCAGTCGGAGAATCTGGAACGGGGAATCGCTGCTTGCCGGGATCCTATGTTCTCGCGAGACGACTGGGCGCGCGCGCGACGGACGAGACCAAGTCTTCGGCCCAAGAACGATTTTCTTGACCTCTTCTATCAGTTCAGCGGTATAGGCTTTGAGGGCGCGGTTGGGAGGTAGATCGATGAATTTTCGAGCAACTAGATCTTGGATGAGATAGAGCCATACTCTTTGCATAAGCTATCCGCCTGAAGCTTTTGTCAGACTGAATGAAGGAACAACATTCTTGATCAGTCATACGCGGTCCTGTAGCTGGACATACCCGGGACACGGAGAGAACTGTGCAAACATCACAGAAGCACAAGATAAGATACAGAATGTCCTCAGCCAGATCCTGAAGGACCATTGTTTCCTGAGGTGAGAGAAGAGTCAGAGTCAATCAGAGTGGCGGTGCCACCGCATCAGCCATCTCGGCCCGGATGACCCAACAGTGATATACATACAGTCGATGATACTCGAGTCCAACTCGAGTCCTGCTCAGTGACCCACTCAAGATATGCCGAGGAGGAAGAACGCGTTGCCCGGCGGCGGATTCGGGCGGTCGCGTAAGTTTGGATTTTTACACCATGTGTAAGCGCTCGGAAATCCGCTCTTCGCCGCCCGCGGGATATAAACAGGGGCTTTCTGAAGCTGAGACCTCAGAATCGTCCACTCACCTCCAGCCACCTACGCAGAATATACAGATCCAACATTCCAACATCTTCGATTCCCACAGCAAGTTCAGCAGAGGCTTGTTTAAATTGTCAGAGTATATTCATGCAGGGTTCGTGCGGAACATAGTCAAACCTACTTGAATTGCAGATTTTTTGGACAATCCTCGAAAGTTGAAGCAAGTCTGATTCGCCTGGTCTATTTTCTTAAATACCCCCTCGCATATTTAGATTGGCGTTAGATGCTAAAACCAAAGTATGGAACGACTGCATTGCTCATCTTTCAGGCATTGGCTAGTAACATTTACACCGCATATATGTCTTGCATAAGGGTATATACAGATATGATACAGAGAGTTTCTGATCCGACAACCACCTACTGCACTATATCTTCGAGTCCATATCTCGTCGCCTGGTGCCGAAGTCTCCAACATCTTCAAGGTTTATCGTGGTTTCGGACGGTAGGCCACTCTGCTTATTCGTGGTATTTGGGGTCCGGAACATGGGAATCGATCGGGAGGCGCGCGACGCAAGCTCGACGGTCGTCGTGATACGCTTGTGAAAGCCAAACTTGGTGTTGCGGTAGACGTGGCACGCCATGCAGTTCGTGACCATGACGGTGCACGGATAAAACATGACGCGATATTCCACGGATATCTCCGTACTGAAGATCATTATTACGGCGGGGAGATTTGCCGCGACGGTGATTCTACAATGAAATAAATGCAATTAGCATCCTATCGGATGAGGATCATGCAAAACCAGACATACAGATAATACAATTGACCATCCTGAAGGACCGCCTTGGAGAATGGGAGAAGGTACTCTCCCGTCATGAATGCCTTCATATTCGCTGTCAATAGCCTGTTTGCGATGCAGCCATTCGAGCCATCTGATGGCTGTTTAGCGTTGCGCAAACTGATGGCTAATGCCCAATGGATGGCTGATAAAATAAAGTCAGTGTATGCTCTTTTCTGCTAGAAAGAGTGTCAATGAGTGTGTTATCACACATGGACCTTAAGGAATGCCCATAGACTGCATGAGACCTCTAAATTCAGCAACATTAACGATTTTGGGCCTACAATCTGGCTGTTAGACTCGTGAGTGGAATTGATCACCCATACATGAGCTGAGCAACTCGGAGGCAACTCAATGACTCCAAAAATATGGGCAAGAATCGAAGCCATTCGAGCCATTAGCCATCAATTTGTGCAACACCAAACAGCCATCAGATGGCTCAAATGGCTGCATCGCAAACTCTCTAATCCGTTATCGACATGCGCAATTTGGAGCATTCGCCAGGAAATCGCGAGGAAAATTATTGTGTCGTTAATCAGCGGCGGGATGGTGAAGAGTGCACCGTAAGGTTTACCCCCGGTATTCATGCAGTATTTAGTTGGGCCAACGTTGCCGGCAGTCAGTACCCCGGGGAGTGCTGGCGTGAGGGCGGATCCGAGAACAAGAAGCCAGAGGCAAAAGAACATGAGGATAAGATATCTGTTTCGGTCGAAGATGGCGCGCGCGCGGAGAAAGAAGAGGAAGGAATTAGCCGGCAGGGCGATGACGCAGGCAAGTAGACTCGTTACCAGTCTGTAACCAATTGGCCGAAAATGTGGCAAGCACTTCGGTTGTAACCACCGAAGTGCTTGCCACATTTTCGGCCAATTGGTTACAGACTGGTAACGAGTCTAGCAGGCAAGTTCATTGGCTTTTGCAGCGACCGAACAGTTATTCAGAGGGTATGCTGAGAATATGGTTCATACTTCATCATATGCATCACATTTGAGGACGTACTTTGGAACAGAGTGCACATCAGGAGATAATACAAGGTGGCTAGTCTGAATTGATTAATGCACCCGCAGTAAGCCTTTTTGTACTTTCGTACCTCGAGAAGAAATATGTCACGGTTCCGAGGCTAATGCGATGTTTGAATAACAGTTTGTAGTCGTTGTGGGTGTTGCACAGAATGTCCCAAATGAATGCCTGTCAAGATTCGGAATTGAGCTGAGCATATCGAATCTAAGCAGGCCCTTACTCCAAGTGTGCCAATAGTAATGTAGTTGCCGATTTCCAACTGATACGCAAAGTCCAGGGGTAGATACGCGAGGGGAGTGAGGGGGTTGAGCAAGTCTGTTGCGTTGGGGGAAGACATTGTGGAGGCTCCGAGCTTGCCTCACAGCGTCCAGCACACATTTATACAAAGATGATGTTTACTCCCATGCGATATGATCTTCTTGTTCCATCTTACGTGCAGGATTCACAGCAACCTGATGCTATACACTTGGCTTGTGGTAATTGCTTCACATGGAAATAAGTGTCCATTTCAAGTTCCTACGGTGTGAATTCTATTCAATCATGATTGTATTCAATTGTTTTCATTGAAGTCTCGTGGAATGCTGTGGTGCGGAGAACTCCATACCTCAGTGAGGACGGATACAAATTAATGCGACTTCTCCGGCATATGACTTCACAAATTTCTCCGACTTGAGTCAAATCTCAGTATTTGGATGCCTTCAGACAGCCTGGGACCGCTGCGGCAAGGTTCGCGGATCTCTCCACAAAGATGGATTTGACAGATGTCTTCTTAATTTTGATGGCTCAGGAAGATTTCTAGTTTGGAAACGATTGAGTTCTTTGGTTTTCACATCCCTTTGTGCAATGAGAGTCACTATGAGGCATTGGGAAGTATTTCGGTTGGACGAGGAGGAATGTTAATTTGCATCTGAAAGACTCGTGGATAAGGGCGGCCAGAACTGAATATGAATTTAATGCCGGCCTGGTGTGCAATAGCTATACGCCCCAAAAATTCAAGTCGGACATTGCCGAATAGTGCCCGGCCATCAACTTCTCGACTCGTGATCTTGGTTACCGAGTCTTCCGTTGTCTCATGTTATCTACTCCAACCTTCGTCTGGCTCAAGCACCAACATGATCTTCCCGTCCGCCATGCCATGGCCTTGTGCAACGGTCTCTCCAGATCTCACAGCACTTAGCGACGTCAAGATCGGATGACGCCACTACAAGTACCAAGCCCACCTCGCGTCTTCGAGTCCGGCACATACTCGAGTCCTTATGATGTCTGCTTAGTGACCCACTCAAGATATGCCGAGGGGGATGAACGCGTTGAACGGCAGCGGATTCGGGCGGTCGCGTAAATATGGACGACTAAGCGCTCGGAAATCCGCTCTTCGCCGCCCGCAGGATATAAACAGGGGCTTTCTGAAGCTGAGACCTCAGAATCGTCCACTCACCTCCAGCCACCTACATAGAATATCCAGATCCAACATTCCAACGATGTCCTTTAACGCTAAGAGCACCGCCGAAGAGGTCGCTACCTCATTTTCCGCCGAAATTAAAGGCAAGAATGGTACGCCTATATTGGACTATTTAGCTTGCGCACCACTAAATCCTCGACGACAACAGTATTAATCACCGGCACATCCCTCAACGGCATCGGATTCGAGGCTGCCCGCGTCATTGCGAAGCACGCCAATCTGGTCATCATCACTGGCTACAACGCTGAGCGGTCGGTCGCTCATCCTCCTACCCCACGCATTTCATACTTAAGAATCATATCCGTAGACTGAAGGCCTCGGAGGACGCGATCAAGAAGGAGACTCCGTCAGCCAACATCCGCCGCCTGGCGCTCGACCTTTCCTCGATTGCCGCCGTCCGCAAAGCCGCCGCCGAAGTGAATGCGTACACCGAGCCCATCGACGTGCTCGTCAACAACGCCGCCGCACCAATCGCTCCCTTCAAGCTCACCGCTGACGGGCTCGAGGCACACATGTCCACGGACCTCGTCGGCCCCTTCCTGTTCACCAACCTCATCAAGCCGCGCCTCCTCGCGTCCCGAGGCACACCACGCGTAGTGGTGCTAGCGAGCGACGCGCACCACGCCTGCGCGGGCCTGGACCTTGAGCGCGTCGCCAAGCCCGACGCGTCGAAGCACCAGAACAGCGACGCGTACGCGCAGGCGAAAGCCGCGACGATCATGCTCGCAGTGGGGCTCGCGGCGGAGGCGAAGGGCAAGCTGAACGTGCTTGCGGTGCATCCCGGACGTGCGTACATATACTCTCTCATTCGTATCGTTATTCATGTTCCCCCTAGTCGTCACCACGAACCTCGTCGCGACCCCAGACTCCATCCCTGTATTGGTCGCGGTCGGTACGTGGCCCCCCTCCCATATTCTCTGTTATACGACTAACATCCAAACAGGCATCATGGACGCAGATGGCACGCCAAGCAAGCACGCACCGTGGAAGAATATCGCCGAAGGCGCCGCAGGGTGCGCGCGCCTCTCAATTTACTGGAGTTGTATTAATTAATGTTAACCCGCCCGTTCACATAGGACCGTCGTCGCGGCCTTCGACCCCTCGCTCAACGGTGCGTGTTCTTCATCCTAACAATGACTTACTGACTGACTAATTGGTGGGTGTATTTCAGACAAAAGTGGCGCATACATCGTCGACTGCCAAATCGCCACGCACGCCGTCGCGGCACACAGCTCCGATCCGGTGCGTTTAATTTATGAGTTCTTTTGAATGCCTCTTCATCTCTTTCCTTTGATATCTTCCCTTCTTTCTTTTGAAATTCTCCGTCGAATGGATGGATAGATCACACATCATCTTCTTTTAATATTCTCTCTTATTTTTCCTTTTCGAATCTCCCCCTTGTTTCACTCCACTCTCACTCTACATCGGACGTACACATGCTGACTGCATACGTGCTCGAACAGGCTCGGGCCAAGCAGCTTTGGAGCATCGCAGAAGGGATCGTCGGGGAGAGGTTTTCGTTCTGAGTGATGTAAACCCCGCGTGCATGTGGATACTGCTAACAACTCAGGGCCAATGCGATAATATTGTTGTTACAAGCTATTGGACTCGTTGGACGTGGACGAACCTTGAACGAAGAAATTTGATCCTGAAATATGGTGTAATGTCACTCCATTCAGTGCACAGTACACTCCTGCAGCGGCGTCAATTTGTGTCTAGTAGTCACCTCAAGTTTTTTTGGTAAACAGGAGAAATCAGCCAGACGACGAGTAGGACATGTCCCTGAACTCCCCTCTCCACGGCCACGCTCGCGATTCGAATCGTTGCGCAACTAACCACTGTCCTCGTCGCCGCTCCGCATACGCCCGTGACATAGAAAAATGAAGCTGGTTTGCGATTGAAATACCGAATAGCACTTCAGTACTGTTCCTAGTCCGTTTTTGTTGCCGGTAAACATCTCAATTTGCGCAAATCATCTCATCCTGAAGGTGGAGGAAATATTCATTGAATAGTCAGTCCAGTGGCAGGTTCAGATATAAATACATAAATAATATATGCTACACAACATGTTAAATAATCAGAGGCTATAATTTATTTTATATCTATAATGGGGACATCGTACAGGAGGATGCTAATAAAACGTGAGTGAAAACACTGGGTCTAGGAGAAACCGTAAGGTTAAAAACGGGCATAATCTTCTCATACACAGCGCCTGCTCGCATTCATATTATTTTGGTGGTCAAGTGCGCTCATTGAATCTTGCTGAGCGCTTTCATTATTGGATCTGGGCGAGTAGGCTGCGAAGCAGATGCGTGACTTCTCAAATGGCGGAGCATGTTGGATTTGACGTTGAAGGCGCGGTGGCAGCGTGCGTGCGGGCAATGGAAGGCTAGAACAGAAAACACAAGCAAGATTCGATTAGTGTCAAAGACGCGCATAAATGGAGGGGAGGCATAATAAATGGGTGTAGACGAGAAAGGAGTTCGAATTTAAAGGAGGACTACTCACGACGCTTGCCCGAATGCGTATAAAGATGCGTGCGCAATAGTAGAATTTGCTGGAACTGAGAAGATAACTGTCGGAGCAAAGGAAAGCCAGTAGGTTACTTATCATCATGTATGAGACTTTCTGGCGCGAGTTCTGTATGTCTTGACTCGGACCAGAAATCGAGCGGAACGCTCAAACGGCCACTCTGTATCGTTTTAGCGACGGTCTATCCGGAGGAAATTACAATTTAAAGGAAGTTAATACATTAATTTCTCAGCTTGCAACCGACCAGACTCCCATCATCGCCTGTTCTTTCGTGTCTTCAACGTGAAGTCAATTAATTACGGTTGAACTATTATTGGTCTCATCTTGGTTGATCGCCGCTCCCCAGCCGTTCGGGAGAACTGTAAACTCCATCCTCGAAAGCTATGACTGGTTTTGGCCGCGACGAACACGATGAAGGCTGATTTGACATTGATGTGACGTGGCACGATGACACTTGGTAGCAGGCCATGCAAGGGGCCACAAAGATAAGAAATTGCTACTTATACCTGGGTGGGGGGGGCTCGCCTCAGGCTCCGAAATATATATATATATAAATACCCTTTTACATACTGTATTTCACATTTGGCATCTCCCCGAGGCTCCCTAGTAATTATCCATTTGAGAGTTCTGGGATAATTTTGGCAATTGATTTCGCGCATTTTCACTCTTCTTAGTAGTTCCTGTTACATTTCAGGCTCGCTAGTGATTTGTCAAGAATAAAAACTAAATATCTATTTAAACCACAAATTTAATAAACAGTCAGATAGCCTGAAATTCTGTGTTTCAGCCATCCACTCAGGCCATCCCGATGCTGCTCACGAGGGAGACGGAGAAAGAAGAGATAGGCGCGGGTCCAAAGCGAGGTGGCACAACATAAGCCGCAACTTGAAGGATGTAATATGGAAGTCGTAGTCGAAACGGCTAGTCCGCCGACCGTGTAATGCGTCAAAGTTTATGGGATCTTGATTCTTGAAGACAATCGTCGGAACCCATCCAAAGGTCAGGAAAGCAGGGGATGGAGACGCTCTATGATCCAAGGGAGAGTGGGACTGCGCGCACCGCCACCTGTACCCACAGTTATTATTTATCAGCACCGTATGCCGCTCGGCAACACGCTGTGTATGTATGTACATTGCAACCTTCATTTATTGAACATTCTTCATTCTCATGCGTGTAAGTGGGTGGGTCGGTAGGTAATCAATTAAAATAGCGAAAGCGATCGAGTATGTGTGTATGTAGGGGGAGGAGAGCGATATGTAAGTGAAACGAGGAGGAGAAATGAGGAGAGAAAGGATGAGGGGGGAAAAAAGAGGAAACCATCTCCGTCCACCGCTCGATGCATGTCCGCCACGACTCGCGGCGCATGCCCCAGCCTGCCCGCACGTCCACGTCGCGAGCGTCGCCCACGTCTACGTCCGCCGCACGTAGCCCGCCGTCCGCGTCGACAACGTCAGGCACATTCACGTCCGCCGCGCGCTATAGCTCGCCGACACGACACACAGCGCAGAACGCACCAACGCGCCACGGAGAAGAGCGTATGCCGCCTACCCGCCTGCGCGCCCACATGGACAACGTTAGCAGGGTGGGTCGGGTGGTGGGGGTGGGGGCGCGTCAACAAGGATATAGCTGGAAGGAGCGCGAAGGAGTGGGATATGAGATGGGCCGACGGACACAGCGCTCATGAAACAAAGGGCGATAGCGACGAAGAGGAAGACGAAGGTAAAGCAGCAGAGAGAAGTGAGCGGGAAGGGAAGAGAGACTGCGAAGAGTCAAAGTGCACGGGAGAAGGATGGGTGAAAGGCCGGAAGGTATACGATGAGCGGGTGAAAGGCATGATATGAGCGGAGGAGGTATACGATATGGGAGAGACCGACGACGAAGCAGACACGCACCTCACGATCGTCGCCTGAGTACCTCCACGTCCACCGCCTAGGCCTCGGCCGTGATGAACAGGTTGAGGTTCATGCGGATCTTCTTGGATTTGAAACCTGTGGCGGGACGTCAGTAAGCGTGGCGCGGGTGGAGGGAAAGCAGCAAAGCGGGCACGAAGAACGGCGGGCCAACCCGCCCTTAAAACCCCGCCCCAAAAACACGGCACGAAGATCGCAGAAGAAAAACACCCACCCGGATTCAGGTCGGCGCCGCGCGCACGGTGCGCATGCGTTGCCCTGTCATCATGTCGAACGCCAGCAGCGCGCGGTCCGCGCTCACCGCATGAAGACTCGGCGAGACGCAGGTCGAGGATCGGCGCTTTTGGAAGGGAGGCGAGCAACCCGTAGTTGGCGTTGGGCGCGTAGGTGCGCCAGAGGGAGATATTGCGGTCCGCGGAGCAGGCGGCGATGTTTTGGCCAGTGGGGTCGAAGCGGCAGCTGAGGATCTCGCCCTAAAAGACAAGCCCCATGCGCCCCTGACGATGAACGCGTCGAGCGACTGCCCGCTTGTGCGCTGGATGCTGCGGATAAGGCCCTTGTTCTTGTCCCCGTCGGACGAGATGGCGATCTGCGTCGAGGGCGGCGTCGCACGCGCGCGCTTGATGAGCCTCCCGGAGGAGGAAGAGGGCAACCCAGGGCGTTTTGACACGAAAAGAGGGAAGAGGAGACACGTGACGATACGCGTCACGGAGGTGGACCAAGCACGGACAAACGTGTCGTAATATTGTAAGCAGCTTCTGCTCTTTTCCTCCTAACATAAAACAAGATTGTGTGTGTCCTATAAGCCGATATCGTCTTCGTAAAGTACGCTCCCACACCTTAGTTGTGCTAAGCCTTATGCAGCCACTGGAGAGCCGGTGGTGCGAATCCACCCGAAGACAGGACGAAACTCGGATGTTTATTATTATTATTCCTTACTCGTTGGGCGGTTCGAACTGGAAGTCATGCAAAGACATTCGAGCTTGAAGCCACGCAAAGACATTTACAGTTTTTTTCCCAAATATAAAATTCTGGTTGTATCCAAGGTACAATATTTAAAGGCGGAAATCCTAAGAACAAATACGCGCTTCACAGGAGCCCCTTGTATTTTCCCTCGACAAAATGTCGGACAGGACTTTTGAGCGACAAAAGAATTTGAGCAGTCACAAGCAGGGAGTTAGTACAAAAAGCTGATGGTCCATAACTTCTCAGGGATTCCAGTATGAACTGAGCCCCCCCCCAAAAAAATCGAATTCATGTGTCTAAGTCTTACACTTTGTCAGAAGGCAATGCCGAATTTAATTCAGATGATCATTCGCGTCACTGCGAGTTAGGAAAACCACAGATTATCTAATAGGGACGCCGAGGTAGTCTCTCGTAGACAGACGCTTCAACAATTAAACTCGTATCTCGTTTGTTGCAATGCTGAGGCAGAAACAAAACATAACAATAGAATAATAATAAAAGAGACGGAAAATGACGTTGAGTGAAGCCATTCGCACTCGAAGCCTGGAACGAAGTCGGCGCAAAAGATCGATGACTGCGAGAGATTGAAGCAGAATTCAAGCGGGTCCGCTGTGGAAAAATATAAAGTCTGCGTGGACAAGATGGTCTGAATCTGGGTGCGCGAATGTAAACTCGGACATCGATGGGGAAGGGATAGAGCCATCTGGCTGCGTCGATAGAACTGGGAGATTGGCCGTAGCGCAACGTGCAAGAATGCAGGTTCGCGGCGAAAGACGCGAGGTTCTCCGAGGGGATTCGGAACAGGAGGGCCGGCCCGGGACACGCTGTTGGCGGAACGAGGTGCATCTGCATCGCGCATGATTCCACAAGGGTGTCGAGATTCAGAGACACCGAATCCCACGACACCGAGTCAGGCGCAGATGAGAGATCGCAGTACACTGGGGACAATCCAAGATACGAGGTGGCAGAGTACGATGGATATGTATATGTGGGCGCTGCAACCTGTTCATGCTCGGAGTAGTGGGAAGGGTGCCGAACGTCGACGATGAGTTGGCGGAGCCGATGGACAGGTCTGAATGGTAGGCCGAGCTGGTGGTTGTCGACGAGGACGAAGACACGCGCACTGTATTCTGGTGTGGGTCACCATATTTGACTTTTGCAGCGTCTTGTGTTCACCCCCTTCGTATGGGCAGTAATACATGCTGAGAATACAAAAAAGGTTAGTTCTAAGCACGGAGAAGCTGATTACAGCCAAGCTTACTGTTTCGCTTTTTCCGCGGGAGACATGTGCGTGAGATTGTGTCGGAAGACTTCTGCCTTGCGGGAATAACTCAACAGGCATGTGGAGTGGGCGCATCTGAAGCGCTGGGACAGTACAGGGGGGAGTTTGCCGCTCTACAATGGCAGTCAGCGGGTGACGGATGCGGTGTCGGTAGAAATAACGCGCTGGCCTGCGGGGAATTTGCTGAGGTGCGGGGCACGGAAATATCTCTCACTAAAACACCCGCCTCGGCGCTCGAAAACTCCGATTTAAAAACGCAGGAAATAAACACGGATTCAAAAATGCGCGACACCATCCCGTGCTCGCCGCACTGACCACGCCGATGGAGTTCTCCACTGCGAAGCTGCAGTGCTATTTGCAGGCGCACAAGACAACGTCGGGGGTGGCGGTCGCGGGTGTGGGTGCGTGGGTGGAGGAGAAGCGCGCGGAGCGTAGCGGAAGGCGGAGAGGACGAGGGCGCTGCGCGAGCGCAGGGTGGGGATAATAGGACAGCCTGGGTATATGGGGATAGGGATGAAGCAGACGGGGACGGCGATGGGCATGGGGCAGGCTGGGCTGATGGGCATGGGCACGGGGATAGCAGGGGCAGGGATGAATATGGGCATGGGTTTGGATCCTGCTGTGGCGGCGTTGTTCCCGGGAGGACTCGGAGTACACCGTGGGCTTGCGCAACCGAAGGAGCACGGCGAGAGCGAGGGCGAGGGGAGCCCAGATAACGCGAGCGGCAGCGAGTTTTCTGCGTATGTGGACGTTCCGGTGGTCGTTGCTGAGTGATTCTCCGGCGAAGTAGGGCTGCGATTTCGTGTGGTTGAACGTCGAATGTCGGTTACCGTCCGCAATAACAAACTTCATCTCTGCGACTCTTTAAAGTACAACTTCGCCCTAAGACAGATTGAAAAAAAGATGAGAAGAATGAGCGGTCTAGACAATGAACGCTACACATAATACGAAATAACGTAGTCACGTGTTGTGCGCGATGAGCCGCTGATGGCGTGGCTGTAGGGTGAAATCTTCCAATTTGAAAAAAACTCGAGCGATGCCTCGCGGCCCTGGGCAGTGTGCTGCAGTCCCGTGCGTGGATGACGTGTACGTAGATTGAGGAGGTGATGCTTGATGTGGGTGACGCCCTTGGCATACCCCGCGTACGAAATAAGTTCGGGGAGAAGCCGAAGGGGCACGCTCGGCACCGTCGAGGTGAATGTCCAGTTGCCGACGCTCTTGTCCGCAGTCGGCGCCGAGAAATGGAATGTATATAGCGTCCGGGGGGGCTCGGTCCGAGGCAGAACGGTCCGGCGGAAGAGCGTCGATATACCCTGGCGAACGCGGCACAGCAAAGATGGCGGAAGTGTGATGTCATTGTTGTGGCCGACGCGGTACATCATGAGTTTAAATGTGTCGTGTCGAAGGGGGGAGTTGTACACGACCATGCGCGCCGATAATGGATTGGTGAATGGCAGGTCTTGCACTACCGCCGTAGGCAGGTCGCGGAGACTGTGGGCGTCGTCCAGGGAACGCGACCGATTGAGTTCTGACTGACTGAGATAGTCGTGGAGTGAGACCGCAAAGAGCCGCAGATGATAGGGGGGATCTGACATGGCACTAGTAAAGAAGATATACCCCCCCGTGTGAAGGACCTAGACGGGACCAATATATCTGGGAGAGAAAAATGTCAGGGCACCGGGAACTCACCTCGCTCCTGGGTTCATACGTGAGGAACATCGTCACGGTAGTCTCCGTACGCCAATTTCCTATCATAAAGTAGCGTTTAGTGGGCCAGGCCGAAAGGATAAGGGGGCAGATGAAGAAATCGCCCGATGCCTCTGGGCCGCCCGAGAATTCAGTATCGGGTGGGGCCTCCACTCTCCAAAGCTCCGTAGAGTACCCTGTGTTGAGGTCGATACGGATAACACTCAGAACACGGGATGTATCGAGGCCCAGACAGATGGCTGAACATTCATCATCCACAAGGTCTACATGGCGAGGCCACACAGTGTAGTCGTACTCGAAAGACCAAACGAGCGTGCAGGCGGCGACATCCCACAAATCGGTGCCGCCAGGAACCTGCACGGTGAGGTATCTGCCTCCGGGGAGCAGTCGGAGAATTTGGAACGGGGAATTGGTCCTTGCGGGGATCCTGTGCTCTCGCGAGACGACCGGGCGCACAGTGCGCGACGGACGAGACCAAGTCTTCGGCCCAAGAACGATTTTCTTGACCTCTTCTATCAGGTCAGCGGTGGAATAGGCATTGAGAGCGCGGTTTGGGGGTAGATCGATGAACCTTCGAGCAACCAGATCTTGGATGAGATAGAGCCATACATTCTTTGCGTAAGCTATACGCCTGAAGCTTTTGCTAGTCTGAATGAAGGAACAACATTCTTGATCAGCCATTCACGGTCCTGTAGCTGGACATACCCGGGACACGGAGAGAACTGTGTAAACATCACAGAAGCACAAGATAAGAAACAGAATGTCCTCAGCCAGATTCTGAAGGACCATTGTGTCCTGGTGAGAGAAGAGTCAGAGTCAATCAGAGTGTAGTCTCTCGTAGACAGACGCTTTAACAAATGAAGCTCGTACCTCGCTTGTTAAAGTCTGTTAGCGATCGCGGGGGTCCGATCGGGCTAGAAAGTTGTTACGTAATTGCGGAGTTTGAAATCTCATCGCACAATCGTACGCTCGAGGCTCTGCTACCCTGAGGATATAATGCACGCCCAAATCGTACACATATTCTGAAATATATGGGATTTGATTGTTTCTGCATTTTTTTTCTACCCTCAGCACGAATTTCGGTCCAAGGGTGCTACGGCTCGTCACCGATCAGTCACTCTGTCACATCGATTCCTGTGATCTATACTGAGAGCTAGGAAAGCAGGATGAAAGGTCTAAAGCCGCAGATTCTCATACTCACATATAGAGCTCTCATCCGCTCAGAATTCAAATGAAAAGACGCGTTTTTGGTTGAACATGAGTCGCGACGAAATTCAAACTCCGCGATTACGTAACAACTTTCTAGCCCGATCGGACCCCCGTGATGGCAACAAGACTAATCAGAGTGGCGGTGCCGCCGCACTGGTACCTTGTATCGGAAATCACCGCTGATTGATCGGCCCGGTGCCTTGCTGCTCATCCATCACCAAATCTGGAAACATGTCGCGACCGATCACCAGCGCTCACAATTCCCACAATCCCCAAAATATGCGCAATTATTGTGGGATAGGTTATAAGCCCATCCAAGCACGTGTCGTTCTCGCAGAAGGCACAATAATTGCAGAGATTCTGGCGTAGGCAAGCGGTCGTGAGCGGTTTTAGAGGTTCTAAATCCGGTACCATGTAGCGGTAGTAGGGCCATAGAATTAAATAATTTGCAGGCTAATGGAGAGTAAAGGATATTATATTAAAGAACAGGTGACAGACAAGGCTATACACTACTGGGATAAGGAAGGCGGGACCGACGCCGTGGGGAATTCACGAGCAGCACGGGCAGCGACGGTGCGAGCAACAGAGGAGGTGGGGGGTAGGACCGCCTCCGCCTCAATACGGCACAGAAGTAGCCACTGTAATGGCCACAGAGGCTGCATAGGAAGAACCCATCCGTATAGATCTTGAAAGCGTGTTGCAGCAGCTTGTCCGGAACTATTTGAGCGTGGACGACTTGTGCTGTTTCTTGCGCGCTTGACGAGAATAGTGCAGAACTCTTGCTACATCAAGGTTGAAGAAAGAGTAAACAAGCCCGGAAGCAGGACAGAAGGATAGCATTCGTCGCCAGTAGGTGTCTGAAGCATTGAGGTGGCCGTTCTTGGCTGTTCTTGGATCGGCGCTGGCAGACTTGTATGCTTGAGGGCTTGAGAGCTTGATTTACACAGGAGATTGGAACACGAGGGGCAGGATGCACAGAGCCGTAAAAAACTTGATGAGTTGGGCAACTTGGGTGAGCACTGGAAGGAGGATGGATGAGGGAAAGGATAAGAGGCGACCAACATGGGCTGTTGATGGACTAGTTATGCTGGTCCTGAGTCTGTAAATCAAAGCCCCACACGCAGCATCGCAGTAAATACCGGATGCTAGTGCGCATGCGCATTTCTTCGGGGTGGTGTTCTGTCGGTGAGGCTTCAATCCCTTGCCATTTTTAACGGGCAGAGGGGAACGACTTGGTCGGCTCGGATGATCCTCACGGTGACGAGAAGCCAGCTGCCTGAGAGCTGCTTTTCTCAAAGCTAATAAACATTCCACAAAAAAAAAAAAAAAAAAAAATGGGCTGTGCATGCACGTGCATAGACCACACAAACCAAACAAGCGCACGGACCAGTGATCAACCTAGGTTCGGAGCCGCTCCGGCCCGGCACGCCGGCCCTTCGCTGAAGGGGCTTGCTTCAAAGTCCGCCAAACAAAGGGGTCAATCATCACTTCACTCCACCCTCAACTCACTACATATTCCCTAATGGTAGTCTATATCTTGTATTCAATGCTATTAGGTGTCTAAAGCACATTTCCTTGGAATTTTATGGCACACAGAACTTCTGCTATTTGCGGGTCAGTGATGGGACTAGCAATTTTGATAGATTCCTCTGTGCAGCTCTAGTAGGGCCTCATATTGTGTGTTCCAATCGTTCATATCGCTTTATGTGATCGTCAGACTACCCCAAAACATTTTGAAGCACTGTGGAAAGCCTCCGATGTTCAGAGAGCTTGCACGAGCAGGCCACTCAATGAGTCATGTGACACATAGGGGACCATTACCACTGCTGAGCACTGAAAACGGTCCTATAACAGGAGTCTTGGATGCTCAACTCATTCCAAAGTGTACTGTGTGCTTCCCCGTAAAATTTGGGCTCACGCAACTCCCTCCAGGTCGATCTGGAGTGAGGGACATAGGTTTTGTGTTAATTAGACCCTCTGATGTCTTGGATGGCCTGAAAAACTGGAAGGTTGCTTGAAAAAGGTCGGATGAATGTTCAGAATGGTTTCCATACAGTTTTTGAATTTTTGAATGCCATTCAAGCAAGGGTATTGAACGTGCGCCAACTGCTTGTCACGGTCTGGCTGAGAGTCACACTTAGTCACAGCGGCGGAACGCAATGAAGAGCAGCGTCGGGGGCGGGATACAATACAATATTTGCCCAGGTCTCATGAGTATTCTTTAGATAGAGCATGGGAATAGCTTCGATTGAAATTTCCCGGGATTCCAAGCTGAAATAAATATTTGGGAGGGGTTTCAAAAAAAGCGTGTTTTCGCGCAACTTCCCCCTCCCAGACCGCAGACAATTGTCGATGTACCCATACAGTTGAGTAGCCAAAGTTGGAGCCAGACATGTGAAGTTTGATTTCTACCACTTGACGCCTATGTTCCGAGGCCCCGCTTCCATGTTATAGGTGATCTCCCAACCCCCCCGATTTCCGGACTCTGCAGCAAGCCCCTTCTGACGAAAGCGCGCGTGGTCTACACTGCCAGCGGATGTTCCACTGAAATGCAGAGAAACACGTGTTTGTGGAAGATCAGAATCGGGTCTGTGGAAATTCACTGGAGGACCCACTGTGTTTCTACAGCCTTACGAGGCCGTGGAAAGCCAGTGGCATGATCTGTGTAATTTTGAAACTCATATCTGTGATCCCGTGTACAACCTCTCCCACGAATCTCTAAGTGTCCGCTTAGTGTCCGCAGTGTCTCCTCACAATGTGTGATATCGTTTGCCTTCTACCGCTAGTACTACGGTGGGAAGCAGTCAATTCTATATTGCCGTTTTGTTTCACTTGTAACTGTAGAGGGACATACGAGACGGACCAACGAGAAGAACAAAGCCACAGCACTACCCACGAAAGTATTCCCAAAGGACATGGGAGTACAATATGATTCCTTCAATAAGTGTTATGGCTCAGTTGGATAAAGGGTGCTTTTGTGGCGCCAAGTTTTATTGCGCCGAGGGTTCGAACCTTTTGGCGCGCGCGATTTTGGCATTATTCCACCCATCAATGACCTGTGGATTTCCAGTGACATTGGCCACTGTCAGGCCACGGCCTCGTAAACCTGTGGAAATCTAGTGGATTTGGTCACGTGGGTTCTGCAAAATTCTGGAATCGCCCGATCTCTGCATTTCAGTGGAACGTTCGCTGGCAGTGTATTTGGTTGTTATTTGCGAATGTTTTCTGTGTCCGGCATTGCGCGGCATCGTCAGAACGGGGCTTGGACCGAACCTATGAATCTGATCAACCAACATTCGATCATCAATCAACAACTGATCTCGCGGATGAATGCAAGCACAAGCGGCGTGCTCCTTGCGTGCTCCTTACAGTGACAATAATTATAGCCATCAGAAGGGTTGATATACATTTCAGATAAACAGCAGGAAATTTGCACAGCCCATATTGGGCCCGATGAAGCTCGTGGTGTGATGGCATCGCATGACAGACCTATACCAGGACTCGCCATTGACTCGCCAGCGCAGGTGAGTCCGTTGCCATATCTTAAGAGCTGCACAATTTGTGGCCAGTCGAGAAGGGATGGTGAGCGCGTATCTGTAATTGTGAATTCAGTATCAGACTCTCACTCAATCATTATTCAGTACTTAGTGTCCAATCAAATGCCTTTAATCTGCACCTAGTTTGTCGTATGTACTACTAGCTAGTAGCTATGTAGATGCGGCGACAAATTTCGTGGGGTTTTCACAGTTCAAACGTTCAGACCTCACACACCGACGCAGACCTTCGCATCTCTATCACCGGTCCGAGACTCCGGGGAAGCAAGAACACAATTCGGAGGAAGTATTGCATTCCCAACATAATATAATTCTGGTTTTATGGTCGTCTACACCTCACAATGATTGTATGGCGATTGTGATCAATCGCGAGCGCGTCCAACTCGGCAAAAATTCTTCCGTACAACTTGTGATCTTCGTCTGCGTATACCGGATTTTTCCGGATTTGGTGATGTCTTGTCCCTTCATCTCGCAGCGTAACGGAGGGCCACTGCACTCCCACAAGAGACCATCGATGCAATAATAGAAAAGCTCGGCGACGACACCGCATCTTTGAAAGCCTACTTGTTGCCCGCTACCGCCTTCGTTGCCCCCACTTGCCGCCAAATTTTTGCGTCCGTTGGCACTACTTTCGGGCACCAAAATTCAGAAATCTCTCGACCCCATTGAATTCTCACCCCACCTCCTGCGGTTCTTCCGCGAGCTCATCGTCCGTTTCGAGCTTTCCGATCCCCAGGGTCAGCAGGCACCAATCATGGATCAGTGGGTGCCATCATGAATATGCTCCACGGCGTCGAGTCATTATCCCTCATGGAATATAAGTCTCACTTGGGGCCGACTCTCGGAGATCCTCCGCCTTCTCTCCAATTCCCCTTTAAAGAGCTTCCAGTTGTTGCGCTGCTCGACAAACCCATCCTTCTTCATCTCCGTAATGGCGGTGTCCCCCGTATTGCACCTGTACCACACAGATGTCTCATTCGACCAACTCTCTTCCTTAATACCCCATCCCGCAATATCGTCCCCTCCGCCGGCACTCAAGACTCTTATTCTGAGGCTATATTCAATGGACAGGTTGGTATCTGCTTTCCTCCTGCACCCTAACACCGCCCTTCATGTTCGGTCTCTGAAACAGCTGCGCCTCTCCGAGAACTTCGGTTAAGAGTTTTTGTCGAGATTTATCGAAATCACGTCTGACCCTCGATACGCTGACCATCAGAATCTATCCACTCGGCAGCCCGCTCCCCGATCTTCCCCCGCTCCCTGCTCCCTGCGCTCCAGTTGCCCGAATTCGGCCTCCTAGAAAGGGCGATTTCGCGCATCAACGCGGTCGTCCGCCGCTTTATTGAGGCGCCAAACGCAGAAGTCCGGATCTCGAAATTTAAAACCACAGAGGGCTCCCATAATCCAGTCCGGATATGAAGCGTCTCTGCGCATCCATTCGACAAGTACATGTCTATTGACCGGCATGATCCGTTTATCCAACACCGAGCATCGTTTCACACCAGTAAAATACCCCTCGTGTGTACGGCAGTACGTCCTCAGGTCTGCTAGAATCTAGCTTTCTGCTAATTCCAATTCAGTCCGGACTCCGAAGACCATCCTCTTTCCCTCTCAATTCATTATTTGCCTATTCTTGTAGTTCGATTCCAATATTCTCGACTGTGTTGGGAAGTGTGTCCGCCTCTGCTCCAAGATTACTTTCCCTCTCGATAACAGTAATTACAACATCTCCCTACTTCACAGCCCATCTAAACTTTTGAAAAAGGCTGTATCGCGACCAGAAGACTGCGGCCCATGGTGCCTAGCGTATCGCCTTGAACGGCGACGCATAACCAAGTGTGTTCGCGCTGTGCTCCGCGTCCTGGATATGTGGCGACACGTGCGCAATGACGACGGTGCGTGTCGGCCGGCTCGTCTTACGGTCGAAGATCGGCTGCACGCAGTCTGAGATGCTTAAATATCCGAACGAGAGAGAACATACCTTGAGCAGCAACGTCAGCTTGCTCGTGCGGAACGGGACAAGCGCCGCGCCGGACGTGCGCGCGCGGACGCAGTCTTTCAGAGCGAGCAGGGACTTGTTGTTGTCCCGCGTCTCTTGCAGGCGCGCAGCAGAATGTTTCTTCGAGTCGGCGTGTCTCTCCGAGCCTGCAAGACTATGACGCGTTAAAAAAGCGCTCTCAGCTATCAACCACTACGCACTCGACGAGGATGATCTCGCCGTCAGCACCGCCAGGAGTCTTATTCTTCAGCAGGATTGTGAGAATAGCGTGGCTTCTGCTGCTCTTCGCGTTACGGGAGGTCTGGGCCGTGCGGCGGTGTCCCAGGCAGCGAACAACTATGTCCTCGAGATCTTTCGCGCTCTCCACCCGCGTGCTCTTCAAGGCTGGATGGACACTTCCTCTCTACGGTGCGCCTTCGTCAGCAAGCCCGGACGACCGCGAAGTGAACTACGAACATCATCCTCCCTAATCTCGATGTTCTTGCCGGCCTCGTCAGCGTGCATAAGGTCGCGGGCTTTGTTCCCCAAGAGTTCGAGGAACGTGACATAGACATCAAACTGGGTCTTCCCAGTGTCGTCAACCGGCAACAAACAGAAGAGGTCCTGGGCAATGGCAAGTTCGAGACCCGCCATGGAGTAAGTCTTTCCGGCGCTGGTTTGTCCGTAGGCAAGGACGCAAGCAATGCCGCCCTGCATCGCGAGCTTGAGAAGGCCAGGGGCCTTCACCGTCTGCTCGTATACCACCTCGTTGCTGGCGTCAGGACCAAAACAGACATCAGCAGCGTAAGACTTGTGCAACAGGCCGGCTCCTTTCCACTGCCAAAGTCTAGTCAGCTCGTTGGCTCGAATCTCTCTCTCTCAGTCTGCCACACTCACCGTCATGTTCGGCACGTGCACCACCATGCGACCAGGCCGCGCAGTGATGCCGCACATGAACTCTTCTGGTGGTCGCTGCGCGGGGATTTTTGGAACAGGGCGTGGTGCTGGCGGCTGCTTCTTTGCTCGAGGGTCATGATCACCCGCATCATTAGCTTGCTCTTCGTCATCTGTTTCTTCATCGTCGAGCGGCGCATCGAAGAGTTCTACTTCACCATCTATCGGCGGGCGTGTGCGAAAGGCCACCAGCACGACGGCATCTGGCATTGATGATGCGCTTTTAACTTGCTCGCTGTCGTCTGTGTTATCTGCTGCCCACTCAGCCAGCAGCTCGCGATACTTCTTGTGCGTCGTGATCGTGTGCAGTGTGGACATAGTCATGGCGGCTCTGTCTTTGTGGACGGGTACATGGGCAAGTGTCGTATAAACATTGGACTCACCGGCGACATCGGGGCTATCGAACATCACGATCACGATTACTATCAGTATCCAAGGGGCCCCGCCTTTGAAACACAGATTCAACTCTATTCAGGGATATATCGAACTCGCTACCTACCTACCTACCTACCGAGTCGCCGCCTAGCCCGCGAATGATAGAGCGATGTCCTAAAGGACGCAAATGGATAAATTGATTGTGGGTGGCTTCACAAAGATAAGTAACCATAGTCTGATTGTGTGAGTTCAGCCAATCAGAGGCCGAAAATCCACAACGTCCGTGATGGGACCTTGCTGCCCAATTGCTGCCACCACGCCTGGCAGAAGCAAAATACCTTCTCACCCAAGACAGTTCTTGAGCTCCGGATCCTATACCTTTGTAATTTCAAGCCCACTGTCGAGCTTACCGTCGTTGACAACAAAATCCATCAACAATGTTAAAATGCTGAAACCCGGCAATCAAATGGGACCATCGGGAGTACCGGCCAAGCTGAAAATTTCGCGGTACAGCGTCCGGGCTGGACACGGGGACCCGAGTTGAACCCTACTAGTATCTATAAACGGGTTTTGAATTCGTCTCAGAACTGCATCCGTGTCAAACGTTAACGGCGAATCCTGATTGGGAATATTCACTTTTTTCGCGCCTAAACATACCGAATTCAAACTCTGTGACAAAAATATTAAATAGCTTCAATTCAATAGGCATTGTGACCTGCGGCGGAAATTATGGACAGTAGGCTGAGCAAAATGTCCCGTTTTAAATGATTTCCGGCCACCGACAATCAAGGCCAGCGAATTTTCACTAGGTATATTATCTGGATTGTTCTATTTTCCCTTTTGAGTGTTTGGGAGTGAATTAGGAGCAGAATATCCGGCGAGAAAGAGGAGAAAGCGCTGAGACTCCTGCGGCGCCTGATGAAACCGTTGTCTGTGGGACGTTTGAAGTCGATAGCCCGCTGGTACTATACAGCATAGCTTGATGACTCGCGGGCGATCATACCTTACCCCGTGGGGTACAGGCTGACAAGCCCCGTGAAACTCCCGGGCTTTGGCCTCAAGAATCTCACTCTTGATTTTCTTGCAATTTAAACAATTTTTCTACCCTGGGCCTCCATGTGTATCACAGCCAGATTTGGTTAACCGAAACACTCGCATCTCCAAGATGTCTCAAATTACACACTTTGAGCTCCAGAAATCCTATTTGTGGACAAGGTTTTGTGATTTGGGGGCCTGAGGCGTAAAACCAACCTAAGACTCCTATTTTCGGACAAGAAAATGTCAAGTGTTCGTCGTCAAATATGCTATTTTTCGGACAAGCCCTGGCATCGGGAGTTTTTCGTTGTTACCTAAATTTGTCTGAGTAGTATCGCATCCGTCCATTTCTCTGGTATAAAAGGCTGCCTAGTCTGTGGAAGCGAAGTCTGCACACATCTCTTCTCCTGATGTTCATCAAGATTACTCTCATCGTTCTCTCGACTACTCTTGCTGTCTTCGCTGCTCCCACTGAGCAGGACACCGGCCTCAGCAAACGTTGCTTTTCCAACGGCGGTACGTTATGGATGCACACATGCTCGATTGTATCTTACTGTATCGCTTATAGGCGGCTGGTACTGGTGTGCACTGGACAAGGAGACTCCTGACGCGGACACTCCCGGTGTTGGGGCCCGCGCAGTCAAGGAGGAAAGCGAGCTCAAGAAGCGTTGCTTCCATAACGGAGGTTTGTATTCCAGCGTGGACTCGTCCTTCTTTGCTCACATCAATCCGACAGGCGGCTGGTACTGGTGTGCACTAGACAAGGAGACTCCTGAAGCCGACACTCCCGGTGTTAGGGCTCGCGCAGTCAAGGGGGAAGGCGAGCTCAAGAAGCGTTGCTTCCATAACGGAGGTGTGTATTCCAGCGTGGACTCGTCCTTCTTTGCTCACATCCATCCGACAGGCGGCTGGTACTGGTGTGCATTAGACAAGGAGACTCATGAAGCTGACACTCCCGGTGTTGGGGCTCGCGCAGTCAAGGGGGAAGGCGAGCTCAAGAAGCGTTGCTTCCATAATGGAGGTGTGTATTATAGCGTGGACGCCTCCTTCTTTGCTCACATACATCCGACAGGCGGCTGGTACTGGTGTGCATTGGACAAGGAGACTCCTGACGCCGACACTCCCGGTGTTGAGGCTCGCGCAGTCAAAGATGAAGGCGAGCTCAAAAAACGTTGCTTCCATAACGGAGGTTTGTATTCTAGGGTGGACGCGTCCTTCTTTGCTCACATACATCCGACAGGCGGCTGGTACTGGTGTGCATTGGACAAGGAGACTCCTGACGCCGACACTCCCGGTGTTGAGGCTCGTGCAGTCAAAGATGAAGGAGAGCTCATGAAGCGTTGCTTCCATAATGGAGGTGTGTATTATAGCGTGGACGCGTCCTTCTTTGCTCACATACATCCGACAGGTGGCTGGTACTGGTGTGCATTGGACAAGGAGACTCCTGACGCCGACACTCCCGGTGTTGAGGCTCGCGCAGTCAAAGATGAAGGCGAGCTCACGAAGCGTTGCTTCCATAACGGAGGTGTGTATTCTAGGGTGGACGCGTCCTTTGCTCACATACATCCTACAGGTGGCTGGTACTGGTGTGCATTGGACAAGGAGAGCCCTGACGCCGACACTCCTGGCGTTGAGGCTCGCGCAGTCAAAGATGAAGGCGAGCTCAAAAAGCGTTGCTTCCATAACGGAGGTTAGTATTCTAGGATGTACTCGTCCATCTTTGCTCACATCCATCCGACAGGCGGCTGGTACTGGTGTGCATTGGACACGGAGACTTCTGAGGCGGGCGGCGCAGAGCAGGCCACTTCCAGTTAAGTTAGCAACCTCATCTCGTAGTCCACAGCACTTGCTTACACTCTGCAGAGCGGCACGAACTTCCTCAAGTCTCCCATGTCCCAGTCTCGGTCTCGGTCTCGGTCCCGTTCTCTTCTCTTTCTCGTCCTCAGGTCCCCAATTCTATGATTTTCAAAAGCTCCGATTCTTTCCCCATGTCAGGTCCCGCGGCCGACACCGACTGGTCGGCGCTCTTCCCGCGTGGCAACGGTTTCCTTCAGCTCAACGACACCGGCGCTTTGCAAGGGTTTAGCATGTTCCACGGTCTCCACTGCCTCAATTCCGTCCGCATGGCGCTCGAGGCCGCGTTCAATGTCTCGTCGCCTTTCGCTCGTCAGTTCTTCGATGCCCCAGACAGCTTCGGTCATCTTCAGCATTGTTTGATCTACCTCCGCCAGAGTCTACTTTGTGCAGCAGACGCAACTCTCGAACCTGAGAGCGAGCATACGCCTGGTGGAGTCGCGGGCAATGGTGTGGCGCACATGTGCAGGGATCCGTCGGTGCTTGTATGATGCAGCGGAAAAGTTTGCGCCGACCAAGGCTCCTAGTGACTCTGACTCTCACAATCACTAATTTATACACTCCCCAATTCTCTCCAACTTCTCCCCATACCTTCCCTAGTTTTTGCCTCAACATAATATTTTTCTATGATCTTCCCTAAAGCAATGATTGAGAATAAGTTCATCCTCTCCATGCTACTATTCCCCCCCACTCAACTCTACACTTACTCAGCTGGGCCCAAGGGGTGGCGAAAACCTTAATTCCGGACATCGACTCCTACCGTGACCTACCTGATCGAGTATCCGGGGTCCTAGCAAACCACTTTTTGCCTCGGTTTTGCCTCGGTTTTTTTCCCGGGCTTCTAGCGCCAATTTTAGATATCTATTTTGTTCCAATTAATTCCCTGAGTCCATCCATGTAACTATCTTGAAGTTGCCTGAAAATCTACGGTCGGAGGAAGCAGAAACGGGATTTGCCGAGACAAAATCAACAAGTATCAACAACACGTATCGCGAGTGAATGCGCACTCAAACGGCCTTAGACATCGCCAACTACATGCACATCCACGATATTGTTCCCCCCTACCTCCTGTTTACCTCAACAACCCATTTTACCTTTCTCAGAGTCTCTGGGACCCAGGTAGTTCAGTGCTTTCACCGATTAAATCGGGAAAGTTGCATTCCAGAGAGAGTAGAATAGTAACAAAACTTGATTATAATGGTATGAGCATACTGTACCGGTGTGTATGCACGCAACCGTAACGCGTAACAGGGGACCCTCAAAGTTGCCTAAATTCGCCCCCGTAACGCCCAAAATCCCATATTTTAGAATTTTTGGCCTATTTTTGGCAAATTTTCTGGCCTGCGGCGCCGGAATTACCATATTTGGGGTGCCGGAAGCCAAAAAAGGCAACCGGTTGCTACCAGGATGGCAATTTTTTTCGTAACGCCTCTGGCGCGGTTGCGTCCATACAAACCGGTACAGTACCGTAGCTAGGTACTGGATCTTTGGGGACACATACAAGTTGCAAACGAAACTCGGCGCAAGCGCGTTTGATGTATCGTTGATGCCTGATCTGATTCCCTTCGCTATTGGCCCGGAGGCACGGCCCACTGTTCCAGATGATTGCCGACTGGTGGTGGTGGTCGAGCGAGTTCCGGGGTCCTGACAGGAGGTTTTTGGTAGTTGATATCCGACACTTTTTACTTCGCCACCCCTTGGCTGGGCCATCAAAGTTTTGCTGAATGTTGTTCAAATCGCAAGTTCACAGTACAGTGTGATCTCTCGGTCAAAAAGATCTAGTAAAATCGAGTCCACGCCATCTTCGTCACTTTGTTACTTCGCTTAGCGTTGCGGAAGTTCGTGAGTTTGATCGGATTCTGTGACCTGTGACTTCGGCTGGATAGTTACGAACTTTCTCATCTAACTGGCTTGCGTTGGATGAGCACGTGTTGGGTAGCGAGAACGCAGACCGTCGCTGGCGCAGCGACGGACTCTGGATGTATTTCGACTGGAGGCCGCTAATTAAATACATGCACGAACTGTACTAGGGTGAGGACGGCGTAGACTCGTAACCAGTCTGTAAAACGAATGCCGAAAAAATGCGGCGAGCGCTTCGCCGTTTTACAGACTGGTACATCTCGGGAAAGGGGATTGAGCTGCCAACGGAGTTTGAAAAAATTGGCAGGTGCCGCGATCGGCCGATAAGCGAGCCATCAAAATCGATCAATTCTGCCCCAAACTCGATGGCCTTTCCTGCTCTTCCATCCGCAATGAGAAAAAATCTGAAGAGGCAAATGTACTTATTTCTAGCATATGAAGGTTCATGATAATTCGAATTTCCTTAAATTTCAAAGTGCAAGAGAGAACACGGGCCTCAGCCAAATTTTAAACTCCGCTGTCAGCCTAAATGTAACGTCCCGAGTTGTACCAGTCTGTAACCACCGAAAGTGCTTGCCACATTTTTCAGGAATTGGTTACAGACTGGTTACGAGTTTAAGGACGGCATGTGAGAATAAAATTCACTAGCGTACATAGAGATGTGAGAAAAGAGAAGAGAAGGATAAAGAAACGAGACGGACCTGGCGAGCAGTGGATGGTGAGGAAGAGAGAAGAGCTGAGACTCTCCTCTCCTCTCCTCAGCCGTTTTGCTCGCCAGATGTCTCGGGTGCTCGAGGATCGGATCCACTCGCACGGGGCGGTACGCTGCATGTGCCGTGGTCCGCACAGCAGGGATACGGCGGCCTCTCCACTTAATGCCCGGGGTGTAGGACCTCGGCATGAAGAGGGCGCGATGGTTCTCGCGACGTCCAACATTGCGCGCCCGTTAGACTTGAGTAAACACCTTTAAACCCGATTTATTTGATGCCAAGAATTCTGTATCCACATGCAACCCATTTCAAGCAGTTAGGGCGCGCTGCGCTTGCCCTAACTGTGCACACCCTAACTGCAGGTATTCACTGGTTGGAGTTCGGGTTAGAGGTTAGGGTTAGAGTGTTAGGGTTAAGGGATAGAAATTTCTGCGGGAACAAGGCTTTAGTGTGCCAACCTGAGATGCCCTGGCTCGGGGAACCCCCAAGCGCAGTAAGGGGAGGGGCATCAAATGGTTGGCCCTCTTCACGCAAATGAAGGAAAAACATTGTGAAGGCTGCATTAGTTGAGGTGATGAGCTTTCTCAGATATTCATCGAAATCACGAGCTTTCACACTTTCCCATCAAACTCACGTTTCTAAGCGAAGTAACGAAGTGACAAAGGTGGGTACGGCTCAATAATATCTGAGTTACGGTACAATGATTTCATTCGAAATACTCAACCTTCTCATCACTCTTTTTTGAATATTCGAGCTGAGTCATGACTCGCACAATATAGGTACTTTTACTAATTATGTATGGAGCCGCTCTCAAAGGCAACGCTTATTCATTGAAACCATAATTTCTCTCCACTCGTGGTAAAGGGAAGGCTGCTCCGTTTTAAATTGCCAGCGCTTGAGGGTATTTCGTGTCTGAACAATCTTTTCAACGCAACATTACTGTTGACTCGGCTGACTTCTATCTTGTTACAGAAGTCAACAGTGAGCTATTCCTCCACAAGTTGCCCTCAAGGAAATATTTGGCTAATATCTGCCTGTCCGTACGGCTACTTAATCTAATGTACGGTGTGGTCGTCTTCACATCAGCTGCATCAAACAGGTATCCCACGGGGCCGCAATCAAACAAATACATCAAGGTAAGTGCTCACCACAATTTCGGTCCCATACCATTAAGTAGTTGATACCCACCCTATCGATTTCGAAGCTCCCCCAATCAAAGAAACGAAAATGTGGCAAGGATCTGGGCGATCCGTCATTCGCGAAAAATCAAATTTTCGAAAAATAGCAACCGACAGAGCTACGACGGTGAAATAAACATCGGAATCCGGGTTGCAGGTAGTGAGCGATTAGTGGTACTCATCTTCATTCGCCTCCGAAAGCGTAATAAAAGAGAACGAACAGCTCGCTCACGGGTCTTGGTGGAGGCCTCAGCCAACATCACCTTCAACAAGACCTGCTTCATTATAAGTGGTGCCTACAGACCTTTGTACTCCTGATTCTTGCTGGTGCATGAAGAGGATTATTCCAGTAAAAACTAATTTGAAAACCGGGAAAAGCACGCATCGATTTTTTTGACGGGACGCTGACAGAATGGCCGCTCACATTCATACGGGGAGTTCTCCGCTCTTGCTATGTGTATCGAAGGCCCAACAGGAAGTAGGATTTTATTTAAGGCCGAGAAAAAAAGTCACTCTGGAACGGGCGAATAGACCTCGAGAGACTCGAGCCCCCGCGGCGCGCAGACTGGCTTTAACCATGCTGAGCGGTCATGGGCGGCCTACCGACCCAGGTTTGGATCTTATAAAAGTGGATGAGCCCGGCAACAGCACAAACTTTCCTGGCTACCGTGGGTAAAATCAAAGTCCGGGCGTACGCAACCATGCGACCTGCATCGTATCAGATGATGCTCCCCTGGTAGGCCGCCGGCGGAGGGCATAGTGTTATTCCACCCCCAAAAAAAAATCATTTATGTAACATTGCTACCCCATCTAATCACCCATTTTCGAAATGTAAGGTAAGATTTTTGGCAGAGGGTAGAGAGTCCAAAATAGCGTACGGTACCTCGCCATTCCAACGCTACAATCACGCAAACTCCGAGCCTATCCGACCCCACCCGATATCCTCCGACTCTCAACATGCTCGGTGATATCGGCCGCTAGCACTTAGCCACTGCTTCGCAGGTAAGCTTCTAAGTTTCTAACTACTTAGTTCCCTATGCTCCCCGCTTGCCACCACACAACACGCTCGCGCACGCCTAACCTAAGCACTCACCGCTCCTACAACCTACGTCCCTCCTTTCAACGACCGCTCCAATATGGCCCACTTCGCCGATTCAACCCATATGCCCATCCTATTCAACGATTGTTCTTTCGATAACTCTTTAACCAAACCCCACCCCTCGATTTTTCATATATAGCTCATTTCCAGTACCAATTACCCTTCATTTAAGACCACAAGTCAGGTGGAGGCCTTAACAGTTCGCCAGCTGTTCGGTTGAAACCAACAAGCTCGTAGTCCCAGTGAATTCAGCTCACATGCAACTCGGCTTCAAATGGTCCGCGTCGACAAACCACGGCGCGTATATGTTATGGCCGTTCCAACGGCGGGAGAAATTGATAATGCACCGGCGAGGGACTTCTATCTGAGAACCTTTCGCCAGGGATTATAGGCAAGAGAATAAAATATAGCTGTCTTCTTCATTTCTGTGTATTATCTCCACACTACCTCAGAACTATCTCGAGATTAATACGGCGTACACGGGGGGAACAACCACTGCAGTCAAGATGAGTCCCACCACAGTCGGAAGCCTACCAAAAGTTACAGGATCATTTTTTGGCGCGAAAATCCAAAGGAGGGAAAGGATTTCCCGGACCATCGTCTATCGCATTGCCAGAATCTCATGAACCTGAAATAAAATGGAGTATACGGACCAACTTCTGTATCTGGGTCTGGGTAGGAAAATCTCATAGTGGGAATTTCGATGTGAACCCTGGGTCCCCGGCTCGACAGTTCCCGGAAACGCTCGAGTATCGCGGAATCTGGAGCGGAATCGAAGGAATTGGTGTTTGGGTTCCCGAGAGTGAGTTTGAAGGCGGACAATTTGCTGCCCAATCTACATTCCAGCATGGCTAAGAGTGGCTCATACAACCAGCCAAGCGGAGAATACTGGTGCACATGCGGCGTATCGAGCGTCGGGAAGAGATGGTCCTGGTGGAGAAGCTCATAGTCGGTCGGGACGGTTGCCGCCAACGATTCACGTATCCGGATTTTAAGCGTGGAGACCCTATGTCCGGCCGCAGTGCAGAGGCGAAGCGGATTGCCCTCTGTATAATTCCTATAAAAAGTGATGTCGAGGTAGGTTATCTCGGGCGACGACGCTGAAAGGAAGCGCAGAAAATGGTCTGCTGCGGCGGCATCCACGATGTCGAGTGTCAGTCGATGCAGCCTTGGAAGGGTTATGGACGCCAGAAGAAGGTTTATAGGTTCCAGACGGAGTGACTGAAGGGGCAATATCGGCAGTGGACTGCTGTGCTGAATGCTGGGCTGGTCCGGACGGAACCGAGCCACTGAGAGATGAAGAAGCTGGGGGAAGACGCGTAGGATATTGAGGCACTCGGCATGAGTGATGATGGAGCCGATTTCCAGGTACGTGAGACGGACGGATTCAGCACCGATGATGAGTGGAGATAGCCAAGGACTGGAGCTCGGGAAGCAAAGATGGCGCAGGTTGGGAGCATTAGAGAATGGTATAAAATGGCCTGTGAAGAGTTGGCGCAAGAAAGGAAATGGACCAGGAATGTCGTTAATCGGAAAAATATGCCGCGCAGGAATATGGAATTTTAGGCGCCAGCAGCGAGGAAAGTATTTGCACAAGACAGTTAGAACGTAGTCAGGAACCTCCGCCTCCACTTCTGTACAATTTATTATGATGGAAAGGGGACGGTTGGCAGCCCGCCCGAACCACAGGTCACTGTCACTCACGTCTGACTCGTCAAGTGAAATCCGACTGTAGTAGGCATCGTCCAGCTTGAATTCAAAGAAAATCGAGGTCCATAAGTTGCGTGTCGAGAGTGTCACAGATCTCCATTGCTGACAAACCTGAGCTAGGAGGAGGGGGGGGACTTTCCAATGATGGAATGCGCCCATCGGCAGGCAGGCATTCAATGAATATTTTTGAGGTAATTTCGAAGGGAATGTGCATTGTTTCCTTCGTTATGTTTACAAGTCTCTTCGGGTGTGAAGTTTTGGGCCCACAGCTTTTGGTGGATGCTCTGTTGGCTGGACCTTCGTCGTTGTGTGAGAGTGAGAGGCAACACGTGGCACATGGCGGATTTTGAATCGGCCTTTGAATTACAAGGGGTAGCTTTCATCAAGGAGGGATGCAACAAAATCGTGCATTTGTGTGGCCCAGAAGCAATAATAATATATTCCCCGCATGTGTCTCATATGCGGGACATCCAACATTGAGATATCTAGGCACTAAGACAATTACTTGCCCGCAAAAGAATCGTCGATACCCTTTCGGGTTTGAGCTCAGCTGGGACGTCGAGCGGTGTTGAGAGGGATATCCTTCATCATCGATCATCCGCAGCTGCAAATCGAGCTTTTTTCCCTTCGAAACCTGTGAGCTTCATATTCCAAAATAGGAAGCAAAGAAGAAACAGTGAAAGGGCATATAGTCGAAGTTTATACCACTTTGGCGAGGAAATGACGCCCAAATACGACGAGCTAAACATCATTCTGAACTTCGTTTGCAAGAGCCCCTCGACGAATATCCCGGGATAAATGTCAAGATAATACTTCATCAACGAGATGAAATTTATTCACAACCCAGACTCTCGCTAGAGCAAACCACCGTCCGTTTGAGAGAAAACAACGCACTTACAAGATATACTGGCCATTCGTTTTACATCCGCGATCTTCCTTGAAGATGTTCCTTCGCCCATCATAGACTTTTGAAACTACGGACATAGCGAATTTCAAATAACACCTATGCAGGGGATGATCTCAATGATCTCACTTCGGGCATCGGACGATGTTGGTAATATGGCTTGCTCAACTCAGGCTTCCTGGCGCCTGTCGGGAGGGGAGGGATTCATGTATTTTTAGGTATGAGCTCAGAGCCTATTCTTAGGTGACCCGGGTCGTCCCGGAGCTGCCAGCCTGTTTGACCGAGAATAGAGATCAAGGTAAAATTACCACGTTTACGGTATACCTGCCTGTGTTCCGAATCTCTTTCGCATCTTCGCACGTCGAAGGGCAAGGCACCGAACTTCTTTAGTGACCGACGAAGATGAACTCCAGTCAGGCTGAATCGCACCTGTTCATTCTATCGGAGATAGCATTCAAGTTTGGGTGCCTTCATGACGGCGAGGGTATTTACTTCCCGAATGCCGTTGACGTCAACTGCACAGTGCTCTGTTTGATTCCTTGCATGTTTAGGTTTGAATAATCAGCCAATAGGAAGCCTTTCGGGTCGGGGCGGATCGCAGCTAGCGGTTCGGGTCGGAGCTTTGTCAGAGCACGTGGAGGCCTGGAAGAGAATCTTTCCCTTGTTCACACCACTCAGAGCTCTCGTCCTGGCGTCTGCGTAGCTCTGGCGGTCGCGGCTCCATTCCTGGGCCTCCATGGACGTTATTCTGCTATCTGCGTCCACGAACCATGAGGCACGACACAAGACTTTCAAATAATCCGCACTGCAGCAATGTCCACTCAAATACCGCGAATCAGGGCGCACTTAGGCAATCCCGTGGATTACCGTCATCGCTGTCAGTTTGCTTCCCTCAGTCTTACTCACCCTACTCACCCGACTTCTACCGTCTGTATTGCGTTCTGCGCTAACAGATTGGTTTAAATACGATGAATTCTTCGACACTGGCCCTCAACTCTTCTGCATCTTCCTCACAATGACTACCCCCACCCCAACACTGTTCCAGCCCATTACCCTCGGGCCCCAGCTCCCTCTCAAGCACCGCATCGTCCTTGCACCCCTGACGCGCTACCGCGGCACCAACCCCAAGCACGTACCCATCCTGCCCATGATGAAGGAGTATTACACCCAGCGTGCAAGCGCCCCGGGCACTTTCCTCATCACAGAGGCGACGTTCATCGCTGAGCGCGGTGGCGGCGAGGAGAACGTCCCTGGGATATGGAGCGAGGAGCAGGTTGCCGCGTGGAAAGAGGTACGCGCTTCGTTTTGTTGCCTACCCACTCATCTCATAATAAATGTCACTATGCAGATCAGTGACTCGGTGCACGCCGTGGGATGCTTTATCTTCCTACAGATGTACTCCCAGGGACGCGCCGCACACCCAGCGGAGCTCCGTGGCGACGACCCCTCACTTCCCTACGTGTCTGCGTCAGACGTGAAGCTCAAGGACGTGGACGAAAGCCCGCGGCCCCTCACCATCCCCGAGATCCACGAATATGTCGCCTTGTACGAGCAAGCCGCGAAGAACGCCATGCGCGCCGGGTTCGACGGCGTCGAGATCCACTGTATGTTTCTCTCCTTCGCAATTAATGAATCATCATTGACAACACCTTACAGCCGCAAATGGATACCTCCCGAACCAGTTCCTTGACGAGGGGAGCAATCTCCGGACGGACGAGTACGGAGGCAGCGTCGAGAACCGCACGCGGTTTGTGCTCGAGATTGTGGACGTCATCACGAAAGCGATAACTCCCGAGCGGACGGCAATACGATTCAGCCCTTGGTCTACTTTCAATGGTACGTTCGCTTCCGCATCTCGACTGATGCGTGCATTTCACTGATTTGCTGCTATTGCAACCGCCGCAGACATGAACTCAACTCCGGCAGACCCGCTCCCGACGTACGAGTACCTCGTCGCGCAGCTCAAGACACGGTACCCCGAGCTCGCGTACATCCACGTTGTCGAGCCGCGCATCAAGGGCGACGTCGACCAGCCCAACCACGAGTATGCGGCGGTGGCGGCTTCGACCGCCTCCAAGTCTGCTTCGACCCCCGCCGAGCTTGGAAACGCGCTGGAGGCGTTGTCCCTGAACGAACCCGCCTCCTCCCCAAAGCCCACGCACACAGCGCCCTCCAACGACAGCCTCCGCGCGCTCTGGGCGCCCAAGCTGTTCATCTCCGCCGGCGGATACACGCGCGAGACCGCGCTCGTCGCGGCCGAGCGCGGGAACGAGCTAGTCGCGTTCGGAAGGAGGTTCCTCGCCAACGTGAGTACTTATTGTTTATAATTATCCGTGTTCTACGGTGCTGACTGACATTTGTTGTGATGCCCAGCCCGACCTGATTCTGCGTCTGAAGACGGAGATCCCACAGAACAAGTACAACCGGGCGACGTTCTACCTTAAGGGGAACGCGCGAGGGTACACGGACTACCCGTTTGCGAGTGCGGCGGACGCGGGCGAGCGTCCGGCGGAGGGGACGGTCGTTGCGTAGAAATTGGGGGTCGTGTAGAAGTTGCAATCGGAGGTCGTTATATAGAAGTTGACCGTCTTTGAAATGTACCACGCCAATGTACCGATACTGTAATTACTAATTGTATAGTTCAACCAGGTTTCAATGGGAGGACAATTTACGCAGCTGCTCTTTATGCGCATTCAGTCGGAGCCGCGCGCGATGGACTGGTTATGTGGATGCGAAAGAACGAGGAGATCTCAGAATTCATTGTTTGGCGATACCAGGCTAGAGATTTTTTGCTATCAATCAACATTCGAGCTTTCTGCCCTCAGGGATTAATGATTATTGTTAGGGAGGTACGAACAATACGAAAGTAGAGCTGTCGCCGTTTAGACCTTTTTTATTGCAGTAATGAACACGGTTGTGAACGGTCAGTGTATATGCTGCCTGTGCCTCACATGATTATGAGATTTTGATTCCGGGGCCGTACACAGGCCGGCAAAGACACAGTCGCGCCACGCGGCGTACATGAGCACAACAAAGTTGTTGCCTTCGGGGCTACGGGGAGTAAAACGCTAGTCAGAAGGGAGAGTAAGAAGAGGGGGGGGAGAAAGAAAACGCACCTCCCAGCCGTCCACGGCGTAGGCGACTGCCACCAAAGCGGATCCACAGCAGGCGCAACGATGCCCGTGCTCGTAACATGCGGGCTGCCCAGCGCATCCGTGCCTGAAATCACCGCACGAATGCTATCGGCCCACGCGACATACGTCGCGGCAGGGAATGCCTCCGGATCGAGGATAACCATGCGGTACGCGACGGACGCGAGCATGGTCGAGCCTGAGATCTCGCCGTACCCGTGCGTGGGGCTGGTGTCGTCGAGGTAGTTGCGCAGGAGGCCGTTGTCGAGCGGCGCCGCGCGCGCGCCATCGATGATCTCCTTGATCCACCCGCTCAGGTCCGCGAGCGCAGAGGCGCGCCACGGCGCGTCGTGCGCGGCGGGCGCCTTCATGATCGTCGCCAACACGCGCGTCATGCCCCCCGCCGCCCAGCCGTTGCCTGTTGCCCACAATCCAGGGTCCCCGCTCTGCGGTCCGACGATGTGGTGCCACAGGCCGTTGGTGGGGGAGGTGTTGAGCGGCGACGGCGTGGAGGAGTTGGAGCTGAAGAGATTAACCTCGCGGTAGAGCCCACACTGCTCATACGCGAGCTTCAGGAGGGAGGCGTTGTTGGTGGAGGCGCCGACGTAGGCGATCGTCGGAGGCGCCATGTAGATGAAGTCATCCCTGCGTGGTGCAGCATTCAGCAGCGGTGCATAGGAATGAAAGGGATGGATAGGAATGAAGCGAACCAGAGTTCAGGCACGTCGAAGCGATGCGAGATCGCCCCGTTGGGCCAGCGAGGCGCCTCATTGATAATGTAGTCCAGATCTTCCTGTAGCGCAGTGGCGATGGTGGCGTTGAACGGGCTCACCATCTGCGCGGCGACTCCGAGACTGGCGGGATCGCCCACAGCGCCGTTTCCGTTGGCCAGCCCATGCTCGCCGATCTCGAACTTTTGAGCGGCGTATACCAGGCCAGGGACATCAGCGGGGAGATATGGAGCTGCTGGGAACGGCGCGGGCCGAATACAGAGAGATGGGGGGAGTAGATCTCGAGCAGAGCCTCTACAGCTGTGCCGTATTCCCAAGAGTGCTTGGGGAGGGCTTTGGCGACATCGGCGACGGCGGAGATGTTGAAACCGGGGTTGAAAGGATAGACCGACGAGGAGGCGTTGAAGCCAAGTGAGACGAGATTCAAAAGGACAGTGGTGGTAGGCGCCATGATGAGAGGGAGATGGAAGCCTGGGAGACAACCAGGACAAAACCCTCATTTTACGTCGCGGAAAGAGCGTGACTCAGCTTTTTGATCGACAATCAACACTTGATCAAAACACGGACAATTGGGCGGGCGTGTCAATGGCAATTGAATTGAACCAGAATCTAATAGGTACGCGGTGGATGAGCACTAAGTGCTGAGCGCTGAGCCTTGGATGAGCCCATGGAAAGAATACTGCGTGAACCGTCACCTCGATCAAAATGGTTGCCGGAGCCGTTTTAACTTTGACGCACACCTCTTGGCAATCTGGACTCGAGGTACAAAAAAATGCGCTTGACACCCCATGCGTCAGCCAGCTGACTTTACGGCGCGGCTTCCGCAAGTCGTCGGAGCAACGTAGCAGTAACGTATAATACGCAGCCGAACACTATATACATACGTACTCTATACATCATACGGCGAGTGTACCACTTCAAAAGATGTCCGGCGTAGTTACCCGACATCGTTTGGTGTCGAAATTTTCGATTTGAATTTGCCAACCCGGAGCAAGATTACTCAGCACTTGAGCTTGAAGGACTTATGGATCCTCAGGCTAGATAATGCGAATAGCCGACCCGCGCGAGTTAATCCAGTTGAATTTACTCCAAGTACAGTCCAATAGAAGTGCCATTGGGATGTGTACGTATACGAGATTCAAGCTACTACCCCGGGTTTGGCCAACGGGATTCGACATTTTGTGATGGGAGAAGAGAGGTTATGCATCCAACGCAGTACAAGAATATTAGGGAAGTAATTTCGGATCGAATTGTGCAAGGAAAGCCGATGGTACGATTGAGCGCATCTTCCAATTCGCGTCGTTGACGCGTCAAATGGTTGTGTTCGGTGTCCAATTGACGCCCCGCGTTTATAAGCGCAGAGATCTGGGTAGCTAATTCACGCTGTCGCATCTCCAAAAGATTTATCTGTGAGGAATTAAGTGATATTCTGGTTGCGGCGGGTCTGTTGAGCTAAAGCGTCGCTTGTATTGGACCTGTGAAGATTTCGCAGCTCTCCGACATCGCAACCATCGGAACGAGGACAGAGATGTGGTGGCAGGAAGAAAGATGGGGCAAACAACCCCAACTGATCGGCGGCCGGCTTTAGATACTTTAGCGTCTGCCAAACAGATTTTGCTGACCAGTTTTTCTCTGCGAGGGGAGTGTATTATACTCGCGCGTGCGCCGCAGTCAGAGACTACCTTCCTACCTACCTACCGCGTGATTTTTTTTTTGGTGCAACCAGTGCTGAAGAAAAGTAAGTACATATTTATTATTTCAGTACTCAACTAGAGTCACATTCAAAAGCGAGTGTGTATGTTTATGAAACCAAGTCGCAATTATTTAACTTTGAGTGGCTACAGCCCAACCCCCGCCAACTGCAAGTCGCTAATATACTTTATGGCGTCCGCGCGGAACGTGTCGGCGGTGATATTCACGAGCAGGGGGTCGCTGAACGTAAGCAGTGAGGTGAGGCCGTCCGCCGAGGGCGTCTGGTAATTGGGCCAGATAACGCCGGACGTCGATTGAAGACGGGAAGCAGAACGGTTTGGGTCGAGCGTGTTGATGAAATTGACTGGGAAAAAGGCAGTTCAGAGTCGAAGAGTTGAAATGATGAACTTCCCGAAGCTTACTGAGGGAATTGAGAGCGACGTTATCGGAGGGCGCCGTGCCGAAGAACGAGGGCAGGATTGCGGTGTGGAACGCTCCGAGGATAGGTGAGGCCTTGCCGCGCTTGTTCACTGCGTTAATAATTTTATTAATATGATAAACACCGACACAGGTGGAAGGATGGATTCTTACGCCAGCTCCAGGTGTTTTGCGTTTTAGAAACGTGTTGAAGGAGGAATCGCCGTGGCGCATGGAACACGAAGTCGCCTTGGAAGGCCGCGATGCGCTTGAATTGGGGACTATTCATTGCAGGTTAGAAAATAATGCGACAAGGGTAGGAGACGAGCAACACGTACGTGATCGCATTGTCATTCCCCGTCCCGAAGGGCGAGCCCTGAGTAAAAAGAAACAGTTTGATTGTTTGAAAGGAGAAACTTGATGTCAATGACTGACCTGGGCTGGATCTTGGGGATATAGAGTCGCAAGGTGGGAGATCTGGGTCGTGCTCGCTCTAGGCAACGAGCTGAAGAAAATCCCCCTTTAGCGTTCGAAGAAATGAGGGATGTACACCTGTGACGTACACCGCACGCAGGTAATCCGCGAAATCATCGTCCGTTCTTTACGGTATGAATACGGTCAGCACGCGTAATAGGATGGAAAGAAGGACAGCCAAAGCACGCACGTAACGTTTCTGCTTCCGACAGCGAAGAAGCTGCGTGAATAGAATAATTATATCAGCCTGAGAGTGCCTGCCGCGCAGTCAGTCTGCACTCACGTTCCCTCGTCGTCATCGTCCCCCGCCAAGAGAGGAATCTGCCGATGCGTTAAGCCAGCAACTGCAAGCTAAAGGTTGGTACAAACCTTGGCATAGGCACCGCGCGACACGGACTCGATAGGATTGCGCACCACGATGTCCCCATCGATGCTCGGGCTCCAGAGCAGCGACATCCCCAGGTACGAAAACAGGTCGGGTGTCTGGTTTACACTCGCCAGCAGGGTTTCGTAGGGAACACGACGAAGGCCGTCGAGCGTGTTCCGCGTGGCGGTGCAGTTGGTCGCGGCCACGAGCTGGTCATAGTATTTCTGTCCATCCGCTTGGGTGTGGGGTGGGGATCAGGAAGCCAGATAGCTGTTCGACCGTTAGTTGACGAGAGCGGATGCGGATATATATAAAACTGCATGCCATGAACGCGCCGCGGAATAAATCGGACGTTTTGCGTTTGTTGTCGACGAGCAGAACCCCAGTTGATATCGCCCCGGCGCTAGAGAGTCCGCGCCATCTTCGTCACTTAGTTACTTCGCTTAGCATTGTGAAACTTCGTGACTTTGATGGGAATTCGTGAAAGTTCGTGATTTTGAACGCTTTCTATGAAAGTTCATGAGTTAGTATTCCGGGCTTGTCAAGCGGCCACTCCTCGGCACATCACGGAGTGATGGGTATCAACAGCTTGCCGAGATTGGCCGGTTGGTTCGGGTTAGCTGGTTAGCGGTTAGAGGTTAGCGGTTAGTGGTTCGGGTTAGCCGGTCAGGGTTAGAGGTTAGTGGTTAGTGGTTAGTGGTTTGTCGTTAGCGGGTAGGGTTAGTGGTTAGTGTTAGGGTAGGGGATCTATATGAAAAAACATTGCTGAAAGAACAATGATGGCCGATGTTCCGGGTTTCTGGACGTGCCGAGTTAAACTGACGAACTTTCACAGAAACCAGGCAATATGACGAACTTTCACACATTCCCATCAAAGTGACGAACTTTCACGTTCCTAACCGAAGTAACTAAGTGACGAAGGTGGGTACGACCCGGCGCTAGAGCCGCCTCTGTGAGCACGTCAATACATATGCTGACCAACAAAAGGGAGGGTGAATATAATTTGTCACTAACAGCACGACGCGCTTAGGGTTCCCGCCAAATGCGGAGATGTGTTTCTGCACCCATTCGAGAGCGAATATTTCTGAGACCAGCCATTCCCATCAGCTGAGGTATCTTCCATTGCGGGAAAATCGACGTACGGTCTCTCATCCCGAGATTCGTGATGCCTGCGGCGCTCACCTCCTTCCCGGCTAAGAATCCAAAAGCTGAGGTGTATACTATTTATTAAACTGTGGTGAGCTCAACGGTAAACGCGCACCGCTGAGGCGGTAGTTGGGAGCCACAATGATGACGGGCTCGTCCATGGAGATGGAGTGTTCGATTGAAGGGCGAAAGTCCGTATCACCAGAATTGCCGATTTCCCAGCCCCCTTGAGAATATTTAAATATCGCCCTTTGTTTATGGCGTCCAGTGCAAAAACTGACCTCCATACAACCACTGGCACGTATCGATCAGTCATGATGGCTGAATGAATACAACGAGGCTTACCACCAACACGGGCAACTTAGAGCCCGGCTTGGATGTTGAAGGTGTGAACACGTCAAGCGTGAGGCCTGCTCAAAGCGATCAGACCCGGCACAAAACTGAATGATGAGCGCATCGAACATGATTCTGAGATTAGACTGTAATGGGGGAATACCCCCAATACGTCGATCGGAAGGGATGAAATGTTCTGCTGGGCACACGCTGGGCCAAATGTGGTGGCGTTCTGAAGTCCATGCAAAGGTTTCGGGGCTTTTGGACGTTCGAACCGACCGCTAGAGTAGCACAAACATGAGGCGAATGAGAGAACGAATAAAACATCCTCAGCGTACGCCTGAGCAAACGGAACCCCCAGGAATTTGGTCAAATTTCCGTCCTTGACACCGAGGAAAGTCCCATAATCCAAGGAAACGATGGGGGACTGGGCCGCCGCAGATATTGAGGCAAACGCAAGCAGAACGAGCGGATGGTTGCAGAAGGGCAGCATTGTAGGTTTTTGGCGACGTATTCATCTCTCGGTTTATTATAAAGGCGTCAACCTTAGTCACGAGTCTTACAGCTGTTTCCGAAAATCTTGACACTGAATTTTCTCACTTTTGATGCAGCGGTAAGGATTGCCGTATTTGGCTACAGATCAGCTACCGGCTGAGTAAGGAGGACTGCGTAAGGACCTGTAAGGACCCAAAGGTCTTGCTGTAAAAAAATATTTTTAGACTCGTTCTTTTCCAATCTTTTACACCAGAAATTCATCATTTTTTCCGATGACGATTTGTGTAACGTGGGAATTCTTACGGCATTCTTACGGCAAGCACTTCTACCGGCTTGAATTTGGACAGTGAGAACGGCCTCCAGGAAAGATCTGGTGTGAACCGTGCCCTATATTTTCTCTCGTCTAATTTCTGTTGCCCATTGCGGTCATTATTGAGCTATCGGCGGCGTAATTATAATCCAATCAGTAATCTACTACATAGTGACCGTCACGCGCCGTCTCACTGCGGGCTTGCATCCCCGCACCTCGCTAGCTCGCACCGTGTGATGCTATTCTTGGTTCCGAAATTAGGGACCAGGTCTTTGCCAAATTATAATTATTCAATATTTTATTCTTTAATTGTTCCCCACTGGCAGTGTCATAAGTACTTCATTCAAAAAAAAATCCTTTCCCAAAGGCTGCTTCACACAAATACTTACTATCTCTAATAAAACAGCCTCGTCCATCCGTGAACTCAACCTGTGCGGAAGTTCCAGGAGTCTTTTAAATTATAATTTCTGAAGTGCTTTGAACTTCGTTGAAAGTACGAGCGATGTATTAGTATTACTATCACGACTGTAAGGCAGCACCATCAATTCATGCTGTCTTTTTTTTTTTTTTTTTTGGCTGACACTATTAGCGCAGTTCTGTTCTTTGTCGGCTATTATTATTAAGACATATTTAGCAGGCCCAGAACATGCACCTTGCATTGACACATAGAGCTTACATATAATTGTGAGTGGTGAGCGATTAGTTGACTCTCCTCCTGAAGAAATTTCAAGACAATTGTAAAATAATTGGGGCAAATATCATTATATCAACTGAGGCCCATGGCAGACAGCCTTGTGCTTTGTTTATTATTCGGACCTTGCCGTGTATTGATACATACCTACCCTGACAGCAGCACTTTCGAGCACGGCTTAGTTTGGTCTTAGTCCGGGAATTATTAGTTTCCTGCAAGGAATCCCAGTGCATTGAACTATGTCCTAAACATTTCAAAGCATGGAATGGCTGAGGAACCAAGTTTGCCCGGAGGGCTTCTGTATATATATGCTTCATTCCGTATTTCTACTATCTAGGGTCGATCGGAAGACTGAATGACCCGGACCGAAGCTAAGCAACCGAGTTAGTCCACGTGATCTGTCGCTTTGTTTGGCACGTAGCCGAGATGCAAACACACCCATCTCAGCTTCGATTCCTTGCGCCATCCTACCACCAGCCATCCAATCGGCCCCAAACCACTGCAGAAAAAAATTTAATTATGACGTGATACTCTATTAAAAATGCATTTTCAAGGGTAAATAAATTTATATCCTCTAATATAGCTTGTCAGACTAATTTCACACTTGTGCACTCATGCGTCGCGTCGGACGTGACACGACGCGAATACACTTGTTTATCTCTTTTGGGTAAAATGATAGGACCTGAAGAAACTATTTTGCTGCATGGAGGAGTACCAAATGTGCCCCGTACCTGTATACAAATACTTGCGGAGCTCTGTGTGTGAACAGGTGTGAACGGAGCCTTTTTCTTCCCAAAACCTAGTAGCTAAGCCCAAATTCCAAGTAAGGCATCCACTCACAAGGCTACAAACCCCACCAGTGGTGTCTAACACTGCCCCGATTTTTTTAAATTCAATATTTGAAACTCCGCGCCAACACATTCAGTGGCGGTTCCAGGATTTTGCCCAATTTTAATGCCGGGGAGTGCATCTACGGCGACATCACCGAGTCTCCGCTTGTTGCTGTGAGAATCTATGTGATTTGTTGAAGAGGTGTCAGATGTCTGGTCTTTTAGGCGACTTGATGCCCAGGCAGGCAGGTAGGTACAGGAAACATCGGCTAGCCGTGTCACCAGCTTTCTTCTCGCCATGTTAATGGAGATGAATTGCTTTAGGATGTGGGAGTTCGTTTGAACTCTCTCTCAGTTCAATCCTCGCTAGCTATTTGATTTTAGTGCAGTCCTGCGCAGTTATATCTGCATTCATCGTGCAAGCGCAACTGAGCCCATCAGCTGTGCAAAGACTTGGCACATCTTTCACGGTTCGCGAGATCCAGTTAGTGTTTTTCTGGACTATTGAACAGAGTTTATTGCACCTTTTTTTTGACCTGGATTCATGATTTTGGAAGAATGGAGCAACTCAACACTTCTAGCTAATTTCAAAGGACCGAGGTTTTCAAGAATTGCCCTTCAGATCATATCACATCGATCCATAAATTTGTTCCCCCGATGCGCGCGAGCGCGCTATAAACGCGACCCTAAGACGTGATCGGCATGGAGTCGCGGAGGTAAATTATCAGACACCTCTTTTACCTCCTCTTTTCATCGTGTCTCAGCATCACATTGAGTCTGGTTTTTCAACCTGTCAATAGCCTCATTCGACCTGCCAATTATTCTCGGTATTCTTGTGGCTGCCCAACCTACCGGGGAGCGCAAAAAAATCGAGATGGAGTGGAAAAAAAGTGTACAATATATTGTCTGGATTGATTGGCGCCGCTAATGGATATACTATCCAGGTCTGTCTACGGCTCAATGGATGGATTGAAGCTAAGAAAACCCAGAGTCGGTACCATCCCCAGCTTGAGTGGGAGGCAAACGTCGCCGAATTTGTTCTGTTCTTGCACCGCGAAACCAGAGCACCAGCAGTTCCTCGAGGCTCAACCGAGATCAGTTCAGAACGGGCGTTGAGGTCTGGAATTCCCATCTACGGTCCGAGATTCTTACCGCCGTCGTTGAACGACACGAGGCTCAGATGGGGAAAAAACAAAACGGAAACCACATATCTTCGCCCTATCAATATCATACACCCTGTTTATTACGACAACCTCGGAACCTGTCCCCACTGTGGTTCTACAGATGTGAAATGGGACAGCTGGAATGCTATGGGCTCGCGAGAGGTTCACGGACTGCGTTGGGAAGAAACAGAGGTTCCAATTACTCCACAAGATGTGTATACCAGATGCAGGTTCTACAACGCCAAAGAATGGTTGCTTTGCAACGACAAACCAGGAATTTTGGAAGACTGGGTGCATTGGAAAATTCCGAGTAAGTCAGCAATCATTTTTGCGCATGCACAGACAGTAACATTTATACCAGGAGGCATTCCATATTTCTTCAGCCGCCACGCCGTTGCTCGGGACCTGTTTGGCTTAATTATCGAGTTGAGGCCATCGAGTACACCTGGTGGTCTCGCAGAAAATATCAAACACGATATTCAATATATGATTTAACGTGTCTATCACTCATGAAAAAAAATAGAGTTGCATCTGCTTGAGTATCATGAACACTCCCTGCAATATCTTCAAGCATGCACAAAGGCCAATGCGACTCCAGGGCCATTCTCAACACCCTCCTTGGCCCCCTTGTCTTCTCCCATTGAAGAAGGGTATAACAACACCTCTATTACTGATGATATGATCCGAGAGGTATATATGGCCTTTGTTGAACGCACACATAGCGAAGAGTCCGACGAATATCTTCGAAATCTGAGCCCAGGTATTTCTTGTATTTTAATAAAATGGGTTTTCATTGACATCTTGTCTCTCAGGAATTTGTCTCAGTGCCGACAACACATTCAAGGCGGCTGGAAAGGCTACTGTGGCAGACTCATCCAAAGCCCGCAGTAAATTGGTGAAGAGTACTCTCAGCTTAAACAAAGGCAATGAGATCGTCGCATGGGTTAGTTAAATTCTCCACACCATGCCAGCTTGTCTATAATTTTTTGCAGCGCTTTTGTCAGTCGGCATCTCCTGCTGAGATGCGTGAGGTTCTCGAAGGCTTCAAGAAGCGCTGTGTAGAACTCAACGTAGATCTGCCAGAGATGATGGTTGTTGACAACTGCTGCCAAGTTCGAAATGATGGTATTGTTCCTCCTTAGATACATTTATTTACTTTGACCCAACTGGGAAAATGATTTTGCTGCAACTTGTTAAGCCAAGCCAAATTTAAATTCATTGGTTTCAACTTTACTTAATTTGAGCGCCGCAGGTGCAATGGACTCGTTGCCATGCACACACAGTGGCTCAAGCCCAAGTCAGTAGTGCGACAATGATCTGTAGGATTAGGGGAAGTCAAAGCGGTCAGACGGACCGATTCTGATGTTGATTCTTGAGCTGATTTTGGACATGAATCGACATCAGAATCGGTCTGATCCAGAATCGGCCCAGAATTGTGTTCCTCCTCCAGAGGAGGAACTCGCTAGAATCGGTCGAGAATCGACTTCAGAATCGGCCTCTGTGATCGTCACAACTACTACTGTACATACAGATTAATTTAATAATTACTAATTAAATTATTACTGTCTCCGGCCGATCTACTCTGACTCTCTCGCTCATCATGGCCAGAACCAAAACAGAGGCGACTACCAGCCACCGTAGGGAGGGAAAAGACTCCCTCCATGAAGGCTAAAGCTATCCAAGATGACAAGAAGAAAACCGCCAAAAAGGGGAAGAAAAAACAGGCCGCGGACAGTAGTAGCGAGGATAGTGAGTCGGATGAAGAGGCTGCGCCTTCCGACCGCGTAGAGTGTGTGGTGGTTGATCAGTGGACGTCACACCTGATCACAAAATAATAGTTGTATATAAATGAATTAAAGGACCTTTCAGTAGCTTTGGGTCCCTAGAATCGCTCGCAAATTGAGCTCAGAATCGGGTCAGTTAGAGTTGATGTCGATTCTTGATCAATGCTGGACAGCCACGCAAATCAAAATCGGTCATGAATCGGTGTCAGAATTGACTTCAGAATCGGTCCGTCTGACCGCTTTCATCACCAAATCCGGGGAAACGTTGTGATACCTACTGAACGGCGCCATCATTCCGACTGATTGCAACCGCATCACAATCCATTGCCATATCCGCACAACCATGCCGTTTGATTGGCAATGCGCATGCAATAATTGGGGGTCAGTGGGAATCATGGTAGTACATGGCAAGTACTTGAGACCTGATATAATTATTGTGGCTGCCTTCGCAAAATTCATATGCCCCATATTTTTAGATATATTATTATTACACCTGCAAGTTACAACGGCGCATAGCCCTCCTCGTCCTCGTCTTCCTCAAATCCCTCCCCATCCTCCGCGCCGAGATCTTCGTCGTCGTCGTCCGCATCATCGGGGGGTGCAGCCTCACCGCCGCCCGGGGGTGCCAGATCACTGTCATGCTCTTCATCCGATTCGGAATATATTTATTCTGTGATTGGGCTGGTGCTCTCGCAACGCGATTCGCGCCCATTAATGGTCGAGGGACTCCGCTCCGGGTTCTTTGTTTCGATGGGTGGATGCGCAGTTGAAGACTTGCTTATGCCCCCGCTCATGAAAGTCTTCACGAATATTTTAGGTACGGTTACACCTCGATACCTGTGGTCATATGTGGTGCTCGGCCGCTTGGAGGATGCATTTATAAAGTTCGGTCGACCTGCTTTTATGCAGGATATCCAGGGGCTTCCCATTTGGACGATGTAGTCAAGCTTTAACCGCATTGCAGACCAGCGGCTGGTGATCAAGTCCGATTTTGACCAGAACTAGATATCTGTCCGAGTGCGACAACGTCGAGGTTCGTGTTACACCGGTGGCGAGGTTCTGTCGTCTTACGCATGTACAGTGCAATCAAGTCCGGCACAAAGTCGACTTACGTCAGTGCACGAGCATGTATTATTGTTCCAGGACATGCCATATGCAGGATTTGGCACCCGAAAAGCACCGCACCGTCTGTACGCGGCTAGCGAAGAAAGGTATTTTTTAACACCTCGTTATGCGTTTTAAACTTGATCACTTCCAGGTGGCGAGGACATATCCACGAAAGATAAGGCGTTCCTGCGGTTTTTGGTTCACCGTGATTATGTGCAGAACAGACAGAAGATTCTTTCCCTCCGCAGCTACTTCATTACGCAGTCGCAGTCAGAACCGTTCTACACGGAATTCGACTATACCGTAAGCGAGGTCCGCATCAGCGTCTTGCCTGCGAAACCCTTTATTGCGCGACTTCCAGTGGGACCAATTCGGTTGGAGGCGGCTTATCAGCTCCAACAGATGATTTCGTATAAACACAGAATGTCGCTGGACATTGCTGTCGTTCCTGAGGGCAAAATCCCCCGCTACTGGATATTGCAGGCAACATTACTACGGAGGACCATGACCGGGTATTGGCGGAGCTTGCGCAAGGGGTGGATTTCTTAGAGATTCACTGATTACACTGTCCTCATTAGCACTTGAGGAGGTCGCCATAAAGCGCGATACAATTGCTCATCGCTTGTGATCTCCTCATCATTTGAATCTTGATCGTGAATAGGCGCATACATCTTGAGAGTGCGCTCTCGGGAAGGGGTTAACCACTTCTAATTGAATGCGTCCTCTGAAGTCGTTCCACTAGCACGAGGCTAAAAAACGATAAATAATTTGGAGTGCTTTATTCGAGTTTATAAAGATAATAATGTGTCATGCGAAAGAGGGGAAGACACATATTCATTTAACCTGTGCATTCCCGTGGACTCGCTCTTGAACTTGACAACTTTTTGTCATTAGTCCCACGGCTGAACTGGTTTCGAAGTGATGGATACGACAGTAGCTTCATTGAGGGCAGAGTGGCTATTCAAACCGTGGCCAGCAGGAATCTTTACATCGCCCATTTGAAGCTCGACATCACCCTGTTGGTCCATGTCTGGGTCAGACCGGAGTGGGAGAGTCTAGTACACATCGGAAACCTACCTGCCGGCTGGCGAATCGAAGCTGACTAGGATTCCCAGAGGCCATATGTATGTGGGTGTCCCGGCTTCCGTGTTCGCGGTTGTCACCTTACCAGAGATGGGAAATTGGTTCAAAATTTTGAGCCCAAGTAGAAGAAACAACCCACCAATTGAATTCAGCGTGTAGAGCAGCGAAATGACATAGAGCTTGCCGAGTCCGTGATTAAACAGCATATGCCACAATATTAATTTGGGGCCGAGAACTTGGGTGAGGATGAGATCCGTCGTAGCTACGACTGCAGGTGGGATGGCTGCTTCAAACATAAGGCGGGTGAGTCTTGTGATGATGCTAGGAGGAGAGTGAGAATGAGTGACTATTCAATGGGAAATAGCCCATACTTGGTCATCATTGTATTGCGTCTATACAGCGCCGTAACCGTCCCGATGGTGATGAGTACATCCGCTATCGTGACTGAGGTGAAATGAATCTGCAATATTGATATGATAATCTTTTCATTTGTCGGCAAATGTGAGTTCTGACCAAAAACCACCGAAGCTTCTCCTTTATCGCCGCTTTGGCAATATAGTGAGTCTGAGTGAATCGTTAGTGACTTTTAATCTGGGGAGCCCACTAAGCAGATGGATCTTAGCCGTACCGACATCCCGCCAGCAACAACTCCCAGCACCATCGCGCAGACAATGAGGATGGTATAGAAATAGTTCCTCGTCAGCCTGAAGAACCTGTGAATCGATGTTAGTGCTCGACAATTGGAGACATGAAATTGTGCGCTTACCTCAGGGTGTAGAAACTTTGAACTGTAAAGCCAATGATGCCAGTCTGATCAAGAGAGCGACCGAGTCAGCCCAGGCTGTGGAAGCCGCGGGTAGCTTACCATCAAAGGTGCTCTATAGTAAAATAGAATTAAATTAGAACCACGCTCAGATGGAACTACAAACGTACGTTGTCTGCCACCAAGCCTTAGCGAGTAATGTCATCGCAACATCCGGGTCAGCAAAATGGATGACGTTTTGTTCCCAGATGATTTTGACGACTTGCGTTGTCTATGCGGGCTCTTCAATAAGAGACTACTGCCAAAACAAGTGGGAGAAGTACCTTGAGCATTGATAGCACTAGCACCCACGAGACGAGAACAGTACTGAGCGTCCAAAACTGATCTTGGCGTCGCTGGTTGCGAAAATAATGTTCGGTTTGGCAGAATACAATGCCTGGAGCGGATTTATGAGAGGCTATTTAAAAAAAAAAGGATGCGCACCCATTAGAATGCACTCGACAGCCGCCCCGATAATCTATGTCAGTATCAGCTTCCAAGCAGGTGGGAGAACGGCAGAGAAATAGCGTACCCATGCTCCCAGTGATGTCACTTTATTGTCCACAAACGCCTGTGCAGGCGGGGACAGCTGAATCACGGATGCGGGCGCCGCGGCGAGGATGGTTACCGCCGAGTTCATGGGCTCTGGGAAGTGCAAGGAACAAAGGAACTAAAAGATTTGAAGAAGGAAACTGGGAGGCAGCCCATCCTTCAAGCGATCGTATAAAAGCGAGAGTCTCAATCACCGTCGAATCAGCGCATCACAGAAGCACTAATTCCTGTCAAGGTAATTAACGCACAGCCCTTGAGTGGAAGCTTGGCATCACTTCCCAACCAAGACCAAGATTCCTCGAGCGTGGGACTGACGCCCTAGAATATGGAATACCGAAGTCACTCACTCCCTATTTGGTCAACGATATGGATCGCTGTTTTCGGTGGGCCTTGAACTCTGACATCGCTTAGCCGTTCCGATATGAGTCTAAATAGTTCGACGGCGTGTCTGTGTAGAACGTCTATTTAGCTAAACCGGGTAGGTCTCGGCAGATCGTTCGAGGCGCGTCCAACAACAAGCCCGGGATTGTGTCTATGCATGGTATGTTCCGTCAGAGAGGTGCGGAATAAAATATTAGACACCGTTTTGTTACGCACCTCTAACACGCTTAATAAACGTGTAGATATACCCGTAACCCTTGTAGCTCTCCCTCCTTATCTATGAAGAGACGCCGACACATCCGCGCCTGGCTGAACACAATGAATGTTGATTGACATTGAAGAGACGGTGGCATCGAACCTACACAAAGTCGGCAACTGGCGTGACATGCGACGGCGGCGCTTCGCGGGGAAGGAGTAATGCCAGATACCATTTTATCGGGTCAAAAGATGCCCTTGGCCGTTCTTTGGCGCGGGGGGTAAATAGCGGTACAAGTCGTTCGGCCCAAGGAGCCACTTTTCGTTGGGTGTAAAACTAGGTGCAATGTGCTTCACACAAACCAGACACCCCTCACAGGACATTGGATGCGACTCTGAGCTCTATTTTGCGAACATATCGGACTGTGCAATTTTGACAGCTGCTTTTGATTCATTTCCGTCACTAACGGACCGGGGACGAAAAGGGGACCGAGATCAGATCGGCTAGAAAGTACAAGCGTGTCTGGATAAGAATAGCCTTGGCTTAAAAGAAGTAGGGCCCAGAACCTCGGTTGAGTGGCACTTTTATGGGCGCGACAAGCTTTAGCGGAGCAATCCTGCAGGAGTCCCTCGTGGCTTTGAAGGTAAAACCGGAAGAAGCGATGATCACAGGAGTATAGATCACGGCGGGATCTGAGTACCGAACGACAAACGCCTCGGAGGCGCCGCATGGTTTACTCTTGTTGCGACTCCTGCTCCCGAGGTTACCACCTGGATCTGATGGGTCTATGCAGCCTTGACAATTGATCAATTTAAATCGAACAGCTGTCGAGCCCTCCCCACGCACGAGTGGCAGAAAGACGGGCATGAACTGGGGAGAATGGCCCCTGTACGGTCGAATATGTATGTTTATCAATTGTTGGAGTCTCGATACTTACTTGTAGATCGCGCGAAGTTCCAGCGAATAGATATCTGTAGCACACCTGCTGAGCCTGAGCGGCGGATGAAAGGAAATTTAGGAGAATGGGACGTTAGGTGGAGTATATGAATGTAGATTCGAGTGGGTGCCTGACCTATTTACCAGTGGCGGCCAACCTCCCAACAGAATTGAACAGATAATCGATGTGAAATTGGGATATGCGACTCGTAAATTATATCTTCATCTCGGGTGGCTGGAGGAACGCAGCGTACAACCTGTGGGTATAAAGACGAAAATACACACATGCCCTCACCGCAAACTCGACGGCGACAAAAGATGATAAGAACTGACATCGAGAGAGGAAGCAGGTAAATCACGCACATGTCAAAAAACCAAGCGCAGCGCATACTCCGCGAAAAGGTCTTTCGAAGAGGACAGGAAGGAGGAAAACATGTGGCGCGACGGACCCAGAGTAGTCTGGTTCGAGTTGCCGGACACACCCGCGGTCATGACAGGCGGGCGGCCAAGTGCCACAAAGTGCACTGAAGGAAGACGCGCCCCCGTCGTTCCCAAGTTCCCGCAGCATCCTCGTGCATCCACCCCACAGCGCTGGTACCGAAGAAACGCAGATGCACTGGGCTGTCGATATCGCATCAACACAGTGATCGCGATCCAGTCCAAAAGTCCAAGTCCAGAGGCTAAGCAGCGCAGAGGTGCGTTAGTCCAGAGCAGTGGACTCCGTGGTACCGAATTCTGGGGGGCGAGTTCTGGAAATGTCCGCGGAGAGTCTCATAACTCCCGCCAGAAATGATCGGGAGCCACTATGGGGACCAGCGGGAAGGTGGGGTGTGGGCCAGTGCCCGAGAACGGGAATCGTGTGGCCGTCTCAACAGCAGTTTCAACCGCGCGTGTCGACCACACCACGTCCTGAAGAGGACACCAAGTCTGACACTGATAGAGACAGGGGGGAGTACAACGGGGGAGCACGTCTCCCGGTCCCACGACGCTTACAAGCCATCTCAGGTAGCCCTCCCTCGCTCGCGAGAGATCTTTGGGACAAAAACATGAGCGACCAGTTTTCTTGTGCGTCGTTTGGCCGGGTTTAAGCCAAATCCATCGAAGATCAGTCGAAGAGACCGGAATGCTCAGACCTTCCTGCTCGAATGAGGACTTGAACGTCCTGTGCGGAACGAGCATTGCGGCTTTGCGTCCGTCGTGGTAAGAGAAAAGATCGCTGGTGATGTATGTACCCAATTGTCCCTGTGTGGTTCTGATGAGTTTTTATCATATGGGAGGGTTGATGAAACTGCTTCGCGTCGGAATGACATCTTGACTTTGACCAGACCCTTGAATTATGTCATTTCGTGCTATTCAGGTATTTTTTGTTCGGAGACATGCCCGATCGATTAATCGGATTATTTTCGAAGCTAACCGAGTATCGAGGTACGAGCTTCATGTGTTAAAGCGTCTGTCTACGAGAGACTAAACCGAGCATGCATTCTGTTCTCCTCGAGTTCTCCTATTCCACTGGGATATCCCGCTGGAAAGAATCTCAAAAAACCTGACTGTGTCTCTTTGAGGACTCGTCTGATTCTGGATCCTAAAGCTACCGTGCTGATATTTGTACAATATACAATCAATCCACGGTCCTTGCAACACCTTTTATAAATTTAGTTTCCCTGCTCTAATATGGGGCCGTTCGGGTGGAACAAAATATGTAGGCGGTGTAATTGGGCATATAGATTTGGGTACATGAAAATGAATCAAGAAAATCGGCCTGTTTCTGCAAGTTCGGGGCCGATCGGCGGAGGCCGATTTTCTTGGCATCCCCGGTCCTTGCAAATGTGTGAAAAATAAGGCCGGATTATGGTTTCAACTGAAAACTCGAATCATGCTGTAAAATTAGAGTACTATTATATGGCTTCCTCAGAACCTGACGTGCCCACACATCCCATCCTACCTCAAACTTGAATTTTGCGGTGATATATGCATGGCTCCCTAAATATTGCAGTTTCTTGGTTTTTTCCGGGATCTTTTGTATCCTGGAGTACCTAGAAGCCCAGGATAGCTCTCATGTTGATCCTATATCATGTTGAACAGGTCACTTTTGTTTGGTTTCCCTCACATGAGCAGCCCCTGGTTTGATTCCTTTTGTCCCACGCATTTTAGGCATCCAGGGAACCCAGATTTTTTGTAACATTATGCTATGCGAATTTCGTTCCATGTCAAGACGCTGGGCATAGTTGGGATTGATCAGAAATCGGGCCATGTTGCGAACATTACATAATAATCACGAACTTCCTGACCAGGGAAAAAATGCATGAGCTGCAGCAGACACATACAAAAAGATCTAGTGAAAAGGTTTGGCAGAAACACAATTTTTTGAGCCCAGAAAAAAAAGAATTGCAAGGACCGGGGATCTTGCAAGGACCGGTGATTGACTGTAATGTCTCTTAGATAACCACCGAAAGTGCTTGCCACATTTTTCGGCGATTTGGTTACAGACTGGTTACGAGTCTAAATGTCTCTCTTCTCGGTACTAGACTGGATCTTGTAGGTTGCAGATCTGTATTTATTCTTTTAAATTTTGTCAACTTGTCTGAATGGTGTGGCACTGTTGACTCGACGCAAAAGTTTTACTCTCGGTCAGGTTCAAATTGAAGAAAGACGCCCGTTCGATTCGGGCGCGAGTCGTACTGCTCAGCGACTCAGTTCTTCCTTGTTGGTACCTCCCTTACTGGTTCAACATCAACTGCATGATATTGTCTATCAGTCGACTAAGTGCATTCATTCCCTCTCGTTCACCTTCCGGTCCACGCCATATAAGGCAAAGTGCGAAGACTTCGCCATCAAGTAACATTGGACGCATGTAAGAGATTATGGGATAGCCACTTCGTAGAAGAACAAAAAAGCGTGATGTCCGCTGTCACGAGGAGCCTAGGCCGAATCGATCGGGAACCGCCGCTGCCTAAATGTGCAATGCCCAAATGAACAAGATCAATTAATATTATTGGCGTAAACATCTAAAGGAGGAAATGGATTATCTGGGTCATCGTCTGCCCAGGTGCGTCAGAACCTCATGAACCTGACATAAAATGGGCAGTACTCACCAATTTGTGGATTTGGGTCGGGCTGAGACCAGGTTAGAGTAGGAGTTTCGATGCGAACATTAATTCCCTCCTTCGATAGGACCATGAAACGCCCGAGTATCGCTGGGTCTGGATCTGGAGGAGAATGCGGATTGCCCGGGTCGAACAACATGCCGAGCGTGAGCTTCAAGGCGGTTAGTCTTGTGCCCACTCTACAACCCAGTATTCCCAAGAGTGGCTCGTACGACCAGCCATAAAGATAGTCCTGGCGCATGTGGAGTGTATGGAGAGCCGGGAAGATATGTGCTTGGTGGAGAAGCTCATAGTCGACCGGCCAGTCTACCTCTAATGATCCACGCACGCAGACTTTAAGCGTTTCCACGCTAGGACCCGCCGTAGCACATAGGCGGAGCGGACTGTCATTTATATACTCGCCAAAAGTGATATCAAGATAGGTTATCTCGGGGGACGAGGCTGATAAGAATAGCAGCAGATTGTCGGCAGCGGGGGCAGTCCAGATGTCGATTGTCAATCGACGCAGACGGGGAAGAGATATGGACGCGAGAAGGGCGGTGACAGGTTTCAGACAGAGTGACTGAAGGGGGAACATGGGTAATGTCGCCAGTGGAGTACTGGCCTGCGCCATGGGCAGGTCGGAATGAACCCGAATCACAGAAAGATGAAGAAGCTGGGGAAAGTCCCGGAGGATATTGAGGCAATCTGCAGAGGTGATGGGGTAGTCGATTTCTAGGTACGTGAGGCACACTAGTGCGGGACCGATCCTCGTTGTGGATGTCAAATTGGTGAGGAGTCGGAGTTGGCGCAGATTGGGAGCATTAAGGAATGGCATGAATAGGGGATGGCGCCTATCCGTCACGCAAATGGCGACTTCGTGTAGAAAGGGAAATGGGCCAGAGACATTGCTAATCCGAGCTAGATGGATGGAAGGAATATGTAATTCCATCCGCCAGCAGCGGGAAACGTATCTGCACAGGACGTCAAGAACGGATGCAGGGACCTGCGCCTGCTTGGATGTACATTTGACTGTGATGGAAAGCGGGCTGCTCGCGGTCCGTGCGAACCACAAGTCGAGAAGGAGACTGAGCTCGTCACCTCGGGGTGCCGAGGCCGCGTCTGACTCGTTAAACAGTCGCGCAAGGCCACTGTAGCAGCCTGCCAGAGTGAATTGGAGAGAAATCGAGGTCCATAGGTCGTGCGTCGAGAGTGCTACAGATCTCCATTGCGGGCACACTTGGGCGAGGAGGAGGGGAGGACTTTTCTGTGATGGCACGACCCGCCCGTCACTAGGAAGACATTCGATGAAAATTTTCGAGGTAATTTCAAACGGAATCTCAAGTGCTTTCGTCGCCATGTCTGGGGTATCCTGGAGAAGCCACTTGAATCTTGCGCTGGCTGGACGTTCGCGAATGACAGCTGCAGTACGTGGCGTATGGCGGAGTTTGAATCGGCAATCAAATGAACGAGTAGCGGTGGCTGTGACAGTGGCTGATGGCAGGCCGGGTGATCGCGGGGGCGGGGTGGCTGCGCCTGGTGCCGGGACTGGGCGCGTCGGGCCGGATTCAGCTTGACTGGGGCCGGGTGGCCGCACCTCTAGGCCGAGATGGCCGGGAACACAGTTGTCCCGCATTTGGGGTGCACGCCTTCCCCCTCGCGCCGATGTCATGATCAGATACCACTAAGTCGCAACACCAGCAATATTTTGCGTACTGCTTTCTATCCTGCCTTGGGGCAGATCTTTGTGCCTCGCCTCCGTTCTGCTCATGTTCACCATCAATCCTGGGCCATACCGAATCCTGTTGGTGCTTTTCTTCATTGCTAGGGTTAGAACCTCCTAGATGACCTACAGTTGACCTACAGTCTCCAGACAATTTCAAGCTTCGCGCCTACGTCAATTGATCGATCCGAGTTGTACCGAAGGTCTATCGATGTTCATATCCTCCAACTTGTGCGGCACTGACAATTGATAGTCCTTTTTTCTTCTCTTTTTTCAATTCAGCATTCACGCGTCACCGATTTTTCGTTCTGAACCCGGCATGCCACACCTGTGCCACACCGTGATCCGATATCAAACACGTATGCTGAGAATACACGCTCTCTTCCACCAATCATCACTGCCACGTGAACAGACCTGCTACCTTTGCTTGACAAGGTCACCACTTTTCGATTGCCTATATGTAGCAGCAACTCAGCAGCACCGATGTCAAAGTTGTCCGGAACCTCCAGCGTCAACGGTTAACGCTCCACGGCAGAAATCCTACACCTTCCACCTCGAAGCTTAGATTTATTAGCTTCTTTGGGAGAATAAAAGTTCGGTGGGACAAATATTGATGAACCTCGGACTATAGCCTTCTGATATTTCCAGAGAGCAAACCTGAAAGAGGGAATATGTTGTCTATCAACCTTTTCTATGCTACGGCATCATTCGGCATCGTCAAAAGGGGCTTGGAACGAACCTACTGCTCCTCGCTGCCGCTATAGATTTGATTTGATTTGATTTCCTTTCTACCCTTCATTATCATGAATCGTTCCTAGCCTAAACTCCGACCGCCGGATAATATATGGCTTGTGGAATTTAAATCCTGCTGTTCGTTCTTTGACCGATAGATGAGAAACAAAAAGCTAAGTCATACCGGGATCAGAGCGGGGATGTATCCGTTGGCTTGTATGCGGCGCAGTGTTGTGACGAAGTCTGGCACACTTGGATGTAGAGAAAGAAGAATGAATGACGAAGCATGGGGAAAGAACAAGAAAAAGAGATGAAAACGAAAGAAACAGCGAGGATTGAGAGTGAACTGAAATCGGAATAAAATAAATAAAAAATCAGACGAGGAATTGAGATGGGATGGTGAGGGGGAGATTCAGAAGGAGCGAACACAGTGTTAAATGAGGCGACAGCAGAGAGGAGGGTGGTGTGGGGGTGTGCGCGTTGGTAGATAGATATGAGGGCGCTCGTTGATAGACTTAGGGGAGAGACCAAGCGAGGGAGCCAACACGCGATGGGGGATGAATGGAAGAAACAGAGGCCGACGCGTGCCCCCACCCAAGAATAATGGAGCTCTTGTGTACACGGAGTATGCACGCTGAGGAGAAAAATACGCAGCATCCCATCGTGGCGCGCACAAGGCGAGCAGGCTGTCGAGGGACGCGTGCGTAGGCTATCGAGGCCGTCAAGGGACGTGCGCGGAGGCCGGCAAGGGAGGCGCGCAGGCACAGAAGCGACGTGGGCGGATGCAAAGTCTGACTAGGCAGCTAAAGAGGGTACAATGTGGAGATCGGGACGCGGAAGGCCAGCATGTCAAAGAGCATTGATATTACTCATCAACGCGTCAAAGAGCATTTAATATTATCGACGCGTCAAAGAGCATGAGTATTATACTCTGCGCAGATGACGAAATCGGAATCACCGACGTTGCGACAACGACATAGAGTAGGAAGAGACAAGGGAAGGGGATGGACGAATTGTACGCACCGTTAGCCTTGAAACGGCGTCCTTGCGCATTGCTTATCGTTGTCGATGTGTCGACTACACCGGAATGTAGATAAAAGTTAAATGAGAGTGGGAAGGGAACGCACATTGCGCGCCGGTATTCCTCAGGATGCGACGTGACGGTCCACCGGTGGGCATCGTCTCTCGGAGAAGGACACTTTTGACAGACCTAACAGTGCGGGGATGTATCCTCAGCATCATCCAATATGGTTCGGAATGGAGGGAGAGGCGAGGAGAGACACGAAAGCCGTACCTCGACACACGTCATCATCTACAGAAACGTCGACATCGAAGGCCACCGGTGCGAGATAGGCGGTGTTTTGTTGCAGTTTCAGCAGAGGTGGGGTCGATTTCGATGTTGGGGCGACGGTTAGGGCGACAGAGGGTTAGGCCTGCAGTCGGCGCCAGTTGTGATAGCCATACACGGGCTGTGGGGATGCGAGGGTGAGATTTACGAAGGCGGGATGAGGATGAGCATACGCGGATCCAGAGTGTAAGCAGTGCAGAGTACAAAGATGGGGGCAAATCCAAGAACGGAAGTGGAGGGCCACGCCTCGGAGTGATAGCACCCGCAAGATGCGAATAGACAGACGGATATGAATTAATTGAAGCGCGAGACCGTTGGTACGCCTAGTATGCAGTACGGCAAGTACAAGTATCGTCGATTCGTGAGTTGTGACTCGAGCCCCGCTGGTCCCTTGTGGAGCGAGGAAGCCCTGTAGAATCGGAGACTGGAGTGGTGGCAGCGACTCCGAGTCGGCGGCCGGCGAAGATGCGGTGGTCGACGAGCGAGGTAGGGAGACCTTGCAGAGGAGCAGGGCGCGCAGGACGTCGTTGTGAAGATGCGTGCAATGGAAAGGCGGGTGACCGCAAGGATCTGGATGGCCGACGAGCGAGGGGCGGGGAGGTGGGGAGATGCGTGGAGGCGGGGAGGTGCGCGGGCGCGCAGCACTTCATTCGGGACGGTGTGGGATGGGTCGGCCGGCCGTGAGGCTGCGGAAGAGCTCGATGGGTCGTGGCGGTAGGACATGGGAGCGCGGGTGTCAAGGGAGGCGCCGGGTCTGTGTTGCACCGGCAGCGCCGGCGCGTTCTGCCTCAACGCCTCGCGGCGTCCGTGACGGCGTGTCGAGACAGATGTGGGTTAGGGGAAGGGATGTCGATGTGCGCATTGTGGTGGAGGATTGTTGAAGGAGGCCTGCGAGGGCGCCTGCATTTCATGTCTTCGTGCGACGGCATTCGGGGGACGTAGCGTCGGGGTGGTGCAGTTGGAACACGAAGCGCAGAAGCGCTGGATCGCGGACAGCGCAGAGGCTAGGTCTGGACCCGTCAGGGCGGCTGCTCATCAGCCGAGATGCGAGGTCGGCCGGCTGTGGCGGCTCCATGTCGCCCCAGTCTCCATCGCTGCAGCACCACTTGCGACAATGGGAGCAGCAGTGCAAGCCACTCGTCATGTGGGGGGAGCGCACAGTGGGAAAGGGGAGTGGATGGGTAGGGGATGGATGGATGAATAGGCAGACCGTCATCGGCCTAGACTACGAGGCGCGAGCTTCTTCCGGATGAGCGTTCGTTGTCGATACGGTGGTAAACAGGATAGAGAGCTCTAGCGGCGGCGACGCGCAGGTGGGTCTGGCGAGAAGAGAGCTTGTCGCGTCACACGTGAGGAGACAAAGAAGCCACAACAGCGCGTACGGATCGCGTGCACATGGTCCAAGGGCTGCGACAATACACGATAAAATTAGAATTAACTGGAAGAACTACAATTTTCCTTGGCGTAGAGCAGTTCTAATTCCAACGGTGCTATTCTCCCAATTTATTGCAGCCAGAAAGCCCAGTACTACTCTCCTACCCACTCTGCTCAAGCCATATTTCGCCCACATGCATCAGCAAACGAAGTGAATAAATGAACGGGGACGAGATCTCTTTTGAGTCAGTGGGTGAGTCTCGGCAAATTGAGAGAAGATGCCTTATTGCCTTGTTTTTTTCAACCTGCCATACTCGACTGCTCCTACCAACTTCCTCTGCCCGGCTCATTCCGGCGAAGCAAAGAATGTCTGCGCACCAATAAAAATCACGGCTCACAGACACAAAATTGAGTCGTTGTTCCGGCGCTTCATAAAATCGTAACAAGATGAATTATTTGAGCCCTAAGTTTCTCCAACTGAAAAATAAATATTATCAGCGACTGCCTACCTGGCCACACTAGGTAGCTGGCCACTTGCATAATATGAGCCCGTGTGAGAGAGGCCCTTGAGATTTAGCATCTGTGGGATGGAGTATGACCTGAGGACACTGTATGTCATATTTGGAGGTGGAGCGAGGCGGCCATCAAAAGTTGTGTAACGAGATGGCGGCGTGTGAACCTGATTTCTTATCTCCGAACAGCCCTTCGCGCAGTCCTCACGCTCGTTCTCCACCAATTCTTCACCGATTCAGACATTTTGGGGCTCAATCTCATCCCATTGTTCTTGGCCATCGCCACTTCACACACCATGCGCGAAAGTGACCACCTTTCACCTCCTGGACCCTCCAAGAGCATCACAACCTGATCTTGAGTGACGCAATCTGGTCACACCTAGAGTGAACCACAGGTGTCTGCTACTGACCTAGAACTTGACAGTCGCATTCAAGATCATTTGATATGTGTTACCACAACCTCATTCGACTTTTAACCCGGTGCCTTCGCGGTCACAGCGGACCATTACCCTAAACCACTGAATTTCATTCGCCGGAAAAGATGGATTTTGTTTGAGGGATTCTTGGTATGTGAGGTACATGTTTTGTGGTGACGTATGTCCTAATGCATGTTATATATCCATCTGGGCCTTAATTTAGGTCACCAATATGCTCTGTTCCTGATAGCGTGCGCCATTTCCTTGACACAATAATTTCATCTATTCTCCTTGACTTGGAAAGGAAATATATATCGTCCTTGTATGCCTCAGATGTACGATTTGAGTGTGCAGAATAATTTATTTTTGTCCATTGGATGATATGGGATGCGCCGGGGTGACTAGCATGAGTGTGAACAAACGAAATAGCGGGGTGGCCAGCTACCCTATTTATTCCCCTTTTGGAACATCCCTGGAAAATAAATTCAGTGAAGCATGAAACCGTCATGTAAATTCGCACAAAATATGTCATATTACTCTTATCCTAAGATGCATAGATTTTTCTGACCCCATATACTTCTATCATCCTCACTATGTGTGGGCTCAAGGTCAAAAGTGCTCAGGTGGCCAGGTACCCAGTGGCTGATAATACAGACTAAATATAAGTATTGGGGCTTGCGAGAAAGAAACTTGAGAAATACCCTTACATTTAAATTTGTTTGCATGCCTCAGACGTCGAATTTCACTCACACACCTACCTGTATGCCGGTTACCCTCCTTCATCGACCCAGCGTTTCTCCCGGTTTTATCCGTCGTTTTCTTCATCTGGGGACCGCATCTCTTTTCGTGTTTCTCCTTTGGCGTAATGTTGTGTTATCGATGGGATTTATATCTTCAATTACACAATTAGGCTGATTTCGTGGTTTTGTGATTTCTTTTTTTCTTTTTTTTTGCGCCGAGTGTCGCTACATACCAGCGTCGTACGATTTTATTTCGGCCATTCGGACTGGTGCACGTAGATGATGCGATTCTAACCCGGGTCGAATACGGTTCAGGTACCACGTGCGTGCGTTGACAAGAAGGGTGGCGTCTCAGCTTGCTGTTTGTTCTGCCTCGCACTTCATTTTTATTTTCCGAGGCCACCAGCTCCCAACTCGAAGCTACGCAACTTCTTTTCCCTTTCGAATCCCCTCAAAATGCTGGTCCTGGAAGTTCTGTACCTAGGGTTGCGTAGCCCTCTTCAGAATCCGCGTCTTTTTTTCTCAGGATCTTTCGGCAATGAATGTCCCATACCAGGGGATACAGCTCCTCGAAAAGGCGCGGCGGTAATTGCGCTTCCCACTCGTAATTTTCTCCCTTGGTTGTACCTTCAGATAATTTCCGCCTCTTTCCCCCAAGAACCCGTCGTATACGGCAATTTAGTTACCTCCAGTGCGTCCGGATATCAGGGATGAATAACTCACAGGCAGTCTCACCTCTGATCCTTTTTCTCACACCGCTCTTCTAATTGCGCGCACAATCGCCGGAAAGGCGCGGCTGTCTTTAGGACATGAATACCGTATCCCACAAGCATGGGACTCGGTTCTGGCAATCTCAATGACCCACAATTGGTATGTGTCTCAGCTTCTAATCCACTCATCTCTCGGTACTTTCCTTTAAGTTTCAATGTGTATTGTAGTGAACTTGATTCCATTCGCGGCTCCTAGTCGCCTTGGTTACAGGCACAATGATTGGATCATGTTGTGAGGGTGACTCGGCCCTCGAGGATGATCAAGAAGCTCAACCGGCAGAAGTTGAGGAACATCATCGGATGGCCACACAGCTCTGCTGTCCGTTATCTTTGCTTGCTGTCCCTAAATTCGGGGTGAAATAAGAGATACCACTGTTTGTAATGACAAAGTGGATGCTCACCAAATTAAAATTGTATTCTCAAGCGACAGAACACAAGGCTTATATTTGGTGCGGAACATCATGACATCCTGTGTGTGATATCATTGTCCAGCTTTGGTACAATACGATGCAGTCACTCTATTCCCGTCGTTGCAGCCACGGACACCTTTTCCCTTGGCTAGTTACTGGTGCTGTGGGTAGATACTGCAGTATCTTATTAGCTAATAATATAACCAAATGCGGATCGGCTTGATCGGATCTGTCAAGCTAATAATATACCCAAATGTGGGTCGGATTTGTTCGGCGTTGCTGTAGGCCATCTCCTTCGTCTTCCTAGTCCCTCGCTGCTGAAGATTATGGTGCCATCTGAACTCAAGTTTGTCTCCTACACCCCCCCAGCCTCATTTGGAACCTCTGAAGGGTCTGGATCTGCACCGGAGCCACCAAAACGTGCGCGCGGACGGCCGAAAGGCTCCAAAAATAAACCAAAGGACATATCTTCCACGCAAGCAGTATATGCAGTGGCTTCTGGGGGTGCTCAAAGTGATGGAACACATTTGAACGAGCTGGTAGAGCCATTGGCAACCACGGTGTGTGCTCATTTTCCACTGAGATTCAAGTGTATTGATGATACTCCTTCCAGGTTGTGCATGCTGATGCATCCCTCCATTCCCACCCCAGTACTGTGCAAAATGATGTCAATATGGAGACTGCACCCTCCACACGAACTCCGTGTACTTCATCATCTACTAGCAAAAATGTTCCCACTGCTGCTTCAGGCAACTCTCGTGGTCGTGGGGTCATTGACCGAGCACGTGTGCAGCTGAATGCAGCTGCTAATGCAGTGTCTTCTCCCCCACCTCCTTCTGCTTTAAACACATCGGATCCGTCTCCGTTGGGGCTTATTACCGATTTGGAAAATGAAAACGACTTAAATTCATTTTTGAGCGGTGGAATTGGTGATGAAAACAATGAGGATGAGGACACAGATCCCAATGAAAATGTGCCTGGATCTAAGGCACGAGTACCATTCCCTGAGTGGTTTCAAATACGAGTCAAGGCTCTGCTTGATGAACTCAAGGATGACCTAAAGTCCTTGGGTCAGTCACGTCATTACAGGGATGGACAATTCTGGATTCGTGCCAAATCTGTCTGGTCTGTTCTGAAAAGCAGAACTCTCAAGCCCACAGATCTATTCACCCCGGACTTCTTTTTGTGGGACCCACTCAATCTTTTGGGTAAAACACACAGGCTTCGCTGCCCAATGCCGAACTGCAACCATTATCTGACTCGTGGTGGTGTCGTGAATCGCCCACGACGAGTCATTGATGTTGATTCAACTTTCTGGTTAATTGGCTACACATATGAGTGTCAGAAGAATGCAATGGGGGGTTGCGATGCTCGTTTTCGCTCTTGGGATCAGCGGATCCTTCAGCGCCTACCTCGTGCTCTTGCTGCAGAATTCCCAGCCCATTTGACTTGGCGGAGTGGACTCTCCACTCGTGCTTTTGGCATAGTGAGGTCATGCTTTCAGCATGGCCTGGGCTCTGAGGAAGTAGCAGACATGTTTCGAATGCAGCACCTGCGGCGATATGATGAGCTGCAGCTGCAATACCTGCGTACAAAAATTAACCAGATGGGTTTTTCAGACATCTATGAACCATTTTTGCCGTTTGAAAACCGCTCTTCATGCGGCTTCCATGGCTTCACCCCCAGCGGCCAATGGCTTCGGGATATGTATGATGCATTCATTGAGGTGCATCGTGATGCATTGAATCAGCACATGGCAATGCGTTCTGCTCGAATCTGTGCAATTGATCATAGCCACAAGGTCAGTATTCATGTTTTCAATAGCCGGAGTATGTACTGATCTAGAAAATATTTCAGATTGCAAAGCATGTCTTCAAGGTTGATGGTGTCCCCATCTTCACCGCACTCCTCACCGTAACAAACCAGAAAACGGAAATCCGTGTCTGTGTTTTTGTTGCAACCAAGTCACATTCTCAATACGAAGAGGCACTACGGCGACTTGCTAATGACCTCCCAATCTATGGCCATGAATTACCTGAAATGTTCTATACTGATAACATGAGTGATAAACCGATGCTTGAGAAAATATTTTCATCCCTCCGAGCAGGTGTGGTTCCAGTGGAGAAATACAGTCATCTTCCCATGTTTATCAGTCCTGGCTTTGTGCGCCAGCCTGAGCAACTTGACACACAGATTTCTATCAATAATGTTATGCGCAGCATCTGTGACGAAATCCCGGTCAACGGGCACATTGTTATTGGATTTGATTCAGAGTGGAATGTAGATGTGGCACCTCACGGACGTTTGTCTGGACAGGGTCCGCCAGCAATTGCCCAACTCGCATATAAAGACCGGGTTTATGTTCTTCGGGTGGGTTTCCTTTTTTCAAAAATTATTCTCTGGCTTGATACTCAGCTATAAATATTCAGATCGGAGAGATGCTGAGTCGTAAGACATTGCCGGTGGAGCTCATCAACCTTCTTCGCAGCTCACAAGTTATCAAGGCTGGTCGTCAGGTCAATGGTGACTTGCAACGACTTGCTGTGGCTGCAGGCTATCCACCAAATCATTTCTGTGGTGCTCTTGACCTTGCAGCCTTTGCAAAGAATCGTTTTCTCATCACAAAGGCGACTGTGTCACTTGCTGAGCTTTTTGCATTGATTTTTCACCAATGTCTGCCAAAGAATGATACAGAACGTGTCAGCAGCAATTGGTCTGATCAGGAGCTTACCAATGCTCAATTGGAGTACGCAGCTCGTGATGCATATGCATCTCTTCTGCTCTACCATGAGATCAACAAAACACCTCTCCCCCTTCCATTCTCCACAACAGCAACTACACTTTGTGGCACTCCTGTTCTACTGCTCACTGATGACAATAAGAAGCTTGCTGCCCGAGGTGTGGTTTCAACTGCAGCATCTGAGGAAAAATTCAACGGGGAAAATCTCACCAAAACCCGCACCGTCATCACCATCCAGGAAATTTTGATTCCAGGTGCAATCATTGGCCAGAATAAAGAAAAGAGCACTGGCTACAAGCTGCCACTCAAAGATTTTGGCAAGGTTCCATTTGACATACTAGCACATCGCAGTCATGTTCGACTTGAAATGAAACCTTCTATTTCAACCAGCAACATGCATCTGGATGACTCCCCAATGCCTGAGCCTGACAACCATCCCCCAGTTGATTTCCAACCTCCTTTGGACGAGCATGGCATTGAAATGATCAGTGTTGCAGAAGAGTTGAACACTGTTGATGTTGGTGATGGTGTTCCTGATGCCAATACTGAGCCATCTCGGGAGCAGGATTCAGAAAGCGCAGCTGAAGGGGAGAAGATTTTGGGTCCTGCAACTCTCCCTGCATATGCATTTCTTATTCGGAGTCGTGTTCTCAAAGATATCTTCCATGTTTTCCACATGATTTACATCTCACGTACGCATGGATTGCGACAGGCATTTTGTCAAGCTCTGCGTGATGCAATGCTCATCCCTCACCCCACCGATAAAGCACTCATTGAAGCATACCTAAAAACCCACAACGTGACTTGGGAGAATATGCGGCGATTCCATCCCAAATGGCTCTGGCGACATTGTCGGCGCACCATTCCTCCAGCTGAGGAGCTTTATCCTGTGGTTCATCAGGTGTTCATGACCTATGGCCCTCTCAAGGATGCAAAGACTGGTCTTTCGCTTTTCAATACTGCTGCTTGGAAGATTGCGAAAAATATTCTGGAGCTAATCAAGAATGGTTATGTCTCTGATCCTCCGGGTGTACAGCTTTATTGTTGCCTTGGCTTTGACAAGAAAGCAGGCGGTCTGCCAATCTTTCTTTGTGAGCGCGGGACGGAAAGAGTCGAAGGTGGTGTACACACACATCTGCTCTCGAAGCTGCCATCTCGTGGGGCTTCGGTTCGCCATATGGTTGCATGTCTTTTGGATTTTATATTGTGCCATAACCTTCGTGTATGCTCCCTTGTTTTTTTTTCCCTTTCATTTCTAACTTGTTTCAGGTTGGCCATTTCAACTCAACTGGCCAGAAATATCTGGGTCATGACTCCATTTGGCTGTCAAATGAAATTCAAGAGCTCGAGATCACACTTGGCGAGCACTATGGTTGTCTTCCAACTCAGCTTGCATGGGTCAATGGAAATCTCTACAAAAAGACTGAACAGACTGCTGGAATTATTCAAATTCCGAAATCGGTTTGCGAGCTTGTTAAGATCCAGCCATTCAACCAGGAGACTGATTCAAATCAGAAGCAAGCTTATCTTGCAAAGATGCAGGGCACTCGCAAGCCTGTGCTACCGGTTCACACCCTTGCTGAAAAGCAATTATTCACTGAGCTTATGCGGACTTCACCGACCTTTCAAAGGTGCAGCACATCCATATCTCTGGCAGCTGCCGAAATTTGGAATCGCAAGGCTGAAAACACCGCTGATATTTACTATAAGGTGAATTGCACAATTTTTGTTCTTAAACTCTTATTCATTTCTTACAGCTGGAAGAACAGCTTACTGCATACTTGAATGGTCCGTACAAAGACTCGGCCAACATCCGGCAGTCCTGTGCTCAAGCGCGGGGGCAAATGGAGCCTCTGCACCTTAGTCTGCATGACCCGCAACGTACAAATAAAATTGTCAATGCCATATCTGGTCCTCTTGTTCCTGATAGGGTCACTGCTGGATTTGAACAGTCAGTTAATTCCTCCGAGGATTCTAGGTAAGTCCAATTTCATAGGTTATTTTCTAGCAGCAAACTGAACTTCCTTAGTTCCATGCCTTCAACCATATCTGCATCAATAGTCCAACAGTTTGCAGAAACTCACAATGTTCCACTGGCTACTGCAAGATCCACCATTGAAATCAGCCAGAAGCGCTCAGCTGATGGAGAGCCTGCCGGTCAGCCACCTAACAAGCAGAAGACACGTACATGTGTTCGATGTGGTAGCACAGAAAGATGCAGTGGCCGGCAGTACTGGTATAAATGCACCAACCCTTGCCGGGATTGCAATAAGCGCAGTGTATTGGAGTGTGCAGGTCATTCTTCAAAGAAGCCACATGTTCAAAGATGCATTGCAGCACAAGATTTGGACACAGATGATCTTACGAAGGCCGCCCAATCAGCACTGGGTTTGGGGCCAGGGAGTTCAAATCAACCAATGTTCTCATTCAACATTAATAGTACTGGCCAAATCAGTAGAATGTAAATTAATAAATTTTGTGAGCAATGTAAATGTATTCGAAGCGGACTATTCTCTCTAGCTAGTTGGGGAGTACTTTCAGTCATATCTTAGGGCTCCCAGGTCCATACTTCTTTTTTAGCAGCACATTTTCGCTAAATCTCCATATTTTATAATGAGAGTGATTAGAGGCATAATATAAATATTTTGAGTATTCCATGCCCTGCAGAATTCATGGGGTAACATGGTGGTATAGTCTATATGCATGTAGACTACGAACTGGGACAGCAGCAAGCAATTTAGTGAGTGCGATAAAAAGCCGCCCAAACGGGGATAAAACCGGCCATGCCCGATGTTCCGCAAATAGCTGTAAGCCGGTGTTTGCCGCGTAATTTACCTTTTTGAGAGTGCCAGTATCTCGATCAACCACGGGACCGGCGGCGGCAATATTCGATATCCGGTTCATTAATTCAAAAACGGCAATTTACCACGATTTTCTTGGCTGGAACCTGTGGCACTCAGAAATTGTGCCGCAGGCCGGAAAAAAAAAGTTTTGAGGCGCAAATATGTTGATATAGACACAGTCTGATCTCCGTTCGAAGTTTGGAGCATAAGGTGCCAAATCTCCCTCTCTTTTCTTTCCCTTTCCCTTCCCTCTTTCCTTTTTGGGATTTTATTATTTTGCTTACCAACGTACCCACAACACCAGTAACTAGCCTTTCCCTTTCACGTCGGCATGATTGGCCAATGTTCCTGGGCTACGCATTGTCAAAGGCAAATATCAACATTTCACTACACTTGTTCTATCTGTGTGGGGGTAACTGTGGATGTTCTTGCATCAACCATCATATCAGCAGAGCTACTGGACTTGTAATTCGATTCCGCGGTTGTGATATTCATTTGGTCTTACATCACTACCGTGGTTTCTCCGGCATCTTTTGACGGGATTTGCCACATTCGATCCATCTCGGGTTCTTGGAAACGATGTGCTTCGAGAGGCATCTTCGGAACCGAGACTGTATATAAGCACCGGTGCATTGTGCCCGTTGTCATTTTCGCCATCATGCCCTCTAAAGTTCGTATCCAGGACCGACACGGCAACGACTGTCCGAAACATTTCGATAGCTGCCACGGTCCCCTTCCTAGGCAGGCTGCAACAATGACACTCTCAATTGCGGAAGTCACCAAGGCCAGTTGAGTCCCAACCATTGATCAGCATTGTTCACCATATCTCTCCAGACTCTGAAATCCAGCAATAGGAATCATGGAACAAATCCACCACGTTTTGGCGGCTATGATTGTGGTGTATGAGACCACAAAAATCAACGGAGCTCTTCCTCCTGCAATTGTGTCAGAGATTGCCAAGTTTGTTGAGTAGGTTGCAATTGCGTCCTATTTTCGCCACAACTCGAATGATAAATTCCAGAACCCTTCGAAAAATACACATGCATTTCAAGGCCAAACAAGAAAAGGGAAGACTCAGGCGGTTGCTCAATTTGACTGAAAATGGAAATGAAGTCAAGGCTTGCAAAGCTGAGCTGGAACAGACACTAGACACATTTCGGGTGAGCAGAGGTAGACAGTTCCGAAGCAAGACATACTTACACTGTTTAGTTACAAACCCACATGTCAGCTGCATCTGCAATTCTTCTCATGAGAAACGATATCAGGCAGATGCACCAGGAATTGATTGACTTCATTGCTGCCCACCCAAACAGTGCATACTCTGACTCTTCATCGGAGGTAACTGTAATTAATACTGCTGTGCAGTGCACGTGAATAACCGTTCCTGTTTTACAGGTGTCTGGCACACTTTCAGGAACCACGGGCAGGTACATACACGCCAGTTCAGAACCATGAATTGGTGGCTCACAAATCTATAGTTCACTGTCGATCTCAATGCTACCACCGGCCCCGCATATATTCCACGGCCGCGAGACTGAACTGAGAGAAGTGGCTGGCCTCCTCAAAGCAGACTCCCCCGGGGGGGATGGGGAAGACTAGTTTGGCCCAGGCAGCACTCCATCATGTGGATGTTGTTGCCAAAGATTCTGAGCGATACTTTGTTCCCTGCCACTCCAGTATCACACACACCGACGTCGTCTCTGCCATCTCTGCTCATATTGGATTTGAGAGTGCCCAGAGCTCTCAGGTCATCTTGCAGTATAGCACATAGAGGTGGCTTCAGCCTCATGGTGGAACTTTTGCCCCAAGTAATGCTGCATCCAGGAACAGCAAACTATGGCCTTTATTTCGGTGAATTGCTGATGTTGGCCGGTGTCATGCCTGTACCCATCGATGTCAAGGCATGCATTGAGTTGGGAAACCACCATTTGGATGGAGAGAACCCTCTTGAGTCACAATGTGAGGCAGCTTCTTCAGTGGTTAGCCAAGAGAAAACTAATTAATTGATAGGTCAATGGTATCATGGCCTGGCCTTTTTCTATGGGCGTCGGGATCGCTTTAGAGAAGCACTCCACTGCCTCGAATCAGCCCTTTCCCTCGTAGGCCGGCATCATGCACTCTTATTTGCTTCTCCAGACAAGTCAGCTACTACGCCGTATGGGAGTCCATACACGTGCTCTCTCTCACCCTTGCTCAAAAGGCCCGGCATATCAGCCAGCTCATTGGTGACAAAGTCGCCGGGATCATGGCAACTTGCATCGAATCCTGGTGTCAAGCAGTTGTTGGCAACTTACTACATGCTGAGAAACTGTGCAGAGAGGCTCCGGAGGAATATTTCGTTGAAGAACAACTGATAGACATTCTTGTCACCAAGACCGAATACCAGGAGGCCCGGGTATTGCTGTTCAAAATTTTGGACTACTGATCCTCATGCAAACCCCCCCTTTCAGATGCCATATTAATCTTGCAATCATTGCCATTGAAATGGGGGATGACATGGGAGTCATCAACCATCACCTGGATGCTGTTCAGATGCAGTGTACCACCTTCGTGGTATACCCGCGGGGTATTCTGTACCGGGACACACTTACTGCCAATATATACCTTTGACAGAGGAAGATCCAACTAGCTCAACAGACCCTCGAGAAATGTCTCACTTCAGCTCAGAAAAAAACGGATGCAGATCTCACTGACTACTGCCTGTTACTCCTGGCTGATATTCAACATGGCCTGTCCAGCCACCGAGAAACAGAGAGATGGGCAGTGATATGCCTTGCTTTTGGGATGACCACAACGAACAGGGTGGCCATCGCCAAGGCCCTCCGTTGCATAGGAGACCTGTTGGTGATTGACAGGGATAATGACACTGCACTCAGTCTGTTCATGGCCGCCTTGGACAGTTTCACGTCCATGGACATTCACGGTGGCAAAGCAGACTGCATGATCCGCATGGCTGCAATATTTGAACAGCGAAGAGAGATCAGAAAAACTATCGACCTATTGCGGAGGGCACGCCCACTCTATGAACGGTCCTCCCAGGAAAAAGAGATCATCAAATTGACACAAAGCTTCGCAGCATGACCGTAGTTCCAAAGGACGATGAAAACCCGCTTCAGCAACTTGCACAGCTGAATGTCCCTGTCGGACATCTGGGGGGACCTGAAGTTCCAGAGCTTGATGAAGATGCTGAACGAAATCGCGACATGGATGGTGAAGATGTGGAGGGATAGAAGGTGCTTGCGTGAATTCCATTCATGCAACCTCAAAATAATGTGAGTATGTGGTCGCAGGGATTAGTATAGTGACGTATATATTTATTCTTCTCATTGGATAAAAATACACGAAATGTTGAGCCCTAGTTTCACTTTGTACTACTGAAATCAGTGAGTTCTTGACGACCTACCCTCACGACTCAACTTGAGATGAGTGCATCTATATCTCGTTCGATCCTTCCCCTCGTGCGCAGCATGCGCGAATACTCCACTGGGCCTAAGCATCTTGGAAGCAAATAAAAACAGGCCGCTGAAAGAAATATGGGTGCAAGAAAAAGAAGGCTCACACAGCCCATGGCTGAAAATGAATGAGGCGCTCACATGAAATCTCGAGAACTTTTCTCCATACAACACATTCAATTTGAATGTACGGCAAACCGAAAGAAAGGAAGTAGAACACATGTACACGACGCCAACAAATTAAAAAAACGCACCAGCTCACGAGGGAGATGTAAGAAGTATAAAGGACATTAATAGATAGATGAGAGAAAAAAAGAGCTAAGCTATACCGGGATCAGAGCGGGGATGCATCTGTCACAAAATTCTCATCTGCCTAATCAGGCATTATCATCGCATTGGGCCGGATTGGGCTACACTTTGACCCGATTGGACCTAACCGGGCCTCATTGGGCCCGACCGGCTTGGTCCCGCTGGGGCGGAAAAAATACACACTCTGGGGTGACATATGTCCTTCGGGAAAACCCTCGACAAAGAGCAGCAGCAAAAAAAAAAGAACAAATATCCCTGTTTTTGATGAATTTAAACACATTTTTGTCAGTGGTGGAGCAAGTGGAGCCCCAACCCGGTGCTCCGAGCACAGTACAAAACTGTGTTGGTGACATCCGAACTTTTTCTGCCATTGTGATAACTTCTCTGAATGCAATTTGAGAGCCTACTACTATCATCCGCTGGGATCCCACGTCGGGTCTTTATCCATAACCATATAGGGTGGAGGAGATGAAAACTAGAACCCTGGCAACAGAAGTTCGAAGACGGGTCCGTATGCTCCTGACCTAGGTTCGGATCAACCCACTCTCCGGACCGGATATCCGGTCTATCTCGGAGAGAGGCTTGGATCAAGATCGGCGAAATGGGCGGGATCTTTGAGACTCATTTGCGCCACTATTTTTTTTATATCCTCTACTTGATATGGAAAAAAATGTTCGTTATATGCCAGTGATTCATTCCCTCTAATCCAGATTACCGTGTCATCAGTTGGTTGAAAGCTAATTGAGCCTTTCTCACGCTCTCTGCTGGCAGCAAGCACTTGCCTCGAGTACTTTTGAGTAACTGGGATGAGACTTTTTATGAGCTCTATTGGATCAGATATTAAATTAAGTAAATTCTGCCTCCTCAAATTTTGAATAGCATTTTTACGACACGTCAAAATAATTTGCGGAGTCGCTGCTAATTAGTGTCACAGTATGTCACATTGTGACTTCTGCCGGTCCTGCGACAGGGTGTTCCCGGGGAGCGAGGGGGAGGTCTCGAGGACCTCTTTCGCGGTGTTTTGCGGCGCGGGCGTCGACATGGAGGACGCTAAGCAAAAATTTAAGCGATTGACGATCATTCCCAAAAATAGAAAATCAGAATTTCGGGTTGTCCGAATGCGGCCAATATTCTGCTCAGCTCTCGTTTGGCGGGAAACTCACAAAACGGACCTTTAAAAGTATGCTGGACCAATGTAAGAGTGTTTCTCTCGACTTCTGCCGCTCCAGTTTTTTATATTACTTCACAATTAGTGCACAGGAGTGAAATAAAAACGGGTTTTTAAAAAGCACTCGTCGACTCTTGGCACCGACAGTGTACTATATATATGAAGCTGTGCCACAATTGTCGCAGGCAAATATCTAAGCTAGTTAAAAATGAAAACATGACTATTTTCTTCCCGAGGGATAGCGCGGTTTCGGAGAGCACAGGACGCGACGAACATCCCCCCCGATTTCTGGATCTTGGCTCAAGCCCCTTCATTTGTTTTGCTACCAAACGATGCCCGCATCACAAAACAATGAACGGCTGGCTTGATCCGAACCTACTCCTGACCATCATGTCCTCCACACGAGAGACTTTCTTCGATGCCGGGAGATCCATTGGTATGCAATATGCAGCGTTGTCAAAGCGTGGTGCAGCGAGAGACAACTTGACTGCAGGGAAGATATTCTCCCAATCCATCGTGCCAGATAGAGATTCGGCACAAATCCATATTTACAGTCAATAAAGCCTGAATGCCTTGCAGGCGCGAACGCCTGACCGGCAGGATTTAATGACTTCACTAAGTCTGTATCCCTGGGTCTTGCTCCGGGGCTGAAATATGCCTTGCATTGAAGATGGCCTTCGGGCTGTTTTGGACAACAGCAAAGGATGTCTCAGGCCTTCAGGGGAGCCCCCCATTTATGAGGGGCTTTGCCGGGCTAGGGGCATCAACTATACCCGTTTTTATTTTCCTACGTGATCCGCACGTAGGCCTCTGAAGCCAGGCAGGCTGGAGCCACAACTGAATATATGAAGGGGCCCGCATTGCTCAGAATCACAACTATTTCTTTCCTGTCTGCATTCGAGGGCTGCGAGACGATTTCTTTGTACTTCTATCACAACGGCTTAAGATGTAGATAACTGTAGCATACACTGTAGAGGCAAGTGTATGTAGGTACAGTACCCGTATGTTCCTCAATGGGACCACCGCGGTAATACATCCTCCTCCTCCTCTTCCTCAGGAATTCGAAGTTGTTCCACCACCATCGATTTTTGAAAACTCTCTGCCTCACCTGGATCTTGCCCAAACGGAGGAGGACCTCCACTACAGCAAGATTCCCACTGCCACTGTCCTATTAGGCGGTCCAAATCCTGCATTTGTCGTCGTCAGCACAACCCCTGTTTCTGGCAACGAGTGGAATTCGACTCCATTGTCCTATCATGGAACTGGATTAACCCTCTAAGACTGGCCATGTAGCCTGTTGTCTGTCTGCTGCGTAATACAACGGTTCAACCACGATTATGGACACTGCTCAGTGATGGTGAGTAGCATGTCTCACTTGTATACAAACACGCACCACACATCATGATCTTCGGACCCATGCTATTACTAGCAAAGGCCGTCGTCCATCTTGTGTCTGTCTGCATGGCGAGACGGCGACGCCACGTACGGTGTCGTCTTCAGACAATAACCCCTATTTTCGGCCGCACCGGATATGAGGCCTCGAAGCCCCGTCTGGATGTCGAGCCGCAAGCGAGACACCTCTGACTGCCACATGAGACGACTACTTTCACCACAAGCATGACTTGATGAGTGTTGTAGTGAGCTCAGCATGGGAGATGACTGTCCATGACCATTGCAGTCTACATTGTCAATGATCCTTGATTCTGCAAAGAGAAGACCGTTAGCTATGAGCCAGTGAACTCAATAGTGCAAGGAGTTTCTTCCAATGCGGCTCCTTCTATGCCAGTCACGTGGAGACATTCCGTAAGACGGCTATCTTCACCGCAAGCAAACCTTGTCGCGTGTTGTAGTAGTCAGTGCGGAGAGAGGATCTCTTTGATCTCATGAGAGTCATATACGCACGGATGAGGTACGCAGTCAAGTTCGGTGACGAACACTCCCTCCCTTTCCGCTCTCTCATTGGGCTCTTTACCGGAGACACCGCTTCACCCACTTTATGGAACATACTGTACTATTTCGACCAAGTGTTCACGGGGTGTTACACGTTACGCCCTAGTGTTCACTGGACCTAGTGTTCAAAGGTTCAAGGTGCCTGTTACGGGATGTTCAAGTGTTCATTAGCCAAAGTGTTCATCGGTGAAATGTCCATGATAGTTCCCAACTGTTCCCAACAATTATAAGCAGTGTGCCAAGGGCGCGTGCCGCCCTGCGGGCTAGCCAGACCGCTCTAACAAATGAAGCTCGTACCTCGCTCGTTAAACCTGCGGGCCGCCTGCAGCCAATAGAAAACCCACTTGGCGTGCTTTGATTATTTACGCAATGTCCGATTCAAGACGCATGTGGTATCATATAGGCCGCTAGAATTTTTTTTTTGTCCTACTCGGTCGCTATCTCCTTTCACCATGGACAGCGACACTTTTAAAAAATCGGAATGGATGATTGTGATGTACCCGTCGATGTCGTCGTCGCCCACATCACCTCTGCCACCTCTGCCATCGCTGACAACTTTGCGGTAGCGAACGACGGTAGTATAATGCTCGCTGGGAACGCCGAGATGTCTGATGCGGAAGAAGAAGAGGCCGTGTTGCCGACCGTATTGGGCCGCGGCCAACGTAAAAAATTCGGTGCCAGGCGCTACAATGGCCCGGCTTGGGAGGGCCACTAACTACTTCGATCCATGAGCCTGGGCTACTTATACTTTGCCTTATTTCTTGCGGGGTGTGCTATTATTTGGCGCGCGCGAAAATTTGATTTTACGCCGTTTGGCGACTTAATTTGGGGGGGTGTTCACTAGGTCGACGTTACGGTTACGGGACCCAAAAGTGTTCAGTTCACTAGGCCCCGTTACGCGTTATTTGAACAGTTGGTCGAAATAGTACAGTATTCTTCTCCGACTTCCGCCTCCCCGCCCATGAACATGACATCCATCTGAACGGGCGCCCGGTATCACAGATGGAGCTGGCCGACTACAACGTTATCATGACCACAAAATTTCCTGTCTACCAGACAAAAGTTAACCAATTCGACTTCTGGGGCACAAACAAGCGATGCTTCGTAAGCACGGCTAAATCGAAGTTGATGATCTTCGGTCCCCTTCCAGCAGTACTCCCCACCCTTCGGATTGGAACTCGTACAGTTGAACTGTCCCAGAGTTCAAGTATGCGGGCATATGGTACACGTCTGTCCACGCCAACGTCTTTGCGCGACACTACGCCATCAAAGCATCCAAAGCGAGGAATGTCAGTAACGCCATGATCTTCGGCCTTAAACATCGGATTGGCCAGCTTCCTGTTCGGAAGGGCCTCATATTATACAAGGCACGGGTGGACTGCTACCTCACATCGGGCTGTGAGATCTCTCTCGACACCGACCCATCGCTGCTCAAGGATCACCTGGAAGCACAGCATGACTTCATTCGTCGGTTACTCGGGTTGAACTCGCGATCCATGCTTGCTGTTTTATTCACGGAAGCCGGTCTAATGCCGCTGTGCATTCGGAGAATTTTGCTAGCGCTTGAGCGCTTGCAGTACATGGTGGGTACCAACCCCAGTCGTGTTGTGCACTCGGCATTGCTTGAATCAATCTCGCTTCTGCGAGAGGGAAAATCGGGCTGGGCTTCGGACCTGGTAATCATGCTAAGACGATTGCCCACGGCCATCGAGGTCACCCCCGACGAGTTTTTGTGCACCGACTCTGTCAAATCCCTGATCAACCAAGTAACCAAGGTCGCGGATTCGGATCTACAGTACGACATTGACAATCTTTGCAAGACGCATCTTCTACGCAACCGGGTAGAGTCTAGCGAGGACAAGTCGCTAACTCTCGTTACGCGACGGCTCCGGCACTACCTGACCGTCGTCTACCGTCGTTCCCATTCCAGCGCATCGCAAGGCAATCACCAACCTGTACCTCGGGGATCACAACCTCAGCGTCGAGCGGCTCCGGTATCCTTTACGATATAGGGCCAGGATACCGCGCAAGCTTCGCCTGTGCAGGTTCTGTAGGGGGGCCGTTGAAGACGAGGTGCATGCTTTATTTGACTGCACTTTCGGCCCTCACCTCGTGCTATTGAGGTCGCAATTCTTGGCTCTTCTGGCCAGTTGTGATCGCCGCAATCACCAACTACGCCTTCTTGCTAAAGCTTGTAGGCTCGCGCAAAGCGGTGAAGCTGTTTGCCAAGTACGTGTACGAGGTCTGGGCTCTTTTTGATGAGATGCCCCGCTACTTCCCTGTTGCTTTCAGGATTTCTGGTTAATTCAACGCCTTTCAACCAAGTCTATTTGTGAGATGACTATTTACTATCAAGTAGGTAGGCTACCAAAGCACCGTGACCGTTGATGACTGTAGCGTACATTTTGGATGCTGTGTGCGTAGGTACAGTACCTGCTTGTTCCTTTCAGGGACCTCCGCAGTAATACATCCTCCTCCTCCTCCTCCTGGCCACTTGAGAATAATCGGCCTGTGGGCGACCATCTGACGTTCTAACCGGCCACCCATGTGTCCTACGACGAAGGCAGGCATACTGCCAATGAGTAGGACACAAGTGGTCAATTTATTCAGCCCTCTAAGTGACTCGGTAAATATTTCTTTTCACAGCAGTCCTAATCATGGCAATACCAGGAAGCTGGCCAGGCAGCCAAAGTCAATGTTTCTGGACATATCAATGGCATGAAAGTATCTGGGATTGTACTTTAGATACATATACTCTGTTTGATACACTTGAGTGGTACCCCACATCTATAATAGCGGTGGGGGAGCATGCCTCTCGCAGGCAGAGATGGGGTCAAATGTGCATATCTGACTTGACGAGACTAGTGGAGCCATCAAGAGCATCCCAGGGTACAAAATACGCGACAAGTGTATAGATATAAAGGATTAGAATGTACTGTCACCAGAAGTTACGCACCTGGACCTAGATTAGGCCCACAGAAAATCCGCAGATTGTGGCATCGGAAAATCACCGATTTTAGCTAATGGCGAGTGGTTATTAGTGATTGGGAGGGAGAAAAACCCAGTGTATAGTCAAACATAAGGCCCTATATATCCTTAAGACCCATGCAGTTTTGTGAATTTGTCCCACTCAGTGTTTGCTCACTACGGAGGGTGCCACTCGGAGCAGGCGGAGAATGACTTGAGAACTTGGTGCAGCTGGGGTGAATGGGTATGCGAGCTAACGTGTTCAGGTATAGTTGAGGGGTGGGGGAGAGCACCGTGCGATTAAAACGAGCCCTACACATCGTGCATCGGCGAAGAACTCGTCGAGCAAGAGACAATGTGAGAGTGCGGTGCTAAGCAGCAATGTTCCCATCCTGCCATGTTGCTGTACAACTTTTGATCGGCACATCGTCCCGGCCCCAAAATTTGTACAGACAACGCTCTGAGGTCCCATTTGGATCCCTGAGTGAAAAATCCCCTTAAACATAACTGCCTAGTGTGTTATTCCGAAGTGGCCAGCTTCCTGGGGGTGGCCAGCTTCCAAGTGCACGATAGTAACAATGTTTACTCTGTACTGTAGTGTCTACTGACCCTCTAACTGATAACACTTAAGCTACTATTACAAACTACTGACTTCAAATCCGGGTTCCCTGCTAGTGCTGCGAGTACTGGCCCGGGGGGACCCGCCTCTTTTCGAAATTTTGGCGCTCATCCCCGATCATACCCGATTAGACGGTCAGCCCGATTAACACTAATACGTATTTTTCCAGCCTTATCGGGCAGGGGGTCATCTAATCGTCTAATAGACGTCGACCAGGGTTGATTCATTGAATTCGATTTTTCGATTTTTGACATCCGGCGCGTGGGCTGTATTTGGTGCGGTGTCGTGACGAAGTCTGGCACACTTGGATCCGAAGAAAAACGAATGAATGACAAGTTAAAGCATCAGGGAAGAACAAGAAAAAGACAAGAAAAAGAGGTGAAAACAAATGAAACAGCGAAAATTTGAGAATTGGGAGTGAACTGAAATCGGAATAAAATAAATAAATAGTTGGGCGAGGAAATCAGGAGGGATGGCGAGGGAAAGAGGGAGCGAATACAGTGTTAGATAAAGTGACAGCCAACACGCAATAGTTGGTATGAATGACTAGAACAAAAAGGTGCCCCCGCCCGAGAATAATGGAGCTGTTGCGCACAGGAGTCCTTTCCCGTGGAGTATGCATCCTGACACCAAATACACCTATTCCAGAGCGGACCAGGGGGGCGGGATATTGTGTGCGTAGGCTGTCAAAGGACGTGCGCGGGGTTGTCAAAGGGCATGTTCGTACAGTGTCTATATCTTGTAACCCTGGAAAAGAACGAGCTCGTTGATGGATTTAGGAAAGGAACTGAGAGAGAGCTGAGACACGATGATGGGCATGAATGGAAGAAAAAGAGGCCGACACGTGGCTCCGCCCGAGAATAATGGAACTGTTGCGTACCTGAGTCTATACCCGTGCAGCATGCACGCCGACGACAAATACACCCCATCCCCGAGCAGCGCGCTGCGGGCTGTTGGGCTGTCAAGGATAGTTCATGAGTGGACCGTGCCGTGTAATACTACCTACCTACCTACCTACTTACCTAGGCATATACGTGCGCAGAAGCGATGTGGGCGTATGGAATCGGACTAGGCTGCCCGAGCGAGAGATGAGCAACCGTGAAAGAAGGTGCGATGTGAAATTCTGGACGGCCGCGGGAGGCTGGCGGGTTAAAGAGCATTTGTATCATCGTCCGCGCAGATGACAAACATCAGAATCACCCCCGTCACGAAACGGAGTCGGAATAGAAAGAAGAAAAAGGGGGGGATGGACAGGCGAAATGGACGTACCGTTGGCCTTGCCATGCGCAATGCTCATCATCGAAGGAGGTGGTGGCGGGGATCGTACGTCCGACGCTCGGCATGCATGGAGAACGTAAGAAAGGATGCCAACAAAGTTGAATAATCGACATGGGGACCCCGGAGACAAACGAGACAAATATGACGCGTGCTCGGTACTTGGTGGGAGTCACAATGTATTCGCCGCGGTGGTCTTCCTCTGGGACACCTAATTCCAGAAGAAGAGGGAATGAGTTATCCCGCCAGCTAATTTTTAGCCCCTATCTTTTGATTCGTTTTTTTTTTTTTCAATTCAGCATTCACGCGTCATTCTGAACCCGGCATGCCACACCTGTGCCACACCGTGATCCGATATCAAACACGTGTGCTGAGAATACACGCTCTCCTCCGCCAATCATCACCGCCACGCGAATCGTGACAAGGTCTCCACTTTTCGTAGCACCCGACTTGATCCGCATTCGGCTTTCCGTAATGTTCCGCAATAATGCACGTAAACAAAATTGCCTATATGTAGCAGCAACTCAGCAACACCCATGTCAAAGTTGACCGAAACCTCCAGCCTCAACGGCTAAGGCTCCACGGCAGAAATCCTACACCTTTCACCTCGAAGCTTAGATTTATTGGCTTCTTTGGGAGAACCCACTTGGTGGGACAAATATTTGATGAACCTTGGACTATAGCCTTCTGATATTTCCAGAGAGCAAACCTGAAAGGAGAATCAAAGCTTACTTTGGCACTGATCAAGCTGAGGAATTAAACTCAGCTTGCTCGTATAACACCTCCAGCGCATTTTTGTGGTGCTGTCCTGTCCCATAGACTCGTAACCAGTCTGTAAAATGAATGCCGAAAAAATGCGGCGAGCACTTCGGCGTTTTACACAACCGAAGTGCTTGTCCCATATTTTCGGTATTTTGTATACAGACTGGTCATGAGTCTACCTGTCCCGTGCATTTTTTTCTGCTCTCTCAACGCGGAAATTTGATTTGCCAGTTAGTGAGATCCACTTCCTCAAGGGGAAAAGAGGGACTATGTCGCAAGGGATACTTCTCCTTATTGAGGAATCTAGTACAAGTATAAGTCAACAGCTGCCAAAAAAAAAAGCATCTGATAACGGACTGGCCATATATTAGTCTAAATATTTATCATATCTTTGGTATTAGAGTAGCGCAAGCAAGGTTCTGCCGATGCGGTCGGCGCTTCCTCGTGGAGGTATCATTCCACATTGCCACAGAATCCTTCTTTGGGTGAGTGGTATGCACCCTCAAGTTGCCGTCGACATCAATGGCTACGTAGAGGTTTTGGTTTTGGTATTTCAGGCCCTGCCACAAGGCTCCACTGTCGATCACTCACCTTTGCAAAAAAATATTGATGGCAATGCTACACCTGCAATTCGTGTCGGATGGGGCTCGGAATCAACATCCGGCATCATTGTCACCGAAAGATGTTGAACTTCGAGTTGTTTAAGCTTTGCGATCGAATTGAGGCGGCAGTGAAGTTGCCGAGCCAGCCGTTAATTTCACCTACCTTTACAAAAGAAAGTATCAATTTCTGCTGAACTCAATTCGTCTCCAGATTCTCTAAAAAAAATACCGCTAGATTCCTGGGAACCAGAAGCATCCCCGCGTATTTTATTTTGAGTCGATTGAGGCAGTATTTATGTCACAAAGTCATTCAATTTTGTTTAGCAAAGGTAGGTAATTTTGTAAAGGTGCGATAGTAGAGGAGCCTGTTTTCCAAACACGGAAAGTCCTAGGAAGATCCTGTTTTCAACGAGATCCCAGCAGTTGCATGAGCAATGGTCCATGCTGCTCTCGATGCGGATGCATGTATTACTGTTCGACGGAGTGCCAACGCTCAGACTGAAATGAAGGCGGCCATCGGGTAATATGCGCGCAAAAGCGGGCATTCCGTCTTGGTCTTGGTCAGTGTTTTGTTCAAGCATCAGCTCTCTCCAACGACCGATGCAGGCGAACCCATCCACCTCACCACGCGCAGCAATCCTTCATGTGTTCCCTCGTCCATCATGATTACGAGGCCAATAATAACGAACTTCTGCGGGAGCAGATGATTCTTTTAAAGGCCGCCGGCAATGATGTTGTGTTACTGTTCGATTATCTCAAAGGCACTAGGGGTGCTCAATTCTAATCCCGTGGGCCCGTCCCGTGGCATATTTGGTTGAAACAATAAAGATTCAAACTCCGCCAAGAAACAAACCATTTTGCACATCCTCTTGCTTCATTTCCTAGCCCAACTTTGACTCCAAACTCACCCTAACATTTAGTCACTCATCTGGATCAATTTAACAAGGCCTTACAATTTGAGGGGCCCGCAACTTCGGGGTTTTGCCACATTCATACAAGTATATTTATATCTGGCAGTGAACATTGTATTGAAGGAAGATAAACACCTGGGGTACCATTCTTTACCTCATTGAATATATTTTGGGGCTTATTTGTCTCTGAAATGTGGGTAGGAACAGTGGGGTTGAGACCAAGACGAAGCGGAGTTTGAATCTTTATTTGTTTCGACCAAATATGCCATGGGACGGGCCCACGGGATAAGAATTGAGCACCCCTACTGTCGACATCAAACCGACCGTGTTCCTCATGCATGCGAGCGAGTGGATGCGCGACGCCCTGGGGAATATGAATGATTCCATGGCTGTCCGGCCGCAGCGCGATGAGGGCGGGCGGACGCATGGAACCGCATGTGATGGTGATTCGCTAAAAGTGGAACATGCCTATTCCTATGCAGCTTCCGGACTCCCGCTTATTTGTTGCGCGGGCGGAGATTGAACAGAATCCGCAGCTGAATATCGACAATGCCAAGGGTCTTGAACAAATATTCAATGCTTCTCTTCCGTCCCTCGAGAGGCTGACTGTGGGTAGTCTCTCGTAGACAGACGTTTTAACAAATGAAGCTCGTACCTCGCTTGTTAAAGTCTGTTAGCGATCGCGGGGGTCCGATCGGGCTAGAAAGTTGTTACGTAATTGCGGAGTTTGAATTCCCATCGCACAGTCTTACGCTCGAGGTTCTGCCACCCTGAGGATATAAATACCTGCCCAAATCGCACCTATATTCTGAAATAGATGATATCTGATTGTTTCTGCATTTTTTTTCTGTCCTCAACACGATTTTTCGATTCACAGTGCTCCAGCTGGTCACCCTGTCACATCACTTCCTGCGATCTCATACTGAGAACCAGTGAAGGAGCATTAAAAATCTGAAGTGGCAGATTCTTATATGCGCATATAAATCTCTCGCTCGTGCAGGATTCAAATGAAAAGACGCGTTTCTCATTGAATATGGATCGCGACGAAATTCAAACTCCGCGATTACGTAACAGCTTTCTAGCCCGATCGGACCCCCGTGATGGCAACAGGACTAGACTGTGGGAGTCATTCATTAGTCTTTTTTTTTTCATCGGGTCGAATCTATATTCGAATTGTACTTTTACACACACACTGAAATTTCTCATGTGGATATCATGGCTCTGGTGGAGGCGATGTACCTGCGACGGACACATTTCAAACAGAAAATCTGCAGTACAGGAATACAGCAATTGTCAGGATACAGACACAACGGCCAGAGATACAATCGTACAACAAAAAAAATACACGCCTTCTACAGCTCGGGGCCTATATATTTACATTCGCGGCAGTACTATTTACATTCGTGGAACAGAATACATAGAAGCACACCCAAATCACTCAGCATCATTCTACGTCCGCCCAATCGTCATACGTCCCAAAACGAGGCTTGCGGTGGTGGCACCGGCGCCGAAGTTTCCGCGCGTACACGAGATCCAAGCACGTCGACCCGGGGACGCCACATTCCGGTGTCTGATCCTGATGGGAGGGAGCCCACGGTGTCAGAGTGCGAGCGTGCCCTCGACCCAGCCACCTTCTCAGACCCCGTCGTTCCCGCCACGGACACCGACGACGCCGTGCGGTGTACCCACGGGCCCCCAACGGTGCTCGCGCGCGGGCGGAAGACGCGCGTGCGGTATTGGCTGGGGAGGTTCGGCACGCTGGTCTGGTGTACGACGGTCGTGCGGGGGCGCGCGCGGTCTGGGAGACTGAGCTGCGAGCGGGTGCCGTCGGGGGAGGTGGGACTCGCCAATACCCACGTAGGGTTCACGACGAAGGGTTCATGGGGCTGCGGTAGGCTTTCTGCAGCGGCGCGTTGGGCGTTGTGCCGCCGAATTCGCATAATGCCGATGAAGAGCAGGAGGAGGAGGAATGCGCCGCCGAGAGAGCCGCCAAGCTCTGCGCCGAGGAGGTCGTTCGCAGATGCGTGCGCTCGGGGATGGAGATGAGCCCAACGGGAGCTTGGAAGGTTGGAAAGCGATACCGAAGGGTGGGTGGGGAGTGTCGGAGACGTGGTTGCGGAGGAGTCAGTGGAGGGATTTCTCCTCGGCGCTGAGGACGAACTCGCGGAGACACTAGGGGAGTCGTCAGCGGTAAATATGCAGACGGATGACTCGAGCTGACGGGCAGAATGTCACCAAGAGGCTGGCCTGCGGGAGAGAATCGCGGCGTGAGTGTCATATAGCTGTAACTGCGGTAATAACTCAGGTACATCAGGGGCGGCGCAGTTCAGCGGATCGCGGAGACACGGGCGGTGGAGACCTGGAGGCTATGTCAGTGGCGATGCTTCGATATACGCCAAGGCCGCGTACACAATTTGGAGGATAAACATCCGTGGATGAACCTAGGAAAATGTTTCAATCGGCTGATGGCGCATTAGAAGTACGGCACCGTTTACCCATAGGAAACTGGTACGGAGAAGGATCTGATGACATATTGGAGTGGGATATTGGGAGGACGCGAGGGAATTGCTCACCCGAAAGGCGTAATAGATGAGTTATGAACATCAAGGATGAGCTGCACCGCAGTACAATTCATGTTCGTCGGGAAGCCACATTGTCCTGAAATGGTTAATTAGCCAACGCCACGAAGGAACAGAGTGGAAAATACCATTATCCAGGAATCTGCGCGGCAGTGAGACGAAGCCATTGAAATTGGAAAAGGTGCCACTCACACGAAGCCGCGCAAAATAGTGCGCTCTAAAATGAGAGACCGAGCAGAGATTCGGTGCAACTTGCTTTGGGATACGAGGGAAAGCTGGAAGCCGTGTTTCAGGAATAAAAATGACAGTGCATAACAAGTCCGTACAGTTCCCGTCTCACAGCTATGAGATATATCTCGTAAATTGCAAAGCGACACAGACAGACCCAACTCACTTGTTCACAACCCGGACAGTGGGTGAGAAGCCACTCTTTTCATCGCATGTACCCAGCATATCCGACCGTCTGCCACAGTTGTCCTGGTTGCCCGGGATCGTAGAGGATAGGCCGCGTTCTACCAGAGACATGGCGGTTGGCGAGAATATGGGGAGAGTCAGCCTGAGTCTCCTCGACAGCACAGAGAAGGTGCGTGGGCGGCACGAGTCACGATCACTTCTGTATAACATGGATTTGAGGCCGTCTTGGATGTCAACCGAGTCAAGCAACAATCTGACACACTTGGAGTCGATGCTCCCGGAACTGAGTTGCGTTGCCCCAGGAAGTCGTGCATCGCCATCCAACAAACGTTCATTGAATGTCCGCCTGGCAGAAGGCAGATCCCTATAGCCCAAGCCGCGGAAATGCTACCAAATGGCGGTTTCGAAGAGCCAGTGCTAGGCCATCTCGCCATCGTTGACGCGTTTGGGGTAGTCGCCAGGTGAGAATCGAGGAGAGCATAGCGACATGGGACCATTGAAACAGCTGGGCAGATCATTGAATGCACTGCCTGTGCAAATCCGTGACGTTACATGACGGCGAAAAGACAGCGATCCGGCAACTGCCAGCCGGGTTGCTGAGTTGACCACGTGTTGATTTGCTCTCTTGATCTCCACCACAGCGATCCGAGTCGCGGCTTGAAACACTTTGGAAACGCTACGGAACCCTCCATTTCTTGGTCATTCCATAAATAAACGAGTTTCATCTGGCCTCGTCGCTTCCAACCATCTCCCCGCTCTCGTCCCGTCTCGACTCTTCAGCCATCTTCTGCGGACCACTGGAATCTCTGGCTTACTCACGTTTCACTGCTATTTACATTCTACAGCGCGCCGGCAAAGCTGGGATATGGTGGATGTTCTGTTTTCGCGGCGTCTATTCTTGTCAAGAGGTCCCCACGATCGTTTCCTAGACCATCCTCGGGAGATTTTCTGTGAAAACCAGTAATTCGTATGCGGAAGCAGAATGTACTGGTGCCGAAAATCTCGACGATCCGGGCCGGACCATATACACCTTTGTTCTACCTTGAAAACGAAAACAAATATGCTTATTAGACGGTGGCGATGCTGGGCGCTGTGGGGTAAGATAAGTACGTGGCTATATTTATTCTGTCAGCCGTTGCGTCTTGCTGACAACTGTCTAGATAATTAGTGCAGTTATGACCGTAAGTCCCGCAGCGATAAGCGCCGCCGTTCCTTCCCCGCTCGTTGGAAACTCAGACTCGTTCATTCTCATCCAGTACGTGGTGCCTTCTATAAATGACCGACTTCCGATAAGCGACAGGCATCGTCGATTCGTAAGCGCGGTGGGCCATCGTGACCAGCAGCTCGTATATCGTGCGAGTTCATGGCGCCACCTCTCGAATCCCTCTCCCCATTTCTCCTCTCGAATCCCCTAATGGCAGAAACACTGCAAACGCCCGATGCCTCCCTCCCTCCCCCTGCTGCCAACCAGGCATACATGCACATATCCGCCCTGGAAGCAGGGATAATTCACCTCCCCTTCCACCGCATCTCCGCCGGAGAACCCAGCAACCTCGTGCACGCGTGCCCATCCCTCGCTTTTTTTCTGAAGCATTCCTCTTCGGAGCGCCACCTGATATTCGACCTGGGGCTCCGGCGCGATCTGGACTCCTACCCGCCCGCGATTCAGCCGTTCCTCCGTATTGAGATGCCGTGTGAGGTGCCCCAGACGGTGGAGGAGTCTTGCATAAAGGGCGGGGTGGATCCTGTATCGGTTGAAACTGTGGTAATCAGCCACTTGCATTTTGATCAGTGAGTTTCCGTCTCTGGATTGTCCTTGCGCGTGTGTACCTATTTCCATTCAGCGTTGGAGACGCCTCTGCGTTCCCCAACGCATCGTTCATTATAGGCGGGGGCGGCAAAGCGATGCTCGAGAACGGGTACCCCGAGAATCCCGAGTCCCCGACGCTCTCTGCATCCACACCCGCAGACCGCACCAGCTTCTTCACCGATGCCCATTTTTCCACCTCCATCGGACCCTCCCCTCGCGCCCACGACTACTTCGGCGATGGGAGCGTCTACATCATCGACACGCCCGGGCACTGTTCCGGGCATATTACCCTCTTGGCACGGACTTCTGCGGACGGCGCGTGGCTGTACCTTGGCGCGGATGTCGCACACGACACGCGCTTGTTGACGGGCGAGACCCAGATTGCCACTGTCGACGCGTATGGGTCGGCGAAGTGTATGCATGAAGACGCCGTTCAGGCAGCGACGGATATCGCGAGGGTACATACGCTGCTGCAGCTGCCTCGGGTGGACTGTATTATTGCGCATGATTGGAAGTGGTATGAGGAGCATCAAGGGAGGGATTCGTTTTTGCCCAGCCGGATTGCCGCCCTCGCTTGAATTGAGGGTAAGAATTTTGCGTACTAATGGAATATAAATGAAGAGTGTTGAACAATTCGTAAAGTCAGTAAATGCAGATCTCCAGGCGTTCATTCATTTTCTATGGATGACCCTCAATATTAATCGCCATAACCGTAGCTCCTGTAAGTGAACCAATTCAGAAGACGCTAAGCTTTCGAAACTATCGTGTGCAATCCGAAGCATCGAAAGCACTGACCTCAAGCCATTGTCTCGCATTGGAACGACTACATGCGCTGGGTTCAAGAACCTCAACGCCCGCACGCGTACGTTGATCGTAACCTACCAGTTTGCTGCTTTTCTTTGAGCATGGATAAGCCATGATTAATAATTTATATTCAGCTGTGTCCGGTGCATGGCACATTAAGATTCAAGAACAGGGAGCTCTTATATATTTGGGACAGTTTTTCCGACCTTCACTTAGGGAGCACCCACAGGAGAGTAGGAATATATGTATATGAGTCTACAGTTTCCGACGGCCGTGAAGAAACTCACGGGGAAGCCATTTTTTGGCGGGGCGGGTTTATGTTAACGTTCAGCAAATGAGTTCAACTACTGCCGTCGGACAGTTCCTGAGCACACTGCGTAATTGTCGCAAAAGTCACTTTTCAGTTATAAGCCAAGATAGCGCCATTCTGGACCTTATCCGAACCTTATACCGAAAACATGCGGGGTTATAGCACCTTATAAGTACTTATAACCACGCGTGTTTTTCCTATAAGGTCCAGAATGGCGCTATCCGAGGTTATAGTCGAAATCGGATATTTGCGACATTAGCCATTAAGATCTTTACCTGATTTCCCAAACTCACTGACAGAATAGCGCACTGCACTCACCTCGAAGCGTTTTCAAGTTCAGAACAAGAAAATGTTTTTAGCTATTCTTCATCTCTGCGGAAGCAGCGGAACGGTTACCTGCCTGGACTGCGTCCGATTCAATTGTACGCTGTATTTTCTGTCGCGCGTGTTGTGTAGCTTCAGCTCAAGCCAGGAGGATCGTTTGGTTGCGGAAACAAATCTGCGTACACGGAGGCATACGAGAACAAGCCAGTGGCGGTGCGACACTCCCAGGCAGGCACCGGCAAATTCCGGCATATCGAAGTTAGCCGAGCCGGTCCGATGCCCCGTAAAAGCGCTTTTTCTTTCTCAAGTGCCCTCAGATCCAAAAAAGTATTATATAGATGACACCCCCTATTTTCGCATATTCCCCAACTTTCTCAATAAAAAAGTCTGGTTAGCCCGATTTACCTTTTTACTATTTTAGGACGCCAGATGCAAAAAGCCTAGCCCACCAAAAATGTGTCCCATACATATTTTGAGCTAGGCTAGGATTTGATAACCGTAGCGAACCGTAGGTGCCTCTGGGTTTTGAAAATTTAAGCGGTGCCATCACTGATATGTCACTGCCTCGCTTGCATGTCGGAAAAGGCGTTGAAAAGAAATGCCTCAAGGTCCTTTATAACTTGCCCATTTCTTATGAAAAAAATTACAGCAGCACAAAATGAGGTTCCCTCCACTTTTACAAAAAAAGAGCCTTCAAAAAACGATTTAAAAGATCTCAACGGATGTCCATCATATTTTTCAAACTCCGAGGCACCTACGGTTCGCTACGCTTATCAAACTCCAGCCTCTATAGCATAGCACTTGTGAACGACTATCTTCCAAGTGCGTAGTCCGCTAGAGAGGCTGGATCGAGCCTAATTATGAGCCACACAACCCACAGGCAGTGGTTTCAAGGCCTCCAGAGTCAAAATATTACAGCACGGTGCTGCCTGTTGTAAGGTCGGCCGAGCCCCATCAGCAGAATCTCTCCGACGAGCCCACTGCGGAACGCAGTGAGTTTGTCTAAATTTCTCTTTGAAAAAAACGGCCCGTTTGGCCACCACACACGGGGTGGCAGTCAGTTATCGCCATTTCACATAAGTGCCAAGGCTCCAAAGATAAGTACAGCCAAGGGTTTCGCCTCCGAGTTCCGCCCCAGACAGCAGCGGGAAGAGAAAAACATCCCTCTGATTTTCTTACACATTTGAATGGAGCTAGCCGACGTCACCGTTTGCAATTCTTCCACGGTCTGCGACAGGCCCCGGTTGTTCTTTAATGGGACCGCGCCGGCAATACTATGTACCTACCACCGTCCCCCGCCAACGCACGGGCTTGTCCCAAAAGACCGAAGGATCTTCCCTTATCGCGGTCACACCGGTGCTCCAACCACCGGTGTGACCACCTCGGTAGCTCGAGGATGTCCACCTGAAATCGCTCCCTTCCCCTCGTTCCTCCTGAGTCCTTGCAGCTTTATCGTCTTCATTGGCGCTATTTGGACCGATTTCACACGAAGCTTTCCTAGGAACAGCTTGGACTAAGACCACCACTGTGGCAGGAGCGAATGTAGGGATCCCGATATTTAATTGAATTTAGTAAGTAATAGTAAAGTAATAGTCAGAAAGATTGTACGTACACGTTCGCAGCTGTTCCGCCGTCTTCCGCTATTTGCTGTCGCCAATCAAAGACGAGCTTGCTGAGAAGGGGTTAAGGACTCAGAGTGCCGACAGGTGAGGGTTCTCAAACACCACGTCCACGCACCACCACCCATCATTGATCATGACGCTTTACGATGAACATCTTAAGAAGTAAATGCGCTGAGAATCTCCCTCATTCTTCTCGTGTCGTGGGCACTGTTGTTGACGGTAGTCTCATTAGGAAGCACTCTTTGTTCAGGCGCCATCCTCCAGAATGTCGCAGACTTGACCAAGTTGAAACTGACGTTCGACTACATTGTGGTGAGTGTCTTCAACTTTCCTGTGACCCTTGCTGACCAGCATTGATTATCTAAGGTGGGACTGCAGGAAACGTCGTCGCGAGCCGTCTCTCCGAAAGCGGCGTCTACAAGGTGCTGGTACTGGAGGCAGGCGGATCGTAAGCGACACAATGAAGATTTTACATTGGCTAACGGCCTCATTCAGAGATGTCGGGGTTCTCGCGATCACTGTTCCATTCTTATGCACCTCTGCAACACCGAACACGGCCCAGGACTGGAATTACACAACCACCCCCCAGGCCGCCCTAAACGGCAGGTCTTTGGCGTACAATCGCGGATTCGTGCTTGGCGGGAGCAGCTCTGTTAGTGAGTGTTTTGGAATTCAACTTCATTCCTCGACGATGGCTCATCCATATTTTAGATTTTATGGCGTACACACGTGGGTCGAAGGAGGACTTTGACAGAATTGCAACCGCCAGCGGAGACCAGGGGTGGTCATGGAACAACCTGTTGCCGTACATGAAAAAGGTCAGCATTTTCCACTTCAATCGCCATGTCTGAAATCTGATCATGGCTATATAGAACGAGCGATTTGTCAAACCTGCCTCCCTCACCAACCCCGCACAATACAGTCCGGCTGTGCATGGAACCACTGGCGTCAACACTGTTTCCCTCGCGGGCTTCCCTGCGGACATCGACTCTCGTGTCATCCAGACAACGAAACAATTGGCTGAATTCCCGTACAATGTGGATATGAACTCGGGAAGCCATCTTGGTGTTGGTAAGTGTAAAAACAGCTTTTTATAGCCTTTCTAATCAAATCCTAGGCTGGTTGCAGTCGACGATCAAGGACGGTGAGAGGAGCAGCTCGTCTACTTCATATCTCGCCACCGATTGCATAAAACGCTCGAATCTGTTCGTTTTGCTGAACGCGCGTGCGACCCGCGTTTTGCAAACAGCCGTCGGTCAAATACGCACTGTCGAATTTGTTCAGGATCTCAAAGGTATTGGATCGTGTCTCACATTTCTGTTGGCAATCGATCTGACGGGACCTCAGGACAAAAGTACACACTTACCGCAAAGAAGGAGCTCATTCTGTCAGGGGGCAGCATTGGTACCCCCCACATTCTCTTGAATTCCGGCATTGGCGACACTGCCAAGCTGGCTGCTTTAGGTGTCCAGCCGCTCATAAACCTTCCTTCCGTCGGTCAAAACCTCTCGGACCACGCTCTTGCATCGGCCGCTTGGCGTGTCACGTCGACCAACACGTTCGAAATGATCGCCCGAAATGCAACCCTCGCCGGGCAAATGGTCGGTCAGTGGGCCCAGTCTCGTACGGGACAAATGGTGGCGACTCCGTTGAGCCAGCTGGCGTGGTTGCGAGTCCCAGACAAATCCGCCATCTTCAAGCGCTTCCCAGACCCCACCGCCGGCACAAACACGGCACACTACGAACTCATCTTCTCCGCCGGATACTTCGGGCCTCTACCTGCAACCGGAAATTATATGGGCATCGCATCCGCCGTTGTTTCCCCCGCCGCTCGTACGTGGCCCATGTGATTTCGTTCAATGTCTGGCTGATATTATATTTCCAGGCGGCTCAGTGACGCTGAAAAGCAACAATCCCCTCGAAGCGCCTTTGATAAATCCCGACATTCTCGGCTCCGAGATCGACATGTTTTTCATGCGCGAGTCTATTCGGGCCTCCCTGCGTTTCGCTGCTGCGCCAGCGTGGGCTGGCTACGTAATTGAGCCAATCCACTTCAACAGCTCCAGCACCGACGCGCAGCTGGACACCTTCATTCGGTCCAACGCCGGAACGGTCTACCACCCGGTCGGAACAGCTGCTATGTCTGCCAAGACCGCAAAATATGGGGTTGTAAATCCAGATTTGCGCGTCAAGGGCGTGAGTGGCCTCCGTATTGTCGATCTCCCGGTTCTGGTACGTCAAATTTGCACCTTTATAGTTCAATGCGCTTAATTCGACTCTCTACAGCCTTTTATTCCGGCCGCGCACACACAGGCCGCTGCATACATTATCGCGGAGAAGGCGTCCGATTTGATTAAGGCGTCTCAGATTTCTTCTCTGACCGACGGTGAGCCTTTAGAGGTTGATGAGGCAGAGACCATCGATGCTGAGGTTGACGTCCAAGTTGAGGTTTAGGGTGTGTATTTATTATCTCACAGGCTACAATGCTTTGCCAACGTTCTTTATCATCTTCGCATTCGTTTTACACTCATTACTGTTCTACATTACATCAGGATTTTTACTCGCTTGAGTTTGGGTTGTATACCTTATCATCCTTGTAAATAGATTGTTGCATAATGTGATTTTTCTTCTGCATTCAGTCGAGTTCTCAATTCGAGGTTAGCGACAGGCGTTTCATTCAGTGATTCTCATCGAATCCAGTACACTTTTCGGCCGTGAATCTTCCCAATTGAACTCGTCACTGCTTACGCGATCCTTGGTTAAATCCTGTTATATCAATGTCGTAAGTATGAAGGTCTACACATTCTCATCAAGGACCGCATCTTACTTCTCTTGATTTTGCCTTGATTCTATTGCCATCATACTTCTTTTGGACCGTGGTACAGCTTGAACCTTACGACAACGAGCACATAATACATAATTGCTTCGATTGTTTGTTAGCCGACTTCTGGTAAGTTGCAACCATTTGACCGCAGATTGGTCTTAATTCCGTATCCATCTCGACTGAGGATTCAGTGTTAGATGCGTTTATTGATCTCAGCCCCAGATCTTCAGATGGCGGACTTTAGGATATAGTGGCTTACGGAGCGATTTAGGCTTTATGGGGGGGGGCATTCCCAACAAGTAAGCATTTCGGCTACTTGTTGATAGACGGGAGTTTCAAGCTCCAACTTTCGGAAGGGATGAAGTCAAATAGCATTCAATTAATACTTTGTGGCAAAAAAAAATTCTAGCAAGAGGTGCCTGGTTGCGTTCAATTACGTAAAGTTGTAGCAGAGGCTCGGATCTTCCGACTGATCCGGAGGAGCGTCATACAGGCAGAATATGAAAAAAAGGAACCTATCGTGACAGACTCAACACTGTGCTCATCTCAGTCGACAGGTGGATCAAAATTTGAATTTACGATCAGAAGTCACCTCGTGGCGTTTCCAGCGAAAGTGGACCTTCCACTTCGATACATTCGGCGGAAGTTGATTCCTTTGTGATGATACTTTCGACTTGTTTTCATATATATGCGGTGGGCATGGAAGTAGGTAGCTACGTCCACTTTACACTGCATTTTCTACTGACCTCCGCCATGGCAATCGACACGTCTCTACTAAACAATTATGAGGTGAGTGAAGTTCAAACCACCTCGGGGGCTGTAATCGATTCATCCCTTGAGAATTATACCGACGGTATACACCCGATTTCGGAAAAGGTCGTAAGTGCTGTGGACCCGGTGTGCATACTTCGCCGCTAATCATTCCTGAATTAGCTTGACGACGAGGATCTGGACTTGAAGGCCATCGTCGAATCTTTGCTTGATGTAGTTCGCGACACGGCGCACCCCGTCCCAGCTCCGGCTGACCACAGTGCTCTTGACGTTGCCGTGGACTTCGAGGTAAATTCTTGGAACGTGGACGATGGCAACCAAGGCAGGACGTTCAAGTCCATTTCGAAGAAGGCCATTTCAGTTGTCGAGGTCGGCATACGCTTCGTTACTTTTTGGGGGCGGTCTGTTGATATCTTGTCAGGATTTCTATTGTCACCTTAGCTCAGAGGAGAAATTTGCCTCCACGATGTATGTTTGGTACGTGGCAGTTTTTATTAACACCTGCGAAACGCGTTGACCACGGACTAGGTTCTTTTTTTATATCGACGATTTGGCGGCCCAGCCATTCCTTAAAGAATTCCAGAGGAAGATAATGCTTGGGCTTCCCCAAGAACATGGACCGCTCGCGCAGTTCCAGAAGGCACTCGGTAATCTGTATAAGTACTGGGATCCTGTCAACGCCAACTCGATGGTCTGTGCCGCCCTGGAATTTGTCAGCGCTACTATCCTGGAAGATCGCAAGGAAATCGCCCAAATGGCAGTCCAACCATCCGCTTCGAATTGGCCGAGATACATGCGCACCAAGAGCGGAATGGCAGCGGGATTTTCATGCGCCGCCTTCCCTATAAGCGCGCATCCGGATATTTCTGCCTACATTCAAGCGCTTCCCGATATGGACGATTTTTTCTGCTATGCGAACGATATTCTGTCGTGCGCCTTATTCTCATTCTTTCACTACCATCTTATTTCTGAAATCTCCCATTCAGCTTCTACAAGGAAGAGCTCGCTGGAGAAACCATGAACTACGTCCATATCCGTGCGAAGACAACCCAGAAGCATCCCAAGCGCGTGTTACTCGAGATGATACGGGAAGTAGGTGATGTTCATCAGCGACTTCAAGCGACGTTGGCAGGACAGCCAGACGCCCTCATGGCATGGAAAACCTTCGAATACGGTTTCATGTACGTCTTCGGTTTTCTTCTCCTTATCTTTCCCTGAAAACCTTTCTCAGTGCGCGCCATTTGGCACTGGAACGCTATCAACTGCGCCAGCTTGGAATAATGTACACCGCTGAATGAATTGTCCGTCTATGTGTATTCCTTGTCTATCTAGTATGCCTTACCAAGCTTGTCCGTTCCGTTATCAGATCATGTATGTACACTACCTTTGTGGCCTACTTAGAAGGAAGGTTCAATAAAGTCACGTCGGGAACCTCTGAAGTAAATGGGCTCTTTCATTCTCTTGTTGCGATTTTTTTTTTTTTTTTTCAAGAGAGATGAAAATAACGGTCGTTCAACCTGTTTCCTGCCGCAGTCAGGTGAACTCTTCCATTTTACTCTGCCAAATAATTCTCTGCGATGTCCAGAACACTATGGCTGTTTCCACAGGCTCACGTCAGAATATACGCACCATCCTACCGGCGGAAGATAGGTAGTCGGCGATAGAAGATTTCAATTGTTGACGTTCTTCACCTTCATTTCATGCCCACGAGGATCGCATCACGAGCTTGGCCCACAAGCGTCGGCTTCCATCCGGCCGAGTCACTGTCCCATCTTTTGTCGTCATGGATGTATTGGTACTTGGGCTTAAGGCCACTGCGTGCGCATGGCAACGAGTCCATTTGCGCCTTCGGCGCTCCAGATCAAACCAAGTAAAAGTGCAAGTTAAATATAAGTGTTTAAGTACAATGAATGGGACGATGGTGTGCTTACAGCAGGACCTGGTCGAGAGCACAGAAACAGTAATGGAAAGAGTGGGAATAGATAGATCAATCTATGGTCGCACAACTCCTACAGAAGGAGAAGCATTATAATTATTATAATTAATCATACGGCGGAATTTAGAGTTGTCTTTGGGGAATAAAAGTACCTAAATATTGCAACAACCTCACTTTGCGAATCTGTAACCATGTTGACGGCCCAGTGGTTGTTCTTGGTCTCAATTAAAAAAATTCGCCCAAGCACGGAAACATGTGTCGTTGGGTTGGATTCAAATAGTCGGGTGCACGGAAAAGCCAAGGGATGTAAACATTTAGCCCTGAAGCCTACAAATACAAATGCACATGAAAACCCGCACGGTGAGTATTGGAATTTCGGTGAATGCCAAATACTGGACTGTGCAGAGCATGCCGCACATGGACCATGTGAGGCACACTACCGCTCTCCAACCATGTGACATGGTGGAGGGCAGTATTTAGTGAAAAATCAGTAGCAGCGGCGTGGTGCTGCGGACAATACGAAATAAAGTCTGCATTCAACAGAAAAGTCTGGCGCGGCGATACTGGTGGGGGAGTTTGCGGCGCGCCGCCGACACGTCACCAAGTGATGGTGAGATACAAGAGAAATGGCGATTATGTGAAAAATATTTGTAACATATATTAAGAATTGAATGCACCGGAATAATTTAAAAAACTCTGGGCCAATGGGGTGCACTGACACACCTACGGTGCTAGTTGACACATTGAGTGGTAGTTCATGCCTCGCTATAGGTTCCTACTTAAGTCGAAGATATAAGCACAAGACAGTGAACATACAACTCACTGGATACGTGTCCCGATTCGTTTGAAAGTGCTCCAACGGGGCGCGAGCAAGTATCCTTGACTATCGTGTTATCCAACAGCTTATTGTACCCTGGGAGCGTGCAGTACCACAGTCCACATTTATTATTTAAATTTTCAATGTTCCTTTATATTTCAGGCTCTGAGGTGGCGCCGCGTTGCTTCTTCTATTCGCTGCTAACTTCCAATCGAAGTTGAGCTGTTGACTTCCCATGTCTACTAGTCTTACAACTTCTTGCTGATTCTTCTCGCCCAACTTGACTTTGTCAAATTCATGCAAGCTCTCACTTTATAAATCAATGAAGTTCGCACCCTGGAATCCAAACCAACCCTCCTGACGAAATTACATTCATTGATGTCCGGATTCATACCTCCTCCATTTCAAAAGCGATGCCCACCACAGGAATTTAAATCAAGCCCACCGACCGGATGCGCCATTCTGGTGTCTTCGTGCGTTTTATTCCGATTTTTCTTCCTGCGTGTACTTGCTTGTTCGATTTGCCGCAATCTCCCGCCTTTAAAATCTGCGCCGGACGAGAGCCAACAAAAGCAAACAGAGTTTGGAGTATACAATCCTGTATGGGCCAGGCCCGAGTCAAACGGGCTGTGTCTGCTGCAGGAATGCCGCTGCTCTCCAAGATGTGATACAGACGCGTGCCACGCGCTACCAGACCTCCAGTCTATCTCTTGAACGATCAATATAGTTTATTATTCAGGTAACTCATATTCATTATTTTGCAATGGGACAGGCTACCAATAAAAAACCAAAGAATTATAAATAATCTTTCATGATTATCCATGAACTAAAAATAATCTCTCCGGCAGGTGGAACGAACAACGGCATGTGAAACAAAAGCTGGCGCGCGCAATGCGGAGGTCGGACTGGGCACGACACGGTCCACGCAATGGATGGGACGACTTAGGCATCGGCACCACGGGTGCACACCCGCCCATTGACACAGCGGGCAAGAGCCATGGCCGCGGATTCATGGCATTTGATCGGCATGGGACCGACACTTGCCATGGCGTTGGCCAGGCGTTGCACCAAATTCTTTGTTCCTTTGTCAGCATGTGAACTCAGCACGCCGTCTGTGGCTGGATATCAGTAATCAAATTCAACCTCGTCAGCAATTCTGGTTTTCTCTCGCCTAATTGCATGGAGAAGATAAATCTTATTCACCAAAACATTATTTCAGAAAGGCCCTTGTATGTTCTCTTTTCTACCTCAGCTTCGCTGAGACGTGGGAAAATATTGCCCAGCCCAGGGTTTAAGCCGCACAAAGAACAACTTGAAGTTATCCACACTGCGGGGGCTGGAGGAGACTGAGACCAAGACAGAAGCATACATATTTGTTGTCTACTTACGGTAGGCGAGAGTTACGCGGTTCGATTCAAATCAGAAATCGATCAACGCGGTTCGCTTCCGCAGTTGTGACATCACAGCCCCTATTTTTAGGCATTGGCGCGCCCAAGACGCGCCAGAGGGCAGATAGTGCCCTGGGGCGCATGCCAGCGATTTGATAGGCACTGTCCGTATCCAGCACACAGATGCTGGAATATTCTAACTCGTCGGGTCCTTGCCTGCCGTGCACAGCAATGTGCGTGAGTTGGGGAGTCAACTGCACATAGAATTATATGTTCTAATGGACCACTTTTGAGCCCACAAGGCACGTCAAGGCATGATGTGAGGATTTACAATCAGAATTGACTCATATCCTCTAGCTCAATAAATTACTGATACACACCCCGTGAATCAAGCTTAAGACTGATATACAAAAAGCCTATGTTTAAAAATTACACTCTCTTACAATTTCTGCACATAATCAAAGCTATTGATGCCTGTTCGTCATTCTCCATTAGGCAAACGTCACTCATCCCGGAGTTCACACAAGGTACCAAAATTTTAGAATCAGGAGCACTGTTGCCCAGGTGAACGGCACTAACCAAGAATCTCGGCTCCATGCCACTGATTTGGGAAATCTCATCAACTTGGAAGTTCAGGTACACAGGAGCTTGAAGGAAATTGGGGGAGAGCGAGTAGCTGGGAAGCAGACCAAGGACCCTTGACGGAATTACTACCGAGCATTTCCTTTAGAACATTGTTTTCAACCCGAAATCCATGAAGCAGGAACACGGCACGTTGTACTGAAACCACGATCAAGTCAGAAATGCGGTCATAAATTACTTGTCTGTCTGACGAGATAAAATCAACAAAAATATACACTCTACGGACATGTCAATGTATACTCGCCCCAGCTTGACTTGCTGTCTTATTTTCGTCATTTTAGACCTCTTACAGTGACTTCATCACAATAGTGAGTTGGAAAACATGTGCATGTCTCAGCATGCTGTTGCAACCTTCTTCCCCCTAGGTTTGGGAAGGAAAGTGCGCTCAAGAAAATATACTCAACGTACCAAGCTGAGGAGGCCTTGACTCCAACAGCGCATCCGAACTTCTTATGTTGAAGCATGTGCTTAGTCTAATTAAACAAATGGTGCAGAACGACTTTGAGACAGCTGAACCGACCTAACCAGTTGCAATGTCCTACTACATACCTCATATGAGCTGTCATTTAGTTTAAGCCCCAGCGTATCGTGGTACCGTGAGATTTTTTATTTAAGATCCCCGTTCTTTCCTTCTTAAATCCTCCCGCCCTTCCTTTTCAAGATGGCATCTTCCTGGATAGTGTGAACCGAATCCCAGTGGCCCAACTGAATGTAGTAGGTAAGTAACTTAAGGTGAACGTGCAAGAATGCAACAAAATTAACCTTACCAGTACTGCGCAGTAATGGAGACTCGTAATTTTCGAGCACACAAAGCATCACAGTCGACAAAGTGGTCAATTTCAATATTGGTGGGTGAATCAGTGCTGATTAAAGACATGAACCTACTACAGAGTTAATACCAAAGCCCTACCACAAGGCTTGTGGATGTGGCGAGCCATAAACAGTCTGGGTAGGGCATATCACTGAGGTGAATGCAAATAAATGAGAAGATCTTTGTGCGTGCTTGTAGTGCCAGGCGAAATCAACCACAAAAACTAACGAGGTCAAAATGAAGAATGTAAATCTGATTTCAGATTAATATTATTTATGTAGGAGTGAATTGAGAATGGAAACACACTTTGCAATATTAGATGCGCATGCGGCCTTTCCTGTAATTGCAGAATAAATATATACCAGTCTCTGACATAGTACACAAAAGACAGGTGATCTCACAACGGGATGAAGTCCTACCTAGTAGTAAAGTAAACTCATGGACACAGTCCAGCATGTTGATGTGCGCGGCAGGCGCGGACTCAACAAACAAGCTACAAGTTAAAACACTGCGACAGCCGTCTAAGGCAAGGCCAGAGGTGCTACCAAGTTGTCGGTATGCGAGCCGGGGCGCCACGCGCCCTCAGGATGATGGCCGGCGCGTCGATATCGCGTCGGGAGGCGTGTCGGGGTCATCATGAACACAAATAGGGGCCGTGACGTCACTCATTTGTGGAAGCGAGCCGCGTTGATTGATTTCTGATCTGAAATCGAACCGCGTAGCTCTCGCCTACCGTAGTCTACTTCATGCTTGCGTGGTTCTATTCAAATACAAGGTATGGGATGTGCAGGAATGGGTGAAGAACTTGGTTGTCGTTGAATTTGACTTCAAGTCCCACACTGCCAAATGAAACAAAGAATCCGTGCAATGCCTGGCCAACGCCGTGGCAAGTGTCGGTCCCACGCCGATCAAATGCCATGAAGCCGCGGCCACGGCTCTTGCCCGCTGTGTGACTCCACCCGATCGCAGCCTACAGGGTGTTTGGCTGGGGCAGCAGATTCGTCGGAATCCCAATCCGAATTCGAGGCTAGAGCAGCTGCCGCTGCTGCCTTCTGCTTTGGTCCTGTACCTGGTGGCCGGCCACGATGCGACTTTGGAACCGAGGGGTCAGCCGGTTCTTTCTGTCTGTTTTTCGACCCTTGGCCTCCCGGGACGGCGTTTAATGTCCTGAGCTGCCGAAGCGACGGAGTGTTAAGATAAAGAAGGCGCATGAGTAGAATCACTGAAGCCAGATTTAATCGGAAGCCTGTCTAAATAATTTGCGCATGTACTTTTCCTGATGATACAAGAGTTGAATGTTCAGCAATATTTTTGCAAACAAACTGCAAGTCAGCATAATAAAATTGGAGAACGGATGAAGGACTCACAAAGAGTCTAAAAACGCGAGAATATATTCAATTCCAGTCATCAGAGTTCAATTCTTGGCCCACAGTGCGAGTGAGATAGCCCGACGCGTCTAAAGATACCACCATAGCCGTCCGAGCGAGATCCAAATTTGGAGAGGTTTTACAGGAGAGAAGCAGGAATAAATAGAAGACAGCAGCCCCAGATCAACCCCAGATAGTAGAAAAGCCTTTTTCCAGAAGAGCTGCCAGAGATTGTCAGTCCAGAAAGCCGACGCGACTGTGTCGAAGAATGTCTCAGAATAGAGCAAGTTAAAAGGGGCACCGGGCCGACCACGTGCGCAAATTTAAAACTCCGCCGGTATCGAAATTGCTATCGGCAACCGCCATCAGTAACGAGGCAGATATGGAAGCGCGGCGAGCTATGTATATATAAGTAGCGAGGTGCGAAAGTGATGGATAGGGGGTACGGAGGATGGCGCGTGACGGTTAACGAACTTCAATTCAGAACTGGTCAGGCCAAGATAAAAATAAAAACACGCTGAACGTACAAAATACACTGAGGGGGGATCGATCATATAAAGGGTCTTCAAGTTTCCATGCTTTTAGAATGTCTCTAAGTGAACTAAACTCGGCCGTCGAGCCTTAATCCTATTTGAATGTGAATATCACGTTGTGTTGCATCGCATATGCACGGTTTCAAGAGGCTCGCTTAAATTACATCAATTTTATTTGTGCTTATAAGCATATTTTTAACTGATCCTGGTAGCATAAATGAGTTTATCAGGACGTTCGGAGCCTCACTGTAGGGCCGGGGGCAGGACGCTGCAAAGGACTTCTGAGTTTACATCTGGGGTGCGTGCCAAACAAGTTGACAGGCCACCGTGGCTTGAGGTGCGTAAGCTGCATTAGTGGGCCAAGTAAAAGCCAAGAGATCATACCCAAAAGGAGCTTAAAAGGCCACGTTTTCGACCCATAGATGGAAATGGTTCCAACACGAATCAACTACGTCATAAACAAAAATGATGATTTCTGGCAGGACGAGATTGGAAAAGAACGAGTCTAAAAATAAATTTTTAGGACTCGTAATCACGCGCGCACGAATAGAAGGGTAGAGAGTGCCTCCCGAGGACCGAATTCTATTGCTTTTGTGGAACGGGTGGGTAAATTTGTTCCCTGGAATATTCTACTCACCTTTGTTCTTCTATTTCGGAACTGTTGCAACCGAACCCGTCTCACTAGGGCACTGCCTTCATGAACCTTCTTGGTAGATGGACTCCCCTAGGCAAAGATTCGACCGTGCTGCACCATTTCCGGCGGAATAAACCGCAGAAGCCGTCGCCAGCCGTCAATCACGGTCTTCAGCGTGGACGGGCAACTTTTTGTCATCCCGTATCCGCCTTGTAATTTTCAACGACGAAGCACTCGACCGGACAGGACGGCCTACTGTTGACGGCACCCAAACATGTAGAGACGGGGACGATAGTAGCTGCCCTATCAACAATCTGTTCTGTCGACATTGGGAAAAATCTATTCAATGAAACAGATTGATGCTTGTCAAAAATGTGGCATCTACTGGCATGAAATTTCAGAGAAAGAAATTGATGAATGACCACGTGGGTTTCTCCCACGTTGCGTTGCGGGGCGGCTGCAGAACAAACGAATTCGAACGGTGGTTTGGAACTTTGCATTGGAAGGGTCTAATTTTAGTCCTTTGGCGCTTGAATCTAACCTGATCTCACCCCACATCATGACGGCAGTCAATCAGAATTGATGGTAGATCCTTTCATCAATCTGATTCCGCTCTCCGCTAAAAAACTGGTGCCACGTACAAGCGGCGGCCTATGTGACGGTACCGCGAGCTTGACGAGTCGCTGACCCAGTATCATCACTTATCAGAACTAGTTGGTTCTTTTCGTTCCAGTCGCTCTAATCCGCATAAAACGGAGTCCACAAAGGTTCAAGCGACTCGGATACCCCACTTAGCTCCCCACCACAATGGACGCCCTAGCTGCTCGTACCGATGAAATCCTTGCACTCGATGTCTCAACAGTGCAAGTCCTCTGTTATTCGTGATATACTACTCCACTGATTATTTTCATAGTGTTGGCCCGATAGTAATGCTCTTGCAGTGGGAGCGTCGTTATGCTAACATTTTTTAAAACAGTTTATCGCCAACGTTATCAACTGGTTATTTATGGGCACACTCGTCATGCAGTTGTGTAAGTGCTCTTTCGCAGACTCTTCAAATGATCTCCCCTGACTCGCTATCACAGACACGTACTACCAGAACTTCCCCAATGACCGACTCGCGATCCGGGTGCTTGGTATTTACGTTAAAATATTTCATCACTGACCTACTGACAATTTTCAAGTGTACAGCCTCTTTGCTTTGGACGTAGCCCAGACTGCAATGGCCACACACCACGGATGGTGGTTCATTGTCACCATCTGGGGAAACCCGCATGTCTTTGACTTCATTATCTGGTCGGCTGCCATGATTCCGTTCATGTGTGGACTAGGTGAGTGTGAGCTGTGGCACTTGCTCCCTTTCCTAATTATAGACTTCCGTAGTTGCTGGCATAGTGCAAATATTTTACGCGTGGTATGGCTTTCGCATTCCAAGGCCCTCAATGCAAGGATTCATTCTCCCGTGTGTAGGCGCATCTGGACGCTGACGCCGAATAAATTCTTGCGTGGGGTTGCTATCTTCATTGTTCTGGTCAGTTTTTCGTCGACATCAGCCTTTACCAGGATTATAACCCACTCTTCCACTGTGACAGGTCGCATTGCTTCAAGGTTTGACTGCCATGATCACCGGAATCGTCGTGTGTACCTCCGCATCACTATTTTGTTTTCAATCCCATCCCGAACTTCTACTGCGGCACAGATCCTCCAAAATCCTGTCCAGACAAATTTGATTCGTCTACACCATCAATTCGAGGTGTGCCCCTACGTCACGGAGCCCGTTCATCATTAATATAGAAGCCACATAGACCTGGCTTGTGGCCAGTCTCGTGGACGATGTCATGATTACGGCATGCATGTTCTACATTGTCAGTGGACTTTATAACTTCAAACCATTACGAGGTTTGCTCACATGAGAATAGCTCAGTCAAGCGAAGAGCCGATCAGCATGGAGCAGTTCAGAGACCATGTTGACAAACCTCATCAATAGGGTCGTCCAGTCGGGTGCAGCCACTGTCCTCTGTGCGGCCATTGACCTGGGCTTCTTCATTGGTCAGCCCACTACCAACACCCATTTCGTCCCGTAAGTGGAAGGAAATTCTGCGTCTCCCCTGAATGTTAACTAAAATCCTGATCTAGTGCGTACATGCTTGGAAAACTGTTCGTACATTTATTAAGCTTGTCTTCAATTTTTCTTGAAATTTCTCCCTTAGCTATACCAACAGTCTGATGTTGACTCTCAACCTCCGCCGTCCCAATGGGGCAAACAACTCCGACTCGCTGCCCATGAACTCTGTCAAATCACAACCTACTAACAGATCATAAGGAGTCCACATTGAGCACTCAACCTATCGCGGAGCCGACACAACGCACGTGGACTCAAAATGGATGCCTGAGGTGCGTGGTATCCTGTCCAATTCTCTGTCCTCTTGAGTTGACTCCCGAATTAGGAGGAGCACCGCATGGTGAACGTTCGGGGCATCGACGGCCCCCCCAAAGACAAGCGCAGCCGGCTATTGAGGCCGATATGTATGTCCCAAAGGCCATCTCGCCCAATCCCTCTGACTTCTAAAGCCAATGTATCTGTATCATCTTATACCTCTGTATGTACATACACTTGTCACTACCTGCATACCCGGAATGCGCTATCCGTTTTTTATGTCTATGTGCAGCATGATGTACTCGAGACTTCAAATTTGTTTTCAATTTTCCAAGTAACTGCAAATACAAAATTGATACAGAGACTTTTGTATCTTTTTCGAATATGCTTTGTTTGAACCACTTGCCTCGGAATCCGGATTAAGTTGACTCGGAACCGGTCTGTATACTAACTAGTACAATTACCGAAAATCGTGGCAAGGTGTGAAGCACTTAGTTTGTGTCCAATGAAGTGCTTGCCATATTCCTTGGGTCTATTGACTCCGACTCTATTCTCGGGATGACCACAATTCAAGTCATGCCAAGTCATGACAGAGGCAGTGCTGGTCACGCATCTGCAATCTTAAAGCCACCACGTGCATAGGGACTGGCACGGATGAGCCTTATCCAGATGTCAAACCGCTGATAGACTTTCCCATGGATGAGTAAACGGATGAGATTTGTAGTTTGAGCTTCCCTCCACCCCCCATAGACTCAAATTATTCCTAATTTTTTTCTATAGGTTCCTGAACACGCCACTCGCCAGAAGTGTTTTTCTGAACCTGATTGTCCTGCTGTATGCACCATTTTCGTCGATTTGGCAGAGATGTTGGTGAGAAAGGCCGGTTATGCATAACGAAATGCTCCATAAAAATTCTGTGGGATGCTAAAATGTAAATATATGATGTAGGACCTTAGAAACAGGAATTTCAGGCTGGAGGAGAGCCGAGGAGAAAGAGAATATCATCCATATCAACATAAGCAGACAACATCTAGATGATCCATGCCGGTCCCTACATGGACATGATCTTTGTTCTCGACCACCCATGGCTTCGCTCGAATCGCAAATTCTGTGCGCTCTATCCTCCACCTCACACGATCTCCCCATGTTACGAGTACTTCTGTTTACAGATGTTATCGTCCCTTTCAAATCTGAGGGGACCTAAAATCCATTTGAGACCGAAATCTGTGAGGGACTTGATAGCGGCTGTGTGAAGTCGATTTAGCCACTGCCACTAAATTCAATAGGAAAAACCCTATTGAAAATAGTGGCTGGGGAGTTGCACTTGTTTATGTGCTCGGGGAAAAATGCCCCCTATTCGGTGAAAAACCATAACCCCCTTAAACAGAACCAAATTTTCTTTTGTCCTTGCATGCCCGTCATCGGATCCCGCCGAGTTTTGCCCTTGGCGATGCCTGCCGGCCCGGAATCGCGTTCTGCTCAATCTCGGAGCGATCTATTTTTTTTGACGGGAGCGCTCCTCGCTCACGACCGCTTCCTCCCAACTATCTTCCTATCCTTGTTGAGTACTTGGCTAACTACTACATTGTACAACTTGTTTGTCTCCACGGTCTAACCTTGGATGCGACGCGGTGAGATCATATCACTGGGCCGTGTTTGGCATTGTGTGGCAGAAGAGGGTGCGACAATTTGGTTCGGTTTATGATTGGATCAAGTGGGTCGTTATCTGCCAGTTATCTGCCACCTCCGCCTCATTTCGCAGCTCTACGGCTTCTCATGTCTGGAAAAAAATGTAGAACACTGTGTAGGTGCTGTTGAACACTCCTGTCTATTCAAAATGACTTGAAATATGGAGGAATAGGTGAGCTGGTCAAATGGCAGATAACTTTGTGACTGGCAGATAACCGTGATGTGACTTTATCTGCCTTTCTCTCCCATACTTCATCCTGGGGCACTTCGTTCTCGGTGCCTTTGCCATATTTCACTGCTTAACACTACCAGCATCCCTTCTTGAACGTTCAGCAAGTACTGGCCTGTAGAAACTCCGTGAAATCCACTTCTTTTCTTGCGAAATCTCAGCACTTGCATAAACGACTTCTGGGCTCTTCCAGGGTTGCTCTGCACCCACTATGCCATCGATGGGTATATTGATTACCTCGCTACCGACGCCATTCGACTACTGCATGCAGTGACAACGAATCTGATCATCCGTACTCGCCGATGCCAACACTGCGCGTAGCAATTCTAGTTTTTAAGGCTTAAGCCTTTGTGCCTCGTCCAGCGGCGGCTCCAAAAGACGATCTGGTCCTTCCCGTGCAGCGCTCGCTGCCCATCTGTGTGGTCGCCCAGCGCTCTTTATTTGATCCACTATATCACGCGGCTGCGATAGGTTCTGGATGTGTCAAATCCCTGCAGAATATGTGCATGGAGCCCGATATATCAGTGGTGCATGCTGGCGGCGTTAATCTGACGATCATTTTGCAGAGATATCAGCGCTGGGTCTGCTCGCGCTTCTGGCCTGCATGCCGGTGTGTCGTGATGACGATGTTCCGGGTGCGGGGCATCCTAGTGCATAGGGGCATCACTCAAGTCCTCGTTCTCATTTTCTATACAGCTCCAGGTTCCTCTTACTGGTTCCCAAACGGGTATTAGCCCCCGATGTAGCTTAATCACCATGACGAGCATCTTGAGATTGGACTTCGTGCCAATGCAATTGATTGTTTTTCGCCCTCACATTCATGTAAATAAGTTACTGAAGGATTCCCCTGAGTCTCTCTTAGTCTCTCCGAGTCTCTCTCCTTCCTTCCTTTTTCGAATTCTTTTTCGCTTTTTGCCCGATTTGGGACCCACTCTATTAATAAAAACCTCGGAATGTTCCATCGGCGATCACCGACCCCAACTGACGCTTTATGAGCTTCACCATACTTATATCTTTCCTTTACCTATTCCCCCTAAATTCCGACCGCTTCAGTATATAAGTTAGAAATACTTGCCCTTCAATTTAAATGACCGTAACAATTAACACTTCGGTTCATTCCATCGGACCGTTAGTATCTGCTTCGATCTACGAGAGTTCGGTGATGTGTCAGCAATGGCCCTTAGGTCGGCCTAAGTGATCGCAAGATATAATCCCGCTGGGACTAATATAAACCGTGGCCTCATGTACGATGGGGTCATATCCTGCCTAGTCCGTAGTAGCGATGTAGACCAGTAGCGCTTCACCATCACAGGTGAAGGCATAGTGTCGAAGTCGGAATGTGGGGTATGAAATGCGGGGTATGAGTCGGAGCAACCCCGCGGCAAGGGAGAATTGAGCTTCAAGCCTATAAAACAACACTCTAACCGAAGTAAGACCAGAGTATAGATGAGATAGAATCTACTGTACATGATTCTATCTAATGGTTTATATACTAAATGTCCTGCGACCGGTTTCCACGTCATTGAACCCGATCATCCTCCTATTTGTCTGTATCCTAATTTCCCTCCTGTGTGTCTTCTCCGCATTGGTTGCGTTTGACAACCATTGCTGTGTGCTGGATATATTTTGGAATACAACCAAAATATATCCCGCAATTCGAAAAAAGAAATAGGGGTTAGTTGTGAGCTCGTTTCATGACATGATGCTGATCTTTGCCAGCAGAGATCACGTGTAGTTTCTCACCCTGTATTGCCTTCTGTTGCTAACAGGGCCATACAGTGTATCTCCACCGAGTAAAAAAAAGGGGGTCCCTGCCAAATTCCAACCTCAAGATGATGCTCTAGCTTGGAAACCACAGAACATTTCTGTCAGTTTGTAAAACAAGCCAAAACATCTGTCCTCTCGATATCTCAGTGACTCCGGGTGCGCAATGCTCTCTCAAATTTGTTTCAAATAAATTTCTTCAGCACTGAGCTATTAATAAATATATAAATTGACTTGCCCCTAGTCTGCTAATTATACCTATACCTTCGATCAGTCTAAAAATTATCTGTTCTCTTAACGAAATCTCTCGAGTTCGTTTGCATGTCTTTGGCCACATCCCCTTCAGTATTATCTCCACTCCGGTTCCTGCTCAATAGTTCCTCAGTAACCGTAGCATGTTACTTTAAACAAAACACGTCTAGAGGCAAATTGCCGTTTAAACAGGTGTTTAATATAAACATGTTTAACGGGATGATGCAGTGATCAAACCGCGGTTTAAACAGTGTTTAAACGGCTCAAAAAGGGATTTTACATCGGGGTTCGAACTCATGACCCAGCTCCATGCATACATAAGCAAGGGTAGGAGCAGCAAACATCTGACTGAGCCAACATAGATTGATACTTTGCAAATATAAAGCTCCTTTATTATGGTCTAGGGCCCGGTACCCGAGTTGTACTACCACGCTTGCTGAGTTGAACTCATGTTGCAACTAAACAGGTTTATAAATGATAGTTTAAACATAATGCAAGACTGCCTCAAACTAAAAGGAATAGAAGGTTCAAGATATATTTCCGATGAAGTGAGTACAGTCTCTAACTGGGAAGCGAAACACCACGTGTTTTGCATCTTCTGTGCATCGCACAGGGTCGGATCTTTTTCGAGAGCATTCTAAACTATGTAAAACTCATATTTGCAAAAGGATTTGAGCAGGTAGCATTTAGTAGTGACTATCACAGCAGCCAAGATCCAGGGCATGTAAATTTTGCATACTGTCGAGGAATATACTTGGTTTGTGGCCATTGCTCCGCATGGCAGTACGAGTCCAATCTGTTTTTTTTTTTTTCATTCTGCAGTGCTGTCCTGTCATGGTACCACATCAAACCGTGCCTGTCGAAGGCTACGGCTGTGAGATGACCCATAACGGCACCGGGCGAATGATACATCGAACCGTGCAATTGCAATCTGGTTTCACCCATGGCAGAAGAAAAAGTTAGTTCCGCATCCAAACGAAGATTGTTGAAGCAGGAATTAATTATCATAATGAAGGCACTTGATGAATTGTGGTCGATCGTCTCAGCTTTGAACCATCTGCACACCGTGGACATGAAGGAAGATGTTCAATGTTAGCCTGTTGAAGTGGTTTTCAAACCACTGAGACAACATTGGGCCAGCAGGATTGGCTACAGGTTAATGGGCCTACTTTTAGTTATACAGTTGGGGCTCAGTCACCCTCACTGAGGACGGTGAAGGAGGAAGTCGAAAAGACGAAAGAGAAGCTGCGCCGGGCAAGCGTGTTGACACACAGCCTCAAATGACGACACTGCTCACGGCCTTGTCCGGTCCGTGTCTTTGGAACCTATGCCGGTCCGGCTCATCCGGGTGGGAGTCAAGTGCCTGCTTTTGGAAAAAAAGATTGTTCACGAGGTCTGTTGGAGTTCTAACCTAGATCAAAACGAGCGCTGAATTTGATGAGATTTTGGCGGGTGGAGAGCTGACAAGAACGAGTCCTAAAGATATAAGACTCGTAAACAGGCATGTACCCAATCAATCCACACACTTCTAGTCAAAAATTTCTTTATTCTGGCTGAAGTATATATTTTGGTTTGATCCACATGGCATGTTCCAAAGAATTGTTAGCAATTATTTTTGACCCTGAAAATCCCAGTGGCCTGCAAGAACGATGTGACAATTTTCAGACGGCAAATTATAAGCCAGAGTTTCTTTTCTCCATGTTGCTGGCAAAGGTTTCAAGGGAAATATTGTATCAGAACATTGAACCACAGTAAATTAACAATGTGGTGCCTTAAAATTGGAGTGTGTAAACTTGAGATAAGCACATACAGGTATGTTTATTCCCAGGAAACATATAAAGTGGATCTGAGAAAGGTTAGTTTGGAAGAGGAAAAGAGAACCAGAATAATCCACGGACATGTTTGAGTTGCTGTCCTAAAGGCTGCAAGTGTATTGGAAAATGTTGAAACATGAGTGGTGCTACTCTGAATCATTGACTTCTTATGTAGGCAAAGCCGATCGCGGAATTGGTGTTTACGAGGGCACAGGGCTGTTCAGATTCAGGTTAGGAGCATTAATTCTGTAGAATGCTGAGACGACTTCAAGTGCTTCGCTCCAAGGCCAGAGTAGTACATCAACAAGGTGCAAATTTAGTCAGTTTGGGTGATTGGTGGCAACACCAACTCATCCTCGCCGCCTAAAGGATGTGAATAATGTTTGGGTGGGGGGTATTTTTGAAGTCAAACAACACTGACTAAAAAGCAAATTAATCAAAGTCTTATTGTGTAAGTCCCAAGAAGGGCGAGCTGAGACAGAGCAGTATAGTGTGTTGAGAGCTAGTTCAACATGTGGATCAAAGCTGAACTGGGCAAGGTGGACCATTCATTCAAGTGCGACACTCAATTCTCAAATTCCTGGGTTCAATTCCAAACACGGAAATAAGTCTCATTGAACCAGAACATGGTTTAAACGCAACGGTATCATCATCTCGACCCAAGCACAAGGAGCAGCCATGTACAGTGTACCAGGTAGTTTCCAAGCACTGAAGACCTGGGGAAGGGGTAAGAATATCTGACAGATGGAGAAAAAAAGAATGAGGTTCCCAGAGCACTCGGACATGGTAAGTCGAATCCTGCCCTTTTGCAGGATCTTCATGGATGCTTGCGATGAAGGTGGCAGCTGTGTGGCCCTGAGCACCACATCCAATTGATACCGGCTCTTCGTCCTTATATGAATCAGTAAGGGGGGAAAGGGAAAGATGTTGACAAGATGCACCACTGAAATTATCTAGGGCTTCTAAAGGAGTGTGTCCGTACAACACCCAATAAGTAATTTGCATGCCTCTGAAGTTTGAATCCATATAATAGTCCCTGAATTAAATGCGGCAGTTGCGCCCCATGCACCACATCCAATACATGGCCTAGGTTTCCTCGAGAGCGCCATTAAATTTAAAAGAAGTCGCCTTCACATACACAGGGACCCAGAAAGGGACCGACTATATTGTACTAAGGAAGATCCAAGTTTCTTTAGTTGAATAATGGGAGCCCTCACATACTTCGTCATTTCGTAGGATGAGGATCTTCGTCATTTGATGGGCAAAGTTCGTAGCATGTCAAATTAATTGATGATATATCTGATGCCAAGAGTTCTGTATCCACCTGTAACCCCATTTCGAGCAGTTAGGGCAAGCACAGCGCACCCTAACTGCGGGTATTCGCTGGTTAGGGTTCGGGCTAAGGTTTGGGTTTGGGTTTGGGTTGGTTAGAGTTTAGGGTTAAGGAACAGAAATTTCCGCTGGGAACAAGGTTTTAGTGTGCCAACCTGAGATGCCGCGGCTCGGGGGACCCCCCGAGCGCAGCGAGGGAGGGGAGGGGCATCAAATGGTAGGTCCTCTTCACGCAAATGAAGGACGAGTGCTCACACGGCTTTTGGAGCATCCGACGAACTTTCCCTCGCTTATGTTTGATCTCATGAACTTTCAACATCAGATGACGAAGATCCTCATCCTACGAAGTGACGAGGTACACTACGACTCGAATAATGGTCAAGACAGGACAGGGTTACCTTGCAGAGGACCATTTTTACATCTTGAGATATTTGTGTGTCTGGAATAGTCATCCAAGAGCGGATTGTAAGCCTTAGTAAGAGGAATTTAAAATCAGAGTGATGTTGAATCAACTAGGGAATCAGAGCTCACCCACTCACCGCGGGATCAAGGAACAAGATCGGACTACCGAGGAGCAGTGCAATCGCGGTGATAATGTCCGACATAGCATTTAAAATAGTTATAAGGAATTCCTTTTAGTTCGAGGCAGTGTTGTGTTGTGTTTAAACTATCATTTATTCACCTGTTTAGTTGCAACTTGAGTTCAACTCAGCAAGCGTGGTAGTACAACTCGGGTACCGGGCCCTAGACCATAATAAAGGAGCTTTATATTTGCAAAGTATCAATCTATGTTGGCTCAGTCGGATGTTTGCTGCTCCTACCCTTGCTTATGTATGTATGGAGCCGGGTCATGAGTTTGAACCCCGATGTAAAATCCCTTTTTGAGCCGTTTAAACACTGTTTAAACCGCGGTTTGATCACTGCATCATCCCGTTAAACATGTTTAAACACCTGTTTAAACGGCAATTTGCGTCTAGATGCGTTTTGTTTAAACAAACGTGCTATAGATTCTTAGTTCCTCATGCAACGTATTTCAGCTCTCACCATCCCGCAGCAATGATAAAGCCTTTCCCCATTCTCTACCATGGAATTCCACATCCACTCCACATTCCTGCGGTGCTACAGCTCAGGTGGCTGAGCAGGGGAAAATAAAAGACCTCATGTGTTGAACTCACAACCCAAGACCAACTGTGCCACAGTCCACGTCTGCGGTATTGACTGCGCCGATACAACACGTAATTTGCAAGCTCCGGTGCCATGCTGCGCCGCAGGAGAAGATGCCGCCGCGGATACGTATATTTGCATCGCCTGCTGTCGTATAAAATCCCTGCATCCCACCGAATTTCTTCACGGCTCTCAAATGCTGTCATTTCTTCATCTCCTCTCTCTTCCTTTTCACTTCTCAAATATTTCCGCAAAATATTCATGATCAAACACAAAAAACCTGTCACTGGCTGGGTGCATCATTCCTCAAGATTTTTCGGTCCATCAGTTGTCTGTAAGGCCTGGATATCTTGTAAGAGGAAAATCCTGCCGTAATCTGCTTTTGCAGAGTCCGGATTATCACACCTGGCACTTCTGGACAAAATTCAAGGACCCCCACTTGAATCTTTAGTACTCAGGCCCAACGTTCAAATTCTTCCGAAGAGGAATCAAATGGCACAGGCGCACTTTTCATATCTTTCCAGATCTTGAAAATATTTTGCAGGACTTCTCCACCGACTGAACAGTAAATTCTGCATACAAATAAGGTATGTACATGCAATTTACTTATGGAGGGCTTGGAATGACTGACAAAGAGTAAAATCTCTGTTGAGCAGGTCCTGACTCCATACTGTCTTCACCGATCCTCTATTCGAGTACTTGCCTGTAGTATTCCGTAATGAAGCATCGGTTTCAACGTCCGTAATGTTCAACTTCAAAGCAAATGTATTTAGATTCGGCTGCCGGAGCGTAACGAAGGCATATCTTGTGTCTATTAATAACAACCACCAGAGTCGAAAATTCGACACCGGCTTCCCCTCCTGCTCTTGCTAATGCGATTTTCAATGCATGAGAATTTATTCTATGTTTCGCCTGTATGAACAGAGATTTCTTAAGGCAACACCGATGTTAACCTCCAGGCCCATTCTGCTTTCGCCAAAATCTTTCGCTCCTTGGACGATGACGATCCCGCCACAATCAGCCTACATTAGTGTCTTAATTTATCATATTTATGGCCATCCATTTACACTCATAAGTACTCGTACTTGCCGGGCGTAGCAACGGCCCTTTACCCCAAGTTGTAATGATGGTGCCTGGGGACGGGGTTGCAAAATACCGTCTGGTGTCAATGCCATCGGAGAGCGCCGCTGTGCAAGATACACTCGACGGCCTCGCGAGCAGAATAGAGGTGGGATCCGACATTACTAAGTCGCTGCACTTTCCTGTGGTTCTACAAGAAATCATGACGCTCGCATGTCGGGAGGGCTCTCGCATATACTGAATACTGTGGTCGACTCTTTCTCCATGTAAATTCCTTCATTGTTGTATGCTTAGGCATGCATGCTTCATTTACGTTCATACAAGGATATTTTCCCTCTTCCAGGACTGTCAAATGTGTACTATTTAAATAAAAATACTCCTAGTTCCTAGCTCCTCGTTCCCCACTCTTATTCTGCTTCAGTTCTTATTCTTATTCTATTTTATTTTCTGCGATCAATGTTCTCGTATTTTCGTCCTCTTCTGCGTGGAGTACAACCAAAGGAACTAAACACCTATATTTCCAAACAAATGATCCCCCCTCCCCCCTTCACACGCAGTTCATTGCGCTTGAAGTTTGCGTCCACCTTTCAGAACTCATTCAACAAAACACACATCGTGGCGAACGTGAGTCGCGTTTGGTACGTACCGAGGTACCAACCAGAACCGCATCGGTGCAGCACCGAAGCTATTAATTCCTCTAGAAGTTAGTTCGGCTCAGAAATACGCAATTGGGCAATGTACTCACATTTGGAGTCGGCAAGTCTCTAGCCTGCGTTATTGAAAAAATGATCATTATAAGCAAGCCATGGACGGGCCGGGTGAACTCACGACGGGCCCAGCGGCCGCGACGCTGGAGAGGAGCGTGAACGCCAGGAGAGCTGTGAATTTATGGATAAACATTGAGAATATGGTCGTAACGCGAGGTGTATGAGATGACGACCCTGGTACAATGGTCCTTGGACTCATTTATACGAACAGAGCTTTCTCCATACACTCTAGTGCGCGGTCACTGACCGACAGTGGATGTGCATCTTACACTCATGAAGCGGCTAGCTCAACTTGAATGTCCGGATGGGGAAGTACGTGTTGACGGATTGACAGGGTCGACATTCTGCACTGGTTGACGACGATGGGCGCGATACAATATGGCCTTGAAAGTAAAAGTGGCCATTAATATACCTATAATAGCTTGAGTCCCCCCCGAAATGCTTGCAGGATTCAGTATGCAGAAGTGCTCATGGGGTATGTATAGTATTTTATGGGCCCAGCATTCCATAGTTCAGCACAGGGCATTGCCTGTTCCTGATGAATGCAGCGACGTGTAGCATTGCGTGTAGCATTGGCTTCCAATAGGCGAGCAAATCAGATTTTGGGCTTTTTTAACTGATGGTGAGCAGCTACGCTGCTTCACGTAGTAATTGTCGATTTTTGACCAAGTCGGCATATCATCCGAACCTACTTAACACCTGCGCTAAAATAAATAAAGCGGGTAAGGCCGACAAGCGGCACAGCCCGCTACCAAAATTAATTAATTTTTTAGCAACACAAAGCTTGCAGTTTGGTCTCAGTCAAAGTCAACAATCATACCGAAGGTGTGCATATCTTCGCCGGCCCAAAGCTCGCTCGGGGAATAAAGTACCCCTATTGTTCTATTGTTGAACTTTGAATTTCTCTGAACTCGGCGGCCTTTTATAATTGTTCATTTGGGGTTCAACATGGAGGATTCTCAGATCATTCTATGATACAAAATTATTCCTAAAGAACTTTCTTTTGATGTCCAAATCCCAAGCACGGTCACCCTTCCTTGGACTCTTCCGGACTTCTCCCACTCAAAGTTACTTCTACGGTCTCACGCTCACACTGCGTTTGGCCAACGCTCAAGCTCATCCATCACATTCAACTTGGGCGGCACTCAGTTGAACTTTCCCATTTATGTAAATTAAGTTACTACATTTATTATGTTGTGGTTCTAAAAAGGCAGAACCAGGAGCAATAGCCCAGCCTAAGAGCTGGTGAAGCCGAAGAGAGTTCATGATGAAGCATCTCAATCTCAATGTATTATGTCATGGATTATGAAGCGGAACCACAACCAATGGCCGAGGGGAAGTGCTGAAGAAGTGGTGGTAAAATGTATTTCTCACCGACTACGACAAGTTAAGCTCCAGGGTCGCATGCTCAAATCCTTATGCGAGGTGTACTATAACCCGCTGGGAAGTGGGCCACCCCTAGGTGGCTAATAGTAACCTTTTGGGGATGAAATACAACCGCAGGCCCTTGGTTGTGGAAAGTTTGATGGGCGTACGCCATGCAGCTCGAAAGTTATAGCATGTTTGACAGCCAACTATTGTCTTGAAAACATCACCACTTGACGGCACCAACTTCCGGCGTCTCATTTTCGACGAGTTCTTCACTGATTCACGACTTTTGGGGCTCGTTATGTTCGTAGTAGGGTCTATTCCCTTGCTATATGCTTTTGTGGCTAATACGGCTTTATCTTTCTTAGCTTTCTTCTATCCAAGTGCACTTGGCCTTTCTGGGTTCTTGACATTGGCCGCTCTGCAGGGAGTAAACCCTCAATGATACGGAGGGCCGCCGTTGCATATCAATTCACAGGACCAATTTAATGGACTGGGAATACTCATCATGATTTTATGCATCAGAACCGGTGCTGGGAGCTCACCATTGTCTCAAACCAGATATCTTCGAACATCAAATCTGGAGATTTTTTGTGGACCCCATCTAGATTTAGATGTGAATATTCGCTGCAAGAACTTTCCAATCTCTCATATAAATCCACCGCATGCGTATTTTTTAGCCTCTATTGTGCCTTAGTGGTGTACGACTCAAACTTCCTCAATCATCGTGATTTTCACTAATCTGTGCCTTGGAGAAGCAATTATTTCTACCAATAAGATGCATATAACCTATTATTTAAATATCGAAGACTGTGTATTGGTTCTCCCGCGACATATTTAAGCAGTTTTATCCTAGTTATTGGTGCAAAAGTACACGATTTGGCCGCCAGGTCCGTTTCCTGATATTTACCCCTTTTGGACTGCCGCCGAAAGTAAATTTCCAAAGCCCACACCGCCCCACTACAAATCGGCCAAAAATGCTTCACAGGTCCGCAACAGGCCTGTCTTCGATCCCGGCCACACAAAATACCACTTTTAAGGTGTGTTATTGTCGCTATTCACTGATTGCACTTAAGTGGCCCACTTCCCAACGAGATATAGTAGATGTTGAACTTGCACTACAGAAGAGGCTAGAATGAAGGTGGGAAATCTAAACTAAATTCAAATTCTACAAAATGTACAGCTGCACTTGGTGCATTGATTCATTGCAAGTCGTTAAAGAGCAAGAAAATCGAGGATGTTGGTGAAGCTCGACGGTGTTCAAACGGCGTTCTAGTTTTTCCGAGATTCAAAAGTTTTGATCTTATAATTTTGAATTACACAACAGCAAGACCATATCATCCGCGATGTTATCCGCGGGCACATAAGGCAAATTTGAACGAAAGTTTTTAAAATGCCAGCTGCCATGCTTTCCCGGCAACTTCGGGTGGATGAATAATCGTGCGTATCATGTTTCACCGCCATCAGCGGCATTTACTCGGCTGGTTGTGAAGCCGAGGTTTTTTTGGCAGAGACAATCATTGCTGACTCACGTGTAATGACGAAAATGTGATTTACTGCAAGTCTTGAAAATAGGGCGCCCTAAGACCCTTACCTAAAGGTAGCGGGAATATACAGAATCCTGTTCGACCGAACAGACGTAGTGCACACAGATGCTGCCGAATATTTTCCGCCGTTTTCATTTAACAAGCGAGGTATGAGCTTCATCCGTTGAAGCGTCTGTCTAGGAGAGACTACGTATTCATTGAAGTTGACTGGTTTCTTTTTAACAGAAACTTCGATGGTCATGGCTCAACAACCACTGCACAGATTGAAAAAAAAAAATTGAAAATTTGGGGAGCCCTTGTCAAAGGTCAGGTCACCCCATAAGTTTCTTCCTAAGTTTTATTCAAGGCATGTCCAAAGTGTGGCAGGCTCTAACATCTCAAGTACTATTACTACTGTTTTTTTTTTTTCATTCAATTCGAATGGCACGTGACTTTCGACTTTCGCCAGAAAATCCACAAAGATTGGCAATTGGGCCATACTGGCGGCAAATACCGGGCCCCTGTCGGACTTTTAATGTCAGTATTACCTCCCTGCTACCCTCGTCCGCAGAAGGGAACACAATTATGAACCTGGTTAGTTTATGTAAGATGAGCGCCACTCCTTAGTGCAAGTTAGGAATGTCCATTATAAAGTTGCTCAAACCTTCCATTTCTGTAAAATGGCCCTCTGGGCAGTCCCTCTAACTATCTATCAGATAGGTGAAGGCAGTTTTTCTCATCCAATATCAGCTTTTTGCTGCTCTAAAATCATAATGGCTGGAGGCACCAAATATTCACAAACCAAACTTGTTTGGACACTTGCCGATTCCGGTCTCCAATCTGTTGTAAAGTTCGAGGAGGAGTGAGTGAGGGCCGCGCAAAGCGCGGCATGAGCGAGCGTGAAGTGATTTAAATGAGTTTGGTTTGTGCCTTGCCGCTTGCCGCCATCCCACATTGTGTCTTACCTTCCTCGGCTTTGTCCGCGTCAAAAGCCGTTATGTAATCCCCACGTGCTGCTCGGCGATCTAGTCTCTCCTAGTCCAGACGCGCTTGTTAAAGTCTGTTAGCGATCGCGGGCGTCCGATCGGGTCAGAAAGTTGTTATGTAATCATCGGAGTTTGAAATCGCATGGGACAGTCTCATCCTGGAGATTCTTCTACTTTGCAGATATAATTTACTATCAACGACTGGGTACTGGGCCAGTCGGGGTAGTGGGCCACTTGGATAATACAGGGATCGATGTTGCAGAAGTTCGTGGTTTGGCGCTTGTGGGATGAAGTACAACGTATAACGATGTTGTACATCAAATTTGAGGCGGAGTGATGCGTTGATCAAAAGCTGTGCCCCGTTTGGTTCCGATGGGTAGGTGGGATTGATCATTTCTTATCTCCAAACGGATGCTGCGCTCTTCCTTTGCCCATTCCTCAGCCAATTCTCGGCCGATTCACAAGTTTGAGGGCTCGTTTTGTTACCTCTGCCTCAAATAATGTCCTCAGCGGACATTTGACGCCAGAATGAACCAAAATCCCCCGTTATCCCATTCAAGAATGGCGAAACCTTCTCTCAGTTGGCGCAAGACAGACCACTCTATGGCGACCCACCTGACATTGCTGTGACCGTAGCTTGTGGTATTTGCACTCGGTACATGCACATCAATGACCTCCCAGCTCCATTTCCTCCTCTACCCTTCAGCTTCACGTTCGCTGTGGGTCATTTCACCAGACCACCCGATTTCAGGGTCGGAAATAAATGGATTTTGTTCGGAGAGTTATTGGTATGGAGGAACCATCCAATGGGCCTAAGTATGTACCAATGCTTCCTATTTAGCCTTCTGAAACTCAGTTTCGACCAAGATTGCTCTCTGTGCTTGGTAATGTGCGCGATTTTGTCAATGTCCCGATTTCACCCATTTTTAGTGCGGACATTGAAAATTATTATTACCCTTGTATGCCTTTAATCCATGTTTTCAGTGTATAGAATCATGTACTTGGACCCTCTGAACAATTTCGAACATGCGGGGCCGCACAGTATGAGTGCGACCAACGGATTTAGCCTGGTGGCCCACTACCCCGTTTATTGCCATTTTGGGGTACCGCCGAAAATATATTCGCCGCAGGCTCAAAACACCACCTAAAATTGGCCCAAAGTATCTCATCTCACTCTTAGTATGTTGGTCCTTACACAAGGGTCGAAATCTGGGTATCTCTTGCATTCTACAAGCTGGCAAGAGGTCAAAAGCGCTAAGGTGGCCCAGTAGCCGGTCACTGATAGTATGCACAAGCCTCCTCTGTATGCTTAAGCATATGATATTTGAGTGTTTCCACATTTTTTCCTGTCCTCAACACGAATTTTCAGTCCAACGGTGCGAACAACTGATCACCCATCAGTCACTCTGTCACTTCAGTTCCTGCGACGTTAGTCTGAGTGCCAGTGAAGCGGTATCACAATTCTGAGGCAGATCCTCATATAGACATATAAAATTATCTTCTGTGCAGAATTTAAATGAAAAGACGCGCTTCTCACTGAATACGACTCGCGCCAGAATTCAAACTCCGACGATTACATAACACATTCTGACCCGATCGGAGACCTGTGATGGCAATAGGACTATCGGCAATCTCCGATCCTCCTTTGGACGCGAGTGAGGGGCGTGCACAGCGCGGCCCGAGCGAGCATACAAAAGTTTGGTTTGTGACCTGCCATCCCACCAGTCATTTATTCAAGTGTGGGGAGCTGGACGGCAATGTCAGACTCTTTAGTTGGCTCAGGTCCGGACCGACACGTTTCCCATCATACCGGTTGCCAAGTTCAACCGGCCCGTTTTGCCGTCCTGAACACAGAAGCTACACCACCGATTCTCTCTCATACGGGACCCAGATGGGATCAGCCGGCGTCTGATGGACCTGCTTCCCGCGTGAGATTTACGAAAACGGGCGGATGTGGGACCAACGTTGGAGTTCCAACGTCATTTTAAGTGAAAAAAGCAGCGTGGACCGGGAATCGATCCAAAGACCGCAGGAGCCAAAATAAGAAGACAAAGCGCAGCTTAACAGCTGAGCTAAACTGAGCACAGAAGGCAAGGATCAATAGAGACTATGGCATGCGGAGGGTAAGCTAGCATAAATCTCAGCGTCAGCCCTACTGTAAACGGGACCCCAGCGAGGCCAGAGTTGGGCCAAAGCTAAGCCAGAGCATCTAATATGGATATGATAATGTAATAGAAAGTCTGAGACCACGGGAAAACAATCAACACTCCCAACCATCCAAAGCTGAGGTGGACTGATGTGAATAATGCATGAAGATCAAAGTATGTACTGGAATTCTCTTAGAATCCTCTAAGTCCAATGCCCAGGTAGAGGCAATGTCGCATCCAATGTTGGTCCCAGGTTGGAGATTATTGGTCAATCCCACGTCAATCCCGGCTGACTTTGGCCCCGATCCGTCACGGTTCCCACGACGGAACAGGCACACCAAAACGACGCTGATTCTACAAGAGTCCAGGTTTTTTAATGCGACATAAATCCCACCTCAAAAGGGCCTCAAATTTCCACGAAAATAGGGTTGATCCCACCTCCGCCCGTTTTCATCGAATCGGCACGGGATAACAATCGGTGGTGTATATACATGTTTTAATTCTGATTTGGAGACCTGGTACCTGAGTCAGTACCAGGAATTCCGAATCCCCGTTCTTACCCACGTTTTTGAGGGAGCCCGTAGTTGATGACACATATTGTGGCTCCCCAGTCTCAATGTTGCCTTGAAGTTTGGAGCAGGGGCACCGGCATTTAAACCGGCTACCTAAGCCCCATTACTGCTGGACTAGCTAGTCCAGCCGCGAGGCCGGAAAAAAAAAATTGAGAGCCTAACTTTTTGGCTGTAAAATCGGTGATACGGGCTTCTGAAATATATTTATTTCCTCTAAGGTGATGTTTAAGGTTGTGTAGAAGGTAGTGTCAGACTGATTCAATTCACTCCGCATCAGTTCATTCTTGATCCGTGAATTGTGGTCTATTTGTCGAAAGCCTCTGTAATATTTTCTCGTCCCGATCACGTCAAGGAATGCGTACAATGGAACTGCAGATGGCCCCTGACGGAGTACGCAGATTCAGCTTCTTTTTTTAACCTGACGAAACCTTCCATGCATAGTTTTATACGATGATGCCCGCTGATTGGAACAGCGGAGTTCGAAAGAGTGGGAAGATTTCAGCCTCGACTCCCTCCACCCTGTTTCCAACGTGTCCCTCTGAATTCTGGAGAGTGCTACCACAGATAAAAAATGATTGCTTGCATTAACACGTACACCCCTGACCACTGGGATTGCCGGTCCCGGCCCGCCGTAACTCCAACTAGTAAATAAAAATAAGTCAGTCCACTGAACACTCAGGCTGGCAGAGGATGAATCTTAATCCAAGCAGTTAAGCATGTACATCATTATCTGTACCCTAAATCAAGTTGTACTTGGCCTCAGTGCTGGGACATGTCATAAGTGGAAAGTATATAAAAGTGAAATAAGCCGTTGTTCAACCAGAAAAGTCGCAAAAAAAGTAGAGCAAAAAGTTTCAAGTTCCAAAAAGTGGCAAAAGTGGAGATAAGTTCTCCGAAAAGAACTTGTCAGATAATTCTTCCACCCAATGTGGTGCTTGCTGAAGATAACCACACTGTTTGCCCTCTGTGCCACGACAGGATCCACTGTGGGCCCGTAGGCCTGTGGCACCTACGGAAGCGACACACAGATTCAAAACTGTGCAAGGAGACCAGGGCAAAGAAGAACAAGAGAAAATTCAAGCCCATGATGTTGCTGGGCTTCCTTTGACCAAAGCCGACCCCGGTACCCTCTACTGTGTCAGCCCCACCACCTATTTTCATCGCTGCACCATCGCCTGTCCCTCCGCCGGAACCGACTGCGCCTCCTAAATCTTCGGAATCTGAATCCGATCCATTAAGCCTGCTTGCGCAATTGGAAGCAGCAATAAAAACACTTCCAGCAACTGTTTGTGAGGCTAGGGAATCTGACGCCCTGGCAGAATTTAGCCAAGATCCTTCGCTGTACCTGGATGTCGACATACTCCCTCTCAAGGTGTTCGAGAATTTAAATCCCTTATTTCATCGCATGCTCAGATGGCAAATGCCGGTCAAGGAAACCGCCACAATATTGTGACGGGGGAGAATGGGGCTGGATGGGTTTCTCCACTGCACCACCAGAGCAAATACTCCTGCCCAAGGTCAACTCGGATGTTGCCATGAGTGAGATAAACACTGTAAATTTAACTTCTGACAGTGTTGATTTGGTGGAACTCAGTTGTGGTAAACATAAACGGACGGTGCGCAACATTGGAGACCTTTCACAATGTCTCTGCGGTCGTTCTATTTCTAGCTCGGATAGGCATGCCATCAAATGCAACCGGAATCAAGAGGTAAGTATGCGGGAATTCTCGATCAGACACCACCCTCATTTTTGGTCTGATGGCTTCATCACACATGCATTTGATGTCTAGACCCAAAAACTAAGTGACAGAACTTAAGCCAGCTGTGCTATCCTTCGATCCCCAACTTGAAACGAATAAAATGGTCCAGTTTTGGTTCATAAAACATTCATCGACTACAACTCGAAAGGCGCCATCAATCGCCGGCCCCATATGGTAACGATCAAAAACGCGATTGCGCTCTGTGCTACAGGTAATGCGAATCTGAAACACTCAGTCGATAGACCGACCCCCAAAACGGGGGTGTAGGTGAAAAAAAACTCCGATATTTGAACATCCATGGGCACTGCAGAGATGCCGAAAATCGTGAGAAAATAATGTACCCCCCCTTATGATCAACGAGTTGGGCACCGGAGACCTTCGGAGACCGTGAAAACACTTTTAAAGGGTCTGAAATTGCATAAAAGAGGTTGGTGTATTTTTGAGGCTTTCTGCCTACCTCTTGACCGGAATGGTTGCAAAACAGGATGGGTAAGTTTTTATTCATATTAACTATGAGTATGAGCTAATAAGTTTGTCCAGTATTGCCTGCCGTGCTCAGAGCAACCCGTCATTGTCTAGAACTGGACCTGCCTTAGCATGTGCATCTTTTGCGAGTTCTTCTCATGCCCCAAAATGTTCTCGGAGGGATTAAAAGCTTCATATACTATTTAATACCAATATTTGTGACCACTTTCGTTAGTCAGTGGATGTTCGGTCCACTATGAGCCTGTTGTGTGCTACTAAAGATAGTGGAAATTACTAGATATGGTAAGATGCCCACGGTCACGTAGTTAGTTAGTCCAGAGAGGTCCAATGTCAGAGTGGTTTGCATCGATGCGCTACCCAAATGAAGTGACGGCACCCTCTCCGTCCTTCATGATCATGAATTTTCCGATAATTTGGCTGCGTGGTGGACCCGGAAGATTTAGAGTAGCTGATATCAGTATTCCAGCGCTTCATCAGATGGAATTATTGCAAGGCTTTACCCTCTTGACGACGCAGTCATGCGCTGGAGTCAGATTCCCAGGTGTATGTACGTTTTTTTGTGCCCAATGCAACTGCTCCGATATTTTCGGCCAAGCGGAGTTCCTCCGTGTGATGGACGCATGCAACGATGGCAACCTCGTACCGCATTTCTTTAGATATTTTGGGGCTGATATATACCTGCATTTGAGGGGATCATCACGGATGGAATCATCGCGCCACTTATTGCCCAGTTTCGTCAAGACTTCACAGCATGGTCGGTTCCTTCGTGTTACAGTACACACTGATTATACCTGCAATGCAACTGCTAAGGTATTATCTGATTCATTATCAGCGCTCAGCGCGTGTTGGCAAGGTCAATCAATAGTAACCACGAGATGTCCAGTAAGTATGACTCTCCGTTGAATTTATGTAACTTGAAACCAAATTCGTTCTTGCTGCCGTATTGTAGCACCCCTACTCCCAATTAATCAACTCGTCTCCGCCTCGGAGTGGAATGGAACCCGACGAGAAGACTGCTCCACACCAACTTTTCCATAAATACAAAAGATATTTCTCGTAATACAGCAAAATAATATATAATCTATTCGCGGCCCTGAAAGCACCGTCTGAATTTGAGAATGAGACTGCTACACTAATTGTTAAATATACATCATGTTCCGTATATACGTCCCTATAAACTAAATAGATCTATTCGCAGCCCTTCAAACGCGGTCTGAATTTTTTGGCAAGTAAATGCAGCGGCCGTTTCTTACCCCTCAGCTTCTCGTACGACCCACACGCGTTGCACACCTGCTCCCCTGCCGCATTTCTCCGCCACACTGGCGTCGTTCGCGTGTGGCAATGGCTGCACTCACGGCTGGAGCTCGGCGCGCGGAGGTCCCCCAAGCCGAGCTCGATCTGTTGGGGCTGCGGCCGCAGCTCCTGCCGGCAGAGCAGCCCGCACGCGTTACAGAGGTATTTCTGCGTCGTGGGATGGCGGCGCCAGAGTGGGGTGGATTTCGAGGAGCATTGGGAGCAGATTCGTTCGTGAGGGGAGGAGGTGGAGGCGAAGTTGGAGTTAGAGGCGGCAACGGAAACGGGGAAGTCTGATTGTCGGGGCGTCGCGGGGGGTGTGGGGTCGTCGTCGGAGTCCGAGTCCGAGTCCGGCGAGGAGGCGTTACAGTTGTAACAACATGGCGGTTCATTCGGGGAGGCGGCGGCGACGGGGAAGTCGTCGTAATGCGAGCTCGACGGCGAATCTGAAAAGTCTGGATAATAGGGAATAGTTTCCCAAGAGGGCGATGGAAACGACGCCTGCAAATCGTTCGAAGCACCGAGTGCGAACATCTGCGATGCCGCAGAGACCGGGTAGGCAACTTCGTCTGGATGCAGGGCGGAGTCGGTGAAGTCGAACGCAACGTGCCCGTCCATATTCATGGAGGTATCACAGAATTGCAACGTGGGAGGGACCATCCAGCTCTTGTCCGTGCTTGCGTACGTCGTCCCGCTCCCGTTTGCAAGATTGTAGGACCCGATGCCCTGCATCTCGACATCCACGTCGCTCTGGAAGTATGTGAAATTGTGAAACGGTCCATGACCGTCTGGAGTTGAGAACGGGTTGCCTGGCAATCGAGCAATTAGGCACGAAAAACAATGAAAAATTTAACGATGTACTGGGGCTCAGTGAGTCTGCCTCGTGGCGAAAAGACCTTGATATCCTCAGTACAGGAGAGGGAGGGAGTCCATCTGCCGCATTGTGGACGGAGGTGAACATCGTGGAGAGAAGTGGGAGCTGAAAATCCACTGCACGCTTCATAGACTGACACTTTCCCTCTTATCCCCCAGCTTTGCGAGATCGCCCTTGCTAAACATCTTGGCGCATCTGACGTAGTGATGCGCCGGCACTGAGATGTGCAGATCTCGCAGTAGGCGACGGGGGTGAAACGGAGCCGCCGGGAAAATTGCTCGAAAGAAGCACCGGCTCAAGCCGGCTCACCACTATTTCCAATCCTTTGTTCCAAATAAGGCGATCCAGAGGTGAACGTGTATGGCAGGGCGGATAGAGTCAAGGCGACGTGATCATTGACGACACGCCTGACTTGTTACATCACAAACATCAATCTTTCCGTGGCCGTTCCGAGCCCCATCACGCACGATCTTCAGGCCGAGGAAGTGCAATCACACTGTCTCAACAGCTTCTGCATCATATCGCATTTTGAGCGCCTCCGCGTAAGAGCAAGGACCGGAAGATACCAAATGGCGTGGTTAGCCAATTTTGCATTAGAATAGCCCAATCTAAATTTGGATAAAATATTCCTAGACGCAGCCAAAAAATTCGAACGCAGTCGATTTCAAGGCGCACAGTAGGGACCTGTTTTGGCCGCATTCACATTGGCAAAAGAGCTCTCCAACGCAAGCGACAACACTCACCGGCTGTTTTGTCGGTCTCGAACTTCTTGACAGAGAGGACGCCGGGAAATAGTTCCCCCGAGGCAGTTCCGAAGGTCCATTCGCTTGGTTGACTTCGACAGTTGAGGTGAAGAAGTCGCGGAGACTCGCGGGGTGCGTGATATTCGACCGCCCAAGGATCCCCAGGGGACGAGGTCGCACGCTTCAACAGGGAATGAACGGAAAGTAGGGTGTAAAATCTATTTATGAATCTAGGAGTCAAGTCGACTCAAAAGCACCAAGAAACATGCGAATAGAGTCAAGGAGGGGCTCTATGAGTCTACTTACCGCGGCGGAGGGATTAATTTGGGCCTAATAGGAGATCGGAGGACCCCTGATAATAGGTGGGAAGGCCAGGTCCGCTGGCGGACAAAAATTTGGGAATTTGGGCCCCAAGCCCAGGTCCCGGACGGACAAAAATGGTGTCTTGAGGCCGGGAAGCGCAGGTCCTGTGCGGACAGAATTGCTGGGACTAAGGCTAGGCAAGCTTCCTCCCCAATACTTTGATAGCTCTGCGGATTGTGACGGTCGACATTAATACGTTTTATTTTGTTCCTCCTTTGTTCGAACCCCAATATCCACGCTTTTTTTGTCTTTTTTGATCCACTTATTAGTCCCATCCGGCTGATTCTGACGATGATGATGACGGGGAGAGCTAATTTAGTTCCAAATGACGAGAAGCGGGACGCAAAACCGTCCTACTGCATTAATTAATATTGTATATGTGGCCGTGATCCACTATATTCAGCCCCGCAGGGGGGGGGGGGAATCGAGTTTTTGGCTAGGCTAGGTCCGGGACGGACAAAAATCGGGGTAATCGGCGCAAAACCTAGGCGGACAAAAATCGGCCAATCGGCCGAGTTTGGGACCTTGCCTTCCCACCTATTATCAGGGGTCCTGAGATCGGAAGGGACCCCGAGAGATTCATATCGGCGCCGATGACAACCCTTCCGCAGTCCCTAGTTGTTCAATAACGTGGATAGCAGCGGTTTGTCTGTGGATGCGTCCTATCTTCTCCATATCTCTTGTGCCAAAAATGCGTGCGGAGTTTTTTTTCAACACTATTTTAACGGCTCTAGCCAAATATGCCCAAAGGGGAAATTTGATGGGAGGAAATGCAACGGCGGTATCCAAATGATCACCGATGCATCTCGGCCATTGGTGGTGGAGGAAAACGCTCAGTGAGCGAGCTAAGTACATTTTCTAACATGTCAAATTGTAATTATGCACTGGCTTTTTGCTTTTTCTTCCTTTATTTACGTGATGTACATAAATAATACAGAGCAGCGGGCTCAAAAATACCCGGCGATAGACCTGTGCCTTGCAATCTAAATTGATACGGTTGTATGGATTAAACGCTCAAGTTTCTACAGACTTTTTTTTTTCATTTTGGATCCTTCTTGATCCGCCGCCCCGAGTTTGATTGAACGCTCCGATCAAACACGGATTGATCGATCACGATCAGTCACTGTCGCGTAGTGCCAACCCGGGTCAGACATCTCCAAGGATCAAAGAACTAGGACAGTGAGAGCCTAGAGGCACAAGATTCTCGGTTTTGCTACGAAAAAAAATCGGCCAAAGGCCAAGTAAATGGGAGTACTGGGCAAACTGTGCACTTTCCTGTCAGTGATCAGAGACAACGGCTTATAATATATTTATGCTAGATTGAGAGGAATGCAAGGATCACACCAACCCGAACACCGTGTCACCGCCGTCGGCTTGAATTCACTTATGCAAGTGCGCGTACAATCGGTACATGAATAAAAATAGTATGAGCGTCAGCTTCGATATTCCTACAAGGTTCCACCTCGGAGAGTCTCCATTATAAAAATCTTCGCTATTCACGAAGTCGGGCTCAAAAGATTCTGAGAGTGCTGTTAGCCTCTTCGTCCAACAGCATCTCCTGCCTCTCACTATTTTTCTTGGCAGCGGATTGGCCCTTTTCCGAAAGGCCGCTGTCTCTAACGTCCTGCGCCTCTCCAAATTCGTCGACTGCAAAAACTTGATATCAGCACCAAACACGAAGGGAATTTTATGAAGTTGACCATGGGCGAAAGAGACATCCTGTTCAGTACACAGCTCAAAAAGCAGGTAATCCAGTCGACGTGCGAGATCCTGGGTCTCGGGATCAAAGCCTTTGCCCTGGTGCAACTGACGAAGCCCAGCATAAACACTAGCATCCCAGTATAATCCGGTAATATGTGCCTCCAATCGGATCTTCGGGAGCCCTAGTCGTGTGGCCTCTTCAGTGGACAGCCGTGTTGAGCCTGTGCGATCGAACGACCAGTACGCTGGACACTCCGGCCAGCGAAATGAGCACAGACCAATTTGGAGGGAGTCCGCAGGACAGACGAACAAGTACACTTGTGGATGAGCGGTGGCGCTCGGAGAGATGTAAATCTGGAGTGATATGCTGTCGAAAACGACTGAGAAATACGTGAAATCAGCGGAGAACCGAACAGGCCCATAGGTGATCCTTACCGTAATTTTCGTATTTCGAAATAGCTTTGAGATGACCAAATATATAGTTTGCTTGACTGAGCCAGGCGAATATCGTGTTTAATGGGGAAGATGCCGATTGGCTGTTACATTGACAATAGACGTCGGAGCCGCCATATCTCAAAAGTAATGCTCATCAGATTTACTTCATGCGAAGGATGGACGATATACGCACCGGGCCCAGTCACCGGCCACATTTTGCCCAGGTATTCCCCAACCGCGAAAACCGCGAGCATTTGGGTAGCGCATGGACGCGATCTCCTCGAAAACATCGCGTCGTGAGTGCGTCGAACAACATACGACCGCCGCCAGATTAATTTGCCGCTCGGATATGGATCACGTAAACTGGCGGAATTTTACCAGGTTGTAATACCAGATGGTATAATACTCTTTAAATGTGAGGGAAGAAATTACCAGGGCCTCCAAATACGGCTTAGGTCGGGATATGAGGTCGCACGGCCTGAAGATCTTGGAGGCCGCATACGTGTGGATGGTTCGGCGGCCGGCTATCATGGTCAAACAGAGTTGTCCGGTTGAACGACGTATCCAGGGCGAGATGTCAAGATTGTACATGTCCTACACGGCGCAATTAGACGATGAATGACCAGTCCTCCACGCAACTGACCCACGCAGGGAGCGCAAGGGCACGTTCAAGGTAACGATATGCCACCTGCAACGGCTGTTGGAGACCGAGTTCATTGTGAATAAGTCCAATTTCCGTACTCGGTGTTCATGATTCTATCAGATGCCTCAATATACGGACGTCGCCAGTCCATACAACGTACACAGTATCCAAGAATGTAGACCGTTAAGAGGGTTGATGGTCCATGGGTACTAGGTCTGAATAATAATCGACCATCAGACTCGATGTCTTCTTTTGCAAAAAAATACCACCAGACCGCCGTGAAAAATAGTAGCGTGGATGCCACTCGAACTTGCCACGCCAAAGATTTGCACAACGTTGGATGTCTGACAGAACACTGAGTATCGTGACTGATCAATAAACGGGATATCAATGCACCGAAGTATCGAGAGCATTTCAATGCGCTTGCGCCATTCCTACGGATACTAATCAGCAACTAAGTCAACAAGGGACGAAACGACGTGCATGCTCCGCATTATTGCCCTGGTAAAGAGCGACGGTCATGTCGGACTGCCGACCGTTATTTTTGGCTGAGTAGATCAAGAGTAGATGCGCCGAACCGATCCCAATTTTTCACGTCGGCAATGGACGACACCCGTGTTGTCAGGCGTCTGTATTTCATACCGCAAATCGATGTCCCCCAGCGGGATCACGCGAAAGTCTGTCGGCATCACAGTGAGCGTGAATTCCATAAAAACTCACGTCATACCGGATCGAGCAGCGTTCTCGATGTTCGTGACGTTGCTTGTGAACACACCGCCCGAGACAACGAAGTGCTGTGCGCATGGGAAGAAGGCACCCGGACCACTGGAATAGATGCGGTGAGATGCGACCGAATCCCTATGTGCGAGAGAGTAAAAGGAATTACGACGCCAGCCCATAGTCGTGTGTGGTGGATTCTGTGAGGGCTTCAGAATGTAGCCCGGGTTTGTTGTCCATGGGTGGTCGAAGGGAAGGAAGATTTGTTATTTAGGCGCCCACTTGACAGCTTGGCCAAAATAAGTCCGCATAGCCGCCGGACTTTTCATGAAGCACTACCGCAAAGCAGGCCACGGACGAGAGAAATTGAAAGCCCCCTGGCGATCCAGGTGAGGCCTGGAAAGGATGAAAACGGCAGAAAGAAGCGATTATGAATTACGTGAGTTAGCGACGACAAGTGCCCCATCCCATCCCACCACCAAGTCCAAAACCGCCGCTACCGACCCCGCTGCGCGAGCGCATCCACCGCCTGCCTTAGCACCACATTCGCCTCCTCCCGCATTCTCACCAGGTCCTCCCGGCCGTCCCGCTTGTGCAGTTCTAGTCGGCAGATGCGTATGAGCATGAGAACCGAATTAGGTTTAGGAAGGTAGACGCACCCAGGAACCGCTCGCCAATCCACAGCCTCAGCGGCGCGTTCCCAACCGTGTCCGGGCGCTCCTTGCCCTTCTTCCCCGGCGCCCCAAGCCCCGCCGCGAGCTGCTCGCACGTCGCGAGCATCTTCTGCGCCTGCTCTCCCGCGGTGTGCAGGTAGTGCGCCGCGATCAGCGCAAGGATCAGTGCGCGCAGGTGGTTGTCCTGGCACTCCGTCGCGTACGCCAGTGCGTTCTTCAGGTGCTGTCTGGGAGCGGACAGGAAAGAAGAATCAGCGCCGCGCCAACTAAGACAGGCAAGACGCACTTGGCCTTGAGAATCTCCCCCGTCAGCACGCCCTCGAGCACCTCCCCCACCGCGCGCATTGCGCCGCCCAGCCCGCGACACGCAGCCGCCACCTCATGCCCCATGCGCGCGAGCTCCGCGTCCCCCACCTGCAGCTCCCCGCCGTCCGCGTCCTTGCACCCCGCCGCACGCAGCCCCAAAAGAAGCGCCACCTCCCCCGCGCGCGCTGCGACCGCCCCGGCCACGTCCCCCGCCTCCTCCGCCAGCCGTGCCGCGACGCGGTAGCACGTCCGCGCGCGCGCGGCGCGGCCCAGGGCGTGCGCGAGCTGCGCGTGCAGCAGCGTGACGCGGTGCGCGAGCGTGCCGTGGAAGAGCGCGTGGGTGCGCGCGTGGGCGATGACGGCGTCGAGGGTCTGCAGCGGCGTCAATACATGTTGCGTATGGGAGGGAAAGGGTATGTGGGAGAAGAAGGAAAGACGCACCCGCTCCGCCTCGTCGAACTCGCTCCGCATGATAGAGACCTAGATGCGCGAAGATCAGGGTTAGGGTTAGGGAGGAGCGAAGGCGGAGGGGTGCATACCCCGACGAGCTCGCACATGAGGTCCACCTTAATCTTCGCCATCTGCAGCTCCACCGCGTGCACGTCGCCGAGGCTCGCCCAGCGCGGGACTGTTGCCGGGATGGGGTGGGTGTGTATGAGGGCGGATGTCGGATCGGTCGAGTGTGATGACGACAGGTCGAGCACAGTGAAGGGGATGGTGACACATTGAGAACACGACGAAGCAGAAAGGAAAGGAAGCAAGGTCAGTCAGTCAGCGTCAGCGACACGATAATCCCTCAGGGACCACGCACCCTTGAGCTCGCGCCCCGCCTCGCGCTCCACGACGCCAAGGCCCTCCAGAACGAACGTCTTGCGCTTCGGCTTGCGGCCGACCTGGAGGTATTGGGGGTGAGTGTGTTGCTCGGACTACGGGAAAGGCGGAGGACGGAATGGACGGGTGGTGGACGCGGTGCGCGAGACCCGCCGTCTCCTCAGCGGTGTGCCCCTCTTCCTCTTCTCCTACAGCCAATTGGGCGGGAAGAAGACGGCACACAGCCCTCGCGTCCCAAAGCCCACAAAACAAGCCAAAACGAAAGAAACGCACCAGATCCTTCCGCGCCATTACGCTCACGAGGTACCCCAGCGCGTAGAGCACGCGCGGGTGCGTGGTGCGAATGCGCAACGGGGGCGTACCGGGGGCGAGCGGGACCTGTGGGGAGGGAGCGGGGTTAGCGTATGGACGAAGAACAACAGAGGAGTGGAGTGCGGCGGTAGACGACAAACGCAGGACGGGGGAGGACGCAGAAACAGAGCAAGAGTAAGAAAGAATAAGTCAGTACGCACCTCCAACACACCCTCGCTCGGCGCCCCGCCCGCGTTCTTCCCATTGTACACCCCCGCGTCAAGCAGCGCGTACAGCAGCGTCAGGCGCGCGGACACGGCCGCGGTCGCGCCAACTCCCTTATTAGCCCCACCACCCGCCGCGCTCCCGCTCCCACCCCCTCCCGTCGTCGTCGTACTGGAGACAGACGCCGAGCTCGCTTCGCGCGCCGTCGTCGTCGCTCCCCCTCCCGTCGTCCCCGGCACTCCTGCATACGCATACCACACCACGCCCAGAATCAGGACGTGCACCGCCATGGCGGCATGGAACGGCGAGGAGGCGTACAGTGGGGGGTCCGTCGGCGCACTAGGCCAAATCCCACACGCCGCCTCCGCTTCCGCCAGCGCGCCGCCCGCGCCCCCCACCTCCCCCCACCGCCCCAGCCCCACCAACGCGCGCAGCCTTACGACCCGCGCAAGCAACGCCACCCCCGCGTGCGGCGCACCCAGGAGCGGCGCGAGCGCGGAGAGCAGGTGCGTGAGCGCGCGCGCGTCCTTCGCGTTCTCCTTCTCCTTCTCTTTCGCATTTGCGTTTCCATTCCCCACGCTATTCGCGTGCCCTCCTGCCCGCTCCTTCCCCTTCGCCCTCCCCTTTGTGGGCGTGTTCGTCGGTGTGCTCGTACCCATGGCAGGCGAGGGAGTGGAAGCCTCCTCGAGCAGAAAGTCCACCCACGCGAGCTGTGCGTAGTAGTGCTCTGCAAGGGCACCTCCAGCGCCCGGAGGTGATAGCGGGAGAAATGACGCCCCCGCAGGCGGCCTTAGCAGAGCGCGCATGGCCGCGCGCCGGGGGGCGGCGACGCGCGCGGCGAGGCGCGTGAGGGGGGGCGTGTACGGCGCGAGGAGGGCGGGGTGTTTTTGCGCGAGGGTTAGCTGCGTGGGTGAGCGTCAGTTAGGAAGAGAGATGAGGAGCGAGGGAGGGGGGAAAGAGAGGGGGGAAAGCGAAGGGGGAAAGCGAAGGGAAGAAGGATGGGGGAAGATAAGGGAAGACGAGGGAAGAAAGGAAAAGATATGTGTTTGAAGAGAAGCGTCATTTCGCGCGCCGCTTGAGGTATTATTTAACGCAGGGCCACGGCAGGCTCGTCGTGGATGCGCATACGCTAGAGGCACATCGCCACCCACTCCGTGAGGAACATGAAGACGCGAGTAGGCACTCCTGCCATCGCAGCAAGACGCGCCGACCATTGCCCCGCCCGGCATGGCAGACGCGCTGCCCCGTCACGCATGGCGTGCGATCATGAAGGCGCGAGGAGGCACTCGTGGCGCCGCGGCAGGACGCACCGCCATGCAAGTCCAATGACCAGACTCGGCATGGCATGGCGAGCCCAATGCCCCCCGCGGCATGCCACGACGCGCTTCCCCCGCCGGGCACGGCGTATCCGGCCGACGGGCAAGCGACACCCATGCCCGGCACCAAAACGCGCTAGCGCGGGAGATGGGTAGACCGACGCGCTGCGGAAGGCGCGCCCCACCCGATGCCTCGCGCCGTCGTGGTCGAGCTGACTGTGGACGCCAACCGCGCATCATCCCCACCGCTCCACACTACGCACTCGCCGGGATGCATGCGAACGGCATCCGCCATAAGCCCGTCGGCATACGCGGCGATGAGGCGACGAACGCACGGGGACTAGGGGAGACCGCGCAGGTGTGGAGTCAGCAGAGCCAGATACGCCGCCCGTCGCGCGCCCTACGCAACGCCCCATGTGCCATATGTGTAAAGGCGCACGCGAGGCAGAGAGGCGGGAAGGAAGTAGAAATAGAAATAGAAGAGTGGCTGCGCACGGCAGGACTCCGCAAGCCGCGCTGGCTGCAGGACGCCAAGGACTCAGGCAGGGACACCACTCAAAGCCGGGGCGCACAGAGGACAGACAGCCAGACGCGCAAACCCGACCCACCAATTCGATTCCGCGGTAAGAGGTGGCGCGAGCCAACGACGGTCGGTGCGTGCATATACATATGCGCAGGAACTACCGCCAGCGGCTCCACCGATGATGCCTCGCTCTCCATGCAGATATAAATGATGGTGTATCGCGCGTCCGCAACAGGAGACGGTTACATACCCGTCCACGGCAGGTAGGCAGATTGGACGGCCGTCCACGAACCCATACTAAGGGGATTAAGGAAAGGCGAAAAAAGGACGCAGGTATGCGTGCGTATTAAGGGGGAAAACAGCAGAAAGCAGCAGAAATGCAAGAAAAAAGAGCGATCAGGCCCATCTTAGTACACGGGGCGCGAAGGGAAAGGGTGCTGTGAGGCACGCTGGAAGAAATAAAGAAAATGATATGGAAAGAAAAGACGCTGCGATGGGCCATAACCAACACGCAGAGTATGCGCGTCCGCGCCGCGTGAGGACATGAAATACGACAGGTGACATGGCGTCGTCGTCGGAAAGAAAACCATGAGAAGCCAAAAGAAAGAAAAAAAGAAAGAAAGAAAGAAAGGGTGCTGAAGTGCGATAGGAACCCCGACAGACAGAAGTGATGCATCGCAACAAAAGGAAATAAACTCACCGCCTTGCCCGCAGCCTTCTCCACCTCGCCGTCGAGGCCCTCCGCCCACGGCTCGCCCCCGAACCCGCCTTCGAGCACGCACAGCCCCAGCTCGGCGAGCGCGCACCACGCGCGGCACTCGTCTGTCGGGGAGAGTGTCCACGGCGTCTGCGCCGCAGTGCGCGAGTGCGCGTGCGGATTGGGGAGCCCGAGACAGCGCCGAATCCCGAGTAAAGCGACACAGAGCGCTCGGGCATGAAGAGGATGGGTGGGGGGATGTTGGAGAAGGGCTGGGAGAGATAGTAGGAGGTCGGGGCCTCGTAATTCCGCCGGTGTAGGTTGTGTAATAGTTTGCGGAGAACTTCCGGTGGCATCTAATAGCGGTGGGGTGATTCTGGCACGTTTGGGAGGTCGAGGATTCTCGGAGACGTCCATCGGGTAGGTTTGCGGGTCGATAGTCCGGTTGACAGTGTTGTGAGCCCAAGAAGGAGGTGGATGGAGAGCAAGAAGGAAGATAGAGGGAGGAGGAGAGGTATGACTGGTGGTGACGTGACTGATCGTGATCGCTGATGCACGCGTTTAGGGGCTTGACGCGGTGCTGGCACGAATAGACGTGTGAGTATATGATCCCTGTGGGCGGGCTGAAATTTCAGGACTCTGGATCTTATCAATCGAATGGCATTGAACGATTTCTTCTGTCTCGTTCTAACGCCATTGCAAAAGTTAAAGCCAGAGCTGGATACCGCGTCGCCTAATCATGCAAGTACCCCGGGGTTGCCTGTTCACTTAACGCATCAAAAAATATCGAAACATCATTTACATCGCAAAAAAAAATCGGACTCAGACGCCAGGACTCGAACCCCGAGCTGCGAGTGACTGCGATTATTTCCGCCTACTTCGACTCGCCGTATTTAGTACACCACGTCTGATTAATATTATTCCAGCATAAAGTTAGTATGTTGTAAGGCCATTCCTGCGACAGTCCGTACAAATAATTCTACCTCTTTAAAACACTATTATGAAGTACCTTTGCCACATCCGACCTTCAATCTCGTGCCCCGAATTGCATGAAATTACTGCTATTAAATTCTCTTGCCCTCGAAATGATCAAAAATCATGAACTACATACCTGTAAACCTGCCGGTTTACGACATCCCGAAGTCCTTATATAGGCGCCGGTGCGCGATTGAAAAATACTATCTAATCAAGTATCTACCTGTTGGTGTACCGGTCCAGAACTCGCGGCTCGGATTGGATTACAATACACAGGAATTAAATCAGGCAAGCACCCATCGGTGGTGTGCAGGGCATACGGCTCACGGATGCCATTGTAGTCTCCAGTCTGAATCGGGTTCGGGCCCGGGGTTCGACCCCTCTCCAATACATTCGCGAATCGAAAACAAGCAGCCGTTCTTCATAAAAACAGTATAATGTTCAGTATTGATATGCTAAATCGAATCCAAGTCGGCTCCGGACGAGTAGGGCAGTCATGCACATATAGTTTTTACATGTGTACACAAAGAACTGAGCCCGTAATGAGCGTTCTCGTCAAAGCTATCAAAAACATCCCAAAATATGAAACAACCGGCCGTGCCCTAAGTTCCGCAAAGAGCTGTAATATAGAAACACGCAATTACATGGACAACAAAAATATGTAAGTTCAGAATACTGCTTGAATATTATTTTTCAAAAGGAGACTACAACCCGTAGTGCACAAACGGCACCCAGCGCAGGAAAGGAATATCCGACTCCTGCCGCAGTTTAGCCACAGCGCTATGGAGTGCTTCAGCTGCTCTTGTCAGATCTGGAAGAACGGGAGGCTTGGAGCTGGGATCACAATTGTTGAACAGATGTTCATAAAATGTGTCAGCGATTTTGGGACCATCCCTATCATCCATGGTCCTTTTTAAATCATAATTCAAACTCTGTGTAATATCAAGGAGGAAAAGAGAGACTCACCACATAGTTGCCACCACTCCGCGGAATCCGGCAAATAGTAGAGTTGCGGCCAGGTGCATAGCCTCATCTGGTGTAGTTTCATCCCCTTTTGCTGTCTCACATGCACTGAGGAATGCCAGAGACATGTACTTCTGAATATCCAATGCATTGTTTGCCTCTGGTCTACGCATGATTTCTGAGACCTTGAGGCGACCGTCTGTCAGGATGAGACCACTATCAAGTGGTTGTTTTAAATCTTGAATTCCATGGCATGCAAAATGGACTATAGAGGATTATCGCAGATTCCGCAGTGCAATTTGCATCGTAGCTGGTTCAGCACCACCCAGGGCTGTAAGCCACTGGTTTGGAACCCTTTCCGAAATTCTTTCCAATTCCTCTTCCGCACCTGGCAAAGATGAACACCCTGGTGCGTCTGGCTGGATCACAGCTGTCATTTTGAAGGAGGGGGCTGTTTGAAATGGAGGATCAAGTAAAGCCGTTACTGTTGGTGTATATGATGAAACAACATAGTCGGAAAGACAGTCTGTGCCATCGGCCTCATATATTCCGGCTGCATGGATGGGAAGAAAGGCAAATGGACCGGTTGGACACCACCATAGCCGAGGCGGACGGGATGATTTCTGTAGGCATGAACTGTCAATTGAGGGTAAATGTTAAAGTTTGAATACTCACTTCAAAGCGCAATGTTTTCAAAATTGGTGATACCAACAAGTCCCAAAGAAGCCTCAAAAGCTGAGCAAATATGTCATTGGAATTCAATTTTTCTGAACCCTCCTGTGCCCCAAAGAGACGGGAGAGAAAGGTGTGATTTTCATCAGGTGTCCCAGTATGTCGGTGACTGTCCAAGAAAGTTTGAATATTTATGAAAGTTGAACTGGATGCTGCACGAAATACATTCGAAAACCTTTGGACCTCAAGGAAAGGGAGCTTTGGCAGAGGAATATTGTCAATCCTAGTCTTCGTAATCACCAGTGCATTGGATGAGGTTTCGCCACAATGAAGTACAATGATTGGGCCCTGTGTTGCTGCTTTTTGCAATTGGGCCATAGTTTTGGGTTGCAGGAAATCCTCAAAACCGGACATGGTTTGGATAGATTGGACAGCCTCCTGCCATTCCTTGTTGAGTTTTTGCAGCCGAAAACCTTCCGCTTCAAGAGAAAGAGCGCTTGGCCGATTAGGATCAGCCAATGGATATCTAGAAGTGTCTCGGAAGGAGGCTTGATCCAATTGCTGCGATAAAACTGCCAGTTTACTCGAAAGATCAGGACGCATTCTTTCTAGAGCATGAAGCGGTGGGCGGAGATGGAGGGCTTGAGACCAAAATACTGAACGACTGGCCTCAAGAAACTCCACAGCAGTATCAAACTGACCCATTCCCACAGCACAGGCTGCAGCAGCAGAAGCAAGACTGCCGCCACTTGCATTTAACAATAGCTGCCGACGAGTTGGAAGATTCAGGTTGAGTGTTGCAAGCTGTGGAAGCAGTTGAATTGCTACCTGGTATGCAGCCATAGAAGAGGTATGCTTGTACCATGATGCACCTTGCGCCCAAGCGCGTGCATAGCGATACCGAGTGAATGGAGATAGTGATATGTCTGTTGCAGCCTCTTGGAAGAGTGCAAAGGCATCGCCGGGATTGTGATCATGATTTGCATATATGGACATGGGAGCAAGGCAAAGGGCAAGGCCCACAAGTGATTGCGAACGATCTGGATGAGAGGGTACAAGGAGAGCCAGTATCTCTCGGTGAAGTTCGATAGCCTCATTGATGTCCCTTGAATCACCCCACTTGACAAACCTGGTTCGCAGTGCATCTGCTAGATTGGTGAGGGAGCCGCTATAATTTGGATGAGGGGGAGCAAAGTAAACCCGCGCCGCTCTGTGAAGTTGGATGGCCTCCTCAATATCCTTTGGATCATGCTGCTGAGCAAATCTAGCTTGGATTGCAAGCGCCAGATTATTGAGAGCATCACTATGATCCTGATGAGGGGGTGCAGACACAGCCAATGCCTTTCTGTAAAGGCCAATGGCTTCATTAATGTCCCTCAAATGTCCTCGCTGACGGAATCTGTTTTGCAATGCATTTGCCAGATTGTTGAGGGAGCTGCCATAGTTGGGATGGGGACATGCATGAAGAGCCAATGCCTGTTTGTGCAGTTCAATGGCTTCATCAATGTCCTGTGATACACCCCGATGATCAAACCTGCCTTTGAGGGCACTTGCCAGATTGTTAAGAGAGGTACCATAAGCTGGATGGTGTGGTGTAAGAAGAGACAGTGCCTCTCTGTGGAGTTGTATAGCCTCATCTATGTCTGTTGAGTCCCCCCTCTCCTCAAATCTGATTTGGATCGCATTTGCAAGATTGTGGAGGGAATCACCTCGATAAGGGTGAGGTGGTGCACGGAAAGCCAGTGCTCTTCTGTGAAGTGTGATGGCTTCATCAATGTCGTTTAAATCACCTCGCTGCTCAAACCTCAGGCGGACCGCCATTGCAAGACTGTTGAGAGAGTTGCTGTGTAATGGATGGGCCGGTGCATAAAGAGTCACTGCCTCCCGGTGGAGATCAACAGCCTTGTCAATGTCCACTAGATCACCCAACTGCACGAATCTAGTGCGGAATGCATGTGCCAGGTTGTTAAGAGATTTAGGATAATGCGGATGAGTTGGTGCAGTGAGAGCCAGGGCTTCTTTATGGAGTGAAACTGCCTCATTGATATCATTGGGATCACCTCGTTGCCCAAACCTGGTTAGGATTACATTTGCCAGGTTGCTGAGGGAGCCACTGCGTCGAGGATGGTTGGATGCATAAAGATGCAGTGCCTCTCTGTGGAGATTGATGGCTTCATCAATGTCCTTGGAATCACCACGCTGTTCAAATCGAAGTACAACTGCATTTGCCAAATTGCTGAAGCAGCCGCTACGATCTGAACGAGGGGGCACACAAAATGGGAGTGCCTCTCTAAGGAGTTCAATGGCCTCATCAATGTCCTTTGAATCACCCCACTGCTCGAATCTGAGCTGTATTGCATTCCCCAAATTGTTGAGTGAGGTACCACAATCTGGATGAGGAGGCGGTGTACAAAAGGCTAGTGCCTCTCTGTGCAGTGTGATCGCCTCATTAATATCCTTTGGGTCACTTGACTCTGAAAACCTGGTTTGGAGTGAAACTGCCAGACTGTTGAGGGAGTGTCCACGGTCTGGACCATTTTCTGTATGCAGATCCAGCTCCTTTCTGAGAAGTTCAATGGCCTCATTGCTGTCCTTTGAATCACCATGGTGTTCAAACCTGGTCTGAACAGCGTTTGCCAGCTCGGACAGGGCAATGCGATGGTTTAGATGAGGTGGAGGCTGTAGAGTCAGTGCCTCTCTCCATATTTCAATCACCTCATTAATGTCCTTAATATCTCCTTCGTGCTCAAACCGACAATGAACCACATTTGCCAAATCTCTTAGGGATCCGTAACGATTTGGATGGGATGGTGCACATAGGGCCAGACCCATTCTGCGCAATTCGATGGACTTGTCGATGTCCCTTGTATCAGTTTTCTCGTCAAACCTCCGTACAAACAAATATGCCAGGTTGTCAAGTGAACGGGCATGATTTGGATGAGGTGGGGCATGAAGAGTTAGAGCCTCTGTATAAAGTTCAACAGCTTCATCCAGGTCCTTTGAATCCTCCTGATGCTCAAGCCTGGATAGAAGTCCATTTGCCAACTCTTCAATGGAGCTGCCATAATTTGGATGAAGTAGGGCATAAAGTGCCAGTTTTTCTCTGCGGAGTTCAATGACCTCATCGATATCATTTGAATCCCCCCATTCATCAAACCTGGTTTGGACAGCATTTGCAAGCGTGGTGAGGGAGTCACCACGGTCTGCATGAGGCGGGTTACAGAGACAGAGGGCCTCTCGGCCAAGTGATATGGCCTCAGTAATGTCTTGTTGATTACCCTGCTGCCGGAACCGGGTGTGGATTGCATTGGCTAGATTGTGGAGCAGTCGCAAACGGTCTGGATGAGGAGGTGAACAAAGAGCCAGTGCTTCTCTGTGGAGCCCAATGGCCACATCAATGTCCGTAATGGTCTGTGAACATCAAGCAGCAGTTAATGTGTGAGCTATAAACGGAAGGGTAACCAACTGCTTGAACACTGAGGGACTCCATGTGTAGGAATATGTGGGATTTGCTTGTCAGGGTCCAACTGGGATGGATGAAGAAGAGAAGTTATGATTGTGATGCATAGATTGTGCTAGTTTATATACTCTTCCACAGCCTCCATCCTTTGTATCAACCCCTTAATGCCACCCAAGGAAGTCCGGGTCCAGGAAGCTGGCGCCTATTTTAGAACTCAGCACGTAGCGTTCAAGAAGCGCTCACTAACCAAATTTAGGCACTGCCGAAGTTTTACTGCCCCAAATTCCTGGTTCCGGAGGTAACCAGGTCTCAGATCACTGATGTCTGTCGCCCTCGATCGTACCCCCCTTTGCCTCGCTCTAACTGGCTGTATCGGCTCCACGCATTTCGGCAACTTGATAGCGCATCAAATACGGTGATGTACACAGCATCATTAATATGGCTCATGTATTATGTCCAGGGGTATCGGGGCATAATTCAATTTTTTCAAGTGGAGGAGAGAGAGAGAAAAGAGAGAAAGGGAAGGGAATATCTACAATATATTGAAAGCCCCGCCCCGAATATCTGGACTTCTGCTGTAAGTCCGCGTGCTTCGGAACGCTCCGAAGCGATTGATTATCTTTGAATAAAGGTCCTTATCAGCTCTATCAGTGATATCATGTACAATGTTCATCAGGTGAAAGCGGACCGAGGGACATAATACAAGCGAATGAGATTCAAGAGTTTTGCCCTCGTACCATCAATGTAATGTACTCATCAATTCCCGACCAAGCTCGTTTCCCTGCCTTTGCTCCCCGAGGAATCTTCGCAGCTGAGTTATTAATCATGTCTGTCTCCCCTGGTTAATATAATTCACTCAGAGAGCAGCCCCCATGTGGTATTACATTTATTTACATCAAAGCCCAGTGTCGAAAATACCACAATTCCGGCATGGTTTGGGTTATCCGACAGCCAGTGCTGTCGCAAATAATCTGAAACCTTTACAGGAGATGGATTTCATATATAGGCATCCATGGCACACTTGAGCCTAAACTTTTTATTCAACAAAATTAATACATTTTCAAAAATTTATCTAGTGTCAGTTCCTGCAGGGTTTGCACAAGAAATATTGCCGCAAAAAAATCCGAAACTTTCAAGATACAGTCTTTAACCGAGAAGTGAAACAAACCGTGAAGCAAAACACCATGTTTTCTGCATCTACAACACCTCCCATAGGGCCAGATTTTTTGAGAGCATTATATACTGTCAAAAACTCGCATTCACAAGAGGATTTGAGCAGGGAGCTCTTCTAGAGCAAATAAATAATGATATTTTAGAACACTGTTTGACCCAGTTTGCCGACAAGTTGATTAGCCACTGTTTCCCAGCTCTTGCCCATAAATTCCACAGTCAAGGCATATATTGGGGGTTTTCAAGGTCACAGATTCTGAAAATGGGTACCCCGAATCTTCAAACTCTTTGTCTGAGGCACAAATCATGGCTTGTAGTGTTTCACTTCCTCTGCTGGCTCAGGCAAGGCGAGCTTGCGAGCCAGCCTGAGTGTAAGAGTCCCTGAGTGTAAGACTCTTACACTCAGGCTGGCTCGCAAGCTCGCCTTGCCTGAGCCGGCAGGAAGTGAAACACTAGTGGATTTGTCATTGCATTATGGTAATCAGCTGTCAACGCTTGCCTTAGCTCATCTACCGCCTGAAAGCCTTTGCTCTTTTCACGCTCATCCTCGCCTTCAAGCACATTTTTTTCTGCCCCACCCTCCCATTCCCTGTTTTGTTTTGAGCTCAAGCTTGGGTTGCTTCGGGTCTCGCCTCAGACCCTGGTGGCCCTTGCGTACGGGTTTTGCCGTGCCATGCCCATTCCGTTCCCTCCCATCTCGTTTTCTCCCGTAGTCTCGTAACCAGACACTCTGCCCGAATCGGCCCTGCGGGCCACCGGACCGTCGGAGTTTGAAAATGTAGCGCAGAGATTCGGTCAGAACGTTTGGGGTAGTTCGTATAGCAACGCCCCCCATCGAGTCACACAGTGACCATCACTCGCTTGCGGCAGCTCGGCAACCAGCATTTGGGCTGATTCCGTGCCCATCTTGGCGATGAAAAGTGAGAGAAATTGCTTGGGAAGTGGTCGGCAGCATCCAGCTGTAGTCATAGGTTAAAGCAAGTGAAAAATGTGCGCGCCTGCCTCAATAGAAAGTCTGCATCTATTTTTGGCTTGATTCCTCGAAAAGACGCGCAAAGCTGTGGAGGAAACAATGACCAGCCACAACTCTGCAACGGCATGCACTGCGGACAGACATGGCAGGGAAGGCTTGATGCACAATGGCACTAACGTGCTCTGAAAGCAGCTTTCGCGAGCTTTTGCAGCGTGTGAAGGATCAGTAACTGTCACCCTGTGACTCGATGGGGGCATCACTGCACCAGGTGCACCAGACCTTGGGGTGACTCTTCTGCACTGTGTTTTTCAAACTCCGCCGGTCCGGCGGGCCGTCAGGCCCGTCACCGTCACCCCAACAGCTGGTTCCGAGACTATTCTCCCGGCGCATTTTCCCGCTGCGTCGTAGAAACCGAAATCGGCCAGGCACGGCCAATCCCCGCCCCCCCCCCCCCCCCCACACACACACACAACATCCCGTTCACATTCCGAAGGAACATCAGTTCCGCAGGAACACTTCTCCTCCCCTAAATTCCCCTGCTAATCACAGTCTACCTTGTTAGTGAATCATTGATTTTGATGGTTGCACTATATCCGGCCCGTCCTCCACCACTTTAATACCAATTCACTCAAACCTTTCTATAGTCATGTAGCCATTGAGTAGATACATTGACTAGGAAAAGAAAAAGGCTGAAAATCAGTCTCCATCATACAGTAATTCACAATGTCCCCCGATCGTTTCGCTTCCTGGTTAAAGACTGTATGCGTTCTATGCGGGTCATCTGACATTTAAGAGCTCCGGCTTTGAAGGAACAGTTAGGTCAGCCGGATGGGGCTCCTGGGATGTGCCTATTTCGGTTCCATCAATGGGCGCCTCTCGCGCGTCTCCAGGTGGGAACTTTTGACGCCGCATCCTCGCCAGTGCGTGAGATTCGGTCCTGTTGTGCCCACGGTATCATAAAAGGCGCAAATAAAAAGGCAGGGAAAGGGTATGTGAGGTTACTAACTACGGGTGTCGCAGGAGGCAGCGACATTTGATTCATGGCCAGTTTTGCCAGTAGTAGGGGAGAAATCAAGCCATCTTTGATTGATTAGAGAGTTTGCGCAGAAGCCATTGGAGCCATTTGATGACTTTTTGGCAGTGCGCAACTGGATGGCTCCACCGCCAAAATATGATGTCCATGGCTCCGTGGAGCCATTCCATTCGCCTGCTATTTTTGCACACCGCCTGAAGGCCATTGGATGGCTCCAATGGCTCCTCCTGCACAAACACGCTATTTAGGCACCCGCTTGCGGCCCAACTTGGGCATGACAGCTTGCATTCACGAGGACAGCATGCACTGAAACACTGCCCATATAACGACAGCCTTCATCGCCGACCTGACCTGTCTCTCTTCCCATTCCACCACAATCTGAAGCAATCTCTGTACTGACTTGTGAACATCCCCCTGCTACAAATCCCAACAAGTCATGGAAGACACTGCCATTTTGAGTTCAGTGGGCACATCGGTGATAATTTTTAGATCAAAAAAGTTGCTGAGCCTGCTTATATAATGTGTAGGATGATGAAGGTGTGGCTTTGGACACTCAGGAAAATATTAGTTTGACATCTGCCAGCAATAAAGCTGTGAGTGACTGCCCTTTGTCAGCTGACTCTGTTGAGAAAAGAGACACAGGAGAATGAGGTTATCACCTTGCTGAGAAAGGCGCTGGAGATTACACCTCATCCTGGCCGGGGCATGTCCCTTGACAATCTGGGCAATGCAGTCCTAAAAATGTTTTGAGCAGCGTGGGGATCCCAAGGACCTTGATGAGGCAATCATGCTGCATAAAGAGGCACTGGAGATCCACACTGCACCTCATCCTGCCCGGGGCATGTCCCTCAACAATCTGGCCAGTGCAGTCAAAACACTCTTTGAGCAGCACGGTGATCCCAAGGACATTGATGAGGCAATCATGCTGCACAGAGAGGCACTGGAGCTCCATACTGCACCCCATCCCGACCGTGGAACAACCCTCCACAATCTAGGCATGGCAGTAGCCATACGGTTTGAGCAGCGTGGGGATCCCAAGGACCTTGATGAGGCAATCATGCTGTACAGAGAGGCCCTGGAGATCTATGCTGCCCCTCATCCTGCGCGGGCATGTCCCTCAAGAATCTGGCCAATGCAGTCATAAAATGCTTTAGGCTGCACGGTGATCCCAAGGACATAGATGAAGCATTCACTATGTACAGAGAGGCCCTGGAGATCTATGTTGCACCCCATCCCAACCGGGGAATGTCCCTCAACAATCTGGCCAATGCAGTCAAAACACGCTTTGAGCAGCATGGGGATCCTAAGGACATTGATGAGGCAATCATGCTGCACAAAGAGGCACTGGAGATCCACACTGCACCTCATCCTGCCCGGGGCATGTCCCTCAACAATCTGGCCAGTGCAGTCAAAACACGCTTTGAGCAAGCATGGTGATCCCAAGGACATTGATGAGGCAATCATGCTGCACAGAGAGGCACTGGAGCTCTGTGCTACACCTCATCCCAGCCGGGGAATGTCTCTCAACAATCTTGCCAATGCAGTCAAAACACGCTTTGAGCAGCATGGGGATCCCAAGGACATTGATGAGGCAATCATGTTGCACAGAGAGGCACTGGAGCTCCGTGCTACACCTCATCCTGCTCAGGGCATGTCCCTCAACAATCTGGCCAATGCAATCCACACATGGTTTCAGAAGCATGGTGATCCCAAGGACATTGATGAGGCAATCATATTGCACAGAGAGGCACTGGAGCTCCGTGCTGCACCTCATCCCAGCCGGGGTAGCTCACTCAATAATCTGGCCAATGTAGTCCAAACACGGTTTGAGCAGTGCAGTGAGCCCAAGGACATTGATGAGGCAATCATGCTGCATAGAGGGGCCCTGGAGATCTATGCTGCACCTCATCCCAACCGGGGAATGTCCCTCAACAATCTGGCCAATGCAGTCCAAGCACGGTTTGCGCAGTGTGGTGATCCCAAGGATCTTGGTGAGGCAATTGTCTTGCACAGACAAGCATCAACATACATCTATTCTTCTGCACTCATTCGCTTCTCTGCTTCACAAAAATGGATCTGGACTGCCACTAGACATGGCCATGAATCCTCATTGGATGCCTACCATACTGCCATTAATCTCCTGCCACAGTTAGCCGCATTTTCCTTGGATCTCAGGTCTCGCCAACAAGTGTTGGCCAGAAAAGACATTGCATCCCTTGCATCTGCTGCTGCAACTTGTGCCATTGGCCTAAAGCAGAATAATCTTGCTGTGGAACTTTTGGAGGCCAGCCGGTCCATTTTCTGGGCACAGGCACTACATCTCCGAACACCAGTTGACACGTTAGAAGATGTAAAACCTGAGCTTGCTAGCAAGCTTCGGGATTTATCTAAACAATTGGAGCAGGCATCTTTCCGAGACACCTCTCAGAACATCTTCAAGGACACTCAGCACCAACTCAGGTCAATTGAGGCTGTGGCAGCTCAGTGCCGTCAGCTCAATGAAGCCTGGGATGAGACTCTCGGTGCTGTTCGAAAGGTGGCGGGGTTTGAAGATTTCCTCCAGCCTAAAAGAATCACCTCTCTCCAGCAGGCAGCAGTATTTGGGCCAATCATAATATTGCTTGCCAATGAGTCAGCTTGTTCAGCTCTGATTGTAAAGTCCTCAGAGGATGTCCAGCATGTGCCACTCCCCACACTGGAGCTTCAGATGTTGCAGCAGCACTATGCAGATCTCCCTCGTGCACTATCAGACCGGACTTTCAATGTCAAAGACTTTCTGGAAAACCATGGCCAAGGAGACCAGTCTGATATGGCTGCTTGTCTCAAAATGCCACAAGAGGACTGTATCAACATGACTCCAAATGATATTTTCCGCAGACTTTTGGCAGACATCTGGCAAACCATTGTGAAACCAGTGTTTGAGGTCCTGAAATCCCTATCGCTTATGGTGGTGTCCGACTGGGCCTTTTGCTTTTATTCCTATTCATGCAGCAGGGATTTATAACACAGATGGAACAGACTGTGTTTCAGATTATGTCATCTCATCCAACACTCCCACCTTGACAGCCCTGTTGGATCCTCCAGCTCCCATCACAGCCCTTTTCAAGATGACAGCTGTGATTGAGCCTGATGCCCCAAATTGTAATCCTCTTCCAATTACAGAGTTGGAGTTTAACAAAATCAAGAGCAGAGTCCCCAGCCAATGGCTCACTCCCCTGGAGCGCACTACTCGAGATACAGTCATGCATCATCTACATAATTCATCAGTGATTCACTTTGCATGCCATGGGACTCAAGATTAAAACCCTCTCAATAGTGGCCTCATTCTCTCTGATGGCTGCCTTGAGATGTCCCAAATTATGCGCATACCAGTGAATGATCATACACACATGATGAAGAATAGCATGAAACTAGCCTTCCTCAGTGCCTGTGAAACAGCGAAGGGTGATGCAACGACACCGGATGAAGCCATGCACCTTGCTGCAAGTCTGCTTTTCGCAGAATTTGGTGGGGTTGTTGCCACAATGTGGTGAGTTTTGCCAATTTGAGTATTTCCTTTGCAAAGTCTGATCTGCGATGTAGGACAATGAATGATGATGATGGTCCCAAGGTTGCAGACACATTCTATGAATATCTGTTCAAAGATTGCAATCCAGACACAGTCTCTCCAAGACTCCCTGATCTCAGCAAAGCAGCCAAAGCACTTCATCTTGTTGTAACCAAGCTGTACAGGGAATCAGGCATGACCTTTCAGCGCTGGGTTCCATTTGTTCACCATGGACTGTAGTCATTTGTGAATTCTCCATTTGTCAGATATTTCATTCCTTGTAAATATAACCCTGCTCACCATTCACAGATTTCTCCTGGAAAAAAATGACTACATTCTCTGTTGTGGTCATTGCAGAACTTGGTTCGAATTCTTGTACTTACTCATGTGTTATACGTGTCAGGTGCCATGTATTTCCCTGTACAAAGCTACTCCTTTCTGTACTAGTAGTAGTCAACCACTGAATGTATGTCACCCTCCAGTAGCTAACTGCTAGACAAGTGTACTGTCCTGTTGTGAACTGTTCGGGTGACAGGAGTGTTCTGTGCAATAACCAGTTACAACTGGGCAAAAGGTGTTTGTATGCAAAATAAACTGTTGGAGGCACCCGCTGATCACAGTTTTGAGGTCGACATGAAGGCCAGCGCCAGGTCCGTGACGCATCGGACAACAACCATCCAGTGGATCGCATATTCTTAACATCTGTTTTTCACGGTTCGAATTTTCGACTCGATTTCTTTCCATCCAATGTCTCCACCTACCTCTCATGAAATCCTATCCAGAGCGCCGGACACAACGATGTTCGTTTCCAATGCGAGTAAGTGTGAGTAGAACCTGCGTGAAACAAGATAGGCCTAATAGTGCTAATATAGGACCCGGTACAACAAGATACCCAAGCAAAAATGAAAATGTCCGATCGTCACCCTTTCCGACGAGCCCAGATACAATGCCCAGATGGCGACTGCACACCCATCGCCGCCGCCCCATACACATCCGGACACGCACACCACTTACGGCCGGCGCCGTCTCCTCGTTATTCGCCCACCCATTCGGCGGCGGCGCAGTAATATACGACAGCGTCGGACGCCCTCCTGTGCTGCGCCACTACGATCTACGAAGAAGAGAAAACACATCGCGATAAATACCACGACGAGGTCGAGGATAGAGGAACAGAAAGACGCGCCTTGAATAACCAATCCTGCATTGTGTGCACGCTCGCCATCGCAAACGCCCCCTTCCCCAAAAAAGAACCGCCAACAACGAAGCGCGGCTTCTCTCCCCGTACCGCGAAACCTCCCAAAAAAGAAGCACCTCAAAAAGAGCAAGCAGGCCAAGAAAGAATACAAAGGGAAAGGAGAACCCCACGCCAAGGGACAGAAAAAGACATGCAAAAAAAAAGACTCAAAGACTCACTCCCGCCCAATACGGCTCGCTCACGGCTTTCCCTGCTCGTCCGTACCCACGTCCGCACCGCCCAAAACAGGGTCCGCACGCGGACGTAGTTGAGGCCCGCGCCCACAATCTGCGCAATGTCTGCTTCGGTCTGTAGGAGGGGCGGGTGTTTTCGGGAGAGGGGTCGGAAGGGGGAGCGCGTAGCGAGAGGGGTGAGGATCAGGATAACGAGAATGCATCGGATGGATGAGAGAGATAATAAATGGGATAAAGAAAAGGACACGTCGCAAGGGGAGCGCAGCCCATGGGATGAGACGCCGACGGAATAAGCATGGGTGAAAGGAAGGCAACCAAGGAAAATTACGCTCCAACGAAGGCACGTAAAGCTCCGCAAGAAGGAAATAAATAAATACCGCCAAGACGAAAACTGAAGTCACACCAGAAGGATTTCCAACGGGAAAACAGAACAGAGGAGTTGCGAGGTCGGGAGTGCGACCAGAATAACATCTTGGGCACGGGAAAGCAGAATCATGATGGGAAAGGAAGGACCACGTACATGTATACCCGCGCGCCGCGAGAATAAAACATGTATACGGCGCGCGAATAAAAAAAAGGGCGAGGGCGCCAGTCGCAAGAACAAATTCGCGGGCAGTCAAGAGAATGATATCCGCATTCTCCTCCACATACGAGAACAAGGAAAAGCGCGTCGGCCTGGCAGCAAGACGCGCGTCCACCGGGGCAAATAAAACGCGCCGGAACAACCAAGACCATCCGAAGAACAGAACAGGAGGGCAGTATGAAAATAACATAAGGCAGAACAAGCAAGACCGTCCGGAAACAGATAAGGGCCGGTGGCACGATGCGGGCGCTGCATTCGATTCGAATGCCAGACGAACGCAAAACAACATAGAAATCTCGGGAACGGGGGGTCGGACGGAATGATATGATGCACGCAGTCCACTCCACGAGATGCACGCGCTCCGCTCCGCGCACAAGATGCACGCGGCATCTGCTCCTCAAGATCGCGGCGAAGTTGACACGAAACGAGGTCGCCAACGCAGTCGCGAACACAAGCCCGAGCAAATAAAATAAAATCGCGTCTCCTCCAGGCCCACGATCCCCAACATAAAAATGGACCCGCTCCAAAAGAAACTCAACGCCGACGGGCACCGAATGAAGGCGAGAAGGTCTACTCTGCAAGCCCGACGAATATGCAGACCTAAGAATACGAGCTCGGGCCGTGATGCGAATAATGCCCACGGGGCCAGAAATAAGCTCCCCGCAACCAGCGAAACGCAGAAAGGGAAACACAGAAGAACCAAATAAAGAATAGGAAGAACCGAATAAAGCGGACCGGTAAGAAAATGGAGCGCACATACAAGCTGAGGGAAGAAACACCAGAGGGAAGGGGAAAACTTAGAGTGAGGAAAGGCAACACGACGACCACTGGACAAGGAGCGAAGGAAGCGAGAGACGGGTGGAAGAGAGAAAAATGCGCAGAAAATAAAGAAGCAGTGAATCGAGAAAGGCACGCACAGTAAACTCATCATAGTGCGTGTCCATCCTGCTCTCGAGGTTGCCGGCCGCGAGCGCCCACGCATCCAGCACGTCGAGTACGGCTGGTAGAGCGCGGGGGAGATGACTAGTAAGGAAGGGGGCTAGTGTGTTGAGTATTTGAATAGGAGGGGGGTATGTTGAAATGTAAAAGAGGGGAGGAGGCTGGGGGGAGGAAAGCCGCAAGAAAAGCGCGCAGGAAATCAGAAATAAAAATGGGGGAAGAAAGGAAGTCGACAGAGCGAGCGAGGTGGGGACGGGGGAAGGTTGGGAGACAACGACACGGCCCGGGCGGAGCCGAAACACCTAGCGCGGCAGGTAGTCCTTCCCCGCGCGCACGGCGAAGTAGCTGCGAAGCCATTTGCGCGCCTAGGTAGCTTGTCCCCGTGCAAGCGCAGGAGGGCTACGGTACCAGCGCAGCAGGAGCTACGGACGTAGCGCCAACGACGCCAGCCTGCGCGCCACTGGTTCGGCGCATCTGTCAGATGGGTACACACAGGTTAGCGCGGCGCGCCGAGAGCTCATGCCATGCGCCACACGCAAACAGTGGGATGCGAGCGAGAATACGGAGCGTAGGGTGTTGCACGGGATGTGCGCGCACGACACGGTAGAGGAAGCCAGAAAAGAAAGAGGAGAAACGAAAGGAAGCGGGAAATGAATGGGCGAAAGGAAGGAAAACGACTCGAGAAGAAACCAAAAAAGGGTAGAACAAGGAACTTACACGGCGCCCGCCCAGATTAACGCCATCCACCTGGTCACCCGTCCAAGGGGCTGGATGTGGAGCAGGCAGCGTAGATTGTCAACAGCGAGGTGTACACGGGCGGGACGACCGCGGCGGAGAGCGCGCCGCGCGCTTACACTTCTTTACTTGTGCCACCGCGCGTGTGCGTGGTCGGATGCTGGAGGAGCGCGGGGAGCGAAAGCAGCAGGTCCGTAATTCCGCCGGTGTAGGCTGTGTAATAGTTTGCGGAGAAGTTCCGGTGGCATCCAGTAGAGTTGGGGGGATTCTGGCACGTTTGGGAGGTCGGGGTTGTCGGAGATGTCCATCGCGTGGGTTTGCGGGTTGATAGTCCGGTTGACAGTATAAAGGAGGAGAGGTGTGATCGATGGTGACGTGACTGATCGTGATCTCCGATGCACGCGTTCAGGAGACGGTGGGACAAGACGGTTTTTTTCTTGTATCTAATGCCAATGGTGCCTGATTATAAAAGCAGCCAGATTTTTTACATGCTAGTTCCACACGAACAAAAAACATCGATCGCAAAAGAAGAAGAAAAAAACATAGAGCATGTAGACCGATTCGGACGCGGGGAGTCGAACCCCGATCCGTGAGCGACTGCACTAACATCGAGCAACGTCCAGGTCAACTCGCCGTGTCCAGTACACCACGTCCGATTACACCTAAGCAATTCTGTTGGGACTTGACGGGCTAGCCAACCAATCAAACAATCAAACATCCCCCTTTCAACTTAATACCCTTCCCGCAGCCGACCTTCCACCTCTCGTAAAATGACATGCCGAATTGAAATGCATTTGTCCCCGAATTACCTCAAACTACCGCTACTATGTCGGAAAAAAAACGAAGTCCCGCATACTTTGGGAATTCTAAGTACAGTGGGTTCAATTAACTTACCTTGCCCGGAATGATCATTGACAACTCTTCAGTCACGTCCATCCATACCCAGGACCCAAGTTAGAGAAATACGCATCTGTTGTGTACGGAACACACGGTTCGCAGATTCATAATAGATTCTGGTCTGGACCGGGCTCGGGGTTCGACTCCCTGCCGATGCATGCTGGCTGTAGTGACTGCATTTTTTTTTTTTTTTTTTTTTGGGGGGGGTAGAATACAGGTGCAAGTAGTGTAGGTATAATGTGTGCCCAAAGACACCATAAAAAACATTCTACAAGCAATAAATGGGGCCCCATGATGTGGAACTCGTGTAAGTACAGCGAGTCCATTGGATTATTCTGCATTCCGAATGATCAATCCATAAATCACCTACCCATAGGGAAATACGCATCGGTGGTGTACGGGACAGAGGGCTCGCGGATTTGCGTATGGCGTCCCGTTTAGACCGGGTTCGGGGGTTCGACTTCCCGCCGATCCGTGTGACGGTAGGGCTGATGTTTTTTTTTTTTGCTTCCCAAAAGCTATCCCACCTGCCTCGGCCCACTAAATAATCTCGCACCAACTTCTAGGTTCCGTTCAGGTACAAGATTCGGCAGCTGCATAACCCGCCTCTGCCTGGCTATAGTTCCCATTTCACCCGTCACAGGTTGGCGCTCGCCATAGAGACATGATATATTTTCAAGTCATCCAGATATTAAAAAGAGGGTTTCAACTTCAGCCGTCAACCCAAGCTGGATTTTCCCGAAATAGACGAGGAGGACGGAGTAGTAAAAACAACACTTTGCGAAAGGCGGTTCAAACTTCAAAATGCCAATAGGCGCGTGCTCGCTTGAGATCAGTGTAAGCTAACAGGCTCAGACTGCTTTCAGCCTGATAGCTCAAGCCAACTGGGGTGAAAATGACTTGGAGCTGAGAATAAACCGTTATGCGGCAGTTACTGGAGCATTTCGCTGTACAAACAGTATTTAAATGGAGCTTGAGCTTGCTCATCTTGTCCCCAGCTGAAGAAATCTCTGCTTGCAATGTCGTCGGCTTAAGATAAAGACACAAGACGTGCGCAGTAACTTCACTTTTCCCCCGCGAAGATGCGAAGATTGTAGCAATTGTATGGCACATATACTGTCCAATAACCTTTTGGCATGCAACTCTAGCTGTTTACAGGTTTTGAACTACATCTTTGTAACTTTCCCACAACTCGGCCTTTTGATTACATCTTCCAATTCAAGATCACAACTGGAACTATCTGCTGCATGCAACCGATCGTCGGAGTTTACATCTCGGTTGGACTTCGCCGTGGTTCGAAAATTGCGGAGTTTTAATAATGTTGATGAGAACAATGATGCCGTGTTCTGCCGATCTCTATATTTGGTAGCCGGTAGTCTTTCCGCCCTTGTTGGGTAGCGGAGGGCTTGATAAGGTCCAATACAACCTCTTATCTAGCTATTGGGTGTCTAGATATTATACTCTCCGTACTACGATAGGAAAAAACATATCCTTGCGTAATACTAATTTTCACTTCAAATGGAGCTTGTGTAGGTACCTACGCGGAGAACTATCGTTTAGATATGCGGTAGGCTTTTATAGTGGGTGAATTGAACTTATTAGAGCATTCAAAAAATTTATGAGGATGCTGTAGAATGTGAAAGAATTTTTGAACACAAAACACTACAAAAATGCTGTACATGTGATGTGCCGCGAGCCGAGGTTGATGGGATCACGTTCGGATCTGCCAGCTATTTTAGCGAATTGTAAGCACGTCGAAGAGGTTGTAAGCACCGGAAAGAGGTTGTCATTGTAAACCATAAGTAGTAGGCTGTCACTCAAAACCCTGTAAAATGCACGTAATTATTGGACAGTATATCACCCATACAATATTGCATTGAGCACAAATACTAAGTACACCTAGGAATCTGACCCAACGCATGACTGTGTCATCAAGAGGGTAAGGCATCGTTATAATTGTTGGAATGTATATCAGCTGCTGCAAATAGCAGCAGAAATGGTGTGCTATCTGCCATCGTCATCCGAGTCCACCACGCAGCCAAATTGCGTAAATTCGGGAAGGACGAAGGGGGTGCAGTCACTTCACTTGAATACTGCATCGAGATATTCCACTCTTACGAGGCCCTTGAAAGCTGGTATCGACATCGGCAACAAAGTGCAGAAAACGTGCACCAGGTTTCTATCCACGCCCAGATCCACCACGCATCTGACCTCGCGCAGGTACGAGAAGGAGGAAGGAGGGAGATCGAGGGCCGCAGGGAATATTGATGAGCCGGACTATCTGATGCAGTGGATGACGATGAGCTCAAGGTGCACAAAAGAGGCAGCCATTCCGGCGAAGCAGGTGGAGAGAGAGGAGAGCACCTGTGCGTCGTCAGGGATGAGGTAGGAAAATTCTATGGTGTGCAACCGGGAGGCATGGGGTGGATGGGGTGCAGAGGGCATAAGGGACCGGGAATTTGGACATGCTTTTGAATGAGAGATGAGAGAAGCGCGTGCTGGGCTCGAATGAATGCATACCGTTACACAAGATTGAGGAGCGTCGGGGCGACAAAGATGAGGAAAGCCAAGGTGTGGGCACCGACTTCGATGTGCACTTGTTCGATACGGGCTAGGCAGGCTGGGGCGCGTACCAAGACGTCACAGAACTCCGTGACCGGGTATTGTCAGCTGGAATTATTATGACGACTGACCATCCTTGCGACGCAGGTTTGTCTCATGTCTCGGGAGATTACTGCGTGGACTGAGTAACATGACAGTTGAATTGCCCGAATATGCTGGTTAGACTTTGCTCTCCTAGGATCCTACTTGAACAGCTTCCTGGGCTTTGACGATTTTCAAAAAGTGTAAATTAATATTCCCCTTCATCGATTTCTTTCCTACCTACATCTGGGAAATAAATATCAGGTACTTCAGTGGGGAGTCCCCAAGCTCGAATTCAGCTGCCGATGAAATTTTTCAACTGTCAGTCATCCATGCGGCGATTTTCCTCTGTTGTCGCCGTGGTACTGCGCTACAAATTTAAGATACATGTACTATCGTGCCCTATGGGTCTGAAATCCTCCCTGTCTAGCTGAATTACATTTCTCACATTTTTTCTAGAGCTTTAATTGATTCGGTTTCTTTTGGGATGTCCTCGTTGTATACTAAAAATAGTGAAGTGATTGGGGGGCACGGGCGGGTGCAGGAGACGGCGCAAAGTGAAGAAGTGGGATCAAACCATCATTCCGACAAACTTCGGGATCAAATTTCTTCGATGAAGGTTCATCCACTTCCTCGACCCCAATCTCTTTGTAAATTTACAGAGGGGAGAAGAGGATGTGTCGGTATCATTTCCATAAAACACCGAAGAGATTGCTTAATTTTTTTTAATATAAAATTCAAATTCAGGACCACACGAGGATTCAGACCCATAGGGCACGATAATAAGCACATATTAATGGGTTCTTTGATTTCCATGATTTTATTTTTGAAATGTAGTGTCGTAATGTTTTTGAAACAGATACTCAGTATTTTACGGCTCTACCCGATCCTCACCGAACTTTGCAGAAGATCTACTATAACCCGCTGGAAAGTGGGCCACCCCCAGGTAGTGGGCCATTGGCCAATAGTAGCCCTGTCAGTCGGTTTATGTCACCCTTTGTATTTGGGGGATGGAATACCCTTGTTTGTGCAAAGTTTGATGGCGGCATGCCGTGCGGCTCGAAAGTTATGGCATGTTTGACAGCCGAATATTGCCGTGCAAACATCACCGCTTACCGGCACCAACTTCAGTCGTCTCATTCTCGACGAGTTCTTCACCGATTCACGAACTTTGGGGCTCGTTATGTTTGCATTTGGGTCGAATTCCTTAATATGTGCTTTCTTGGCCGATACAGCTTGATTTTTCTCAGCTTTCTTCTTATCCAAGCGCACTTGGACTTTCTGGGTGCGTGGCATTGGTTGCTCTGCAGTGAGTAAACCCTCAATGATACGGATAGCCGCTGTTGCATATCTATTAATAGGACTAATTTAATGGATTTGGAATAGTCATCAATAATTTATGCATCAGATTCAGTACTGGGAGTTCAGCATTGTCTCAAACCAGATATCTTCGAGCATCTAAATCTGGAGATTTTTTGTGGGCCCCATCTAGATCTAGATGTGGATATTTCGCTTCAGGAACTTTCAGATCCTTCATATGAATCTGCCAGCAGCGTATTTTTCGGCCCCTACTGCACCTTAGGGGTATACGACTCAAAATTCCTCAATCATTGTGATTTTCGTCATTCTGTATGTCGGAGAAACAATTATTTCTACCAATAGGATGCAGGTAATGTATCATTTGAATACACTAGACTGTATATTTGTTCCCCTATGAGATATCCAAGCAGTTTCATCGCAGTTGTTCAGGCAGAAATACACAATTTGGCCCAATTTGGCCGCCTGGTCCGCTTCCTGATATTTACCCCTTTTGGACTGCCGCCGAAAATAAATTACTGAAGCCCACACCACCCCACCACAAATCGGCTGAATATGCTTCACAGGTTCATAACAGGCCTATCTTCGATTCCAGGCAAACAAAACCCCATTTTCAAGGTGTGTGCATGCCGCTATTCACTGACTGCTCTTAAGTGGCCCACTTCCTAGCGGGATATAGTAAGCCCGGTATATAATGTAGAAAGTAATCGAAGACAAGAGTTGTGAGCGAAGGTGCACCCAATTCAGGAGTCAAGTGACCGTTACTCTTTTCGTTTTTCTGAGGGTCGGCTTAGCACCATCTTCATCTCTCCCACTTTTAGCCCTGACATTCCTAGGAAAATGAAGCCTCTTCCATGGCATGCCATCAATTATCGCGGTACAGCGCCCCCAGCAAAGTCGGCTTCGTTCTGACTCGGGGAGCCACACAAGACGGTCACTGCGATCACTCCGAATCCACCCTGTGCTGTCCAGCTGGGTATTCTTCTCCGCGAAGATCAAATCTACTTCGATTAGGCTCCCAGTTTCGGATATATCCCACACTCTCACGGTTTGATCTGCCGACCCAGAAATGAGCTTTGAACCATCGCTCGAGAAGGTGATGGTAGTGACGGTGTCGGAATGTCCATAGAGACCCCCCATTATGACCCTTCCTGTTTCGAGATTCCACATTTTTATTGTGTGGTCCGCCGACCCGGATGCAATGTGTTGTCCGTGGATTGCAATGCACGTAACGGCGTCAGAGTGGCCCGAAAGTGGAGGGATTTCCATCTCTTTCCCTGTCTCAGTATTCCAGATTCGAATATTGTGATCCATCGAGCCAATAACGGCATCGGAGTGGCCCGAAAGCGCAGAGATTACGATATTGTTTTCTGTTTCGGTATTCCAGAGACCACTATTGCGTTTCATTGGGCTATCGACGGCATCAGATTGGCTCGACCGCGGGAAGATTGCCATTTCATTCCCAGCTTCGGTATTCCAGATTCGAGTATTCTGATCCATTGAGCCACATGCAATCAAAGGTGCAGTTTTTGAGCAGGCAACGCAGCTGAGGGACCCATGCATCGGGAAAATATGGTTGTAATATGCTGTTATGCAGCTGCCATTGACAGCGTCCGTGATTTCGAGGACTCGGAACGTGTTCCCGACGGAAGTGAAAGAGACGAAGCGATTGTCAGACAATTCGGCCATGGATGCCACGGAAAGCCCCTCGTGTGGAGTGAATTGAGACAATTCCTTGCCGGTAGGTGGATCCCATATCCGAATCATCCCATCTGTCCCACCTGAGACAATGGTACTGCCACCCCTCAAAAATAGTACACAGGTCACCGCGCCTTTATGCCCTGCCATCACTCGAACGGGTTTGACAGGCTCTTGGACCACCCAAAGTCGAACTTTTCTGTCCTCGGAACCACATACAATGTGCTTCCCGTCGGGCGAGAAAGAGAAGCACGTCACTGTTGTATCGTGGCGCAATGGAGTTCCATGCGCAGACCCTGTGGCAGGATTCCAAAATCGGATGATATTTTGTTGTTCCGAAACGACGGCGATATATCCCGTGGGGGCGGTTGAAACTGAAATTATTGCCGATATGGGACCTTTATAGAAATCTCCCTCCGGCGTACAAGTTGAGAGTGCGATCACTTTCGGAAACCTCGCCTTGTACCTCGCAAGTACAGCCGACATTTGGGGAGTGAAGGAGAGGGCAGATATGTAAATGTGGGATGCGCTGATTGAGATCGGTTCCTTGAAATCTCGGACGAAGTCAAGAGCATCCTGTGTAAAGTGTGAGAGGTCTTTATCAGCCAACTACGGTGAAAGTCAATCAGCTCCAGCAGATTGAAGAAAATGATTAGGTAGCCAACCTTGATGTACTTCTTCAACGATAGCAGATTTTCTGTTGCCGCATCTATCTTGCCAACTAGGCTGAGGACCTCCAACCAGCTCAGGAAATTATGGTACAAAAATTGTCCTGCTGCCTTCAGTATGCTGGCATCGGGATTTGGCATACTGTCCAAGTACTGGCCCAAGTACAAGGAGGCGTGAACCAGGGAAGTCGGAAGCTTTGCGATCATCTGTGAGACGGCGGGATTCGCCGTGAATGGGTTCTTCAGACGACCAATATCAAATCGAAGTCCGCCGGGTTTTTCGGTGGGACTTCGATTGAGAGCAACTAGATATGCGAGTGTGAGCGTCTTCATTTCCTGCTCCTTGTGAATCCGGAGGTCGGGCCGACAAGCATCCGAGGTTAGATAGTCAACAAAGGATTGATGGCGAAATCGCAATACATTGGTTTCTCTGTGGTCCAGTACGGATTGCAGTCTGTAGCGGATTGCTTTGAGAGTGGGTGGAGCCACATCCTGGATGTCCAATATAACAGTCTCGGTATCTGCAGGATTTCTTGCGAGCACAATGGCACCAGCAACATCCTTGAATTTCCTGGAGAAATCGCGCACATGTTTGTCCTGGGGGAAAGCATGGTCAATGACACCCTTGTACAGGTCGTGAAGACGGCCACTTTTGCCGAGGCCTCCTTTAAGAATATACTGGACGGTATCCGGATCGTGGTCGATCAACTCCATTATGGTCACGGCATAAATAAAGAGACCATTTGCGCGCTTCGCAAGCTGTTCGCTGACATCATTAAGCCATTGCTTATCCAGCCCCAGTTTCTTTGCAATCTTCTGACATTGAATGTCGACGAATTGGTGGATGTCGGGGTTGTCGCTGTCTAGGGATAGTGCCATGGGATAGCTGATGGAAGACAAAACATTCTCGATGTCAGCTCGGAACCGACTCGTGATCACGAGCTTGAAGTTTTTCGGAAGTTTGGCCCATTGTTGGAGTGATGCCAGGGTCGCATCCAGAAGGGCCCCGTTGGATGTATCGCCCTCCAACCCGTAGCATTCGTCGAGGCCATCCACCACGACAAATATTGGACTTTCCAGTCGCGGGCTTTTGCATTTCGCAATGGGGTCAGAGATGAGGCGCTCGAAAACAGCCTGCACGCCATTCGTTTCAGGATGAATGGCCTCAGCTTTAAGCTTCCCCACGACATATTCTCCGAACACGGTGTCGAGGCGAGATAAATCGGCTGCAACAGTGATCCATAAGTTCAGGGCGGAGGCTGAAGTGTGTGCAATTGGTCCGCAGTGGAAGAAGAATGTGGATGCCAAGGCGGGATTGGCACTGAGCCTTTCAATAAGTGTCAACGCAATAGATGATTTGCCGGAGCCGGGGAAGCCATTCAGCCACAATATGTTTTGTGGTGTGTTGTGCGTGAGCCATGTTACAATTTTGTCGAGGATAATTTCGCACGTCCCGTCTAAACAGGAATAGCGCTGGGGTGCGACCGACGTGACTTTTGGCAATAGTTGTTGTAGAAAGAATTCGTAATGAGCGCAGACTAGACCCAAAAGAAATAATTATTGAGTAAGAATATCTACTTCCCTTGTCAGGATCCAGTTGACGCACCGAGTTTCTTCAATTCCTCCGTCCATTTCGATGCCGTTGCAACCTCCGCACCTGTTGCGAAACGTCTCACCCAGTCCGCTAGCTGAGACTTTATACGTGTACATTCTTCATAATTCTTGTCACTTTGATCTGGGAAGGGTCAGCCAGTTCCCGGTGTATGTCCAGACGAGGCGGTAGGTGACTTACTGCGGATATAACTCTCCACCAGGACTATGATTCTTTTACTCAAATCATCAAGTTCCTTCATATACTGCTGAAGTTTTTCTAGAGTTTCGGGGGTGTAGTTACGAAGATGATCCAGGGCAAGCGCGAGATCTTTAAATTTGATGAGAGCCAGAACATAATCGTTGCGCCCGGCCCGTTTCTTAAGTACCTGTTGTAAGAAGATATCTCAATGCTACGTAACGTGTGAATGGGTGAGCTGCACCTCGAATATGATGTTCACCGAACCCATCACGGCTTGAGCGATGGGGTTCAGCTGTGTGGAGAGACATGTGATCAAAAGACACACAAGTAGTCGGCCGAGCAGTTCAAATACCTGACTTGCGGTCGTTGCAATTTCCAGAATCGGGCTCAGCACATCTTGATATTTCAGCAGGCGGTCCACCAACGTCCCATTTCTGCCCAACAATTGCCGGAGTCGATTCAGTAAAGCAGCGGTGTCCTCAGCAGCCTGTGAAACGTCTGATTTCTCCGCAGCCGAATCAACGCCGAAAAACCTACGAAGGAAAGCTCTATTTTAGGGTCATCCCGAAGGTGGTAAACTAATTCGGTGAGAAAGACGGCATCGCGGATTTGGGAATTCGGTGCTTACATGAGTCTGGACTATCCTGCGAAGGTACGATATCGAGGGCTTCGGCAGGAGGAAGAAGTCCTGTGGCTATTTCCGTCCGTCTACTCCATTGAAACCGCCGGCGGTAGATAATTATTTTGAGAGAGCAGTCGGGCTCAATGTGTCTGCGGGATGGAGCAGTTTTCCATCAGTCTCTTTCATATTCAATAAAAACAAGTCTCTCACAGCGTGTCCTGGTATTCATTTTGATTCGCCTCGAGAGGATATACGAAGGCCTTGTGACCTCCCGAGATAGCTCGCAGGAAATGGCGGCCGTTTCCAGAGCTGTTGAGAGTGGCCCTGATAGCTGAAAACGAAAATGAACTACTGTGCATGATGCAGGCAGATAAAAGCTTTCTGACTGGACAGTGTAATGCCTGTTCTACTCGCTAGCGATCAACGGTTGTCCAGGAAACCCACGGTGCCGGACTTACGCAGTTTGGACAGTGAAACTCTTCAATATATTATCCAAGTCTTGCTAGAAAGAGCGGGGCTTCAATGTCGACGATACTGTCGGACAATGGCATACGCACAATCACAACCTTCATTGCAACTCGCACAACCTCTTCACGGATCGGAATTTTACCTATAACGTGAGATTGAAAACGCGAATTACAAGGGGGAAAAGGAGAAGTCTAATACCGATACTCGCAACGATGTCGCTGTACGCTATTTCCAATGTCCTGGGCTTGCCTAGCGGTATGCATGCCAACTGCTTTGATAAGAACAGGTCAATCTTCGATGCGGATGTGATTCTATACCCAGTCACATAAGTTGCAGTCATAGTCACGGACTATCAAGCTCACTCAATGGGAGCCTTGAGGGACCAAGTCGAGATCCGATCGTTCTTGTCGAGTTTCAGCGGTACCAATGTTCCATTGCTGGTGGGAATCTTGCAGAACAAGGAGCCTATCCTGGGACGTATATCGCAGCAGATATGGACGACTGAAAGTCCGTCACCATCAGTAAATCGTGCATGAGGGAGGTCACGGTGCCGAACCAGATATTTCGAATCTGTCTGGTTGGCTTCAAGTTTCGACCTCAATAAGTGGTGTGCACACAAGCAGTACAACCTACGGGTCTTTTTTCTCTATGCTGGCCGTGGACACCATCTGGATTGACGTGGGCGGAAGACAAAGAGGATAGAGAAACAACAAGCGCCCAAGACGGGAAATAGGTGGCGCTAGCGCTAGCTGTCATCAGTTTATTAATATCGAACAGTCTGGATGATTTGATAATGTCAAATGTTGAGAGCGCGCGCCTATTTGCCTCTTGAACCGCCTGTTTATTTTCTACTCTGTCTCGTCTATTTCAGGAATGTCCGGCCTGGGTTGACGGTTGAGCTTGAAACTCAGCCTTTAATATCTGGATGGCGTAAAAATATCCCATGACTGTGGCGAGCGCCAACCCTCGACAAGTAGAATGGGAGCGAGGCAGGGACGGGTAATTGGCGGCTTGATTGCCCGGGATTTCCAGCTGCCGAATCTTGTGCCTGAACGGAACCTAGAAGTCGGTGCGAGATTATTTAATGGCCGAGGCAGGTGGGAGAAGTGATTCCATACCTCTGAATCTGCCTGGCGGCTGAAGTAGAAGGGCGTTGTATTATTATCTAAAAGCAGAGTGTAGTTCTCAACAAGTATGCACGAACTACGCAATTCCTATAGCACTCGATGGGGGCTTCAGATACACCAAACGGCATCGAGAGAGGGCGGGTGCGTACGGACGGCGGTGGTGCGATATGCACCATGAGATCGGGATAGCTGCGTATGCATTTATGGGCATCGGCACGAAGCCGGCTCTACGAAGCGGAGCATAAGCATATACACGCGCGTCAGTCTGTCCACCACAAACTCGTCTATCCACGAGCGGCAGAGCAGTCGGTCGCGGCATACGACGAGTACGCGACGGGCGACCGGACGACGAGCGCACCCGCGAAGCGCCACGTCCGACGGGATCGGGACCGTGCTGGCGAGTGCCCAATACGCGCACGCGATGATGCGCGGGCGAGACGACGAGCGCGCGAGGAGAAATGGGACACACCGCGAGGCAGGGCGACGCACGGGATCGGGAGTACACTGGAGCGCGTACCCAATACGAGGTAAAGCTCAGGCGACGAGCGCGCGAGGAGAAGGGGGCATGCCGGGGGCACCACGACGGGATCGGGACCGCGCATGATGGGATCGCGCTGACGCGTAATGAGATACGCCAGCCGCCGTGCCTCGTACGAAGATGCGCCATGCAACGCCCATACGCCACCGTACACCCAATGCGTGGGAATGGGAAAGATAAAGGCGCATGCGACGCAGACCAGGATACGAGAGTGACAACAAAATATGTAGAAGAGTGGGCACTGCAGGACGCCGAACGATGCGGGGCACGCTAGACGCCACCGAAAGACGAGGCGTGGTGGACAAACGGCCAGACAGGCGCACAAACAGCCAGACAGGCGCACAAACTTCCGCGGGTCCCAAGGATAGTGGGTGCGGGCGCGATATGTGTGCGGTGCTATCGGGGCGCTCGACAATGCTCGACAATGCCCCCACGCTGTGCGCGCGCTCCAAACACGGATATAGATGAAGCAGTAGAACGCCGCTAGAAGAAATGGAGGAAATGAAATGAAGCAGGGTGCATGCGATTGCGTGGTTCCCCGCGTCCGCGCCACGGCGAGGAAATGAAATAAAACAGATGGGCATGTTGTCCCGCCCATCGTGGGGAGAAAAAAAGAATACATGAGGAGCCGTATGTGCGCAGAAACGACGATCCCCGTTAAAGGAGCCCAGTCAAAAGATGAAAACGCGCAAAAAATGTAAACGCGCAAGAAAAACATGAAGGGGGGACGTGAAAAAAAAAGTGATGCATCATAACAAAAAGAAAGCAACTCGCCGCCGAACCCGCCCTCGAGCACACACTCTGCGAGCGCGCATCACGCGCTGCACTCATCCGTCGGGGAGAGCGCCGACAGCAGTATCTGAACGCCTTGAGTTCAGGTTGGGGAGCGCGCGACAGCGCCGGATTCCGACCAAAACCACACACAGCGCCGGGGCATGAAGAGGGTGGGTGGGTGAATGCTGGAGGAACTCTGGGAGCGCGAGCAGGAGGTAAGGGCCGCGCAGCTCCGCTGGTGTAGATCGTGTAATAGTTATAGCATTTCTGGTGGCATCTTCTAGCGGTGGGGCAATTCTAGCACGTTTGGGAGGTCGAGGATTCTCGGAGACGTCCATCGGGTAGGTGTGTGGGTTGATATTGCGGTCAAAAAAGTATTATGAACCCAAGAAGGAGGTAGAATGGAAAACAAGAAGGAAGATGGAGGGAGGAGGAGAGGTATGACCGAGGGTGACGTAATCTCTGATGCACGCGTTTAGGGGCTTGACGCGGTGTTGAGAGGGCTCGACGCGCATTGAGAACGCCGGGGACGAGTGGAAGAGTCATACGCGGGTCAAATAATGTATACATGCGGCATGGGCTGGGGATCAATCCCTGCTTTAGATGGACGATGGCCGCTCTCAGCAGATCCTCCAATCGTACCACACTCTCCTTGGCCCAGGTAGACATATTCCTGAATACAGATACGACGAGATCCTCTCCAGCATCCGTATCCCCGCCCTTAGACACCTCATCATAGACCTTCGCTGTAAACTAAATCCTGGCCCGCTGAGCCAATTTCTTTCGCGGCATCCGCTCATAATCACTTTGAGTCTTGGGCACGACTTGGCTGCACTGCTACATGACGATTTGGCATCGAGTGACTGTCTCCCCAATTTGACCACGTTATCTGCTTCACCTTCCTACGTCCGTTTCTTCATGACGGGAAAGTGCTCGCCGTCCGTGCGTTCCGTCAGCTTGTTACTCCACGTAACCCACTTCGCGACCTTCAAGGCCCATGCGATCAACACATATCTCGATTCGTGCCACCCGCGTCTCCAGAAGTTGCTTATGCACCTTTCTCTCATCATCACAATCAATCATGCATCGTCGCTTTAAACCGGTTTTTCCCGAGGCTGACAGGTCCCCGCAGCTGTCATCGAATTCTCTCGATGGAACACATTTGCTGGCTTCCCACCTTCCCTAAATTATGGTCCGCATCGTTCTCCGGGTGTGCTAAAAATGCTCCCCCCGACATGCACCCCTTGGTTGCCCAGCTTAAACAAGCCTGTCCGGAAATTCAGATTGTCACGATCGATGGAAAGGCATCTCATCTGTGATTTTTAATACCTCCACTCTCAACCAGGAACCAATCCGCCCACATTCTTGCGGTCCTTGAAATCGACGGAATTATTAATATACTTGATTATTTTAATTTTATCATGCCGCTTGCCACGGCTAGGCACGGAGCCCGATAGAGCCCGATCTCGTCATCATTCCGAATTCCGGATCGGGATCGTGACGACAGATTCAGAATTCTTGTCCCTCAACTTGCAGGTCCTTCGTCCCATTGCTACAAGGTTCGCTGGGTATTCTATCGGGATCTCGATATCGAGGGCATTTAGGGGCCTCCGCTAGCTGTCTATGCTCCACTGTTCTCTCGAAATCATCGCTTCTAAGTTCTAACGTGTATTCCGAATTCTCGAGCCGTATTCCGAATGATGGAAAATTGAGAAACAGAGCTGACTGTGTCCCTTATATATCGTTATAAATCCCCTTCTTCTCTCCGTCTTCTCTCCGTCTTCTTTCCCTCTTCTCTCCCTCCCTATGATGTCGAACCGAAGGAGCCTCAAGAACTGTATTCGCCATTTCACTTGGTCGTGGCACACGGTGCGCCCTCTTCGGAGTTGAAGGTCTGGTTTACGACCATTAAATTTTAGGTTGTAATGGGGACAGGATCTGTCTCGACGTTGATTTCCCTCTTTCACTTTGGAGAAAATAGCGAGACCATTAAGATCCTCACCCTCCTCTTCTTCTTCCTCAACCTCTGCCTCTTCATTTCCATATGCGGGGCCACAATGCTGCGCTATTACATGTTTCCAGAGGTGGGACACTTTTCCTCGACCTCTGTTGCATCTCAACTTATGCATTGAGCAGCTGTGGCCGGCGATGCTGCAGCATCCCGCCCAAAGTCTTATTATCGGTGCTTTTCCTATGGGGGCGGCGACCTTAATTAATACCGCTCTTGCCATCAATCAACGCTACTCATTTTCTGGCACTGGGTTCCTGTTCAGCCTGTGGGCGTTTTGGTGGCTGGATTCTGCCGTTTCAATATTCACGGCCTTTGGGATGTTATATGTCATGTATGTCACCAAACTCCTTGGTTTCACTTCTAATTACTCGCTCTAGGATGACGAGACAGCAGCATACGTTGGGCCAGATGTCTGCGCTGTGGCTGTTACCAGTCGTCCCCCTGATCGTCGCATCGTCCACTGGCGGCCTCCTGGCTGCCGCTTTGCAATTGCATCCAGTCTACTCGTCAATCACCACCGCAGTCTCGTTTACAATGCTTGTCATGGGCCTTTCCACTGCCTTCATAATCATCACCGTGTATCTCATGCGTCTCCTCATACATGGACCACTGGATCCCGACAGTATACTGTCGTCATTCCTCATCCTGGGCCCCTTGGGCCAAGGCGGTTATTCCATGCTCGTAAATTCGAGAAATCTCGTTGACCTCCAAATAAGCGCTCCCTTCAGCGCCGAAGCCATCCAATCTGTGTGTTTCTGCGCAGCCTGGATCCTCTGGCCGATGGGATTAGCATGGCTCATCCTCGCTCTCTGCTCGGTGTACAGCGTCCTCCACAAGCAGCGCGTGCCCTTCTCCGTCGGCTACTGGGGCACTATTTTCCCGAACGGGGTATTTGCACTGCTAACTGTCGAGCTGGGTTCGGTGCTCGGCAGTCCAGTGCTCAACTACCTCGGCGCCATTTTTTCGGGTGAGCTCAAGACGATTGTTACCGCCTGTCCGTATCTTATTCGTGCCACTAGTCGCGGTGTTCCTGCTTTGGGTCTTCGTCTTTGTAAAGACGGTTCCTGCTGTCTGGAATACGTCTGTCTTCCAATCACCCTGTGTCTCGAAATTAGAACAGGAGAACTCGTCGTATGGGCTGCACGTCGGTGATCACAACTAGCTAGCTGCCTTGACATTCTTGTATCGTGGTCTACGAATTATTTGCTCGAATTATCGACTAGTATACATATTAATAATGACGCCCTCCAAAAAGAAAATCATTACCAGCGGGCGCCAAGAACGGGGAAAGCACGTGAAAAAGGCGCGGCCTACTCGCAGAGCCCGACGAAGACGAAACGAGTTCGGACGAACGCGAGGCGAACTCGAGCCACGATGCCCGCAGACGTGGCGGCGCATAACTTGGAATTAACCTCCCCCTTACAGGCAGCCGAAGGCGAAATGCAAGACAACCGAACGCAAGACGCGCGGTCCGCGCCGCGGGACGACGATACCAGATGCGTCGGGTGCCGAGCCCACGGCGACCCGCAACGCAAAACACACTTCAGAAGAGGAGGAACCAAACAACGCGGACCCTACAAAAAAGAAGCAGAAAAATAAAGATGAGAGACGAAAGGGACGGATCAGAAAATCCAAGTGCGGAAAATCATGCGGAAAGAAGAAAAAAAAGTTCGTCGAAACAAAGATGAAAAAGAAATAAGTAGAAAGGAATTATAGAAACTAAAGCGAACCGAAAAGAGAGAAAAACAACGCAGAAAAACATGCCCCCAACGAGACGGAAGAAAGGGTAATAGAGGGTGCGAAGAATGCGAGACACGCACGATAAACTCATCATAGTGCTTCTCCATCCTGTTCTCAAGTTTGCCGTCCGCGCACATGGCGGCCGCGAGCTCCCACTCGTCGGGAAGAGCGCGGGGAAGATGGCTAATAAGCGAGGGGGGTTGGTGTATGTGGGTTTTTTATTTTTCAAGTTAGCATGGGATGTTGCAAGTGAGTATATGCCATTTTTGAATATTGGAGGGAGGGCGCAAGAAGAGCGTGCCAAACATAAAGATGGGTGGAGACGGGAAATCAACGGTCCGAGGGGGGGATGGGGGACGGGACGGCGTACAGTAGGGAGACAGTGACACGGCGCGCGGATAAGCCGACACACCAAGGTAGCCCTTAGCAGCCGCCTCACCTAACGCGACGGGTAGCCCTTCACCGCGCGCACGGGGAAAAGCAGCTGCGAAGCCATCGGGTGCGCGTAGGTAGCCCGGCACAGGACGTCCCGCGCAAGCGTAGGAGGACTACGGTGCGAGCCCACCAAGAGCTGCGTTCGACGTAGCGCCAACGACGCCAGCCGCGCGTCACGCCTTACCTAGCGTGCGGAGTATCCTAGCGCACGGAGCAGCTGCGTTTGATGACCAATCGATGCGTGAGGCTACGCGCCGCGAGCGAGACGAGGGAGGGGCGAGGACGAGGGGATAATACAGAATAAGAAATGGAGGGCTAGTTTGCACCAGTGCAGCAACGACGCCAGCCACAAACGGCACGCGGAGCCGCCCGCACGTTTCGCCCGAATGGCGATGTGGAGGCCGCGCGTTCCCGCGCCTACAGGAGTGAACGAAGGAATGGGAGGGAATGCGCGGGGGCACGAAAAATAACCAAAGCGGGGAGCGGGATCGGAAAGCAGGAGAAGGGTGTGGGGCCGCATGGCTGCATGGATGAAGGGCAGCGGGGGGGTCGTGGCATACGCTGCGCGGTAGTTTGGCATCGGCGGCTATCTGTCAGTCGGGTTAGCGCCGCAGTAGATTGGCATCAGGAAGAGGCGTCGAGCGGGGGCAGGACGACCGTGGCATGGCAGCGATGATGACGAGCGCGGCGAGCGCGCGCTTGCGCTTCTTGCTTGTGCCGCTGCGCGGCTAGGCGGTGGTGCCGTAGGGGTTGGCGGGGACATACCCGCTGCGGGCGCGCGCGAAGGGCGTGTGGCGGGATGTTGGTCGACGTCCACAAGACGTCCATCTGGCTAGTTTGTGGATTCCGGTTAGAAGTGGGGCGAAAAAATGAGAGGTGTGACCGAGGTGACGTGACTGAGATCACGATCAGTCACGTCACCATCGATCACACCTCTCCTCCTTTATACTGTCAACCGGACTATCAACCCGCAAACCCACGCGATGGACGTCTCCGACAACCCCGACCAAATGTGCCAGAATCCCCCCAACTCTACTGGATGCCACCAGAACTTCTCCGCAAACTATTACACAGCCTACACCGGCGGAATTACGGACCTGCTGCTTTCGCTCCCCGCTCCTCCAGCATCCGACCACGCACACGCGTGGTGGCACAAGTAAAGAAGTGTAAGCGCGCGGCGCGCTCTCCGCCGCGGTCGTCCCGCCCGTGTACACCTCGCTGTTGACAATCTACGCTGCCTGCTCCACATCCAGCCCCTTGGACGGGTGACCAGGTGGATAGCGTTAATCTGGGTGGGCGGTTCGTGCGGGAGCCGTGTAAGTTGCTCTTTGTTCTACCCTTTTTTTGGTTTCTTCTCGAGTCGTTTTCCTTCCTTTCGCCCATTCCTTTCCCGCTACCTTTCGTTTCTCCTCTTTCTTTTCTGGCTTCCTCTACCGTGTCGTGCGCGCACATCCCGCGCAGCACCCTACGCTCCGTATTCCCGCTCGCATCCCACTGTTTGCGTGTGGCGCATGGCATGAGCTCTCGGCGCGCCGCGCTAACCTGTGTGTACCCATCTGACAGATGTGCCGAACTAGTGCCGCGCAGGCCGGCGTCGTTGGCGCTACGTCCGTAGCTCCTGCTGGGCTGGTACCGTAGCCCTCCTGCGCTTGCACGCGGACAAGCTACCTACGCGCGCCGATGGTTTCGCAGCTACTTCGCCGTGCGCGCGGGGAAGGACTACCTGCCGCGTTAGGTGTTTCGGCTCCGCCCGCGCCGTGTCGTTGTCTCCCAACCCTCCCCCGTCCCCCCCTCGCTCGCTCTGTCGACTTCCTTTCTTCCCCCATCTTTATTTCTGATTTCCTGCGCGCTCTTCTTGCGGCTTTCCTCCCCCCCGCCTCCTCCCCTCTTTTACATTTCAACATACCCCCCTCTTATTCAAATACTCAACACACTAGCCCCCTTACTAGTCATCTCCCCCGCGCTCTACCAGCCGTACTCGACGTGCTGGATGCGTGGGCACTCGCGGCCGGCAACCTCGAGAGCAGGATGGACACGCACTGTGATGAGTTTACTGTGCGTGCCTTTCTCGATTCGCTCCTTCTTTATTTTCTGCGCATTCTCTCTCTTCCACCCGTCCCTCGCTTCCTTCGCTCCTTGTCCAGTGGTCGTCGTGTTGCCTTTCCTCACTCTAAGTTTTCCCCTTCCCTCCGGTGTTTCTTCCCTCAGCTTGTATGTGCGCTCCATTTTCTTACCGGTCCGCTTTATTCGGTTCTTCCTATTCTTTATTTGGTTCTTCTTATTTTCTTTATTTGGTCCTTATTCTGCATTGTGTTTCCCTTTTTGCGTTTCGCTGGTTGCGGGGAGCTTATTTCTGGCCCCGTGGGCATTATCCGCATCACGTCCCAAGCTCGTCCGAACTCGTTCGTATTCGTAGGTCTGCATATTCATCGGGCTTGCAGAGTAGACCTTCTCCCCTTTATTTGGTGCCCCCACTGAGTTTCTTTTGGAGAGGGATGTCGGGCGACTTCGCTCTCGCACCTGCGTTGGCGACCTCGTTTCGTGTCAATTTCGCGGTGATCTCGGGGAGCAGACGCCGCGTGCATCTTGTGCGCGGGCATCTCGTGGAGTGGACTGCGTGCATCATGTCATTCCGTCCCACCCCCCGTTCCCGAGATTTCTATGTTGTTTTGCGTTCGTCTGGTATTCGAGTTGAATGCGGCGCGCGCATTTGTGCCACCGACCCTTATCTGTTTCCGGACGGTCTTGCTTTCCTGCCTCGCATGCGCCTTTACATATGGCACATGGTGTGGCGTAAGCAGCACGGCGGGCGGCGTATTTGGCTCTGGTGATTCCACACCTGCGATCCCGCCTTGTCCCCGCGCGCTTTGTCGTCCGCGCATCATCGCTCCCCGCGTATGCCGTGCTGGACAGGCTTATGCCGGACGGGCAGGCGCGCGCTTCGCGGGGTCAATACTTGCTCGCCGATCGTTTGTGGTGCCACCACCGTTTCGCATGCATCCCGACGATATGAGGAGTGCGTAGCGCAAAGCGGTGGGGATAATGCGTGGTTGGCGTCCACAGCCAGCTCGAGGGGGGACCCTCCACGACGCGCGCTGGGCATCGGGTGGGGCGCGCACCAGGCGGACCCTTCCGCAGCGCGTCTGTCCAGGCATCTCCCGCGCTCGCCCCTGTTGAGGTCGGGCATGGGTGTCAGACGGCATCGACGCGGGGGCGGGCACGAGAGCACCCATGGACATGGCCACGCGAAGGGCGTGAGCTTTTTGTCGTGTGGGTCCGATTCAACGTCCTATTCGAAAGCATACCACAACGATTCGACGATTGTGGAGAAGGCGGCGCAGATGCAAGTCCCGCGGGAGGGTAGCGACACCCTCCGCTTTCTAAGCAGACAATAGACAACAATTAACGACCGGTGTAAATTCTTGTTATCCTAACCACATCATATCGAACTATTATTTTACGCCTGCTCTTTTCACAGTAGTAATATTGTTGTTTCTTTACTTTGTATTCGTCCTTCGTAGGTCTTTCGTCTCTGTACTTTTAGATCTGCTTCCGGTTCCCGGATCAAATTGTTTTCTCCCGAATTTTCGTTCTCCGCCCCTTCAAGCTATCCGGGCCTTCAAGCTTGCTCAAAACCCAATTCGTCCATGCCATATTTGAACAGCTGGCACTGGGCACACGAAATTTGACGGTGGCTGGTGCTAGCGGCTAGCGCTAGTGGCTAAGTTGATCCTGGGGCGCTTATTTCTTCTTCTTCTTCTAGCTCAAGACAGCTATCCGAATGCCGGTCTTCGAATTGTGCGAGATGACTACCTTGTACACCAGGACTCGAAGCCGTTAAACGCGGTCTTGCGTCGAGCACGGAGATCTTCAGCATCATGACCGAATCCCCTCGAAAAAAATATTCGACGTGAACCTTCAGTGCTTCGGCTCCGAGATTTCTCAACACTACGTTGGACACCACCAGAACTTTGCAAGTGCTGGTAGTGTCCACATATATTATGCGAGTCTCTATGTCTTACTGGGATGATTATTAGGCGCCCATTAGGCGCCCAGTCTGAGCGCTTTCTGACGACAAGTTACATTGTGCCTGGCTTGCTTTGAGCCTAATACGCTAACGGTAACAGCTTTGGACACCGTGGCAGCGGCGAACCAGCACTTCCTTCACGTCCTTACTCCAAAAACGTCGGAGTAATTCTCGGTGTTGTGACATCGGAGGTCCTCCTGCAGATACCTGCATCCTGTCGACAGCGCAGTATTTAAAGGAAGACCCTCATTCGGAATCATGGGCTAACTTCGCTCTTTCTTCGATCGATGATCTCCCTTGAGTCATCTTCGACTGCATCCACGCCTCCCCCATGGGGCGTCTGGCATCTCGACTCCGACTTTTTCGCCAAGTTGAACGACTGGACCGCGAAACACCCGGACAAGAAAGGGCTCCGCACCGTACTGAAGGCAATATCCGATGCTATTGATGGCAGCAAAGATTGGCCCATTCCAGACAGCCCGTTTCCGGCAAAGAGCCTAGTTACCGCGTTGGCTACTTTGCTCAAATATGGTGTGGTGGGCAATTATTTTCCAATGCTCGATCACGATGCCTCACAATACGTAGAAAGTCACACAGGCAAAACACCAAGTCAAGGCATTCGTCCAAGAGGCTGTGGCCTGGATCACTCAGATCGCGGATGCATTCAAAGACGCCGTAGGCGGTCAATTTGTCGCGAAGGCCTGGGACAGTCTTCAGGAAATGCGGTAAGTACAAGAGACACCGATTAGAGTCTTCACTTACAGGTTCACAAGGACTTTGATTGACGAAATATGCATTTAGGCTAATAAAAGACTGGTACGTAATTGCACATTTACAACTGTCATCATGCTCACGGACCTGTAGGAAGATACACTCTGGGAGCGTTTAACGCACGCACCAGATGTTGAGAGCCACATTAAAGATTTCAAGGAGCGCCTCGAATCTACCCGGGTTTGCTTCAGGGTATGCTAATCCTTTTCTCTGAAAAAACTCTTACATCTTCTTGTAGACAATTTCCGCCATTCATTTAGCTCACGGTCAAGATCTAATCCTCGACCATCTCTCAGAGATGCGCAGTCTCATTACGACCCTTCAGCGAGATAATGCAGCAAACGTGCGTTTTTACGGCCTACATATTTGAATGCTCGTGGGGCTTACTATGCTCATAGCGCGATATCCTGGTAAAGCAAATACAGAACCAGCAGCAGATTGTTGCCGACATATTGAAAGAAATTCGGACATGGGCGTCAGAATGGACAGAAAGCTCGCCGCGCTTGCTATGGCTGAGTGGCATGCCAGACCCCGGTAAATCAGTCATCACCACGACCGGCGGCCCAGCGGTGCGTCGACTGCTTCAATACTTCTCACATAATTTTATTAATATCATCGTCTTCAGTCACCTGTCGATGACGACCTGATGCCATCGACGCCTGTCCGCCCGCGTCAAAAGCGCACCGCCTCGCCCTCATCGCACGGGAGCAGCAGGAAAAGAAGTAAACGCAACACTGATGCTGCGAGCGAGATGGCCAGTGCCTGAGCGTGTTGCAAATGCCCTCAATGTTGTGGGTAGCCCAGAGGTTCATCAACGTGCTATCAAGATGATGGAGGATGATGGGGAGTTTTCGGACAATGAGGAGGTGCATGTCATGCATCTCTTTACGAAGGATACTGCTGTTGCGCAGACATACTATCGATCACCCACCTTTGCAAAAAGAAATTGATGGGAATGCTACTCAAGTATTTGGAGTCGGATTCCTCTGAAATTTAGACAGAGTTCAAGCTATGGGTCTCAATGTTGTCCTCGAAAATTTCTAGCATTTATTGGTACCTGGGGGTGGAGTAGGGCTGCCGCCCATGACCGTTGCGACGGTTCCACGGCACCCGTCAAACGGGTGCCGTGCCCGTTCCATCAGCCATTTTCCCTCTACCTCAACGGCGCGGTTGCGGTACGGGTTCACAATGCTACGGCCCGCTGAAAAACAGCTTAATTTGTATTGCACGCAGAAACATTATTACAGGTGCGGTTCTGGTCCAGGAAGGACATATGTCTGTTCTAATATGTTTCTCTTTCATTATTTACATGATTACATCATCTCTTCCCTCCAATCTTCACAATACAAAGTCTTTGTTCCATCGCGGCAATTGCCGGTAACTATGATGGCAATGTCCAACCTAAGTTCAACTACCTGCTGGGGGCAAGTTTTTTCCCCCATTAGACAAATATCTGTCTGTTAAAATTTCCTTGCAATCTTTGGGCATTTCGGTTGTGATCATGAGGTGGGCATAGTCACTGATTCAGTTGAGAGGCTTTCTTGGTGCTTAACGTTGGCTTAACAATTAGTATATGTGTTCACTCGTATTCAAAACAATATGCTGCAACAAAGAAATTCTAGGACACACGTTAAAGGTCACTTCTTCCCGTAAAATACCTCAAACAATATTTTCTCAACCCGTGGGCCCGTCAACAACCTGTTACTGCCGTGCCGTTGACCGTACCGTCCCGTGAGGAACTCTTTAACCCACCTAACGGACCGTTGTTCGACGGCCCGTTGCCGTCGAGTAGCCGTTGAATCGACGGCCGTTGCCGTCACAGGCACGGGTGGCACCCCTAGGGTGGAGGTATAAGCATGCCGATGAGGGGTCCGTTTTTGATCACTCTGAGGGCAAGAGAATTTATTGCTGTTTGCAAAATAGGTGGCGGTCACGCGTTTGTTGATCAAAAACGCCACATTTCAACCCCAATCTCGCGAGCGCCATAGCTCGCGAACGGCTGCACCAATTCACTCGGTTTCTTAACGAAAAATGATGTACTCGTCGAGGGCTAGGGCGCCCCATAGTTTTCAGGACGATCTGAGTAGTTGTAGTTATTGTAAACATATCTGATCTCAAAATGGAAGTCGCGTTTGTTTGCTTTCAACCACCACATATTCTTGCTGCTCTACTTGCCTCCTACAATGACCCGAGGAAAGCCACTCTCAGACGACCTTAGGGGCGTCATTATCAACATGGGGATGTCTCTGGACCTCAAAAACATCTTGAGACTTACCGGTCTCAGACGTCGAACCGTCGAGAGGATCTTCATGGACTATCGTAACAAGGGCACAGTGCTGCGCGAGCACATGTACCAGGAGCTTCGTGGACGCAAGCACAGCTTGACTTCGAGAGATACAAAGGTTGGGGGATCTCTTTTGTCAAATTCAACATGATGTTCAAACTCTGCGCAGTTTATGACCGGGCTCGTGCACCACAGTCCAGATGTCTACCTGGCAGAGCTTCAAGAGGTTCTAGAGGATCGGATAGGGGTAGATGTCCACGAGTCAACCATCTGGAGGTCCCTCAAGCGGTGTGGGTTTACAATGAAAAAGGTAACAGTGATGTTGTTTCCGTGTTCTCGTACATCATCTAAGTTCTATTTGTCCAGTTGACGCGGCTAGCCCTAGAGCGAAGCGAGGCAAAGCGAACAGCATACCGGTATGCTTACGGGAGCCAATACACTGCCGAACAGACCGTCTTTGTCGACGAGAGCTCGTTTGATAGGCGCACATCAATTCGAGGAAAGGCTTGGGCACTTTCGGGAGAACGAGCACTGAGGAAGTGCTTCTTTGTTCGGGGTCGACGGTACGTCTCGTGCACCTTGCAGTGGTACTTCTCCTGACTTCCTGCTAGGTATTCGTTGCTTCCAGCGTTGGCCCTCGATGGCATAATCCACGTAAAGATTGTTGAAGGATCATTTACTTCAGCACTCTTCTACGAGTTCATTGAGGGATTGTTGGACCAAATGCAACCGTTTCCGCACCCCAAGTCCGTCATTGTCATGGATAATGCTCGTATTCACAAGGCGCCAGAGATTAAGGAGTTGATTAAAGCCCGGTAATCCTCAATCTAATTATGTCTACTCTTCTAACCTGAACTCTATTTGTAGCGGCATGCGCTTGATGTTCCTCCCGCCGTACTCGCCAGATTTCAACCCAATTGAGCTTGCATTTTCCTCCATCAAGGCTTATGTCCGGCGCTCCAGAGAGTTAGCCAGGGAAGACGTTGATCAAGCAGTAGATGACACATATGTTTACATCCACTTGCTTGAGGCGGCGTATTCAGTCACCAGCGAAGATGCAGAAGGATATTTTCATCACTGTGGATATTTGTAAACTAGACTACATGAAATTAGTGCGACAATAATGCTTGCTATGTATCGGAAATATGAAACTCAATCTACTCGAAGCTTCTTGGTTGGAAACGGCACATAGTCCTCCTTCGCATACGTGACAAGACGGTTGGCAATCCCAAAATTCAGTCTCTCTCCGGACGGGCCTGAGAACCCCATGCTGAAACATTGGCCAGGTCACTCAACTCAAAGAACCCGTTGTCAATGAGGAGATCCTTGTACTGGAAGTAATTTAGCTTGAGACGACCCCGGACAGGATCTTCATCGAGATTTGTGATCCAGGTGATAATGTCGGGGCAAATATCTGCAGACGGCGCGTCCTCGGCGGGGCGTTTGACTGCAGATGTTGTCGAAGGGAGAAACGGAGCTGGATTGGCAACGGGGACATGCATCGGAGCCCCGGGAATCAAAGATGGTTGCCATTCCGGAGCAGCAAGTGCCGGTCGGTTACTGAAAAGCGCCCCTAGAACAGGAGCGATAGCTTGGAGGCCTTGTATCCACGGGGTGGCATCGTTTGAGCTGCTGGTAGCAGCAGCATTGTGGTTCTTTGCCTTCTTCTGTCGAACATGGCCAACATCCAGCTTGAGCTCCTTGGGGGCTTCTCCAATGACTGCCTGATGGCGGCTCTGTCAAATGAATGATCAAATCAGCGCAATGAAACACTCGGAGGTGTCAAGAAACCAACCGCCAGCATTGCCCATGTTGCCAGTTCTGAGTGCGTCAGGCTATGGTGGTCCCCGCTGTCGAGAACAACACAGGGTGTTTTGCAAGCTTGGCAGTAGTGCGTCTGCTCGATCTTCTTGAATAGCTCATGTTCTTTGAGTGCAGGAGTCACGGGTCCCGTGTCCTCCTCGGTGTCCTTATCTTTCCCTTTCTTTCCCTTCTATGTATAAGCTGCTGCTACGAGTGCGCTAAAATGAAGGCCATACCTTTTTACCCTTGCCCGCTTTCCCCCCTTCCTCCACTTTGGATGTATCTATCAGAAAAATGCTGAACGGAGCCACTTCTCCTTTCCCGCGGTTCTTGCCCTTGGCCGTCTTGATGTGCTGGCGCACATCTGCAATTAGAACCTCCCATGATTCATCATCCTCCAGTAGTTTTGGGAGTGGTTTCGGACTCTTGGGCTTATATGATGGTATGTACCCGACGCTCGTCATGAGTGAGACACGAGTTTCCATTCTTGCTGCGGCTGCAGCAATAAAATCATCGAAGCTAGTGCTCGACATAATCCCGGTCAAAGCACGCATGCCATTCTTGTAGGGAACCTCAAAGGGGATGGCAAATTTGGAAGCTGGAAGCTTCACGGTGGGAGCGATTTGCTTCACAGCTTCATCAAGTTCTTCACGTGTCGATTGTCAGTGGCGGTAACCTCACGCGTTTTACGCGTATCGCTTACCTTCGTCATCGTCTCCTGACTCATCTGCACTGCTCTCATCCTCATCCTCTTCTTCACTACCTGCTCCGGTTGGTCTGTAGTCGTCGCCGCCGGTACCGCTGCCGTTGAACTCGTCAACATCTCCCGATGTGTCAATTGTGTCAAAGTTTTCGTTCTGAGCTGTGTGTTCTGCTGATTGTGTTCCCATAGACACTAGGGCTGCTGCTGCATCATTTTCGAGCGTATTGGTACGGTGGGGAGGCGCATTTTTATACGCGGGTTGGGGTTTGGGTTGGGGTCTAGATTTTTCAACAGGCGCGTGATTTTCCTTTGCGGATTTGCGGGTTCCTGTGCCCCGCGATGATTTCGGTTTCCTCGCGTTGGCCTTCTTCTGAGTCGCCATGTGAGTGTGGTGGTAAAGAGCAAGGCTGAACAAGGTTGTGGTTGAGTTCAAGTTGTTGACGGAATAAACAAATGATCAGTTCCAACCAATTCTGGACGGTAATATATTTGCAGTGGCTAAAACTACTCAGATCGTCCTGAAAACTATGGGGCGCCCTAGCCCTCGATGAGTACATCATTTTTTGTTAAGAAACCGAGTGAATTGGTGCAGCCGTTCGCGAGCTATGGCGCTCGCGAGATTGGGGTTGAAATGTGGCGTTTTTGATCAACAAACGCGTGACCGCCAACTATTTTGCAAACAGCAATAATAGCAGTAATTTCATGCAATTCGGGGCCAAACGCAGCATGAATTTGACGCGGCGAGTAATTGCACGAGAGATTGGAGGTCGGATGTGACAAAGGTACATCATAATGGTGTTTTAAAGAGGTAGGATTATTTGTACGGACCGTCGCAGGAAAGGCCCTACAACATAATTACTCTATGTTGGAATAATATTAATCGGACGGGGTGTACTGAACACGGCGAGTCGAAGTAGGCGGAAATAATCGCAGTCGCTCGCATTTCAGGGTTCGAGTCCTGGCGTCCGAATCTGATTTTTTTTTTTGTTTCGATCTTTTTTGATGCGTTGAGCTAACCGGGTCACTTGCACGCGGTATCTAGCTCTGGTTTTAACTTTTGAAATGGCGTTATAACGAGACAGAAGAAATCGTTCAATGCCATTCGATGGATAAGATCCAGAGTCCTGAGGCCTGAGATTTCAGCCCGACCACAGGGATCACGTCTATTCGTGCCAGCACCGCGTCAAGCCCCTAAACGCGTGCATCAGCGATCACGATCGTCACGTCACCACCAGTCATACCTCTCCTCCTCCCTCTATCTTCCTTCTTGCTCTCCATCCACCTCCTTCTTGGGCTCACAACACTGTCAACCGGACTACCAACCCGCAAACCTACCCGATGGACGTCTCCGAAAACCCCCGGCCTCCAAAACGTGCCAGAATCACCCCACCGCTACTAGATGCCACCGGAAGTTCTTCGCAAACTATTACACAACCTACACCGGCGGAATTACGAGGCCCAGACCTCCTGTTATCTCTTCCTGCGCTCCTCCAGCATCCACCCACCCATCCTCTTCATGCCCGGGCGCTCTGTGTTGCGTTACTCGGGATTCGGCGCTGTCTCGGACTCCCCAATCCGCACGCGCACTCGCGCACTACGGCGCAGACGCCATGGACGCTCTCTCCGACGGACGAGTGCCGCGCGTGGTGCGTGCGCGCCGAGCTGGGGCTGTGCGTGCTCGAAGGCGGGTTCGGGGGCGATCCGTGGGCGGAGGGCCTCGACGGCGAGGTGGAGAAGGCTGCGGGCAATGCGGTGAGTAGCTTTTCATTTGCGTGGCGCCCATAACTTTCTTTTGGCGAGGCTTCTACCGCACTTCAGCATGGTTTTTTTTTTTTTGTTTCTCGTGGTTTTCTTTCCGACGGCGACGCCATGTCCACCTGTCTTATTTCTATTTTATTTCCTCATCGCGGTGCGGACGCGCATACTCCGCGTCTTGTGGGCCCACGTCGTGGCCTCCATTCTTTCATCTTATCACGTATTTCTTCAAGTGAGGCTCCATGGATCTCTTGCGCCTCTTAGATCGCGCATATACGCAGATGGGCTTGCTGCTCGTTCCGTTTTTATTCGATTTCTGTGGTCCACTCGATTCTGCCTCGTGCCCCATTTTTAAAAAAGGATGAACGCCGTTTTTTGTTATGCGCGTGCCTCCTTCCGATTTCGCGCTTTTGGCATGGGCTTGTGGCTGGCCGTTCCATGTTCCTGGGCTCCGCGCGCGCGGACGTGTATATAACCTGCTATGCACGAGCGATACATCGACTGTATCCGCGGGGCGAGAGAGGTGTCTCAGCGGCAACGCGCATATATCGCCCCTGGCGGTACTTCCCACGCACAGGTAGTTCCCGCGCATATATAGTTACGGCACATATACCGCCCACCGCACCCGTCGTCGTCGTTGGCACTTGCTGCAGTGGCGCTCGCGGAATCGAATTGGTGGTTCGGGTTGCGCGTCTGTGCGTCTGTGCACCGCGCACCTCGCGCCTTTTGGTGTCTGGCCCCGCGTTCTTCGATGGCATCTCTCCCCGCGCCTTTCGGCGGGCGTCTATTCTATTTCTATTTCTATTTCTATTTCTATTTCTATTCCTATTCTTATTCCATTCGCTCCACCCTCTTCACGACCGACTGCGTCTTTCCCATTCCCATTCCTGCGCGTTGCGTGTATCCGATGGGCCGTTGCCCGCATACGACATATCTCACCTATCTCACCTACGGCCATCGTCGATGCGAAGCCGTTAGTGCTTACTGCGCTAGCTCGTCGTCCCGCCCGCGCATAGTGTACTCGTTGTGTGAGGCGGTCGAGCTTGTGGGCGGGCGAGCTTATGATGGGCGGTGGTAGACGCGCTGACGCGCTGCGTGGTACCGCATTCGCGGCGATGTGCGGATGCAGTGATGGGCACCGCCAGCACGCACATAGCACCGCGCAGCTCTCATGTGTCCGTCCTCTGCGCGGGCAGACATGTGGGGCGCGGAGTCCATCCCCGGCTCGAGGTGCAGACCCTTCCGCAGCGCGTCTGTCCAGGCATCTCCCGCGCTGGCCCGTTTTAGGGCCGGGAATGGGTGTCGCGTGCCCGTCGGCCGGATACGCCGTGCCCGGCAGGGCGGCGGCGTCTTTGCCATGCCGCCACGCGCGACGGGGCAGCGCGTCTGCCATGCCGCGCGGGGCAATGGCGGCGCACAGATCTTCCTCTCCATCTCACCTGACCCAGGCTAAAGTTAAGATGAGATGTTCCCACTGTAACTCTGAGCGTGGGGGGCACTAATCTGTGCACAAAGGTCATAAGGCAGATCCACGGGGATGCAGCGCGTTATGTTTCATGGAGGTAGTATTTTGCTGAATCGGAAAAGTACAATTGATGAGTGTTCTATTGGCGGTGCTGTGCGCTTTGCTGCGGGAATCAAACTACATCATCTTCCGCATGACGGTAAGAATACAATTAGAATCCTACCCGTGTGAGTGTGAGGTCAAAAAATATATAAGCAGGGTTCCCGACTGGTCCCATCAGATTAAATGCAGCCTTCCACAAAGATCAAGAACCTCATTGAATATACCACTCTTACGGCGACCGCTGCAAAAGAAATTGCAAACACTACTAATATTCCTTTCCTGGCATCTACTTCCGCATTGACTTTGTCAATTGTGAAATGTATTGAGGTAAGGTCCCTGAGCATATCTAGAGTGACTGAAAAAAAAACTTTAGACAGAGAATTCATTCAAACAAAGATGAATGTTTTGAAATGGTTGCACAAATACATGACATTCTCTGCACCATTTTGAAGCTATGTTCTGGGTCTGAAACTCAAGGAGTACTTCCAACGGCATTGTTGTATGACATAGGCAATTTTGTGGAGTAAGCAGAACCTATATCTCCTGAAAGCACCCGCATTGAGACATTCCAACAGAACACTTCAAAAGGTCCTCACCTTTTTGAACGGCCAGGGAAGGATGGGAAAGATCAAGCGGGGCTTCAAGCAGCTAGACAATGCCGCAAGACTTAAGGCATGCAGCAATGAACTCAGTCATGCCCAGGAAACATTCGCGGTACATCGACTTAGCTCGTTGTTGTGTATCTCTCTAATATGTTTCAGATTCGAACCACAGGCTCAACATTGTTCCACATGATGCAAATAAAAAAGGATGCAAAGCAGCAACATGAAGAGCTTGTTACCCTCCTCAAAGCTCACCCTGAACTGACCAATTCCGATGGTTCAACTGTAAGGCCAATTTCATCTCTCCCTTCTCCCTCCTGAATTTCTTTAGGTTTCAGAGACATTGTCAAGTTCAGTGGCAGGCGAGCAGAATTCTGGTGCACTATGAATCTTGTTGACCCTTGTATACAGCTCTGGAACCTTGTCTATGCTCCCCCCTTCTCCTCAAATCTTCCATGGGCGAGAATCTGAGGTTCACAAGGTTGTCAACATTCTTATGCATAACTCCCCCCGCATTGCCATCCTAGGTCCTGGGGGCATGGGAAAGACCGGTCTTGCCACAGTGGCTCTTCATGCTGATGCGGTAGTGGAAAAGTATTCACATCGCTACTTTATTCAATGCCACTCCGCCACAACATGTATTGAGCTGGTGTCGGCTGTCGCAGACCATCTGGGAGTTGAGAAGGGATCCAATCTGCAGAAGAAAGTTGCCCAACACTTCATGCATGCTCCTTCATCCCTTCTGGTCCTGGATAATCTGGAGACATCTTGGGAATCAGTATCATCAAGGAAGGAAGTTGAAGAGTTCCTTCTTGTTTGACAGATGTTCCCCAGTTGGGACTGATAGTGTGTAACATTCCACTCAAAGAACTCCGTGACTCAGCCAGCTCGTAGATCACCATGCGTGGTGCTGAACGTCCAGGAAAAGTCAAATGGACTCACCCATTTTTGCCACCTCTCCAGCCACTTTCTGGCTCTGCTGCACTCCAGGCATTCATTGAGGTTGCAGATGTAGATGAAGAGGAGAAAGTCAAGCAACTTCTTGAACTCACAGGGCATATGCCCCTAGCAGTGAGCCTCATGGCGAGTGTGGCCGCCCATGAAGGCTGTGACAAGGCATTGTCCCGATGGAAAACTTAAAGCACACACATGCTTTCAGCTGGATATGACAAAAGATCCAGTTTGGACATATCAATCATGTTGTCATTCACAAGCTCCCGAATGACACCAGGAGCTCAGGACCTGCTCAGTATTCTGTCAATGCTTCCTGATGGGTTCACAGATGCGGACTTGTTGCAAGCTGAATTACCTATCCCAGACATCCTTGAAAGCAGGACCACACTGCTAAGGACAGCTCTTGCATCGGTTGATAAAGAAAAAAGAATCCAAGTCCTTGCTCCTATCCGAGAGCACATCCTCCATTCCCATCCTCCAACAAATGCACTGAAGTTAAAACTTCGCAAGCACTTCCATGATCTTCTTTCTCTCTGGAAATATCACAGGGATCTTAATGCAGCACAAAGTGTGCCACAACTTTCGAGGAATGTAGGCAATATAGCCAGTCTTCTTCAGGATTCTCTTAGCACAGAGTGTCCAGATGCAATCGAGAACTACCGGAGCATTCTCAATCTAAACAGCTTCTATCGCCGGACACAGGACACATATTCACCACTTCTGCTGAAAATATCTGAACAAACTTCCTTTTGGAAAGACAATATAATGTTGGGGGGCTACCTCATTCAGATTATTCAAACTGCTGAATATGTGCCTCTCATTGATGCCGACACAAAAATCATGGAAGGGAATAAATATTTTGGGTTCAAGGATCCATTGGAACAAGGTAAGCCATACTCTGTGGGCTTTGTTACTTTGACCTCATTTTTACTAGCTGAATGGTCCATTGCACTTGGACTATATTGGAGTCTTGTCCAATCCAACACATCTCATGCTCTTGTATATTATCAAAAAGCCCTGTCTTTGGCAGACAGTACTGGATCTCCCACTAGGGTTGGACAACGAGCCCTAAATATGATTGGCAACACCATGATGACTTTCACAGGAAATCTTCATGGTGCATTGCAACATGCAATGAGATCAAAACACTATGCGACAGCCCTTGCTGGCATCTACCCACAAGCACAGTCCCTGTACATCCAAGCTAGATGTCAGGTCATGTTTGCAAACTTTTCAAAATCTCAAATCCTTCTCAAAGAGGCCACACAACTTCTGATTTCCTGTGGTCTTGAGGGATCTACACTGAGTATGCACCTCCAATTTTTGGCTGCAGAGGTACATCTTTCGAAAACAGAATATCTGGATTCGCGGCACATTCAGGTCTCCATTGCTGCTGGTAGGAAAGTAACAGCATATTATTCAATTCTAGCAAACCTGAATATTGCTCTCATTGATATCATTTGTGGCATGGACTCAGAAGCCATCAGGAAAAACCTGGATCAATGCCAGCTGAACCTCAAGTCATTATATGGCCAAAAAATCGAGCTGGAATTTACAAGAGATCACCACTTGACAGAGCTTTGTTTCAGAGATGGTGACCTTGGTACTGCAAATGTAATGTTCACAGAATGTTTTGGTAGGGCACAAAGGATTCGGATGGACAGGCCAACCACTTGCCTTGAAAGACTTGCAGATCTTTCTCTGGGAATGAATAACACACAAACAACCATGGTTTGGGCAGGGATATTGCTTGTGCTTGCACTGAGATCCAAGGACGAGCTGGCTACTATGAAGGCATTCCGTTGTCTCGGACAGATTTTTGCTGTGCAAGGGGATATCGACACAGCACTCAATGTGTTAAATGTGGCCTTGGATGGATTCACATTCATGGATGTCCATCAGTGGAGGGCTGATTGCATGGTTTGAATTGCTGATATCTGGGAAGGTGGTGGAAAAGTGTCAAGGGCAGTTGAGTTATGGAAGGCAGCAAGGCCTTTGTTTGCAAGGTCCTCACAGGCCATTGGCTCGTATTGATGAAAAACTGGCCACGGTTGAAGCTTCAATTCTGGAGAGCAACAAGAGACAGCTTCTGCAACTTGTGTATGTTCCTGCTGGGGTTTCGACAGGGACAGATCTTGATAATCGTCAAGACCCAACATATGAAGATCTGTCCTTGTGCCCTTCCTAACTCAAATATCTTCTGCTGTTTACTTTCATTCCCACCAGATACTGTGATGACTTACTACTAGCTGCAAAACTTTGATGTCAGTTGTACATATCATCTCTATTGAAGTCCCTTCTATTTTTCCTTACTCTGCACTTGCTCTCTACATTCCCTTATGCGCCAACAGGGCACTGTCCTACTTAGTCACCCGTACATAGACTTAAACTGATCTGGATATATCATTGACTTGCAACCACTTCACACAGTAGAAATTTGATGGAATGCTTTGAGCCAAAACTGAGCTCGAAATGGTAAATTTCGGCACTCACAAGAATGATTCACAAACCAAACTTGTTTGGACACTTTGTGTCTTCCCATGCTCAGGTTTGTCTGACCCAAAAAGACGTTATGTAATCACCACGTGGGTATCGGCAATTCCCGATTCAATGAGCTTGGGAGGGGCGCGCAAAGCGCGGCCCGAGCGAGCGGTTTGGTTTGTGACTTGCCGCTTGCGGCCATCCCATCAGTCATGATAGTTCGGGTAGTCTCGGAACCAGCCGTTGGGGTGACGGGCCTGACGGCCCGCCGGACCGGCAGAGTTTGAAAAAGAGAGTCACCATAGACGAGTCACAAGAGTGACAGTTACTGATCCTTCACACGCCGCAAAAGCTGTTTTGCGGCACTGGGGCATGTCTCCCCATGTCCGTGCACGGCGCGAGCCTTCGCAGAGTTGTGGTCGTCGTTCCTCCGCATCTTTGCGCACTTTTCGAGGAAATATTAATATTGTTAAAGCTAAAAATAGATGCTGCCTTTCAATTCAGAGATAGGATGGGGCGCGCGCAGCGTTCTCCACCCGCTTTGGCCGTCGGAAACTGCAGCGGGATGTTTCAGAGTGCTTCCTGCACTTCCTCTCACTTTTCATCGCTGGAACGGCCGACGTCTTCAGCCCAAATACTGGTTGCCGAGCTGCCGCAAGCGAGTGATGGTCACAGTGTGACTCCATGGGGCTGTTGCTATACGAAATACCCCAGACGTTCTGATAGCGCTGTGTTGTAAATGCAAATGTTAATCATATCGCAATAAATAGCATGCTATTAACACACTAATAACTGCTATAGCGCGAGACCCTCTGAGAAGCCATGCTATTTATTGCTATTAATTCAAACTGTGCGTGGGCACGCAGGGACACCTCTTGGATGCTGATTAGCTGCTGTCTGCACTTAGACAGGTCCGACAAAACCATTTTGCACTATATCTGGGTCGGATACAACTCGGATCATTGTTTGATTGACCTTTGGCAATGAAAATGATCCTTGAAATGCTTGTGGCATGCTGAAAAAAAATGTCCGTGGGAGGAAGTGATGGTATAATAAGTGGTAGATGCCATCTGTAGCATTCCAGGCATTTTGCGAAATTTCCTGAGCATCAGGGTTCTTTGTTTGGTAATGTTTGTGCATATGGTAAATAGCAGCCAATAACTCATGCTTGCTATTGACCTCTCAAAGGGCAACAATTAATAGCATAGCATGGCATGCTATTATATTTACAACACAGCGCTATCGGTTCTGACCTGATCTCCGCGCTTCATTTTTCAAACTCCGACGGTCTGGTGGACCGCAGGGCCCGCAAAGCCGATCAGGCAGAATGGCTGGTAACGAGACTAAATTTCGGGAACATTCGGCTGAAATGTGGTTACCAGCAACAGCGGTCCGAAAATCGTGAGCTTACTAAGCTGATTGCCGAGAATTCGACGGCAAATGTTGTTCAGCTTGCACATTCCTCGTATTATAGATGTAGTATTGTACAGAACCTCATACCATCTATCTCAAAACATGGTCTGCCTATCATAATACTCACCTTCACTGTCAAAACCCCCATCATCAACATCCATTTGGCTCGAGTTTACCTCTTCTGGTGCGGGCTCCTCAACGATGCTGCTGAGGCCGGCAGCAACGCTATCCAAAATTTGGGAACGCCTGAGGATGGCTCCCTTAAGATATCCATACCGATTATCTCGGTTCCCGTGCCCATTGGCACCGGATTTAGCCTTTGGTATACCCGACGCGGATGTTTCCTCCGAATTAGTTGAGTTCTTGACCGAGTTTGCGATATCCAGAAATGGTGCCCGAAATGTGTTGTTTCGGGCCGAACAATTAGTTTCAGGGGCTCCTGAAGCTGACGTTTTCAGCCTCACTTATATCTTCGTTTAAACTTGCCATTTCGCACTCAGTTTCCTCTCAAATGATTCCATTTGATTTCCGGAGTGTCATGCCCTTGAACCTCAAGCATCCAAATCCCTCATTGATAGCAGTTGGATCTTCGTGGTGCATGGTTGTTGGGAAGAAAGTTCTATGCAAACACAGTACCGTGAGTGCCACAACAATGTACTCCAGGACATGTTTGCATTCTTCCCATCTTCTCATATAGTCACCAAATTTTTCCAATGCCAAGGGCGAGTGCAGGACCCCTGTCGAGATGGGTTGTCGCGTGTTCCCATCAAAAAAAGTAGGATGCCTTATATCTCAGTCAGAACCGACACCCGGCAGACACTGCATTGAGGCCATTTGTAGTCAGAGGCTGGCTACATTGGTGCACATTGGGTCACATTGGTCTACCCATGGCCTACCGCTGGGAGACAAGGGGATCGACATATGTGTTTGGCTACGCTTGGGTAGCCTGGTACACAGGAGGTAGTCACATGCTGTCACAGTGTGACTACACTGGGCTACATCGGGTAGCCCAATGTGGACCCACCGCGACATACCATATCCTGCCCGAGGATTCCACGACGAGACTGTCATACTATGAGAGCGTGTCTGAAAAGGTCTGAAATGGTGCGCCGCCTGTGCCACATGCGGCTTGTGCCGCATTAGATAGCCAAACATGCCATAACTTTGGTAATCATGGCCACATCAGAATTGACGGTGAGAATCATTGTACAAAGACTTACTTGGAAAATACTGCTACAAGCCTATCAATGTAAATTTGAGCTCCCAAACAGTTCTCCAACTTGGTGCACCTGGGTCTACCCTGGGCAAACCCTGGGTCGACCAAGATACCCCCAAGTAGACACAGTTTGGGTAGGGTAGACTATGTGGCAACAACTGTGTTTACACCGTTATTCCCAGGTACACATATGCCTATGTCTACCCCCTTGTCTACCCCTGTAGCCATACCTTGTGGCTACGAAGGGCTTCAACGCAGTGAGATAAATACGTTGACAAGTTAAACGTATATTACTCACATAGTGGCGGTGGAATATTTTTAGTATTCAGAACAGCAAATACAAGGTGCTATCGTGATTACAACGTGAAACGGCGTCAACCGATACTTAGGTGGGGACATTGTCTAATGCGGGGATGTCTCTGAGAAACCGGGCTCCTCAAGAGAATCGTGCGTCTCACATTCATAATAGATGCATTCACACTTGACTCGCACAGGCTTCTGTAGGTGCCTTCGAGGTCAAGCAAATTTACGGATCACGGAGGAATATTCCAGTTGTTTGACGAGAGCACTGCATTTAGATAAAGCCGTTCCGTACCTACGAAGGGAAAACCCTAACACCAAAAAACCTGAAATTCATTTGACCGGATGCCTCAGCGGTGAATCGAACCCCGCACCTGATGGAATCCGTCAGCCGTGGTTCATGAATAGATCATTCTGAGGGCAAGGTGGGTTTTGTTTTATGGGCGTGCTGTATGCAGCAGGTACCAAGTTATGCAGGACCATTTCAATTCTCGCCTTTTGGGCGGCGCACCCTGGGGCATGCCGTTGTGATGAAGCCGTTCCGTACTTGTGTGATCGACATGTTGAACACCCAAAAACCACAATTTTGGGAAAAATTTATACACGCGGCGTGTAATTTTACGCTGGAGGTTGGTTGTTAAATCCAAAGAGGGATCGTTAGTTGCAGGGAAGTCCCTACAGCATACCTACGGACCAAGAATAATCGGACGTGGTGTAGATACTGGACACGGCGAGTCGAACCTACTGTTAATGTAATCGCAGTCGCTCGCGGTTCGGGGTTCGAGTCCTGGCGTCAGAATCCGATTTTTTTTTGCGATGTAAATGATGTCTTGATATTTTTTGATGCGTTGAGTTAACAGGCAACCCCGGGGTACTTGCATGATTAGAGGGTTTCACAATCGAATTTTTGGGTCCAACTTGAGTCCCAACTTTGACCCCAACTTGAACCCAACTTGGACCATGATTCGTCTCCGTGAGGAATAACGGGAGAGGTAAATCGGACAGGAGGAGTTGGGACATGAAGTTGGGGTCGAATTTGGATGTCAGATCGTGCTCCGGTCCCCGATCTGACATCCAACTCGACGATTCAACATATTTTGTGCCCCAACTTCGCCTCAAGTTGGGGTCGAAGTTGGGCCCCGAGTTGGATCCAAAAAATCAATTGTGAAACACCCTATTAGGCGACGCGGTATCTAGCTCTGGTTTTAACTTTTGCAACGGCGTTAGAACGAGACAGAAGAAATCGTTCAATGCCATTCGATTGATAAGATCCAGAGTCCTGAGATTTCAGCCCGACCACAGGGATCACGTCTATTCGTGCCAGAGCCCCTGCATCAGCGATCACGATCAGTCACGTCACTACCAGTAATACCTCTCCTCCTCCTCCCTCTATCTTCCTTCTTGCTCTCCATCCACCTCCTTCTTGGGCTCACAACACTGTCAACCGGACTACCAACCCGCAAACCTACCCGATGGACGTCTCCGAAAACCCCCGGCCTCCAAAACGTGCCAGAATCACCCCACCGCTACTAGATGCCACCGGAAGTTCTTTGCAACTATTCCACAACCTACACCGGCGGAATTACGAGGCCCAGACCTCCTGTTATCTCTTCCTGCGCTCCTCCAGCATCCACCCACCCATCCTCTTCATGCCCCGGCGCTCTGTGTTGCGTTACTCGGGATTCGGCGCTGTCTCGGACTCCCCAATCCGCACGCGCACTCGCGCACTACGGCACAGCCGCCGTGGACGCTCTCTCCGACCGACGAGTGCCGCGCGCGGTGCGCGCTCGCCGAGCTGGGGCTGTGCGTGCTCGAAGGCGGGTTCGGGGGCGAGCCGTGGGCGGAGGGCCTCGGCGGCGAGGTGGAGAAGGCTGCGGGCAAGGCGGTGAGTTTATTTCCTTTTGTTGCGATGCATCACTTCTGTCTGGCGGGGTTCCTATCGCACTTCATCACCCTTTCTTTCTTTCTTTCTTTTGGCTTCTCATGGTTTTCTTTCCGACGACGACGCCATGTCACCTGTCTTATTTCATGTCCTCACGCGGCGCGGACGCGCATACTCTGCATGTCGGTTATGGCCCATCGCAGCGTCTTTTCTTTCCATATCATTTTCTTTATTTCTTCCAGCGTTTTCCCTTCGCGCCCCGTGTACTAAGATGGGCCTGATCGCTCTTTTTCTTGCATTTCTGCTGCTTTCTGCTGTTTCCACCCCCTTAATACGCACGCCTACCGGCGCCTTTTTTTTTTTGCTTTTCCTTAATCCCCTTATTATGGGTTCGTGGACGGCCGTCCAATCTGCCTACCTGCGCGTGGATCAGCAGGTGGTTCGCGCATGTATCGTGTCCTGCCGTGGACAGGTATGTAACCGTCTCCTGTTGCGGACGCGTGATACATCATCGTATGTGGAGCCGGTGGCGGTAGTTCCCGCACATATATATATGCACGCACCCATCGTCGTTGGCTCGCGCCACCTCTTGCCGCGGAATCGAATTGGTGGGTCGGGTTTGCGCGTCTGGCTGTCTGTCCTCCGCGCGCCCCGGCTTTGAGTGGTGTCCCTCTCTGAATCCTTAGCGTCCTGCAGCCAGCGCAGCTTGCGGAGTCCTGCCGTGCGCATCCACTCTTCTATTTCTATTTCTACTTCCTTCCCGCCTCTCTGCCTCGCGTGCGCTTTTACACATATGGCACATGGGGCGTTGCGTAGGGCGCGCGACGGGCGGCGTATCTGGCTCTGGTGACTCCACACCTGCGCGGTCCCCCCTTGTCCCCGCGCGTTCGTCGCCTCATCGCGCCCCGCGTATGCCGGACGGGCTTATGGCGGACGGGCAGATGCGCCCGCCGCCGTTCGCATACATCCCGGCGAGTGTGTAGCGTGGAGCGGTGGGGGTGATGCGTAAGAGAAGGAGAAGGGGAACGCAAAGGACGCGCGTGCGCTCACGCACCTGCTGTCCGCGCCCGCGCCGCTCCTGGGCGCGCCGCACGCGGGGGTGGCGTTACTTGCGCGGGTCGTAAGGCTGCGCGCGCTGGTAGGGCTGGGGCGGTGGGGAGAGGTGGGGGGCGCGGGCGGCGCGCTGGCGGAAGCGGAGGCGGCTTGTGGGATTTGGCTTAGCGCGCCGACGGACCCCCCGCTGTACGCCTCCTCGCCGTTCCATGCCGCCATGGCGGTGCACGTCCTGGTTCTGGGCGTGGTGTGGTATGCGTATGCGGGGTGCCGGGGACGGCGGGAGGTGGAGCGACGACGACCGCGCGCGAGGCGAGCTCGGCGTCTGTCTCCAGTACGACGACGACGGGAGGGGGTGGGGGCGGGAGTGCGGCGGGTGGTGGGGCCAATAAGGGAGTTGGCGCGACCGCGGCCGTGTCCGCGCGGCTGACGCTGCTGTACGCGCTGCTCGACGCGGGGGTGTACAATGGGAAGAACGCGGGCGGGGCGCCGAGCGAGGGTGTGTTGGAGGTGCGAACTGACTTATTCTTTCTTACTCTTGCTCTGTTTCTGCGTCCTCCCCCGTCCTGCGTTTGTCGTCTACCGCCGCACTCCACTCCTCTGTTGTTCTTCGTCCATACGCTAACCCCGCTCCCTCCCCACAGGTCCCGCTCGCCCCCGGTACGCCCCCGTTGCGCATTCGCACCACGCACCCGCGCGTGCTCTACGCGCTGGGGTACTTCGTGAGCGTAGTGGCGCGGAAGGATCTGGTGCGTTTCTTTCGTTTTGGCTTGTTTTGTGGGCTTTGGGACGCGAGGGCTGTGTGCCGTCTTCTTCCCGCCCAATTGGCTGTAGGAGAAGAGGAAGACGGGCACACCGCTGAGGAGACGGCGGGTCTCGCGCACCGCGTCCACCACCCGTCCATTATCCCTGGGATCTGAAGGGGATCTTTTTTGGGAGCCAGAATTGGGAACAACTCATGTTGCTACAGTTCATGATCCGGCTGGTGCTGTCGACCAAATCTGTGAGTTGTATTTTATTTAAATACTAGATACTTCGTCTTACCTAGCCCTAGATGTCGATCATGTCAACACCTTGAACACATTTATCCCTGCAGAAAATTGCAGCACAGTAAATCAAACAGAACTGTATACTACCTTTGGACGTAAGTCAGTCAATGACTGTGTCACTCTGTTGCCTAACTGATTCCCAGACTCCATTCTAAATTTCGATTCGATCTCACCTGCTCTCAACAACCATTCTCCAGAGAGTCAAAATATTCCAGTTAACACCACCCTCACAGACTTGAATCCACAGTTTTTTGACGAATTTCTGGCCAACTTAAATTCAGACTCTTTCAGTACACTGTTCCCTGACTCCGGGTCCAATTTCGGGCCACAAGAATTTCAAAATGATCGTGGGTTTTCAAGTATTGAGCTCTCTAGAGCCAACGACACCGGGCTTGAATATATTGCGCCACCCATAGACATTGTACGTTGTCTTTCCATGTAGGAGAAGTTGAATGCTGAACAGATGTTTCACAGCTCAACCAGAGTGGTTCGAGGGCCTCCCAAGAGCTACCACCGCTTCCCACCCCTTCTTTGGCTCCCTCTCTCTCCCCCTCTCCTGCAGAGCTTGAGGAACCGGTCAACAATCTTGTCAATGGCGGTCCAGATCACACAATTGCACCCCGAGATATTGATCTTGATCTCAATGAGCGGAATATTATTTCCGGGAAACGCCAGCGTACCCAGTCCACCCGTGCTGCTGATGCAGCAGTTTCAAGACCAGCAAAGAGGGGACTATGTGCCAGGTGAGCTGCTCCACAATTTCCAGAACGGGAGCTAAGTAGATACAGTGCTCGTGAAGCATAGCCTTTCGTGCATGTACTGAAGGTTGATTCTTGAAGGGAGAATTCAACTTCTCCCACAGTAATGTCGTTATGTGGTGATTGGTAATTCAACTTACCGTGGATTGGGGAATAAATGAATTCAACTTTCAGTTGATCCCGTCAGCTGTAGTAGATTGGGAGAAGTAAGATGTACTCCTCTTTATACACTGTGTGCTTGGGAGTCATACAGAGTCAGAGCCCTGAGTCAGGACACTTGAAGTGTGCTTACTCGCACTGAACCGTGTGACGCATCGCTGTCACAGTAAGTAAGAATCCATAAAAGGAAATCACCTGATGGCGAGTGTGCTGAGAAAATTTGGGCATCGGCAGCCAAGTACCGCCGTTGCCGAGGTGAACCGCAAATGTGGCAGACGGCGCGAATGTTTGTTATCTCTATCCGGCCATGAGGCGGGATCTGATGCGCCCACACAGCCATTAGTGTGATGCCGGGAATACCCGCAGTCTTGATTAATTGATCGGACAGGAGTGGAACTCGGCTAACTTAAGCGAGTTCCACTGCGAGTAAGTGAGTTCCACTATTGATGCATCCTAGGTGGAACTCACTCACGTGCAGTGGAACTCGCTTAAGTTAGCCGAGTTCCACTTCCACACTTCTCGTCGTTCCTCCGAGTTCGACGAGGCGGAGCGGATGCGTCTTTCCTTCTCCCACATACCCTTTCCCTCCTATACGCAACATGTACTGACGCCGCTGCAGACCCTCGACGCCGTCATCGCCCACGCGCTCACCCACGCGCTCTTCCACGGCATGCTCGCGCACCGCGTCACGCTGCTGCACGCGCAGCTCGCGCACGCCCTGGGCCGCGCCGCGCGCCGCGCGCGCACGGACGTGCTACCGCGTCGCGGCACGGCTGGCGGAGGAGGCGGGGGACGTGGCCGGGGCGGTCGCAGCGCGCGCGGGGGAGGTGGCGCTTCTTGTGGGGCTGCACGCGGCGGGGGTGCAAGGACGCGGACGGCGGGGAGCTGCAGGTGGGGGACGCGGAGCTCGCGCGCATGGGGCATGAGGTGGCGGCTGCGTGTCGCGGGCTGGGCGGCGCAATGCGCGCGGTGGGGGGGGTGCTCGAGGGCGTGCTGACGGGGGAGATTCTCAAGGCCAAGTGCGTCTTGCCTGTCTTAGTTGGCGCGGCGCTGATTATTCTTTTCTGTCCGCTCCCAGATAGCACCTGAAGAACGCACTGGCGTACGCGACGCAGTGCCAGGACAACCACCTGCGCGCACTGATCCTTACGCTGATCGCGGCGCACTACCTGCACACCGCGGGAGAGCAGGCGCAGAAGATGCTCGCGACGTGCGAGCAGCTCGCGGCGGGGCTTGGGGCGCCGGGGAAGAAGGGCAAGGAGCGCCCGGACACGGTTGGGAACGCGCCGCTGAGGCTGTGGATTGGCGAGCGGTTCTTGGGTGCGTCTACCTTCCTAAACCTAATTCGGTTCTCATGCTCATACGCATCTGCCGACTAGAACTGCACAAGCGGGACGGCCGGGAGGACCTGGTGAGAATGCGGGAGGAGGCGAATGTGGTGCTAAGGCAGGCGGTGGATGCGCTCGCGCAGCGGGGTCGGTAGCGGCGGTTTTGGACTTGGTGGTGGGATGGGATGGGGCACTTGTCGTCGCTAACTCACGTAATTCATAATCGCTTCTTTCTACCGTTTTCATCCTTTCCAGGCCTCACCTGGATCGCCAGGGGACTTTCAATTTCTCTCGTCCGTGGCCTGCTTTGCGGTAGTGCTTCATGAAAAGTCCGGCGGCTATGCGGATTTATTTTAGCCAAGCTGTCAAGTGGGCGCCTAAATAACAAATCTTCCTTCCCTTCGACCACCCATGGACAACAAACCCGGGCTACATTCAGAAGCCCTCACAGAATCCACCACACACGACTATGGGCTGGCGTCGTAATTCCTTTTACTCTCTCGCACATAGGGATTCGGTCGCATCTCACCGCATCTATTCCAGTGGTCCGGGTGCCTTCTTCCCATGCGCACAGCACTTCGTTGTCTGGGCGGTGTATTCACAAGCAACGTCACGAACATCGAGAACGCTGCTCGATCCGGTATGACGTGAGTTTTTTTGGAATTCACGCTCACTGTGATGCCGACAGACTTTCGCGTGATCCCGCTGGGGGACATCGATTTGCGGTATGAAATACAGACGCCTGACAACACGGGTGTCGTCCACTGCCGACGTGAAAAATTGGGATCGGTTCGGCGCATCTACTCAGCCAAAATTAACGGTCGGCAGTCAGACATGACCGTCGCTCTTTACCAGGGCAATAATGCGGAGCATGCACGTCGTTTCATCCCTTGTTGACTTAATTGCTGATTAATATCCGTAGGAATGGCGCAAGCGCATTGAAATGCTCTCGATACTTCGGTGCATTGATATCCCGTTTATTGATCAGTCACGATACTCAGTGTTCTGTCAGACATCCCAACGTTGTGCAAATCTTTGGCGTGGCAAGTTCGAGTGGCATCCACGCTACTATTTTTCACGGCGGTCTGGTGGTATTTTTTTGCAAAAGAAGATATCGAGTCTGATGGCCGATTATTACTCAGACCTAGTACCCATGGACCATTTCCTTGCGGTCTATTCTGATTCACCCCTCTTAACGGTCTACATTCTTGGATACTGTGTACGTTGTATGGACTGGCGACGTCCGTATATTGAGGCATCTGATAGAATCATGAACACCGAGTACGGAAATTGGACTTATTCACAATGAACTCGGTCTCCAACAGCCGTTGCAGGTGGCATATCGTTACCTTGAACGTGCCCTTGCGCTCCCTGCGTGGGTCAGTTGCGTGGAGGACTGGTCATTCATCGTCTAATTGTGCCCAGTAGGACATGAACAATCTTCACATCTCGCCCTGGATACGTCGTTCAACCGGACAACTCTGTTTGACCCTGATAACCGGCCGCCGAACCATCCACACGTATGCGGCCTCCAAGATCTTCAGGCCGTGCGACCTCATATCCCGACCTAAGCCGTATTTGGAGGCCCTGGTAATTTCTTCCCTCACGGCCGTAGCTCGACAGCTTTTTCATTTCTCGCATAAATCTCCCACTGCGCCGCAGACAAACACGTCTGTCGTGCTGTGGCCACCTCATACCTGCGTCGAGTATAAAGAAGATGTATTCGATGTGCAGCTTCTTCCTGCCTCCTCACTCACTCCCGTGGTTCGTTCTAAGCCCGGTTGAAGTTCAAATCATCTCGTTCAGTTCCTCGTGGATATCTGGTGCTTGTGCTATTCAGCTACTTTTCAACACTCTTCCATGTCCATAGTTCAAAACTCTACAACCTTTGCTGTAAATGTGTTCCCATGCTGTTATTGTCCCTATGACGTGTCTGCCCATTGCATCCTTCACACCTGCCGACTGTGCATCGCTGCTGTACGCATTGATCTCATTCTCTCCTTTGACCACCAGCTGCTGGCCATTATCTGCTTGACTGGGGACAAGGTGATTTCCTCAACTCCTTCCTCAACTCTAGGCCTTTTCCTTATGCGGGGGTACTCCATATTCCTCGAAGATCGCTGCAGTATTCCGATTTGCGGCCATTGGTTTGGTGTGTGTTATGCATTCCATTATCCTATTCATCGCCCTGTTTGAACCTGACAGATCAATCTTCGCCGCCTCTCTCATTTCGCTTGAATACTCCCCATATTTCATCGTATGCAAATACCGGTGTTTTAAAAATCAGTTTTTTTACTAGTCGTTTGCCGTCACGGCGGGAACTGTTCCCTAACGTTGAAGTGAGTTTTCGTATTTTGGATCTCATTCAGCCACCAGCATGCCTGAGACTCACGCAACATTCATTGCAGTCCGCTTACCCAGACGCTGATTCACAGCCGCTCAAACTGACCTGTATTTGGCCTGCCCCACATGACTCACGCGTTCTATTTTACAATCGCCTGTAACTTCGGAAATCCAATTCAATGGCTCGGATCTCGTATGCATTTTGGAAGTACCTGCTAAGACAATGTTATGCGAGACTTTTCTTTTTCTTTGATCACCTGCATCGTTGTCTGTTAAGGAAGGCTGGCTACTCATTGAGATCATCCATTTATTCATATTGTCAGCGCACAAAGCAGCGATTTTCTTCTTATATCCGATTCAAGATTGCGGTTAGCTCCGGTCTACCTTCTCGTATTTCGATCCAGACTCCCGTTCCCGTCTAGGCTGCCGCCCGTGACCGTTGCCACGGTTCCACGGCACCCGTCGAACGGGTTCCTTCAGCCATTTCCCCTCAACCTCAACGGCACGGTCGCGGTACGGGTTCGCTGTGCTACGTCCCGTTGAAAAACGACCGTCACGGCCGTTCAACAGCTTAATTTTTATTGCACGCAGAAATATTATTCCAGGTACGGTTCTGGTCCAGGAAGGACACATGTGTGTTCTAATATGCTTCTCTTTCATTATTTACATCATCTCTTCCCTCCAGTCTTCACAATACAAAGTCTTTTTTCCATCGTGGCAATTGCCGGTAACTGTGATGGCAACGTCCAACCTAAGTTCAACTACCTGTCGGCGGCGAGTTTTTTCCCCCATTAGACAAATATCCGTCCATTAAAATTTCCTTGCAATCTTTGGGCATTTCGGTTGTGATCATGAGGTGGGCATACTCACTGATTCAGTTGAGAAGCTTAACATTGGCTTAACATTTACTACATGTGTTCACTCATATTCAAAAACAGTATGCTGCGACAAAGAAATTCTAGGACACACGTTAAAGGTCACTTCTGCCTATAAAATAGCTCAAACAATATTTCCGCAACCCGTGGGCCCATCAACAACCCATTACGGCCGTGCCGTTGACCGTATCGTCCCGTGAGGAATTCTTTAACCCACCCAACGGGCCGTTGTTCGACGGCCCGTTGCCGTCGAGTAGCCGTTGGATCCCGTCACGGGCACGGGTGGCAGCCTTATTCCCATCATTCAAGTCTCTTCAGCTATGATTTACACCCTTTCCTTTGTTTTCTTTTATGCACATTGCCAATCAAATGCTATTTTTGATGTATATTTCCAGTGCCGGAGCGGAGCGAAGGCATATCTTGTCTGAATGATTGATCAACGGCCAAATGTTGAGAGCGCGCACCTATTTGCCTTTTGAACCGCCTTTCGCAAGTTTTTTCTCTCTACTCCGTCTGTCTATCTCAGGAAAATCCGACTTGGGGTGGCGATTGAGGTTGGAACCCTCCTTTAATATCTGGATGGGTTGAAAATATTTCATGACTCTATGGCGAGCGCCAACGTTAACCTGTGACAGGTAAAATCGGAGCTAGGCAGGGGCGGGTAATTGGCGCCGGTGTTGATGGCCCGGGATTTCCAGCTGCCGACTCTTGTGCCTGAACGGAACCTAGAGGTCGGTGCGAGATTATTTAATTGCCGAGGAAGTTCGGAGAAGGAATCCCGTACCTCCAGCAGCTGTTCAAAAGGGCGCTGTATTATTACCGAAAATCAGAGACTAGTTCTCAATAAGTATGATTGATTATGAAGTTGGCCCACGAAGAATATCAGGGGAGAGCTGCAATCCTATGTGTTCGAACGCAAAAGAACCTGCGTGCACCACCGATACGGATTTTGATTGTTTCTACGCGGCGCATGGCGCCGGGGAGACTGTGGACCGCAAAAATCGTTGAACACCCAAAAAATGGTAATCGAACCCCGCACCCGGTCTAGACGCGAATGGGTGCTCCGCGCACCACCGATGCGTAGTTTCCTACCCTTCCGTCTTGGATATATGGTAGGCAATTCAGGGTGCGTGCATTTGAGGCGGCGTGTCATTTTACGTTGAAGGTTGGCTGCGCGAAGACTATTTATTAATATAAAGCCGCAGTGGACAGACAGACGGGTGCGCAAACCGGAAACACCAAGCCCACGCGCGCCAATGACATCGCGTTGACGATGAATACAGGCGGGATACATGCGCCGTAGCTATATGGGCGTGGGAACTACCGCCACCGGGCGCGGGCCCACCCGCTCGATTAGGCCCAGTCCCAGATGCCGTGCTCGATGTTGCCCGGATACGGATCACGATTATATACACGTCCCCGGCAGGACGCAATGCACGTCCACAGCAGGCTGCGATGCACCTCCACCACGTGCGCGAACTGCTGCTGCTTCACGCACACGCAGGAAGATGGCCGTGAGCCAAGGGCCGTCCACAAGCGCGTGCCAAAGGGATTAAGGAAGGTCAAGAACGAAGGCGCAGGTGGAGGCGCGTATGAGAACAAATGAAGCGCGCGCATATCAGAAAAAACGGCGTTCATTTTTTTGAAAAAACATGCAGCGCATGAAGCGAAGGAAATGCAAGAAAGGAACGATAATCAGGTCCATCTTGTATATGCGCCATTAACGCGAGGGGCATAAGAGATCAAGGGGGAGGGAGAGTGTTTCGGCATAGAACGCCGTTGGAAGAAATACGAGGAAAAAATACAGAGAAAGGAGGCGCCGGTGCGATGACGCTCACGGGACGCGAAGCATGCGTCCGCGCCGCGAGGAAGCAGAATAAAATGAAAAGATGGACATGGTATCGTCGGAAAGAAAAAGAAAACATGAGAAACAGCGCGTCTGCGAAGCGAGAGAACACGTGCAAGGCCCTGGTAGTCGGAAATGCAAGAAAAACAAAAGGGATAGAACCTTGCAAAGGAAAAAAAAAAAAAAAGTGGCACATCGTAAGAAGAAAGCCACTAACCGCTTTCCCCGCCGCCTTCTCGACCTTGCTGCCGAGGCCCTCCGCCCACGCCTCCCCGCCAAACCGCCCTCGAGCACGCACAACCATAGCTCCACGAGCGCGCACCACGCGCGGCATTCGTCCGTCGGGGAGAGCGTCCACGGCGTCCGCGTGGCAGAGTTTGAGTGCGGATTGGGGAGCCCGAGGCGGCGCCGAACCGCGAGCAGCGCCACACGTAGCGCGTATGTGTGGAGCGGGAGCATGGGCGGGTGTTGGAGGCGCTGGGAGCGACAGCAGGAGGTCGGTGCCGCGGAGTTCCGGGGGTGTAAGTTGGGTAATAGTTTGCGGAGGATTTCCGGTAGCCTGGTAATTCTAGCACGCTTAGGAGGCCAGGGGTTGCCGAAGACCTCCATCGGGCAAGTTAGGGTGCTGATATTCCGGTTGATATTCCGGTTGAAGGTACTGTGAGCCCGGGAGGGAGAAAGAAGATGGAGGAGAGGTGTGACCTGTGGTCACGAAGACGTGACTGATCGTGATCTTTGATGCACGCGTTTAGGGGCTCGACGCATGGGACGAATGGAAGAGCAACACACATATACTTCGATACAACAGGAATCACGCCCTTTCCATGTTCTCACCTTGCCTCCAGGCTTCTCTGCAGATCATCGCGATGGGGAAGAACGCAGTTAGATTAGCGAGATGGAGTTCCGATGGGAATGAAATAGACGCGTACTATGAGACTACATTTACTTAAGTATTTTGTTCTCACCCATGGTACGCGCCTATTTCGCTCCCATCGATGTGTGCCCTCCAGGTGGGAAACATGTCCGCAGCCTTGGATATGTTGATGCTGAACTGAATGCTCGCTGGCGTCCGAGTCTGGGATTCAGTCCTGTTGTGCTCGTGGCGTCATAAAAGGCACAATAGGTGTTTTTAAGTAGCGAAAGCGGTATTCACGAATCACAGCAGTACGGGACATATCAAAGCCATCTTTGATGAATTTAGGCACCGCCTCGTGGCCTAAGTTGGGCATGACAGCTTGCCTGCACGAGGACAGCATGTACTGAAACACTGCCTATATAATGACAGCTTGCATCGACGACTTGACCAGTCTCTCTTCCCGTTAAACCACCATCTCTTAAGAACTCTCTGTACTGGCTGCTACAAATCACAACGATTCATGGAGAACACGGCCATTTTGAGTCCAGTAGGCACATTGGTGATAATTGTTCTATTTAAAAAATTGTTGAGCCTGCTCATATAATGCATAGGACAGTGAAGGTGTGGCTTTGGACATCCAGGGAAATATTGGTTTGACATCTGCCAGCAATAAGGTTGTGAGTTACTGCCCTTTGTCAGCTGCTGCTGTTGAGACAACGGACAGGAGAATGAGGCTATCACCTTGCTGAGAGAGGCCCTGGAGCTCCATGCTGCACCTCATCCTGACCGGGGCCGCTACCTCGGTAACCTTGCCAATGCCCTCCACACCCGCTTTGAGGAGCGAAGGGATCCCAAGGACATTGATGAGGCAATCACACTGCACAGGGAGGCACTGGGGCTCCATGCTGCACCTCATCCAGATCGAGGCCACTCCCTCAGTAACCTTGCCAATGCCCTCCATGCCCACTTTGAACAGCGAAGGGATCCCAAGGACATTGATGAGGCAATCACACTGCATAGAGAGGCACTGGAGATCCATTCTGCACCTCATCCTGACCGGGGCCACTCCCTCAGTAACTTTGCCAATGCCCTCCATGCCCGCTTTAAACAGCAAGGGGATGCCAAGGACATTGATGAGGCGATCACACTGCACAGAGAGGCACTGGGGATCCTTGCAGCACCTCGCCGTGACCAGGGCATGTCCCTCAATGACCTCGCCAATGCACTCTGCACCCGCTTTGAGCAGCATGGTGATCCAACAGATATTGATGAAGCAATCATGCTGCACAGAGAGGCACTGGAGATCCATGCTGCACCTCATCCTGACTGGGGCTTGTCCCTTAACAATCTGGCGGCTGCAATCCAAACACGGTTTGGGCAGTGCGGCGATCCCAAGGACATTGATGAAGCAATCACACTGCACAAAGAGGCATTGGAGATCCGTCCTGCATCTCATCCTGGCCGGGGAATGTCCCTTGACAATCTGGCCAATGCAGTATTAATGCGGTTTGAGCAGGATGGTCATCCAAAGGACATTGATGAGGCAATTATGCTGTACAGAGAGGCACTGGAAATCCATGCAGCACCTCATCCTGACCGGGGCATGTCACTCAACAATCTTGCCAGTGCAGTCAAAGCACGGTTTGAACAGCACGGTGATCCCACAGACATTGATGAGTCCATCATGCTGCACAGAGAGGCCTTGGAAATCCATGCTGCACCTCATCCTGACCGGGGCATGTCCCTCAAAAATCTTGGCAATGCCGTCAGAGCACGGTTTGAACAGCTTGGCAATCCCAAGGACATTGACGAGGCAATCACCCTGCTGGGAGAGGCACTGGAGATCCATGCTGCACCTCATCCTGACCGGGGCATGTCCCTCACCAATTTGGCCAATGCAGTCCAAGCACGGTTTGAGCAGCATGGCGATCCCAAGGACATTGATATGGCAATCACTTTGCTGACAGAGGCACTGGAAATCCATGCTGCACCTCATCCTGGCCAGGGTATGTCGCTCAACAACCTGGCCATTGCAGTCGAAGCACGGTTTGAGCAGCATGGCGATCCCAAGGACATCGATGAGGCAATCACACTGCACAGAGAGGTACTGAAGATGCGTGCTGCACCTCATCGTGGCCGAGGCCTGTCCCTCAACAATCTGGGAGCTGCAGTCCAAACACGGTTTTGGCAGCACGGCGATCCCAAGGACATTGATGAGGCCATCACCCTGCACAGAGAGGCATTGGAAATCCATGCTGCACCTCATCCTGACCGGGCCCTGTCGCTCAACAATCTGGCCAGTGCAGTCAAAGCACGGTTTGAGCAGCACGGCGATCCCAAGGACATTGATGAGGCCATCACACTGAACAGGGAGGCCCTGGAGATCCAGGCTGGACCTCATCCTGATCGAGGCATGTCCCTTAACAATCTTGGCAATGCAGTCAGAACACGGTTTGAGCAACGTGGCAATCCCAAGGACATTGATGAGGCAATCACCTTGCTGGGAGAGGCACTGGAGATCCATGCTGCACCTCATCCTGACCGGGGCATGTCCCTGAACAATCTGGCAGCTGCATTCCAAACACGGTTTGAGCAGCGCAGTGATCCCAAGGACATTGATGAGGCAATCACCTTGCTGAGAGAGGCACTGGAGATTCGTGCTGCACCTCATCCTGACCGGGGCATGTCTCTGAACAATTTGGCCGGTGCATTCCACACACGGTTTGGGCAGCGCAGTGATCCCAAGGACATCGATGAGGCGATCACTTTGCTGACAGAGGCACTGGAGATCCATCCTGCACCTCATCCTAGGCGGGCAGGCTTCCTCAACACTCTGGCCAATGCAGTTGAAGCACGGTTTGAGCAGCACGGCGACCCCAAGGACATTGATGAGGCAGTCACATTGCTGAGAGAGGCACTGGAGACTCATACTGCACCTCATCCTGCCCGGGGCATGTCTCTCAACAATCTGGCCAATGCACTCCATGCACGGTTTGAGCAGTGGGGAGATCCTGAGGACATCAATGAGGCAATCACCTTGCTGAGAGAGGCACTGGAGATTCATATGGAACCTCATCCTAGGCAGGGGGGCTTCCTCAACACTCTAGCCAATGCAGTCCAAGCACGGTTTGAGCAGTACGGCGATCCCAAGGACATTGATGAAGCAATCACCTTGCTGAGAGAGGCACTGGAGACTCATACTGCACCTCATCCTGCCCGGGGCACGTCTCTCAACAATCTGGCCAATGCGGTCAAAACACGGTGTGAGAAGTGCGGGGATCCCAAGGATATTGACGAGGCAATCAGGTTGCTAAGAGAGGCACTGGCTATCCATGCTGTTCCCCATGCTGGCCGGGACAGCTCCCTCAATAATCTGGCCACTGCAGTCCAATCACGGTTTGGGCAGTGCGGTGATCCCAAGGACATTGATGAGGCCATCACACTGCACAGAGAGGCACTAGAGATCTGTGCTGCACCTCATCCCAGCCGGGGTCAGTCCCTCAATAACCTCGCCACTGCACTTCGCACCCGCTTTGAGAAGCATTGTGATCCCAAGGATATTGATGAGGCTATCATCTTGCACAGACAAGCATCAACATACATACATTCTTTTGCACTCATGCGCTTCTCTGCCTCACATCAATGGATCACGAGTGCCACCAGACATGGCCATGGATCCACATTAGATGCCTATTCTACTGCCATTAGCCTCCTACCACAGTTAGCTGCATTTTCTTTGGATCTCAAGTCTCGCCAGCAAATATTGGCCAGAAAAGACATTGTATCACTTGCTTCTGCTGCTGCAACTTATGCCATTGGCATGAATCAGAATAATATTGCTGTGGAACTTCTGGAGGCCAGCCGTTCAATTTTCTGGGCACAGGCACTACATCTCCGAACTCCGGTCGACAAGTTAGAAGATGTACAACCTGAGCTTGCCAGCAAGCTCAGGCATTTATCACAGCAATTGGAGCAAGCATCTTTCCGAGACACTTCTCGGAGCTTCTCCAAGGACACTCAGCACCAACTCATGTCAATTGAGGCTGTAGCATCTCAGTGCCGTCAACTCAACGAAGCATGGGATGAGACTGTCAGTGCGGTTCGAAAGGTGCCAGGGTTTGAAAATTTCCTCCGACCTAAAAGCATCACATCTCTCCAGCAGGCAGCAGTACCTGGGCCAATCATAATATTACTTGCCAATGACTCAGCTTGTTCAGCTCTGATTGTAAAGTCCTCGGAGGATGTGCAGCATGTGCAACTGCCTGCACTGAAACTACAGACAGTGCAGTACTACGCAGATCTCCCTCGTGCACTATCAGACCGAACTTTCAATGTCAAAGACTTTCTGGAAAACCATGGACATGGAGACAAATCTCACCTTCAATCTGATTTGGAGGGTCGTCTCTTTGGAGCCCAAGAGGACCGCATCAACATGAGCCCGAATGAGATCTTCAGCAGAGTCTTGGCGGACATCTGGCACAAAATTGTCAAACCAGTGTTTGAGGTCCTGAATTTGACGGTAAGCTTCCACATTGTTTTCATTTACATTCAGGTGATTGAAGATGTCCCTCTTTTTTTTTTTACAGAAGTCAGACAATCCCTCTCGCTTATGGTGGTGTCCAACTGGGCCTTTTTCTTTTGTTCCCATTCATGCAGCAGGGATTTATAACACAGATGGAACAGACTGTGTTGCAGACTATGTTATCTCATCCAATACTCCGACCTTAACCACTTTGTTGGATCCTCCAGCTCCCATTGCAGCCCTTTTCAAAATGACAGCTGTGATTGAACCCGATGCACCAAACTGTAATCCTCTTCCAGGTACAGAGTTGGAGCTCGAAAAAATCAAGAACCGAGTCCCTACCCAATGGCTCACTCCCCTGGAGAGCACTACTCGAGACACAGTGATGCATCATCTACATGATTCATCAGTGATTCACTTTGCATGCCATGGGACTCAAGATTTTAAAAATCCTCTTAATAGTGGCCTCATTCTCACTGATGGCCGCCTTGATATCTCCCAAATCATGCGCATACCAGTGAATGATCATGCATATATGATGAAGAATAACATGAAACTGGCCTTTCTCAGTGCCTGTGAAACAGCGAAGGGTGATGCAAAGGCACCGGATGAAGCCATGCACCTTGCTGGAAGCCTGCTTTTTGCAGGATTTGGTGGAGTTGTTGCCACAATGTGGTGAGTTTCACCAATTTGAGTATTTTCCTTTGCAAAGTCTGATCTGCGATATAGGACGATGAATGATGATGATGGTCCCAAGATTGCAGACACATTCTATGAATACCTATTCAAAGATTGCGATCCAGACACAGTCTCTCCAAGACTCCCTGATCTCAGCAAAGTGGCCAAAGCACTCCATCTCGCTGTAACCAGACTTCGCAGGGAACCAGGCATGACCTTTCAACGCTGGGTTCCATTTGTTCACCATGGACTGTAGTCATTTATGAATTCTCCATTTGGCAGATATTTCATTCCTTGTAAATATAACCCCTGCTCACCACTCACAGATTTCTCCTAAAAAATGACTCTAACCTCTATTATGGCCATTGCAGAACTTATGTGAAATTCTTGTACATACTCATGTATTTTACCAATGTCTCGAGTGAATGCTTTGAACCTTTATTCACAGGAATGTATGTGCATTCTCACGTAAGATCGGGAAAAAGACAACTACATCAGCCCGAAATGTAGTAGGCCATGAATTGTAGTCAACCACTGAATGTATGCCACATTCCAGTAACTAAGGTGTACTGTCCTGTTGTGAAGTGTTCGGGTGCTCTGTGGTATTTTTTCAATGAATTCAACAGGGGGTGTGACTGTGACACAACATTTCCGATTCGGCAGCCCGGAAATTTTGCATGACCAACCAGAAACTTGGGGTAAAGGGCTGTGGCTGGGCCCGGCATGTAAACTCGTACTTTCTTTTCTTCCTTTTTCTTGGAAGCTCCGGTCATCAAAGTAAATGGCCTATAAATAAAGGGACCGATGCAAACAACATCCATCAAATAAACAGCATAGGCGATCACCCGCATAGCCTAGACATATTTTTTTCAAATGGGATGAGTGATGACACTGGTTCCTGCCAGTATATGCAGAAACTTTATCACGAGAAATGACGTGGTCAAATTTACAATTGAATCCAAAACAGCTGCCAAGGCCCCAAGATTGAACAATAAAAACAAATCCCGTGTACATTATAAACTAAGTTGAAGTGAAAATATTTGAACAGGAACACAGGTCAGGCCACCGTAGATAAATTAAGGTTTACTTGGCATACACACCTGTAAGAAACACGCATAATTGTTCAAATGTCATTTTTGCTGTGTAGGTCGGCAGAAACAATCAAGTCAGTCTGGCGTACAAGACTCCCACAGCTTCCCCAATATTACCTTCCATGTTACATGTATGCAAAAATGTATGGGGTAGCACATGCAGAAAACCATCCTGTTCGCAAGTTGAACCAGTCAGATTTCCATTATGATACCATAGTGCGCCGTTTGGTTTGACCAATTGAGCGGTGAAGTGTATTTAGTTAAATAAATAACGCCTCTAATTGCATACCTATGATTTGAGTTTCCAACTAGTAAATTAATTGCTGCGTCGTAATTTATGGTATTGTCTGAAACTGAAAAATACAGGAACGGAGGGGACATAGTTAACACAGTGTGCTTGCATAAATTTGAAGAGCACAAAGGACACTTATAGTCAATGGTTGAGATGGTTGGGTTTGCACAAGTATAAACAGCAGAAGTAGGCATAAGCCGGCATTCCACAGCGAATGGCGCATAGTGGAAGATGGGAGGAGTTGAGGAGTCAAGGTGGCGCAGTTATAAGGCAAAACGTGGATCGGACAGATAGGAGTTGGATAGGAGACCACTGGCCACTGACCCCATAATCAAGCTGACCAGTAGAGCAGTGAGCAGCGGTTACAGAATATAAGTGCAGGCAGCAGCAGAGGATCTACCGTACAGTACACGAGATAAAGACGAGACACGAGCCCCGGAGGTTCGTCTAAAGGCCGTTTTAATTAAGATAAGATCAGATAAGGATGGCAGCATCAATCACATGCTAACACCGAAGTAGACCAGACGTGTTTGCTCTTCTCCACCCAGGCACGCAGTCGACGGGAAGGTAAGAGTGAATATTCATCCAGTCCTGGAATCAAACGGAACATACATCTTTTTTGGAATAATGAAATGTGACATGCACAGGCCCGGTCAATATCTGAGGGCCAGAAGCGATCGTCGGTGATCTCCATGCTCGGCCATCCGGCAGATGTACCAAAAAAAATTTAGTTTGATTGCGCATGTGATGATTTATAGTAGGGGGCAATTTCCCCGAGTAAATAAACAACTGCAATTACCCAGCCACTAATTTCATCAGGTCTTGTTTACTGAAATTAGTGGCAGTGACTAAATTGACTTCACACTGCCACTAAAAAGTCCCTCAAGATTTTCGTTCTCAAGTGAAATTTAGGTCCTCCGAGATTTGAAAGGGATGATAAACATCTGGAAACAGAAGTACTCGTAATTTTCAACACAAAAACCGCAAATTTCGTCGACAATGAGCTTTTTTTGCGCGTCTTCGGCAATTTTGTGGGTGACGAACCGTTGGGCACATTCGACAAGTACCCTTGTGACGCGTGACTTGGCAACGGATTTCGACACCAACAGACCCCCTGTGATGCGTGACTGTCAAGTTGATTGAAAAAAATACAGTACCTAGTTATCTACTGGGTAAAGGGTTTTGTATATAACATAAACTCCTGCTGATCACAATTTTGAGGTCAACATGAGGGCCAGTGCCAATTCCGTGATGCCTTAGACAACAACTGTCGCATATTCCATACATTAGAGTGTGCACGAGCCCCTACCCATGTAGCACTGTACATAAATGGATAAAAAAAAACAAAAACAGTTTCAATGGTTCATAGTCATCTACCAACCATTTCCATTTGGTTTCCAGGTTTTTGTAAATGAAAACTGAATGGTTGGAGCCTTATGGGCAAACCGTTATTGCAGAAAAATCAACAGAACCTCTCTGTGGCACATCTAAGAGTTCAATCTGCATGGTGCATGAAGAAAAGAAAAGAAAAGGGATAAAACAGCTGCAGTTGAAGCACCAACCAAACTCCCATTTGATTCACCTTACTGCAGGCTGCATCCACACTGGTTGAACATTTCAAGTTTTTCAGTGAAAAAATTGGTGAAAGACTTGAAATTTTTTTTACCTATTTTTTCAGCGAAAAAAGGGGTGAAAAATGTAACCAGAGTTGACTAGGCTTTCTCATTGTTCCCACTGCCTGCTGCGTCATGCTGAATGAGAATCCCTACTCCAGGTTTTCAAATCCGAACATATATATATTTATGCGCTGACTGTGAGCCTGCTTTGATTTTTGTTCTTACATAATTCCTGGCCGCCTCTGCACAAATCGATGCAGTATAAATATGCAAATGTTGGTGTTTGTAACAGAGGGGTTTCTATTAAAAGATCCATTGTGGAGTTTACTTGAGCCTGATTACGGTCGGCGGGAAAGGTGTGGTTGATTTTGAACTTTTGACTTCTGACATCGGCAAATTGCCGGGACACCGCACCATGTGAGCAAGGTAGATGTGACTGCGCATGGAAAAGCAACAGACAGATATCAAATTACCCTGTGATTAACAGGCAAGTTTGTCACACACTTCATCTGCCTCCACCGGTTCCCAAATCAATGGTGCCACTGCATTGAAGACGGCCCAACCAGTCAGGGCTTCCATCCTTGGAGATCCAAGCCCTTCATACACCCTCAATGCCAATGCACGGAAGAGATTCCTGCAAGCATGGTGTCGGAGAATTGGCAAAATGAAATCACAGCAAATACCTGTGGATGAAATCCCTGGGAATGAGATGTATCCGGCCTTCTTCAAGGATATCGCGTATGCTACAACCATTGAATTGACGATCATAAGACCATGTTGACTCTATCGGAACATTGATTGAGCTTTGGACAGCAATAGTGTGCGAAGGCTTCCACTCTTCAGCAGTGAGTTCGGAGCAAATGCTTCTCTGAGTTGAATATTAATAAATATAAGGCAATAGAAAGGAAGCAAAAAAAAAAAGCACCGCAAGTTGGTTTGAAATGATGCCAACCAGCCAAGTTCACTGCCACCATCAAAGGTAACTTGAATCGAGATCGCTAAGAAAGGACAAAGTTGAATTATTCAGTAATGGAGAACTAAAAGTAGCACAGGATATTATGCACCTTTGTAAGCTGAAACCATGTCTAAAAAGACATGCCCAATGGTATCACTCAACCATGAGTTGGGAATAGATACAAGCCAGAGCATCTTGCCGACATGATCTCGCATGCTGTATATGTCTATTCCAATACCCGAACCCATGCAAAGAGCTTTCTCACCAAGCTTTTCGTGTCCGCTGACATGAATCTCTTGAAAGATGCCAATTGCATCAACAAGAGCACTGCGTTTCTTGTGCCCTTTGCGGTGGCCAGGGAGGCGCATATCTGAAGGACCCTGACCAACAAAACCTTTCATTGTGACGTGAACAAAGTCCCTGAGATGGGTCTGAATAGTGGAATTGCAGAAATAAGATTGAAACGGAGGGCTCACCGTGGAATTATGAGATACAACCTCAAAGATGCAATCTTCTTGACGGTGTCCGGGCTCTGCCCTTGATTTACATCCTGGGAAATGATATCAGCAATTGCCGCAGTGGCTTCTTCAACAGCATTGAATTTGCATGCACTCAGCACATTGAACTTTTGATTCAATTCCTTCAATTTGGTCAAACTTCCCATATATATTCAGTCCACTGTCAGGAAACACAGCAATGAAGAGCTCACCTGATTTTTATGTCATGGTTCTGTTGAAGATATCAAAGGCATTGACGAAGGCTCAGAGATCGCTGTTGAAAGTCATGTAAGATTTCTCCAAATTCTTCGTCTGGTGGGACTAATAAGACCATACAGTGCTCGTCATCACTTTCTCACAACCGGTCTACAGCTCAATATAGGAGTCATATTTTTGTGAAACTACGATTTTTGGAATGAAACCGGGCAAAAGAATGTGATTGGCACCCTTTTTGAAAATCTTCCATGGTCGGTCATTTTTCCGGGGCTGGCGACTTTTTTTTGTGTGTATGTGCTCCGTCGACATCTTGTAGTTCTTGTAGTTTATATAAGGATAGCCACCTGTACATTACTACCTGTTTGTCTTCGGTAAACTCGTTGTTCAGACATTTGGACACGCGAGTATAATATATCCCCCCCTGCCCCCCCCCCCCCCCCCCCGGAACTCGGCCTCTGAAGAAATATACTATGCCAAAGCTAAGTCGGGCACAGCAAGCTGCAAAAGCGCGTCACCGCACCCGCCGCGGGGAATCAGATCCCTCAGGAGCAGCTGCTTTGAAAGAAGATGGAAACTACATGCCTTCGGACTTGGATGACATCCTCGAAGATCACGTCTCGGAGACGGACAGTGTCTCATCTGTTGCATCGAAGATGCTTCGCACCGCTGGATCACTGGCCGGCACTGCCATGAAGGCCCTATTCTGGGCCAGGTCTCCCACCCTGCCTGCCTCTGCGGCGACTTTGGATCCGGACCTTCTGCCTGATTAGGAAATAGCAGAAGTAAGTCGTGAATCCTTCACCAAATGTTATTTAATTCTGTATCCAGGCAGTCAAGGAGGGAAAAAAACGAAAGAGGGATGACGCTGATCTCACTCATAATTTTCCACTTGGAGGAAGCACCTCTTCCCAGTATCGCGAGAGGACTGGCAAGACCAAAAAATCCTGTGCCGCAAAATTCCAGCCCAGCATTAGCAGCTTCTTTTCCAAGGTATTTCAATACACAGCATTTCTTGTTGTCCATATCTAACCTCTTTCCCCGTTACTCAGACAATCAACACATTTAAGAAACCACGTCAGAGCACACCTCCGCATGGTGGAGATTCTGATATTGAAGTGAGTCTGCATTGTCAATGATTATCTCCTTCGTTCTTAATTTGATTCAGTTTATGGGACCCGCCACATCGACTAGCTCATTAATCACTGTTCCTATGGATATCGACGGAGATTCTGATATTGAGGTATTCTTGCTTGTGTCAATATTTTTTTGGGTAATGTTGACATTAAACCAGGAAATTCCAGCTCCTTCCATCATTCAATCTGAAGCAGGGACAGAAACGAGTCGATGGGGTTCCCCTGAGCTCCATGAATTCATGTCTGACCCCAAAGATGATTCTCTTGGTCTTCCCCGTCCTTCCCCCAAAGTCTTTCTTCCACCCTCTCCCACTGTTGATGAGCCGACTTCTCCTGCTCCTGCCACACCCGATCCTTTGGCTTCTTCCTTGCCGGTGAATGACGCCAAGCTGGCAGGTACTTCTGCGGACGCCAAGGGTCTGAATTCAATCAGCGATGAAGCGGCTATCAAGGACGACCTGAAAACACCAAAAGAGACTCACACCTGATTCTTGAAACTCATTGAAAAAAATCTCAAGGAGCCTCGGAAGCCGAAGACGATGATTTCCGACAAGATAGCTGCTGTCAAAATCTTCGATCTTGAGGCATTGAAGAAATTTAGCGAAATTCGCCTCTGCCATTCGCTGAAGATTCAAGCAATGCACAAAAAACTGATGTGACGCCGCGCATGAAGCCTAAAGTGCGCAAAACTATCCAAAACTGCGACCCACCATGGCCGCCAGTGATTCCGTAGCCAATGCTCTTGACAAGGGGCCTAGTTATGCACGCCGTCTTCGTCGGATGGCCGCCTACCTCACCGAAAACGGGACGCTGTGGAAGTGTACTCTGTCCACCTCGTGGACATAGTTCTTCTCACGATTTATATGCTTGACACAACTTGGGTAACACTTTCTTTAATTATTTTATTCCTCACATACTCCACACATTATCGAGCACTCCACTCGTACACACTCATTTCTCTCCATTTCTCCTCCAGATTTACTTCATCGATATGCGAGAGCATTCAAATCCATTCCACTGCTGAACGAATTCCTGGAGATCTCATGATCACTTTCTCACTCACGGAGGAATTATTCACTATTAAGCTTTGCAAAATCCCGTCGGTCCTGCACTGCCACCTTCCCACGAGGCTAAGGGAGGAGTGGATTTGGCCGAGAACGCCGGTGACAGCCCCTTGTTCTAATCGACTTGATTTAGACGCGTGATGCAATTCAAATCCTCGAGTATCTTCATCCGAATGGTATCGTGGTATTTATCTTCTATTACTCCTCGGCTCACGAGGCGTTTGCTTTGGATGCTCTCCTGGCACACAAGGTGAATTGTGGTCACGGCGGAGCTCAACCGAAGATGCACGATACATCAATCCGACGACTAACGAGCCTCAGCAAATGGTTTATCCCGCGGATTCCACTGCTGATGGAAAGCCTCTCGCGGGTCAGGCGAAGGGTATGGAGCAGGTACTTCGCGCGCGCGAGCTGCTCGAGACCCTGGACTCCAAAAAGGGCAAGTATGTTGGTGTTTGTGCGGGTGCAAAAAATCGCAAACTGCCCGCGACAAGGCTGCAAAAGAGGCAAAGGCGCGGGAGGATGAGATCGACGGCGCTGGCGTGGAGGGCTTCGCCGAGCGTGGCGTTTCCGAAACCGAGGACGAGGCCCTGACTCGCAGCAAGACTTGTTGCATGCAACGTGTTCTCTCGCTGCAGCCGACTTTCTTGCGGAAAAACCTCTTCGTCAGGTAATCATCGAGAAGGCGGGTCACAAGAGCCTATTTCTGCCAAATTTCTATTGCGAGCTCAACCCGATTGAGATGTTCTGGGGTCAAGCGAAGCGTTGTGAGCTCCAGTTTATCTTCTGCCGAGAATTGTGTCTTTACCTAACCTGTTCTAGATTTCTGCGAGCGGGCTGATGGATCCTTCCCCAAGGCACAAAAGTTGGTTCCGGAAGCACTCGACCACGTCAATGTTACAAAAATCCGCCACTACTTCCAGTGCTGCTATAGATACATGGATGCTTACAAGGCGCATGCGACGCAGATCAGGATACGAGAGTGACAACAAAATATGTGGAAGGGTGGGCACTGCAGGACGCCGAACGACGCAGAGCACGCTGGACGCCACCGAAAGACGCGAGGCGCGGTGGACGGACAGCCAGACAGGCGCACAAACCTCCGCGGGCCCCAAGGACAGTGGGTGCGGGCGCGAAATGTGTGCGGTGCCATCGGGGCGCTTGACAACGCTCGACAATGCCCCCACGCTGTGCGCGCGCTCCAAACGCGGATATGGATGAAGCAGTAGAACGCCGCTAGAAGAAATGGAGGAAATGAATGAAGCAGGGTGCATGCGATGGCGAGGTTCCCCGCGTCCGCGCCACAGCGAGGAAATGAAATAAAACAGATGGGCATGCTGTCCCGCCCCCCGTGGGGAAAGAAAAAAAAGAATGCATGAGGAGCCGTATGTGCGCAGAAACGACGATCCCCGTTCAAGGAGCAGTCAAAAGATGAAAATGCGCAAGAAAAACATGAAGGGGGGGCGTGAAAAAAGAAAAGTGATGCATCAAAACAACAAGAAAGCAACTCGCCGCCGAACCCGCCCTCGAGCACACACTCTGCGAGCGCGCATCACGCGCTGCACGCGTCCGTCGGGAAGAGCGCCCACAGTAGTATCTGAACGCCTTGAGTTCGGGTTGGGGAGCGCGCGACAGCGTCGGATTCCGACCAAAACCACACAGCGCCGGGGCATGAAGAGGGTGGGTGGGTGAATGCTAGAGGAACTCTTGGAGCGCGCGCAGGAGGTAAGGGCCGCGCAGCTCCGCTGGTGTAGATCGTGTAATAGTTATAGCATTTCTGGTGGCATCTTCTAGCGGTGGGGTAATTCTAGCACGTTTGGGAGGCCGAGGATTCTCGGAGACGTCCATCGGGTAGGTGTGTGGGTTGATATTGCGGTTGAAAAAGTATTATGAACCCAAGAAGGAGGTGGAATGGAGAGCAAGAAGAAGATGGAGGGAAGAGGAGAGGTCTGACCGAGGGTGACGTGACTGACCGTAATCTCTGATGCACGCGTTTAGGGGCTTGACGCGGTGTTGAAAGGGCTCGACGCGCATTGAGAACGCCGGGGACGAGTGGAAGAGTCATGCGCGGGTCAAATAATGTATACATGCGGCGTGGGCTGGGGATCAATCCCTGCTTCAGATGGACGATGGCCGCTCTCAGCAGATCCTCCAATCTTACACCGCCATTTGGTAAACATGTTTTGAAAATGTTTTGACAACAATGTTTCAATATAATGCCCATGATGTTTGCCCAACACTCTGAAAATGTGATACTATGTTGCTCAGTTTGATGACAGCTTGTACGGCTTAATGGGCTTCCCAGGCTCAACACATGAGTCCGACGTGGTATTGATTACGAGTCCTAAATTTATTTAGGTAATCATTCTTTATAAGCACTTCCAGGGCACTTTTTTGTACATGGTTCAGACTCTTAAAATTTGACTAGCCGTGGGAATACCATTGCCCTGGTTTGATGGCAGAGATGGATCTAGGTCGCTGTGTTCTATTATAAGCTTTGACTTTAGGAGCCAAGGTTTTTTTACGTGTGTTGGATGACATTTGAAAGTCCTGACCCTCGCCAAGTAACTTGCCTGAGTCATTATTTTACTGGGCTTGTTCTGTGCTTGGCTTGGCTTGGCTTCCTTTTTGGTCATATAGGTCATATAGGTGGCGTGGACTTAGGTCTATTAGCCATGGTGCGTATCTCTTTCATGAAATCGCTGATATGCACAGCGAGGGGTTTGGATTAGCCGTTGGATCACATGTCGTGATCGGTTCTGGTGTCTCTGGACAGGCGCATCGGTGACGCCGCTTTAATTGCTTAAGCGCTTGAGGCATTTGCCAAGACAACTGCGCTTTTTTCATGACCAATTGGATATGAGTCAAAATTGACCAATTGGACATGAGTCAAATTGACCAAAGAGAGTCAAACTCGAGCTGATCGGATCCACGCTTCTTGGCATTTGGGACCTTATAAGTAGGGGCATTTTTTTCCGGGAGGCTGGGCTGTTTAGTTTTGCACCATCGCACAACATAAATCTCTACTCTTCTGAATCTACATCTACTGTCTTCTGATGCTTCTCACCTCGTTCTTGCTGTGCACGCGGTTGGTGCTGGGATGTACGGATAGCGAAGGTAGTTATACATGTCCGGTTACACGTAGGCCGATCTCACGTTTTGGTGCTAGATACTCTTCGTCATCTGTCTAGCAGCTGCCTGGCCAATACCAATATGACACCAATCGGGTCATGCTGCAGTGTCGATGGCCCACATGGTCTCGGTGAGTGGATACTCATGTATTATGGCGAGCTAAACCCATCGTTCCTTATCATAGATACTGTTGTTTTGGTGGACCGTCGTGGTCCATCTTTTATGTATTATGAATATGACGGGAACTGTTTTCGGACAGTTCCTGATATTATGTTTTATGTGTTGTCTTGGTCGGGAGCCTGTGAAATATATTCACGCTCTCGTCCTATTTATATGTTTTATGAATATGACACGTCCACGAGCATGGTCTATGAATATGTGGTTGATTTATACCAAGGCGACGCCTATACGGAATTTTTCAGATTTTCCCAGTACTTTGAAGATTCGGATGTATCGTCAATCGCTAGTGTACGATTGATAGCATCACAGACCTCATACAGACGGTGTTGTGCAGGCCAGCTTCGTGTTTCGGCTGATGCGTCGGGTGAGGTTGCGATGAGCTATAAATACTCTGCTGTACCTGGGAAGCTCGCACGCCGTAGGGTACATTCCGTTCCATGTGAACCACGGCGGGCGATGTTGCTTGTGCGTTATTTGTGTCTTTTGATCTGTATTTGCATATATTTTATGTACCTTGTCGCGGTTTGTCATTCTGCTGATATGGTTTCTAGTTTGCATGGTTTTTGCTGGTTTTCTGACCGACGTGTGCAGTGGATAAATTTCCCAGTTGATCGCCGCATCGAGGGGCATCTCGATTCCCTTCACACCCATCTCGACTTGTCTATGATATCCGACGCTAATAGCGATCTGGTCGATATAGTGGGGGGAGGTCGCACGAGGCGAACAAAGGCGTTGTTCGATAAGGCGACAATTATTCCGTATGTAACTGCCGATAATGGGAACAACTTAAACGACCATTTCGATCTGCTGTATTTGTATCAGGTTGACGTGCAGGGTGGTCCAAGTGTCCTTTCTGCGAATCCTCAGTTCGTCCTCGCAAGGGTTCCATTGAATATTATTGTAGATCATATATCAAAGCCGCAGGTGATGTCTCTGGCTAGTTTGCATGGAGTCAAGCTCGCTTCACAAATGTCCGTGAGTGATTGTAAACTCAGATTGAATTCTCACACCTGCATCGAGTGTGCTTTGGTATTGAGCGTGTTTAAGATTGTCCCCCAAACGGTCGAACGGCCTTCTACGTCGAATACGAAGAAGAGTCTTAATCGGATGGCTTACTTGCAGCGGGGGATGACAAAGTATACTCGGTTCCGATCCAGGGCAAGGAGGACGACCGATCTTGAGAGAATGCGTATGGCTGCTAATAAACTACGTGTGAAGAGACGACTTGCTCGTGGCGCCGGTCATGGGACCGCGTTTCCTCCTCGAAGGCGAGACGACAAGATTGCTCATCGTATAATAAGCAGGTTTTGCAGGGCTACAGCAGTGGATAAGTTTGAGGAGGCGGGGTGCGCGGTTTGTGGCTGTCTGACATTGTGTAGTCAGCTTTCCAAGCTAGAGGATGTCGAGATGCATCTGTCTCTGTTGGTCAGAGAAGGAGTTACTAGGCGAGAGCGCACGAGCAGCGACGATCCAATCGTCGAAATCGATGGGCCAGGGTTAGACGAATCATGTGACATGCTCTGTGTCGAGTGCGAGACTAGTCTAGTATCGAACAGCAAGATGCCATTGAACGCATTGGCCAATCACAGGTGGTTGGGCATAGTCCCGCCGCAGCTTCAAGGCTTGAGCTATGCAGAGAGGGTGTTGATTGCAAAGGTTCGCCATAGCGTGTGTGTCGTGAGAGTGGTTTCTGGTAGGGTTCGTATGAGTGCCAACGTAATCATGTTCTCTCAGCCAGTATTGAAGGTGTACCATCAACTCCCACCTTCGTCGGATGAGCTCAGCGAAGTTCTCGCTTTTGTTTTCACCGGCTCTTCGGCTCCGACTCAAGAAGACTTCGAACGGACACCGATGTTGGTGCGCAGGTACAAGGTCGCAGCTGCACTTGATTGGTTGAAGTTAAATCACGCTGGTTACAAAGACCTCGAGATTAGCCAAGCAAACTTAGATTCCTATCCAGAAAATGGTATACCTGCGAGCGTGTATCCTGAAATTAAATTGTATGATCCGGGTGATGATTCGGTTATTTTGCCACCGGCGATGAGTGTGCACGATGAAGGAGAAGAACATGGAACGACCCAGGGCCCTTGTACTTTCGCCGTCCACGGATTGAGTGGCGCAGATTATGCTAAGGCATCCATGCGTACCATGAAGTCCGTGGCCCTGAGGCATCTGACCGACAAAGGAGACATGTTGGGGATTGGCCGAAGCGAGAAGCCTATATCAATGTACGATAGCCTGGACACGTACCCTGGAATGTTTCCTTGGCTGTTCCCATATGGACTGGGTGGAATGGGGCACCCTGCACATGCCAATAAGCTCAGTGAGAAGACGAGTAAACGACTGTTGTTATTATACCATGACAAGCGATTTCAAGAGGACATGTATTTTCCTATGATCGCGTTCAATCATGAGCAATTGAAATCATCGAGTATAGCCACCAACGTACTAGCCAAAAAAAACCAAATTCGACGACATTTCACGCAGATTGCTGTCCGTTAATCCGGAAGTGGCTGCAAATATAGCTGATCGAATGGTAGCCGGTGAGATGGTGAAGCCCTCGAACGATGCGGAGCGGCACTGTTTTGATATCATACGGGATCTGGATAGGGTGAATGGGCACGTACAAGGATCGCTTACCTCGAAGAAGTGGATGAGGAATCAGATCTGGTCGATGATTTCGTTTCGTGGTACACCTACGTGGTTTATCACTATTTCCTGGGCGGACAGCAGACATCCTATCAGCCTATATTATGCACAGAGTGGTCAGATGTTTTCCCCCACGATCCTGTCATCCGACGACCGTCGGTTATTGGTGTCACGAAATCCTGTTGCAGCAGCGTGTTTTTTTCACTTTATGGTTGATGTGTTTATTAAGCACATACTATGTTGGGAGGATGAGTATCCTGGATGGTTTGGTCACACTGGTAGTTATTATGGTACAGTCGAACAGCCGGGTAGGCTTACCTTGCATCTGCATTTACTGCTCTGGGTGTTGAACGCACTGTCCCCTCTAGAAATTCGCCAGAGAGTGATGGATCCTTCCTCTACGTTCCAGAAGAAACTGGTCGGATATATGGAATCAGTTTGTCAGGGTGAATTCAACACTGGCACTATCGACCAGGTCAGGGCGGAACGTAGAACCGGTAAGGATTATAAGCCCCCTACTCACACTCTTCCACATGCGCCACCGGCGCTGTGTAATCGTGAGGGCTGCACTGGTTGTGATAGATGCTCCACGTTGATTGCATGGTGGGCGCATTATCGGGTGGAGGTAGACGACTTGCTTCTTAGGTCAAATGTGCATACGTGCCATCTGTCACTGAAACAGCACAAGGATGAAGAAGCACGTAAGAATTGGAGATCAAAGGAGGTCAAGAAACCAGCACAACGGATGAAATTCGAACGAAAGGGTTGTCTGACTAAACATGGGGTATGTCGCGCTCGTTTTCCTCGTGAATTGTTCGTGCAGACTGTAGTTGATCCGGTGGACGGTCACATAGACATGAAGAAGTTAGAGCCAAATTTGAATACCTTTTCCCATTTGCTGACTTACTTAAACAGGTGTAATACAGACGTGACTTGCCTTCTGTCCGGGACTGCTGTAAAGGCGGTAGTTTCGTATGTGTCTGATTATATTTCGAAACTTAGTTTGAAGACGTACCAAATATTCGCATCGGTTTACGACGTCTTCCAGAAAAATGAGGAGCTGATTTCTGATGACGTCAAGCCGCATGAGAAGTCTAGGATACTTATGCGTCGCATGGTGAACGCTCTATCCACCAAGATGGAAATAGGGAGTCCGATGGCGTCCATGTACATCTTAGGAAACCCTGACAAATATTCTAGTCATAAATTTGTGAACTTTTGGTGGAGATCTCATGCAATGCATGTCCGTAGACACTGGCAGACATTCGAGGAGGTACCGGAACCAGATGAGATAGATGAAGATGAGATCGTTGCGATTAGGAAGCAGAGTGGTGAGTATGTTGCTTCTACCAGCGTGGATGATTACTGTTTTCGTCCCTCGGCATATACGAATGTGAATTTGTACGAGTGGGTGCAGACTTCTCTCAAAAAAATCAGGACTCGGCGAGAGAGGGAGATATTTGATAGGGATGAATTGTACAACACCATGCTTCGCACGACTTCATCTGATGGTTTGATGTCCGACACTGATGGAGGATCCGACGACTTCGTCAGTGCTGACTGCACCGACCATGGTACCGACCATGGTTGGGACGTTGTATCGGATGATGAGTGGGCGACAGATGATGACGATGTCACGATTCTAGAAAAATCTTATCAGAAATCCCATGACGTAACTGACCCGCAACGGTCTTTCCAGCCGATGCATCCATTGTATCGTTCCCACTCTGTCCGGTGTGATTTTACCCGCATGCATACAATTATTCCTAATTTCATAGGCGGTGCTCTTCCCCGGAGTGACAAAGGCGATAGAGAGTATTATTGTTGTGTGATGCTCCTGTTATTCAAGCCTTGGCGGGACCCTTCCGACTTGAAGGATGTTGCTGAAAACTGGGATGCCGCCTTCAGCTCGTACAGGTTTTCTCCCTTACAGAAAAGGTTGCTGTATAACTTCAATGTCCGGTACGAGTGCAATGACGCTCGTGACGATCATTACAGCAACTTGAAGAAGAAGAATGCCGCTGCGGCAAGCTCCGGATTCTCTCGCTTTTTCGCTCAGGTATACAGAGGCTCAGAGCCATCATTTGCCGATTAATGTGGTTTCAACCATGGCATGGACGAAGATAATTACACTGACGCCACTCTCAACAATATGGGTTCTAGGAATCGCAAAATAGAAGAGGATCAGAAGACAGCCAAGAGGCTCTTGTACTCCAGTGGATGGCTGAAGAAGTGCGTCGACACTCTTCCTGCAGTAGAAACGGATAGAATTTTGCCCATTTTCCGTCCTAGTACTGCATGGGTCAATATTGTGAAGGAGGCCCGGGAGGCGCTTATTTTAAACAAGCTCGCCAGTATGCCCGCCAAAGCAGCCGAATCTCCGAGCAGTAAACCGCGGTATAATCAGGTCGATATTTTACCTCATGACTACTTCACCAGGCAGTTCAAAGTCGAGTCGCAGGAAGATCAGTCTGTTATCGATGATACTTCTCGTTATTTCAGATTAAACACCGAGCAGGACAGGGCATTCAAGATTATCGCCAATCACGCCTCGTCCGCGCAAGTCGAGCCTTTGCGGATGTACATCGGTGGCATGGGCGGCTCTGGTAAGTCTCAGGTTTTTAAGGCGATTGTCATGTTTTTAAAAAACAGAATGAGGAGTACAGATATATAATTGTTGCTCCTACTGGCTCTACCGCCGCTCTTCTGAACGGATCCACTTATCATTCCGTCTTCCAGATACCGCGAGACGGAAAGAGTAGAAATGTTGATGATATAGGGGGGTTTAGAAGCGAAGAATCTATGGTTGCGGCCATTAACGAACGGATGCAAGGTGTGGACTATATTCTGTTAGACGAGGATATCCATGGTTTCTTGTAGCGATCTTCAGATTCTTGCCAGCCAGGCAGCCAAGTCGCGTAATGTTCACGACGTTCCGTTTGGTGGGCTCAGCACCATCATGGCAGGCGACTTCGCACAACTCCCTCCAACCACAGGCGCTTCGTTGTACAGTGGGGCCGCCGCACTCAATGGAGGAGAAGCCGTCATCAGCCAGGTAGATCAGAATGTCATTCTCGGTAGAATACTTTGGCATCAGGTCACTACAGTAGTGGTACTGCGTCAGAATATGAGACAAGTCACACAGACCAAGGAGGATGCTCAGCTTCGGACTGCGTTGGAAAATATGCGGTACGGTGCCTGTACCCTGGACGACATATCTTTCCTTCGCTCCAGAGTTGCAGGTAGCGGCCCCGATGCTCCGGTTGTAAGCAACCGTCTGTTTCGAAATGTGTCCATTATAACTGCGTGGAATGTACAGAAGGATGTCTTTAATGAGATGGGGGCGAAGAGGTTTGCTCAAGACACTAATCAAGTTTTGACCCACTGTTGTTCAGTAGACAAGATCAGTAAACAAGCCGTGAACAGAGGCAGGTGGAGGGGCTGTGAGCAGTCGTCCCTGAGGAGTATACCTGACAGGGTCAGGGCATCGCTGTGGGATGCCACACCCACTACTAGTGATCATGTACCGGGGAGGCTTAGTCTGTGTATTGGAATGCCGGTGATGCTGAGGGTTAACGACGCGACCGAATTATGTATTACGAAGGGTCAAGAGGCTCACGTTGTCGGATGGGATGCAACTGTGGGAGATCATGGTGAAAACATCCTCGAGACTCTGTTTGTTAAACTTTACAAGCCTCCTAGACCCATTAACATTGCCGATCTGCCTGTTAATGTTATTCCTATTCCTAGAACACATACACATGTAACTTGCCTCTTGCCCAATGATTCGTTACTTTCGGTGATAAGACATCAAGTGAATGTCCTATTGAACTTCGCGATGACAGATTACGGATCCCAAGGAAAGTCCCGAGACGAGAATTTGGTTGAACTGGGAAATTGTAAGAACCATATGTCTTACTATGTAGCATTGTCGAGGGGAACGTCTGCCAGCGGCACAGCAATTATGCAGGGCTTCGACGCTAGCAAAATAACCAGTGGGATGTCCGGTTATCTCAGACAAGAATTAAGGGAGTTGGAAATTCTGGACGACATTACCCGACTAAGGTTTGAAGGTGTGTTGCCGAAGAATGTGACGGGCTTGTACAGAATCCCTTTGCTTAGGTCGTATCAAGCTTGGAAGGGTGCTAACTACGAGCTGGCAGGTTTACATAATGCTATCAGTTGGCACGCTGGAATGGGTCCTCGTGTCCCTGAACCGATGGTTTATGACACGTGGCATCAGACGGGAAAGAGGGCTGCCCGGCAAGATTCACCTAAGCGGCGTCACCCAGGCTTAGAGACCGCATCTGTAAAAACGAAGAAGCCCAAGACAGATCAGTCGCGAATCCTAGGCAAGTTGCCTTTAATGGGACTCAGATGGGACAGTCGTGATTTTAGCTGTGCGTATGATTCATTGTTTGGTATCTTGTGCAACTTGTGGATGGATGATGTTATTTTGAGGTCGGCACAGCTTGGATGCATGTCAGACGAGATGGGGGTGTTAGTCGCTGGATTTAATCAGGCGTTCCTGAGCCGGTTCACTCTGGAGCATGGCAGGGACGTGGTACGTCGCATGCTTCATACTAAGTCGCCTGAACATTTTCCTTATGGTCACAGCAATGCCAGTGTCGATCGACTGATAGATCACATATTTCCTCGGAGCTCTAATGGTGATGCCATTACATGTTGTGCTCGCTGCGGATTCTGTACAGAGGGCACTATACAGACTTTCGGTCACCATGTTGTGGTGACTCTCCCTCCCGCGCTTTGCCACGAGCCTGGACGCATCATTAGTATGCATAAATGGTTTCGGAATCATTTGCTGCATAAAATAGGTCCTTGTCGTCGATGCTTGGATGATCAGGTAGATCATCCGCTGTACAGGAAGACGATGCTTACATCCGTTCCTGCTGTACTGTGTTTGTCCATCACCAATAAGCAGGTCCGCCTGGATCCGGTGTTGCGCTTCGATTATAATGGTCATAGTGTCGTCACCAAGTTGCGTGGAATTATATATCATGGAGACGAGCATTTTATTAGTCGCATGTTCACTTCTGATGGCGATATATGGTTTCATGACGGAATAACCACGCGGTCTTCGACTAGATTCGAGGGCAATTTGAAAAATGTTGATCTTGCCTCTCTTCATGCGTATCGCGGTAAAGACGCCATGCTCGCCGTTTATGCTGTGAGCATTTGATGAAAATGAAAGTTCCGTCCCGACAGTGAGCTTGTACCGTGAGGAGCTGTGTTATATTCTGTCAGCTTTCATTTATGGGATGCTGAGTAACATCTGACTGACAGTGAATTCATGCACGGAAGTCTTTGCTTGTATGATATATGCGGGAAGAATAAATGATCAGAGTTGCTTGGCATTGACGGCCAAGAGAATAATACAACAACCGTATTGCGTGCTAAAGGATTGGCTCCCAATTGTATACCCAGGACTGGACTCGTATTGCCATGCGAAGCAATGGCCCACATGCCAAGTATTGCTATATTCGTTTGCCGTCGGCGTCGGTAGTTTTCAGGCGTTGACGCTAATTGCAGCAGGCAGTAACCTTGTATGCAGTGACTGGAAAGTTTCAGCGGGAGGCCAGGTCTTCAAACAGGATGCTTGAGATGTTTTGCGCGAAAGCGAAACTGAGCGGCCGTGGTACTAAGTTCGGAGTGGGCGGAGAAGAGAGTGGTCCCTGTCACAGGGCCATGTATCCAGTCACTTTTCTTGGGACTGCAGGAAATTCAGGTTGAGGCGAGTAGGGTTTTGCGGTGGAGACTGGAGCCAGTGGAGGCGGTGGACGAGGAAGGATTCATTGTAGGTCCTTTGTGGGTCCTCAACATTTGCAACTGTTTGGTTGATGCGCACTGACCATGTTCCGTTATCAATTCACATACTTACAATTCAAGCCGCTGGTCTGGTGCAGTGGTGTAAGAACAGATTTTGGCTCTGTTCCACTGAACTGAATTCCAGATCCTAGCGATTTTTACGACACAATTCTTGGTCGGGTTTCGTCAGTCTTAAGTTAAAGACTTCAACACGATTCAATTAAGTTGGCCTCGATAATTTCAAGTGTACTTATGTACTTAAAACTTTTGAACACTGGCTCTGAACTCACTAGGCTATCTAAAACAAAGTACCTGTATTTATTTCAGCAATGCCCGTGAGATGTTTCCTACGATATATGTTCGTCGTCTTCCTAACGTCAATAGAAGGTCACAAGGATATTTTATAAATGTTTTGCCTGCAACATTTTACAGACATTCCGACAATGTTGGCCAGACATCTCCTGGCATGTTCAGAGATTGTCAAGCCTTAATGTTTTTAAAACATTATTTCCAAATGGCGGTGTACCTCTCCTTGGCCCAGGTGGACATATTCCTAAATACAGATACGACGAGATCCTCTCCAGCATCCGTATCCCCGCCCTTAGACACCTCATCATAGACCTTAGCTGTAAACTAAATCCTGGCCCGCTGAGCCAATTTCTTTCGCGGCATCCGCTTATAATCACTTTGAGTCTTGGGCACGACTTGGCCGCACTGCTACATGTCGATTTGGCATCGAGTCTCCCACATTATCTGCTTCACCCTCCTACGTCCGTTTCTTCATGACGGGAAAGTGCTCGCCGTCCGTGCGCTGGCACGTAACCCACTTCGCGGCCTTCAAGGCCCATGCGATCAACACATATCTCGAGTCGCGCCACACGCGTCTCCAGAAGTTGCTTATGCACCTTTCCCTCATCATCACAATCAATCATGCATCGTCGCTTTGAACCGGTTTTTCCCGAGGCTGACAGGTCCCCGCAGCTGTCATCGAATTCTCTCGATGGGACACATTTGCTGGCTTCCCACCTTCCCTAAATTATGGTCCGCATCGTTCTCCGGGTGTGCTAAAAATGCTCCCCCCGACATGCACCCCTTGGTTGCCCAGCTTAAACGAGCCTGTCCGGAAATTCAGATTGTCACGATGGATGGAAAGGCATCTCATCCGTGATTTTTGATACCTCCACTCTCAACCAGGAACCAATCCACCTACATTCTTGCGGTCCTTAAAATCAACGGAATTAACCGTTCTTTAAGCAAATGCTCGGCGATTCTTTGCATCTCTTTGGTTTTATCTCCATCGAGGTTATCCCCTTCTCTCTCCCTTCCTCGTCGTACTTATTTCTCAAAGTCAAATGATCCACGCGCAGTCTGAACGTTCTCCAGAAACACTGCCTTCGCATGCCTCGAGACTCCAATGGATCCCCATACCATCAGATTATTCCCACTGGACCCGCCATTTCCGATGCGGTGTAACCTGCGGAGTCAGTGCGAGCTGTGCAAAACACCACGGATTCGGCCAGTGGAGGAAAAGAGCCCCGTCGTGTGAGTCGACAGCTCTGTCGAATTTTCTGGGATAACATGTTTGCCGCAGTCAGATACTGCGGCCACGTATGACTTTTAAATGTATAAAAGACCTGCATCCTAAATGCCTTTCTGCATTGCCTGCTTCATTCTTGCCTACTGTCTCCTTATTCCGACTGCTCAGATATACCAATGAGCTGTTTTCCACCTCGTGTTGCATGCAAGACCAGCGCCTAAACGATTCAACCGAATACAAATTCCATCCTTCAGCCAACGGCAATGCTTTATAATTAGCCACCACTTTCCTCTCAAATCATTGATAATTCTCCATTCTCTCTGCGATCACTTGCTGTTGGGAACTGCAGGTTGCAACTTGTGCCGATCTCGCAACTGGCTCTCGGATCCTTACCGTGTAATGTTTGCTTCTGATGGCCCCTCAATTGGGCAGGGAACTATACTAGTTTACCACCATATTTTACTTGCTCTCCACTCTACCATAATCCAACATCTATCAGTCAATTAGATATCACTCACAGTTGCCGGAGCGAAGCGGAGGCACGTCTTGTTATTAATATACTTGATTATTATTCGTTCTCTTAACGAAATCCATCGAATCAGATTGCACATGTTTGGGCAATATCCCCATTTGTGTATCCCCATTCCGGTTCCTCCTCCCTCGTCCTTCGTTTGCGACATTATCTATTCCCATGAGTTCGCAGTAGACCTACAGCTATGCCCCATTTATAACCCATAACCCCATTTATTCCACTCACCTGTACCTAGAACAGCACCGGACCAAGCCTCATGACTCACGGCTGCTTTGCCGCAGTGCAAAGTCTTTCCCATCTGGACATTCCGCAGGATGTGTAAAACCAAGCCACCACGAACTTGCTGCGCCTGCGGATCAACTGCGGCCACGTATCCTCTAATACCGTATAAAAGCCCAGTGTTTCCTCAACCTTTTGGTGCTCTCCTGGGTCAGGCCTGGATCCAGCTTTCCTGCATCTTCTGAAATATCCCAAACAGCTATTCACCAATATGGAACTCCTGGTACTCTTCAAGAGGCTAGATTCCTTGGCAATATTGATATCCGTCGTCATCTGAGCTCATCGTTCAAACCGTGCATGCTATCACCGAGCTGGTCCCGAGCTGGTCTCCGTCCTCCGCTTCTGGATTTCTGGCTCCGAAGCAGAACATCCTCCAACTCTTCATTATTCCAACGCGCTTCGTTCACCATCTTTCTCATCATATTTTCCCAGATTCTTTGTGCCTGCTTGCGTGTTTGATTTCTTTCAATAAGATTATTTGTTCTCTTAGCGAAATCCATCGTTTTCATTGCGGTGTATTTGGTCAACATCCATTTGCATTATCCCCTTTCCAGTTCCTCTGCCCTGGCCCTTCCTACCTAATATTTTCCGCTCCCACACACTCGCAGCAAGCCCACAGCCATTCTCCATTTGCAACCACGGAGATCCGTGTTATTCGGCATTCCTGCACGTTCCACAGCATGAAGACGAACCTCTTCAATGCTCTTGACACAGTTCTCCTTTGCCGCAGTTCAAGATTCCGCATTTGGATGCTGTGCAAAGACATGTCAGAGACAAGCTCTATAAACGTGCTGTGCCGCAGCTGCTGCGCCTACGGCACGTATTCCCCGACACAACATCAGACATGACTGCCGCGCAGTTCAAAATCACTGCGCTTGCCTGCGCCGCAATGAAGCGCAGCATGAAAAAGTGTGCCTTACTGCTATGGGGCAGAAGATTCAAGAAGTTACTGTGGCCACGGATGTTTGCTGGGCTTGCCGTTGTAGGAAAGAGCTGCATCCCTCATACATTCGATCAAAGAATTCTGCTGCTCTGGTATCTTGGATCTTGGTATTCTCCTGTTCCGCCTGTTCAAATGGTTTTAAAATGGCTGCACTCCGTGTAATTTTACAAAACCCCTCTGGCTGGACTTATGGTCAACTTCTGGACATCAATCCCAGAATCTGGTGCAAGGAAAATTATTGGCCGCCATTCTCTGCAGCTTTCCTTTGTTCAAGAAGCTATGTATCATCTGAGATTGTTGAACGGGGAGTTTTGTGAATCTACGATTGTGTGTACACACCTCTTGCACCTGCCTGATTGGGTTTCACACCACTGTATCGTAGCCATTGTCATGTTTGTATTGAATATTTAGTAGATGTATATGACGGTTAATTCTGTAATAATACCAACTTTGAACTGTTACCCTCGTGCCGGAGCGGAGCGCAGGTATATCTTGTTTTAATTTTATCATGCCGCTTGCCACGGCTAGGCACGGAGCCCGATAGAGCCCGATCTCGTCATCATTCCGAATTCCGGATCGGGATCGTGACGACAGATTCATAATTCTTGTCCCTCAACTTGCAGGTCCTTCGTCCCATTGCTACAAAGTTCGCTGGGTATTCTATCGGGATCTCGATATCGAGGGCATTTAGGGGCCTCCGCTAGCTGTCTATGCTCCACTGTTCTCTCGAAATCATCGCTTCTAAGTTCTAACGTGTATTCCGAATTCTCGAACCGTATTCCGAATGATGGAAAATTGAGAAACAGAGCTGACTGTGTCCCTTATATATCGTTATAAATCTGCTTCTTCTCTCCGTCTTCTCTCCGTCTTCTTTCCCTCTTCTCTCCCTCCCTATGATGTCGAACCGAAGGAGCATCAAGAACTGTATTCGCCATTTCACTTGGTCGTGGCACACGGTGCGCCCTCTTCGGAATTGAAGGTCTGGTTTAAGACCAATAAATTTTAGGTTGTAATGGGGACAGGATCTGTCTCTACGTTGATTTCCCTCATTCACTTTGGAGAAAATAGCGAGACCATTAAGATCCTCACCCTCCTCTTCTTCTTCAACCTCTGCCTCTTCATTTCCATATGCGGGGCTACAATGCTGCGCTATTACATGTTTCCAGAGGTGGGACACTTTTCCTCGACCTCTGTTGCATCTCAACTTATGCATTGAACAGCTGTGGCCGGCGATGCTGCAGCATCCCGCCCAAAGTCTTATTATCGGTGCTTTTCCTATGGGGGCGGCGACCTTAATTAATACCGCTCTTGCCATCAATCAACGCTACTCATTTTCTGGCACTGGTGTTCAGCCTGTGGGCATTTTGGTGGCTGGATTCTGCCTTTTCAATATTCACGGCCTTTGGGATGTTATATGTCATGTATGTCACCAAACTGCTTGGTTTCACTTCTAATTACTCGCTCTAGGATGACGAGACAGCAGCATACGTTGGGCCAAATGTCTGCGCTCTGGCTGTTACCAGTCGTCCCCCTGATCGTCGCATCGTCCACTGGCGGTCTCCTGGCTGCCCCTTTGCAATTGCATCCAGTCTACTCGTCAATCACCACCGCAGTCTCGTTTACAATGCTTGTCATGGGCCTTTCCACTGACTTCATAATCATCACCGTGTATCTCATGCGTCTCGTCATACACGGACCACTGGATCCTGACGGTATACTGTCGTCATTCCTCATCCTGGGCCCCTTGGGCCAAGGCGGCTATTCCATGCTCGTAAATTCGCGAAATCTCGTTGACCTCCAATTAAGCGCTCCCTTCAGCGCCGAAGCCATCCAATCTGTGTGTTTCTGCGCAGCCTGGATCCTCTTGTTAGAATGGCGTGCGCACTACCGCTTAGCCACATAACCGGTTATGTGGCTAAGCGGTAGTGCGCACGCCATTCTAACACCTCTGGTCGATGAGATTGGCATGGCTGATCCTCGCTCTCTGCTCGGTGTACAGCGTCCTCCACAAGCAGCGCGTGCCCTTCTCCATCGGCTACTGGGGCACTATTTTCCCGAACGGGGTATTTGCACTGCTAACCGTCGAGCTGGGTTCGGTGCTCGGCAGTCCAGTGCTCAACTACCTCGGCGCTATTTTTTCTGGTGAGCTCAAGACGGCTGTTACCGCCTGTCCGTATCTTATTCGTGCCACTAGTCGCGGTGTTCCTGCTTTGGATCTTCGTCTTTGTAAAGACGGTTCCTGCTGTCTGGAATACGTCTGTCTTCCAATCACCCTGTGTCTCGAAATTAGAGCAGGAGAACTCGTCGTATGGGTTGCACGTCGGTGATCACAACTAGCTAGCTACCTTGACATTCCTGTATCGTGGTTTACAAATTATTTGCTCGAATTATCGACTAGTATACAGGATGATGCCCCCCAAAAAAGAAAATCATCACCAGCCGGCGCCCAGAACGGGGAAAGCACGCGAAAAAGGCGCGGCCCACTCGCAGAGCCCGACGAAGACGAAACGAGCTTGGACGAACGCGAAGAGAGCTCGGGCCACGATGCCCGTAGACGTGGTGGCGCATAACACGGAAGTAACCTCCCCTTACAGGCGAACCGAACGCAAGACGCGCGGTCCGCGCCGCGAGACGACGATACCAGATGCGTCGGGTGCCGAGCCCGCGACGCCGTAAATAAGCTCCCCTTACGGCGACCTGGAACGCAAAACACACTTCAGAAGAGGAACAACCAAACAACGCGGACCCTAAAAAAGAAGCAGAAAAAGAAAGATGAGAGACGAAAGGGACGGATCAGAAAATCCAAGTGAGGAAAATCATGCGGAACGAAAAAAAAAAATCTTTCGTAGAAACAAAGATGAAAAAGAAATAAGTAGAAAGGAATAGCAGCTAAGCGAACCGAAAGAGAGAAAAACAACGAAGAAAAACATGCCCCCAATGAGACGGAAGAAAGGGTAATAGAGGGTGCGAAGAATGCGAGACACGCACAATAAACTCATCATAGTGCTTCTCCATCCTGCTCCCAAGTCTGCCGTCCGCGCACATGGCGGCCGCGAGCGTCCACCCATCAGGAAGAGCGCGGGGGAGATGGCTAATAAGCGAGGGGGTTAGTGTATGTGGGTTTTTTGTTTTTCAAGTGAGCATGGGATGTTGCAAGTGAGTATATGCCATTTTGGATATTAGAGGGAGGGCGCAAGAAGAGCGTGCCAGACATAAAGATGGATGGAGGCGGGAAACCAACGGTCCGAGGGGGATGGGGGACGGGACGACGTACAGTAGGGAGACGGTGACACGGCGCGCAGATAAGTCGACACACCAGGGTAGCCCTTAGCAGCCGCCTCACCTAACGCGACGGGTAGCCCTAGGGCTAGTTTGCACCAGTGCAGCAACGACGCCAGCCACAAACGGCACGCGGAGCCGCCCGCACGTTTCGCCCGAATGGCGATGTGGAGGCCGCGTACGGACGGCGACGTTCCCGCGCCTACAGGAGTGAACGAAGGAATGGGAGGGAATGCGCGGGGGCACGAAAAATAACCAAAGCGGGGAGCGGGATCGGAAAGTAGGAGAAGGGTGTGGGGCCGCATGGCTGCATGGATGAAGGGCAGCGGGGGGGTCGTGGCATACGCTGCGCCGTAGTTCGGCATCGGCGGGTATCTGTCAGTCGGGTTAGCGCCGCAGTAGATTGGCATCAGGAAGAGGCGTCGAGCGGGGGCAGGACGACCGTGGCAGCGATGATGACGAGGGCGGCGAGCGCGCGCTTGCGCTTCTTGCTTGTGGCGCTGCGCGGCTAGGCGGTGGTGCCGTAGGGGTTGGCGGGGACATACCCGCTGCGGGCGCGCGCGAAGGGCGCGGTCGACGTCCATCTGGCTAGCTTGTGGATTGGGATTCCAGTTAGAAGTGGGGCAAAAAAATGAGAAGTGTGACCGAGGTGACGTGACTGATCGTGATGTAGATGAACGCCTTTAGGGGCTCGACACGCATTGAGAACGCCGGGGACGAGTGGAAGAGCCATCCGCGGGCCAAATAGTGTATACATGTGGCGTGTGGGTTGGGATCCGGTATGTCACGATCCTTATGAATACAATAATCGTCCACAGCATTGAACTTTTTTTTTTCTTGTTTCCTATAACACCATTGCAAACCAGAGTCATGTACCGCATTGCTGAATCATTCAAGTTTGCATGATAGGCACATAAAAATCTTGAGCCACTACATCGCAAAAGAAAAAAGGATGATACGTCGCCCTAATTCGGACGCGGGGAGTTGAACCCCGAACTGCGAGCAATTGCATTCACACGCACCCTAAGTTCAACTCGCCGTGTTCAGTACACCACGTCCGATAAATATTATTCCTAGCGAAGGTACGTATGCTGGAGGGACTTTCCATGATTATCCCCAACAATTTGCAATACTCTTCGCACTGCCAATCTATGTCCACTCCTTCTTGGAAGATTCGGCGAATTTAACTGAGCTAAAACGTGGGGCCCAGCCCAACCAACGACTACGCACACGCAGCAATCCGTGCGTTCGGACACATTACGGCTGAATGCAGAGTTCGATTCCTCGCCCATGCATAAAAGCGCGCGTCGAACTTTTCAGCGTTCCACATTTCAGTCTCATTTTTAGCTCAAGTATGGAACCAGCGCAATGCTCTGGGGTGTCATCTATACATATATCTGCTGCTAAAAAAGCCCGGAATTATATAAATTGGTCCTGCATAATTGGCATTTGACCACAGAAATTACGCAGCGGAGCTGCCAGTCCATTGCATTTAGAGTGATTGAAAATCTCAAACCACATACATATCCAGGACGAAAGTTAGGGAAATACGCATTGGTGGTGTACGGAACACACAGGTTTCCGTTTCGACCGGGTTCGGGGTTCGACTCCCCGTCGATGCATGGATGTCGACCATCTCCATATTTTTTTCTTGGCGTCACGCGTCGTCTTTCAGTTCCCGACGGTCGAACACGGTGGCGCCTGGGACGAGTGGAAGAGCAACAGCCGCGACTCTTATGAATCCGACAATCATCCACGACGTTGAACAATTTCTTTCTCGTTTCCAATGCCATTGCAAAACAGAGCGATTGCGGCTCCCAGTCATTCAAGCAACCGGGCTTTGAATTCTATAGCTAGTTAGCTACACACAAAAAAATTGAGGCACTCCATCCCAAAAGTAAAAGTATCCATTTCGCGAGCTCTTCGTATGCGGGGAGTCGAACCCCGAACTGCGAGCGCCTACGAAGGTCTTCGCAACTTCAACTCTCCGTGTTCAGTACCCCACGACGTCCGATGGATATTACTACAACTGAAGGTATATATGCTATCTCACCGTGAGCATAAAATGTGGGCTGAGATCTTAGGACTCTTACGATTTCAATAACCGGCCTCGATTTTTCTTCTTCTGCTTCTTCTTCTCTTCCAATGATTGAAAACTGGAGCGACGACGCCGCACACTCAGACAGGCGGTTCGGCGTTGCACTCTATAGCTAGCTACATGTATCCGAAAAAATATCAAGCCATTGCATCGGATGCAAAATGAATTCACAAGGCGAAAAGACATTCGGACGCGGGGAGTCGATCCCCTAACTGCGAGTAGTTGCAAATACGATCTTTGACAACTCACCGTGTTCAGCACACCGCGTCCGATTATTTCACCCAAAAGGAGGTGTGCTATAGGGGCTTTTCAGGCCGACACATGCGAGAATCAGTCATCCGTGTTTGGATTTAATACTCTTTGCGCAGCCAACTTTTAATAGTAGGCTGATTCAAATTCACTGGGCAGAGATGAAACAATGCTGAACCTTTATCAGCTCACAGAAATCCACACATAGACCGTGGCCTCCTGGGGCGTAGAATGGGAAGTTCGCCGCCCAGATAGCGAGGACGTGAGTAGTTGAGCCAACGCACAGCAGTGGTGGTCGGAGCACACGGGCTTCAGAACAAAGTACGTGGACGGAGTTGGATGCGCGCGGGAAAATAATAAGAAAGCAGGGAGACCTTACGGAAATATCATGGACGGAGTTTGCGACAGGGAATACGCACTTACCAAACACAGCTGGGAATATTGGAAATCGAGCTACGACAATAGGAATAAATGGATTGAGAGGAAAGGAGGATGGTCGTCGGACTGATTTGAAATTAGGTGCCAGCAGACTTGAAGACGCACTGTAGTACACACGAGGCGTTTCTCACTGATGCTCGGTGTTGGATGAAAATATCATGCCGGTAGATATTGTTGAATGGATGCGGAGAGACACGTCATATCCGGATCGGACGGTTTGAGATCCCCGACCGTTACATTTGGCACCTGAAGATGCAGGCTGCGGACGACCCCGTCGATGCGCGAAACCCCTCCTCCTATGAAGTGGAATTCGAGCAACCGGAGCGCACGAAGGGGGGGAAGGTTGGGGAATGGGTCGCCGAGTGGATAGATTACGAGGGTCAGCGTCTCGAGGGTCAGGACGTGATCTGGATGAAACTCATGAAGAATTCTAGACCGAAGCTCTCCCAGATGCATAGGTGTCTCAGAGACCGAAGATGAGCGGCGGTGTTGGGGTGCAGACGGAAAGCAGAAACCGATCTGTGCATCGAATCTACCCTCAGAATAAGAGACTCGAGTACCGACGGAGGGGACGATGTTGCGGGATAGTGTATGATGGAAGAGTGTTGGTCGGATGAGACATCTGTGTGGTATAGGTGCAATATGGGGGACGCCGCAATTACGGAGATGAAGAAGGATTGGCTTATCGATCCGAACAACAGCTGGACGCTGATTAAACAACAAGGCGGAGGATCGCCGCATCAAGAGTCAACTCTAATAGCCCATGAGGACTAATGACTCGACACCGTGGAACATATCCAGGATAAAGGGCACTCGCTGATCCAAGATATACGGCGCATGCTGACCCTGGGGAATGGAAAGACTGAAACGGACAACGACCTTGCGGAAGAACGGCAAGAGGTTGGGAGAAGATGCAATGAGGCCGAGAGTTTTCTGAAATTAATTGCCCGAAAGTAGTGGCATGGAGTCTGGACGCAAAAATTTGGCGGCGGATGCAGGCGTATATGGTGATGGGATTGCTAAGTAGCAATGTGCCCATGATACAAAAAAACTGCCAATTAGCAATGCGCTCTGATACATCAGCTCACGCCACCCATTTTGATAGTGCCCACCTGCGCCCCATGGCGGCGTCGTTGCCCGCAATTTTGATGGTGCATTCAATGCACGATGGCGCTTTCCCGCCCGTCCAAATGCGGATAGGTCAGGATATTTTGACGCGGCTGACGCACATTGACGCGGCACTGACGCGCATTGACGCGGCACTGGCGCGGCATTACTAAACCCATTCAGAACCTAGTAAACCCGAATTCTAAAGACCCAGTACAGTACCATATACATTGAAAATGAATTATATCTCATCCTTACAATAATCTATTGAAGTCCACAAGACTTTTATAAGAAAATGAGTGAAGTTCTTCATAGGTCATGTTCAATTAGCTACCGGTACTCAATGTGTGCACAGTTCATTGTTTCTACACATGTAAATGACACTTTGGGAGCCCACTGACTCTCTCCCAGGTGCGCGCTCGTGCCGCGTCGGTGCGCGTCTCTGTCGCGTCAATGCGCGTCAGAGCCGCGTCAACGCGCACCACTTTCAACAGGCCCAAGCAGTTCTTGCTAAGTTTTACAAACCACCTCGCTATATTTGAAGTTCGAAAGCTTTTCCGCTCAGCGTGGAAAACACCACGACGAGGATACACACATAAGTGGCACTGCCATTGACGGGGCATCCCAAAGTTTGTCTGCAGGAGCATTCTAAGGTCATCCCCTTGGGTCACTGGATGTTGCCGGGAAATTTTTGCAAGGGGAAATGCCCTTACACACTTTATTTACTATGTTTATTGCAACCACCCCTATGTCTAATACAAGACTGAGATACGATCGAAGCCATCCACGGCGGGCCATATCAACCAGTGTGGGGCTCCGGCCTGAAAATTATCATATACCTGTTTCGTCAATAATGGGCCGCATACCCACCTCTGAATCTATTCAGTCATCCGGCTCATCCATTAGTACTCCATATATTCAATACTAGTTGTTTCTTCAACACAAGGGGCCCAAATTTAGTCTTATTAGTCAAGATACAGTCACGTTGAAGTACGGTGTTTACAGCCTTCAGCCAACAGTTCTGGTTACTTTCTGCCGAAGGTATCATTTCGGGATTCCTAACTACACGGTCTCCTCGTAGGCTCCATGTTAAATACCACACAATCGAGACTAGAATAGCAAATAGTCTCGCCTTTCCTGGTAGGGAAGTACCTTTAGGCGATTTAAATCTGATCTGGTTGCAGCCTAAAATCAAACCCCAACCCCAAGTTGGCCAGTCAGCATATTTCCCAGACCAAAGCTGTACAGTAAGGCTCCACATAATTTTCCGGTCAGGCGTAGTATCACAGTCTAGAGCGATATGTTCTAAAGTTTTAGGTGTATTACAAAGATGGCATCTACCTCTTATCTCAGGTGTATCGGTGTAGGACCAGAAATCCCCCACCCTAAAAGTATTGTGTATGAATGGTGCACGCATCAATGTCTGTGTCGCGAGTACATTAAGTGACTATAACTCATAAATAGGTTTCTTTTGTGGTTCAAATGACTGCATGCTCTTCATCCTACCTTGCACTTGTTCCTTCCTTTAGGATTTCGGACATCATCCTGTTTCAGCCTCTATATACTTCATTTAGATGGTGTCTCCACAACGCGCCACCCTTGAATACCGAGTGGGACCTCCAATTGCAATTGTAAACAAATTACAAACACCCCTCACATTTATGTGGGAATTCTGGACCAGAACACATCGGGATCCTCATCCTTCCGGCGCGTCTTTGCCCAGTACACACTGTGCTTCCATTAATGATTTTATCGCGGCTCTCCCGAGTGAATGTCGGTGATATCTATAACCCACTTGTCGGGTCCTGTACATCCTCTCAATCCAAGGGTGGATTTCTTAACAGGATTAATCCCACAGCTACCACAATAATTATTAAACTTGTGAAAGATTAATCTCAGTAATCTGGGGGTGGATTTTTCTACGTGCAGGATGATCAGCGTCGAGCGAAGGCCTAATTCCCAGGTTAATCTATCACCCAGTTAATCGAAGGACTACGGAAAGGCTTAATCGCCGTGCGAGTGCGAGAGGATTGTTTAGGCATCCACTCGAAATCACGGGATTAATCGGAGCACAGGAGTAATATTTGTTGTCAAGGCTGATGATTAAGATAATAAATCTTGGTCGAAGATGATTTTGAGAGACTCCGAAGACATGGATGAGGATTTACGGATGAAGTTGAGGATGGCTAAAATAAATAAAAACAGGTGAGTAATTAATCCTTTGTGTGTAGAATAGAGCATTGAAGCATACATGTAGATGCGACTTTTAACTAATCGGAGACAGGAGAAGCACCTGGGGCAAAGCGCGTGTGGCGGAGACACAAATACAGCCCAAGGAGAGTGATGAATGCAGGCGGTCATATCAGTCAAGGCATACACCAAGGAGCGACACAAATTCGGTCCCGTAGCGGAGGCTCGGAACGCGAAGTTGGTGGTGGCAGAGAGCAAAGACGAATTGGCTCACGTAGGCCCGGATTATGATCGCCGGCCTCTGTGTCCCTCTTTCCGCTACCACCACCACCACAATCGCTGCCACTGATCAACGCAACACGACTCGCGCACACCTTCTCACTGTGTCAGAATAAAGAGGGTAAATTTTGGAAGCCTGATCATGACCTGGGACATTGCGTGGTCGTTGTTGACTCCACCTGTTGGTGGTGTCTATCGCTACGCCATTCCATCCTTCTTTCACATATTAATCACTCCGCTCTCCCAGTCCTACTCCTTCTCAAGGTTGTGATCCTTCAAGCATTCTCTGGTTTTTGCCTTTGAGAATCCAGCCCGACTAACATATTAATCCTTGCCTTATCCAAATGAATCCGCGGAATTCATCCTTGTCGACGGTTTCACGGTAAATAGCCCTCAACCTCAATACTCATAGACTTCATCCTAGTCCTATTATAATTTCATGAATGATTCTCAACTCTCATCCACCGCTTGACACCAGGATTAATCGTCTCACACCATTCTGAAAAATCCTCTACTTCATCTAGGATTGATCTCCATCCAAAAAATTCTATGCCCAGAATAATACACCCTTCAATTAATTTTGCAGCACATTGATTATTTCCGTAGCCGTAAGATGAATCGTGTAGAAAAATCCACCCTCGGATTAATCTCGCAGCACACTTATAGTTCTGGGTAACTGTCCGATTAATCCTGTACGGTAATTTAGTACCAAATTCTTAGTCTTTTAAAAGAGGTTATTGGGTGCCCCTCGAAATCCACTTTGATAATCCAAATGAAAAGCGACTTGAGCAAAAATTCAGCTCCACTTGAGCAAAACATTGACGGGCGGCGTCATTGATTCGGATTGTGGAGCGCTCACGTGCTCTTGAACAACATTGGAACAACATGACCTCAACTTCACACTACAGACGCGCCGAATAATGCTACACACCCTGAGGCGACCCCTAGTTGCTATCATCACGGTCCTCGCACCGGAAACGGAGCTTTTTCACGTTTACCGGCAAGCCGCGGACAATCCAAACCATCCGTGGCGCACATTGAGAGATTGCGTGCAAATACAAGAACACGCACAGGCCGAAACGGCTCCACAACAAATCAAAAGCTCCAATAATCAAACTACAGCACAAGTTAATCGATTAGAAACCCGCACCCAATAACCTCTAAAGAGCCAGAAGATTTAATTCAAACTGCCAGGAAAAATTACAGTGAGGATTAATCCTAAGTGCTGATATCACTGATGATTCTGAATTTTTCGAGTGCGCCGATATTAATCGCTGGTGACCAGCAATGGTTAATCATGAAAATATACTTGTAAAGAAGGTATGAATGATTTCTACCCTAACGCGGCTGGCAGACACACGTGACTGGGTCGCGTCGCGACGGTGAAGACAAATCCCCGTAAACATCTCGGTGCTATACACATGAGCGCCTCCACCATGCTAAGAATCTTTGCTCGAGCTAACTGTATGGATATTGAATCCGGCGTGGATGTCTGATTTTGTACTGATGTGTCATTCCGGTGGGTGAAAAAGAACGGTTTCATTGGCCGTAGTTCCAACCCCGCTCAAGACCTGTCCATTTTCGCTGCCACGTCCGCTGTGAACTGGTTTTGAAACCAAAATCTAGGTTTGGGTGTATGCTAGAGTTAGCGGGACTTTCCCCCGATCGTGATCTGGCCGTGAGGAATTCTCCACGTTCTCTGGCTTCGTTGTTTGTTTGGGCAATATTGATCAGAGTTTACAAACGCGCAAGAGGTCGAAGCACGGAGATCCATGTTCACGACTCCGACAATTCCTTTTCCCTTCCCAATCTCTCCACCTCCTCAAAGGTAAGCAACACCCCAAGCCTTGTACCCTCCTCCTCCGTCAGCCCACACTTCTTCACCATATATGATATACAATTACTCCTCGACACGCAATACTCCATCATCATCCCAACGTAATGGTTCCCGTTGTCGTCCAGCTCCGCGAACACATCCATCGCATGGCCCACAAGCGGCGCGCCTGTCATGCGATTCGACCAGATCAAAGCGCCGCAGGTTTGGGCGGTCATCAAGAGCCTCCGTTTCATGATACGGCAGAAGACCCTTGAACGACCTCCGGCGCTTGTAATTGGGCGCCTGGAACACCCCGCATACATTCTCCCACAGCGGTTCCGCATTCTGAGGGACCGTCAACGTGAGGAATCCCGGGTCTCCTGGCCTATTTGCTACTCCGGACTGTCCTCGTTGTGCATCGACACGAAGACATATGTGCCTAGGAACTTCGCGAGCGGGTAAGGCATCTTGTGGAATGGCTGAAAGGGCGACGATAAGCGTCCTTGTGCTGTTCGAGGGCGACGAGCTTACCTGCCAGGGATAGACCTTCTCGTCCTCTCTATCCCAATGCTTTGGGAGGTGTCTCATCTTCCCGTTCTGTGCTCGCAGGTAGGCGCTGACCATGACTGTGGTAAAGGAAGGTCTATAAGACGGCCGGAGCTGCCCTCTCGCGAAGGCTTCAGATACATACACTAACGCTTGTATCGGCCCGGCATGATTCATCTTTCTGGCACTAGTGCGGCGGAGCTATTTGCGAAATTTAGGGCGCGGACGATCCCCCCCCCCCCCCCCCCCCCCCTGCGTCTCGCGAGTACGCAGTGTTTGGTGTCCTTAGATTTGGTTATTTACCCCAGGATATTTGTAATCAATTACCTTGCATGAAATCAGCAAATCAGATTCTGTTCGTGGTTCCAGTATCTGACACATCGTTTTATAAATTTTACCGAGGAGACCTGGGCAGGACCCATGCAGCCGAAACCGCAAATATAGCTGCAGGACACCGAATCAGCGGGCGCTGAGGGCGCGTGAAAACAAACAGGTGTATGCCGATACGAAGGATCTTCTTAATACACGAGCGAGGTATACGCAGAATAATAATAATGGGAGGATGTGACGAGTGCGTGAAAGAATGAGATATTGAGCGAGATGCCTTTCCTTTTGTACGGAAATTGAGTGGGTGATCGGATAGGTCGAAAATAACCTTGTGTAAGATCCAAATCCCTGGATCAATGAAACTCCTTCCTTTCAGACCTCAGAAATTAAACCGGAAATAGGATGGACATGCTGGAGTTGCCGGACGGAGAGTAGGTGAAAAAGAAGAATGTAAACATGCGCACATAAAATCAGGGCATCTGCTTAAGATACGAGTAATATCCAAAATGGAATCCAAGATGAACCTTGAACCGACCTAATCCAAGTTTAAACGCCTTGTTTCGAGCATTTGACAAAATTCTACAGTCCGAGTAGAAGTACATATACAATTCGACATAAGCACCTGCAAACTATTTTTCAGAGGGAGAAACTTTGGCTATTGGACTGTTGATGTCAATGTTCCTATCAGTAGGTAAATCGTTAAAAAATGTAATCTTCGTCTCAGGTCGGAAGATCAAGCAGTGCGTAGATCCTCCAAAGTGGAACATCCCCAACTGATCTCCCTTCTTCACCACCTGACCCGGCTGAACCGTGATTTGGTTCGTAGACACCTCTGCCATTCCAACCGCCATGAAGCACATCAGGCCGATATAACGGTTATCGGCCTGAATATAGATGAGCGCGCGAGCAGCGGTAGAAGTGATGAAGGCCTGAGAATTGTTCGGACCAGCGGGGTCGGGGACAGGCTTTCCGTCGTCGCCAATCTTCGTACCAGACTCCTTCGCATCGACGGTAGTGCCGCTCGTGTCAATGACCTTGGACTGAAACCCCATGGTGGGAGACTCGGCATAGTATGTACCTGGAACCATCACGGTGCGCACGATCTTGCCATTCACCGGGCTATGCCAGCGGTGGTAGCTGAGAGCGCTGAGGAATGCCTGGTAGATCGTGCCTCCGACGAACAAGCCAGCGGCGGGATCATTGTTGAGCATGAGCCGTAAATTATAGGGCTCGCCCTTCATCCAAAAGTCCTCGTTGGCCTGGATGTTGGTTCGAATACGATAGATGGTCGATTCGCACGCGTTATTGACATAATCGTCATCGCCGGGCAAGAGGACAGGACGTTTGCCAGGGCGGAATTCACGCGTAAAAAACCTGTCCCAAGAAGCGAAACCGTAGAAGGGTTTGGAAGGGTCACAAACGAAGGTTTCCGTAAAATTGGGAATAGCTGCGCTCGCTTTGGGCCCGAACCAGCCATCGTCTTCGGCAGTGAGGACGTAGCAGGAATCGGAGGAGGTAAGGAAACCAGACCAGGCGTAGAACATCTTTTTGAACATCTCGTTCACTCTGGGATCACAGAACATCGCGATCCCAGCGGATGTCCCCATTGGCCAGTCGAGAATGGCATTAATAGGGAACCCAATGAGGTCGTTCTCCTCGTATTTCGGTGCAGTGGTGATAATGTGATTGAAGAGCCGCAACATGCACATGTAGTCGCGGACCTAAATAGTGTTCAGCGACTCCACGGTTTGAGGACTTTAATGTATACGACGCATACCTGTGGCTTACCAGTCGGGTCCTGGTCATAAGGAGGCTTCTTGGGGACCTGCTCGAACATTTGATGGAAACCCATGTAGATGCCGGGGTCACGTTCGATGAAGTCCTTGAACTCCTCGATGACAGGGTGGAAAGGCACGTGGATGCGAGAGAGATGTTCAACGTAAGATATCATCTTATCCAGCCACTTTTCCAAGACATTTTGGTCGTTGGGTAGCCAGCTACCAAGACGATGCTGCACCCAACGGGGCTGGCGAGGACTCCTTGTCTGTGCTGTGTGAGCGAATCTGTTCCAGCCTCGCACTACTGGCCGCTTACATCCATGATAAAGAGTTATTGAAGAGCTCAAGCAGTTAAGAGATATCGGTGGGTAAGAGATGTCGGTGCAGCAGACGTGGGTTTTTAAGGCTGTGGTGGAGTCACAGCGAGGTTTTAAGCCAAATCAGTGCTTATCGAAGCTCCCGGAATTTTGGAACGATTTTAGGACGGAGGTCTCAGAAGGGGGGGTCACATGAAGTCTCGTGTGCCATATATCAAACTGACACCCCCGTTCCCTTGATGGCCGTCAACGCGTAAAAGCATCCATGGTCGGGTTACGTTCCGCGTACGGCACAGGAAGTGACTGGATGAACATACTTCCACGGTCGAAGGCCAAGGGTCGTAATGCGGCATGAATCCATGCGCGTTTGAGGGGAGACTTTAGGGGCACACGCGGCACTGACGACCATTTTACGCAATAAAATATGCGCATGGTAATTGGAGCGTTTGAATTCGACTTTATGGGTAGCCTGCAACCCGGTAACCGAGGCTCCACCTGAAGTTCCTAAACATACTAATTATCAGTAAAAATGCCTGTCAGAGCTGACGCGAAATTTAGAAACGAACGAATGGTCGCGATTTTCAAATTCCCCAGTGCGGGGTGGCCACTGGCCCTTCTGGACGTGCACGAATTCGCGAAGTGCAAGCTCCGAGATATACATATTCGCAAACAGAGAAATGCTTCGACCCAGGCCAGGATGCATTGCCATTGGCTGGGTATAAGGGACTGGGTTCGACAGCTATGAATAGGTAACAGATACTTCGTGTACAAGCTCCGAGACATTATTACTCCTATCTTAAGCAGATGCCCTGATTTCATGTGCGCATGTTTACATTCTTCTTTCTCCCACTCTCCGCCCGGCAGCTTCCGTATGTCCATCCCATTTCCGATTATTTCTGGAGTATCGAAGCTAGCAGGTGCATTAGAAGTGCCTTCGGTTCAGGGACTTGGACGCTCCACACGGTTATTTTCAACCTATCCGATCAACCGCTCAATTTCCGTACATAACGATGGGCTCTTCCGCAATCTCTCTTTTTTTCACCCCCTCAAGACTCACGTTGGCTTAGGCTTAGGGCACTTGAGTTAGTGCAAAATGAGTTTACACAGTGAATACAAAGAGCAGTAATAATACACGAATGATGTTGCTTAAGCCGCAGCTTAAGTACGGCTCAAATCAAATAAATACGCTAAAATGAGCTTAAGCCTCACCAAGCCGCCGTTAAGCCGCACCAAGCAAGCTCATCCACAAACCGCTAAGTCGACTCTGAGTGTTGGCTTAGCTCGAGCTGAATAGTGATCAAGTACGCAGAAGAAAGCTTGCCAGTACGGAATATAAATAAGTCAAGGTTAATACAACGGAGTGCGTACCAGAGAACCGTTCCTTTGATCACGGCTGAGCTGAATGATATAAGGGATGGAAAATCGTGCTGAAGTGGCTGGAGGCTGAGTAAAAGATAAGGCCATACAGAAGACAGTGGCACCAACTCGGACTCCGATTGTCAGCGTGGTGGCTCGACGATTGCTGTTGGTGCTCGTTAAGCTTCTCTTGCCATGCCATGTTTCGCTTGGGGTGCGTACGAGAAACTTGGACTCCGTGTTATGCGTGGGCATGAGCTTGTTGGAGTAGAGCAAGGAGCCAGTGGCTTGATGCCATCAAAGTCTTTGTTCGTCGTCGGTCCGGGTGGTAAACAACCGCCAACAAGTCATCCCTTTCTCTCTCTCCATCCGACCTGCTGGACGATGACTCCAAGTATCCGCACGCACCTCCGCTCTTTCCGCTGTGCAATCTGCGACTACCGCCCACGTTGGGCTCGGGGTCCGGTGGCGGCCAAGCTGCATTTACATTGCCGTTAAGTACGAAATACGGTACGTTTAGGCAGCCTGAGTGGTACCAAAGTGGCAAATGAGCTCTCCTGACTTGAGGCAACGATAGAGGCTCAGAATCTGCTGGGATTAAACCAATTCATTCCATGACTGCCAAGTCAGTTAGACGGGTTGGTGCCACTACTATCTTATTTTCAACCAACTTGATATTTTCTTTCCAGTTGAGCCCGCTCAGACTCGGCTTAAATCGTGGCTTAAGAAGGAAGGCTCACCGGTTTATTAAATTGATTTAAGGCATGCGGAAGCTGCAGATTAAGCGATCTCCTGTATTATTACTGCCACGATATTTGCTGCATATGCCGGTTTTGGACTCACTTAAGTACCTTAAGCCTAAGCAAACTTAAATCAAAAGGTTGGCTGCAACGGCGTTGGCTTAAGCCAACTGGAGCTGGATTCGTTCCACTGCGCCGCAGGAGGATACGTCTATCGTGCTGCGGCCACCTCATACTTGAGTCGACTATAAAGGAGGTGTAACTGGTGTGCAGGGTTTAAAAGAGCATGAATGCTCTCGTCTAACCAGTCGTAACCGGTCAATTTTTCCAACCATTGGGCAAGAAGGGTCTTGTTGATGACAACGCCGTTAACCAGCATGCCCTCTTTCGAGCGGAGAACCAATGATGTTAGCGATGAATAGACACACATATTGGGTCACGTACGTTTGAATAAATGTTTGTGGTCGAAATCCATCGTGACACCGTCATCGCCGGTGTATAAATTTAATCCTGCCAAATCCGACAGAAATTCGTACAGGGGATCATCCATGGCAAGATGGCGATGCATGCAGAGCAAGTACATCGCCGCTCTCCGTCTTCCATCACCATCGGATGCGATAGACTTGAGCGGGCCGTGCTTGGCCGCTCCGAAGGGGGATATCTTCCAAGCGTGAAGGAGCTTCTGCAATATCTGGGTGGACAATTGCCGGGAGCCTTTTTTGCAGCTTGGAATTAATAAGACTGGTTTCGCGTCATAATCGGTGGGGGCATGACCCGAAAATTCAGCCACACTGAATTCCTTCTCAACGTGAATGTCGCCGGCTCGGATGTCTTGTACCTTTTCCTCAACCGACATCAGATCTTCGCCCATCTTGAACGTCTTGAGTTTAGCGGACGCATGCTCCCCTATCTCGTCGGTCTCCTCCAGATGGCATGACCGCCCATCACCGGCGATTTTATCCTGCGACAGAGCAATGCAGACCCGGCCGTAGTCCCTGGGATCAACGTCACCAAACAAAATCTCGATGTTTTCGAGGATATCAGAGATCTTCACGTCGCCAGCAGTGATGCGTAGATTGTGCTGGCGACGGATGTCGGCGATGGTGTGGCGTGACGGGACCATTATTGGTGCCTTGTTCAGCAAAGCAGCTCCACCGCCCAGCTCGTAGATCAAAATCGCGAGGTCTTTGTCAAAATCGGTATAATTCCTATGAATTTGCCGCTCCCTTTGCTGGTACAAAACAGGTGGCTATACCCAATCCACAGCCACAGGTTTTACCATAGAACGGAGCGGGAAATTAATAGAATCGAAATGCGAGGGGTACATCTTGCGTGGTGGTGCGCGTAATAACAGGGCGGGAGGATGCCCAGCAGCGCATCTAGAACCAGTCTGAATTCAAGGTGGAGGGAATGCTGTTGGAATGGCGGAGCGAACAGAGATTCTGGGGCAGATTATCGTCGAACGCGCAAGCGAGAAGGAAAATTTTCGGGGTCCGAGCTGCGGGAATGTGAAAGGTGCGAATTGCAGCGGTCCGGACGAAATAATAACGAAGCATGAGGAGCTCGTACAAAAGAGCGTGCCAGGATTGTATCGCAGGTTCAGGCGGGACGGGATCAGTTTGTGGAATGAGGTGTTAATTATTGAAGTACTACAGCCAAACTACAGCCAGTGGAATGGATCTCCGCGTAGAGAAACGACAAAGATGAAGAGGAACGTAATGGTCTGTGTGAAGTTCATCGGATGGAGGGCCAAATTTTGAGAATGGCGCGGAGAAAGGATAGCAAGCACCGGTACCCTCGACTGGACGAAAAATAGTCGGTAGGTACTGTACTATTACAATCAAATCGACAGTCACCCATCACGCGGGTAGCTGTCGATGTGGAATATTGGTACTCCGTCACTCGTCACCCCGGTGTTTGTCGAATTTTGCAGGCAGCTTTGCATGCCAAAAATCGATGTACCCACACAAAAAAAGCTCATTTCTGCCAGACTAGCAGGAACCCGTGCTCCGCACGAAGTACTGAGAGTACTGGCTCCGGAGTCAGAAGCAGTTTCAAGAGCAGTTTTCCTGCCCGAAATTAATGGACACTCGTTGTGGAAGTTGCATTTTGAACAGTTGCCGTTGTGTTTGTCCGATGTTTGTGGCAGTGCTTTGTCTTTGACATTTATGACTAGTCAACGTCTTTTGTATTACCTTGCTTGACAAGGTCTCTCCAAACTCATAATTGCACCACTTTTCGTACCACCCGGCTTGATCCGCTTCAACATTTTCCGCATCTTTCCGAGAGTGATGTCACCTGTCGGAGAGTCCGCGCCATCCTCGTCACTTAGTTACTTCGCTTAGTGTTGTGGAAGTTCGTGAGTTTGATGGTATTCCCTGAAAGTTCGTGAGTTCAGCTAGATTTACTACAACTTCGTCACTTCCTCTGCACACCGTGAAAGGTCGTCACTTGGCTTTAACCACATGACCACGTTCAGTTGCCGAGGCTGCCGTACCCGTGCCGTGGGCCACTTGACGACGGCACGACTGCGGCAAGGGGTCCTTTGGCGATCAGAGCTTTCACTTGGCTTTCACGGGCCCAGTGCAATTGGAAAGAAAGAACATGGTGAATATGTAATCTTTGGGGGAAAATGACACAACAATGATATTGGCTTGGAGGACGGTATCTATACAGCTCTGTTCACATTAAAAGAGGGTTTCAAGGGTCAAATGACGGAGGAAAACAAAAGGGATATTCTGTGCCGTGCTTTGAACTGCCTGTATTCGCTTAAAGCCTTCAGGCTATCTACGGGAAGTGAATAGACTTGCATTGTTTTTATTCAGCATTGTGCTGGGTTCATGGTGAAATACTGCACCCGCCATATCAAACCTCAGCTCGATTGGGCAGCTAACTTGTTCGCATTCTTGTGCGGCCGTAACTCCAAATTAGACTGCTTCTGAATAATTTGAGCTGATTTTCATATCCCCCATCCCCTCTAGGTGTTTTGGAGCCTACCCGAATAATTTCCAAGTAAATAAAATTCTGCACTCTGCCGTATCACATTTGTCGGTTTGCTAATTTCACTGAACCGATTTATGGGCAGGAACAACTCGGAGCTAAGTATTTGATAGTGGTTCCCCGATTTGATCAGCTAACTTTGCTTCGGTGTGTTGAAGTGGTTCTACAGCGGTTCAAATTCGCGAGCTCGGCCATTGAGATGCAGTGGAGTCCAGGGACTTAGTGTACATATTGCCTTGTACGCTTAGATTCTTCCAGGGCCCGGCGTTCCGGAACGGGGCCGGCCGTGCAATCCTACCTACCTACATACACAGAGGAAGAGAGGAGTGAGTAACGTGACGAGCTTTCGCCAGAATTTAATTGAAGTGACGAGCTTTCCCAGAAATCAGCTGAAATGACGAACTTTCACGCTTTTACATCAAACTCACGAATTTTCTCATTCCTAAGCGAAGTAACTAAGTGACGAGGATGGGTACGACCCCCTGTCGGAGCTGCCGAACTAGTTCACTCTTTCTGCTTGAACATTCGAGTACTGTGTCTACTACTTAAGACACATCCCCATCTTCAAGAACCATCTTATCAGGTAGTCCAACGACGCCAACACACTATCAACGACATGCTTAGCCGCAGCGCATCGTTTTGCAGCTGAATAGCACAACACCGCTGTCTGGCCTCGTCCGGCGTCCGGCTAGTGGCCGGCAGGATCTGGGGTGATTGGAAGAGGGAAATGGCAAAAGATACGGACATACGCAGACGGGGATGATAAGGGGATTATATTGGATTGACAGGGAGACTGACGAACATGGAGATACACGTGGTTGTATGAGGCAGAGTCTCAGAGACATGGTCCAATTTAATAGTGAACTAAACAAAGCATTGCAATAAAACACCACTGTAATGCAGAACTCCCAGAAAATCATCAACAGGGTTTCAAGCAAGGTCCTTGCCGACGAAGTCAGCGCTTCCTCATAATAGATTTTTGTCGAATTTGTCGAAAATTTTTCGGCCGTCACGCAAAATATTCGCGGTTGTCGAAATGTCGAATCGGAAATTTAAGTCATGCATCACCCCCCCTGTCGATTGATTGTAATAGTACAGTAAATAAGAATGGACATTCAGACTCAAAAGGGAATAAGTTGCAGCAGGGGTCAAGACGAAATGAGTGGAGAGGGGAACAAGCTCATGCAGCAGGTAGATGTAGGCAGAATATGGGGGAGTGAAACAAGAGTACCCAGGAATTGTGTGAGCGAAGGCAGGGAGTAGAGACCATGAGGCTCGAGAGCGTGGGAATGGCGTGTGCGAATGAGGTGAGACATGGGAGAATGGAACAAACTTGAAAATGCCCACTGAAATGCCCTACCGCCACTATCCTCCCTCGGCCTTCCACTGAGCCAAGCTTGATTGACATGGGTGAGGTTGTTGGGTAAAATTGTAAGCCATCGCAAAAGAATAAAGAGGTGTACAGGGACAGAAAAGAAAATGAGCCGTGCACGGCGACGGCACATCACGGAAGGTACCATTCGTGAGGAGCGGAAAAAATGAAACAGAGATGGAGCCATATATAACATGAGCAAAATACAGCATGTTGGCATCCGTGCGCGGAGGTCGGCAGCATATATGCATGCTCTACCAATTGCGACGTGGCGAGGATGCGGATAACAGAGAACGAGGAAAGATGTAGCGAGAGGTACAAGATTGTGCCGAACTCGAAAGGCATCGCATGAAGTAGCGAAGTAGTAGTATAAGTGAAAGGCGATTGAACAAGATAAAAGGGCGGAATAAAATAAGGTTTGGGAACGAGGGAACGATACTTGGATGAACTATAGGTACGGAGAAGGAGTGGTTCGAGTGGGCCACAAAAATGCAGGTTTGGATCACGGCAAGAGCATGTGTTGAATGGGAGTGAAATTCGACGAGAAAGAAGTGAGGACTGAGGGGAAAGGGAGCGTGGGAGAGGAAAGAAAGAGGCAGAACAAGGAAGAGCACAATGCGCACCAGTTGGGAGGCTGTAATTGGCTGACAATAGGACATTAACTCCGAAAGAGACAGGTCTTGAAAGCCAACGGAACAACGGATTCGACAGTCCAATCAAGATTTCTGACTGCATTTTGCACGACAATAACAACGTTTGGGATCGATTTTAGCAGCTAGAGAGGAGGCAGATATGTATCTAAATCTTCCTTTCTTTTCTTCTTTTTTCCTCTCTTTTGCAACTTGAAAAAACACATACAGACATAGTCCATGAGCCATAAATTGTGGTCCAAAACCCTGTGATGAGCGGCTATCGGCTCCACGCCCGCAATTTACATGCCATTCACTTGGGGTAAAGGGCCGTAGCTGCGCCCGGCATGACCTCGTACTTCCTTTTTTAATTTTTGTTCTCCTCAACATCAGTAATACCTGATAATCAACCGTCATGTACTAGTGATAGGATCTCAGTGCGAGTGCATCTTGCATTTATAATTATTCATCTGCCTCACTCCAAGAGTTGTGATAATGATTTGGCCTGCTTGCCCGAATAGCAACAATAAGTCTCAATAACCAAAATCATGGACAATTCGCATGGGAGCTGATAAAGAGCAGATGTTGGCTTCATGTGCGCTCACTTATTTCCGTGCTCACGTACCACCGGTTCTTACACTCGCAACATCTTTCCACAGTACGTATGGACACCTTACAAGGACCACATTCCCTCGGACTATTCGTATATCAAGCGTTATCTCACTCACACATGATTGCAATATTCTGACATCCGAGGCTAGGGTTCCGTATCATTGATCCTGGTTTATCTGGATGGTACTCACTCACACCAGGGTACGAAATTCAATATTAAATTGCTACCCATGCTAATCATTCACAGGACACTCGAGTGGCCGAAGAATGGCGGCCACATATGAGCACGCAGATGGTTTGCATGAAACCTGCAGAGAGCAACAAATGGAGGCAGGTTTCCTCAGACAAGATGGAGGGGGAGGAACAAGACAGGAATAAGAGGCCGATTTTTTAGTTCTTGAACAACATTGAACAAGTAGCTGAATAGGCAATCATTTAATTACCTTTTCTTTTCTTTTCTTTTCTTTTCTTTTCTTTTCTACATGCTTCGCAATTGTCATTTTAATTTCGTTCAGGTTACAGTGCAATAATTAGGCGGGCAATGAAACTTAAGAGTTAAATTCACATTCACGAGGTGAAGGACTCTGCTTTGGATAAGCCTGAGAGCAACTTTTTCCGCGCCCAAACGAAACTGTATGTCCCTGTTAGTAACGGAGGGCAATAGAGGCGTGACCCGAATTTCCGATTCGACAGTTCGATAACCCAAAATTTTGGCTGAAATCAAGCTTTTTTATGTGGGGGCAACATTTTTTTGCATGATGAACCGCCTGCAAGATTCGACAACTGCCAGCGTGACACGTGACAAGCCACCAAAGTTCAACGTCGACAGGTACCCGCGTGATGCGTGACTGTCGATTTGATTGTAATACTACAGTAGTCGGTACCACAGCAGCAGAAGGTTCAAGGATAGAAACAAGAAAGAGGATAAGTATTACATCCTTATGAGCATCAATGCCACAGGTAAAAACAGTCCGCAACCAAAAACAAACCCGGCCGATCAGCTCCACGCACCTTTCAGCCATGGTGGCATGTTCTGAATGCACGAAAATCAGGGAACTAGACTAGCACTTTCCACATGCTCCCATCACCACCAGCGAATAATAAAAAAAGCAAGACTAATGAATCGGTGAAGTGCCATACCCGGAACAAACCGAATTTCGGACCGGACCGGACCAGATGAAACCCCGACCACAGGTGTTCTAAAAACATTGACTAGGTAGTCAAAGTACACAGCTGCATATGTCTCTTTTAAATTAGAGGACCATCTTCAACGGTTGCTGAGCTAGAGCCTTGTCTTTAGGGTGGAAATTGGCAGTGGGCCCCTCAAAAGTAACAACATCAAAGAACAAAAAGTGTTTTTACTCAGTGAAAAATCCCGTTTTGATGGAAAATAACATCAGTAAACATTACAGCCACTAAAAAGACTACAAATTATGGAATCAAATTTAAGCACTGCCACTAAGTTGACACAACACGGCCACTAAAAAGTCCCTCAATGATCAGCGTCACTAGTCTCAAAAACTGAGAAAAGGGGGTGATCTGAGTTTTGAAAGGGATGATACTTATTACATAAGTACTCGTAACACAGCCACAGTTTTGGAGGCATGACGTCATTGCGCACAAACACAGCCAAACTCTTACGCGGATTCCCAATTCAAACTCCGCTCATGCACTGCCACATGTCTACATTCAAAGTTTGATTCCGGACACCTTTCAACATCGGCACAACATTCCGGACCACATATATCAACTCATATACATCTACTTCACCTTCATGCACCGATTCCGGGTACACCTTTGGACTCGATACGAAAATATAGGTGTTTTCCGGATTTCAGTGCTAACTTTATATTTAGGGCATGGCTTGGCAACACTGCCGCAACCCGGAATTCCCACGTTCGCTGCTGTCATTTCCACAGTTGCTGTGGACTCCTTTGCTATAAATATGGCCTGTACTTACAGTAGCCAGTAGTGAACAACCCCTTTACTCACACTCAAATCTCATCTGCTTTCCCCCATTCTTCTCTCAGTCCTAATAAGACTTTAAACATATTTCCCTCTGCAGTCAGTCTGCTCTCGCCCCAGTCTAATCACCGTTAGTAATAGCCGCATCCGCTCCTCACGTCTTTGCACTAGTCATGGTCGCCCCAGTCCAGTGTTTCAATCCTTGGTCAGTGTGCCATGTATCCACCCAGTATAAGCCCTTCGTTGTTGGCTTCATTGTTCTCAGCGCCCCCATTGTATAGCCCTTGCTATCACCTCGTTGTCCAGTGTCTTGATCTGGTCCATGTACTGTGTGTCCACCTCATATAGCCCTTTGTTATTGGCTAGTCTCACTCTCGCTCCAGTCACCGCTCATAATAGCCGCATTTTTCTTTCGTCATTGTCTTCATCCTCGTTTGTCACTTCACATTTCGATCTTCGACTCCGCCTCCCTACCCTCCATCACCACCACATTCTCACACCTTCTCACTCATCTCGGTTGATCTGTGGACAACGTAGGATACACCCCGCAAAACCTGTACAGCTTCCCCGAGAGTTGGAGTTTTTGTTTTAGCTCTGCTTTCAGCCCCGAAGCACACACATAACCTGTAAATCAGCCTAAGATGTCAGCCAAAACCCTGCAAAATGCACATAATTATTTGACAATATATTACCCATACACCCATACCACAGCCCCGGCCGACCTTTTGTACTACAAAACGGATATATAGGCATTATTCCCAAATGTTCCTTCTTCCTTTCCTTCCATTCACCGGTTTACTTGGCAGCCTCAATCTGCGCAAGATACCTCTTCGATTCCGGATCGCCCACCGCCGTGAGGATCTGCGTACCACACAAAATAAGTCGGAATGAAATCAAATGAATAATACACGTCTCGGAGGAGCACGAGTTACACGGCGTAGAAAGAGGAAGGGATTCGAAAGGCAGCAAGTGTGGATGACATACCTTCACAACTTTCTCAACATACATTGTACACGCCTTCTCCTTCGGTGTGCCTTTCACGCTGTTCCATGCGTCCCATTTGGCTTTCAAGGACGCACCTGGGTGCGGGGTGTTGTTGTCTCCGGCGGTGGCTGCATTGTCGAAATTCAGGTGGGATTGTGGTTAGCGGGATGTGCATCGGCTGCGGGTATATAGACCGAGAGTGAAGCCGTAACGCGTACTTACCTTGCATGTAATATCCGTACAACTGCAAAACAAATCGTGAGATTAACACTTGAAAGTGAAGAAGCGAAATACGCACATAAAGCTCGTCATCCCCTGAACGCTTGAGAGACGCATGCCGGGGCAGGTTCTTCGCAATCTCAGTGGCGGCTTCGAATTTTCCTTTCGCCATAACGATGGGGTGCCGCTGGTTGGTTGGGTGGTGTCAACGGTAGTACGGATGCGGGTGGACTGCAAGAAACTAAGTAGCCTTGCTTATGGGGTGGGCAGAAAGGAAATGTTGCTGCAAGCCCGCAGTTTATAGCGCTATCATCCGGAAGTTCGGGACAGGTGGGCAATGCACTTGACACGAGCGGTGACAGATCGACAGATACATCATTATTGACGTTTTGCTAGGCAGATGCAAGAGGCGCCACCCGGAAGATGCCGAAACACTCGCTTAATTAACCGTTCTTTAAGCAAATCCTCGGCGATTCTTTTACATCTGCTTGGTTTTATCTTCCCTTTTCTCTTTCTCCCGCTTCCTGCTCTTTTCTCAACATCAACTGACCAACACGCGGACTCAATAAGCTCACGCCACCGCCTCTGCATGCCTCGAGGTTGCATTGTATTCCTATACTGTACTATTTTGACCAAGTGTTCACAGAGTGTTACGTGTTATGCAGTAGTGTTCACTAGAAGTGGTGTTCATTCTGTGCGAAATTACTATAATAGTAGACTCGAGCCAGTAGCGATTTTTTCCTAAGATTGATGACAGTCGATCAATGCTCAGGTAATTGAAGGACGGATGGTTGGTAGATCCATAGCATACATAATGACGCGATGTATGTAGTACGGTTCCTTAATGGGACCGCGCCGGTAATACTACCTACCTACCTACCTACCTACCGTGATTAATATAGCGACTGGAACAATTTAACCATAACCGAGTACGGTCGGGAATTGCCGAGAATAATAAAATTGTCATATGGGCGACCTCAGGACAAAGTTGTCCGTTCCACAAATCTGAACCGGCAGTTTTTTAGAGTTCAGAATTCCAAGGTAGGTGATGTTTTTCGATTTTTAATTATGTTAGAGCCCAACGCGTAAAAATAATTTTTGTGAGTTAGGGGCTGTGTGCTCACACACCACTTCTGGACTCTTCCAAGCCCCGCCATGATAGCTAAACACCATACAAATGACTCTGATGTATCCTACATCCCTCCACTCAGACCAAACGGCACCAGAAGCCCCAAGAGCCCGCCCCTTGTCGTTAATCCTGAATGGGCATTCAGCGTGCCTCCCAGCTTTCCTTCACTAACGTACCGTCGTCCCTTTTTGGCTCTGGGATATTTGATCTACCTCATAGATCTTACTCCCACGCATCTGGCCAAGGTTGCATATCTGGACAGCTTATCTCTTGCCGCCTCCGGGATGCCATGCTGGTTTTCCGACCTACGCATTGTACTCGCATCTCTACCGATCCCCGTCGCACTCCCTCTGGGACCGCTGACCTCGGAGGTTATCGCGGAGCTTCGAAAGGGTGTAATCACTGCATGCCAACAGCACTACTTAAATTCCACGAAGGAGCTCGCATCTCGACTACCTTTAATCCAGGGACGACTTGAGCGCAACGAGGACGGGAATTTCGTCGAAACCTCCTTGAAGCTCTGACAGTACCTCCGTGTTCCAGTGCCGGCTCATCGGAAGGCACTCACGCGGCTATATTTGTCATGCCACACCCTTGGAATCGAGGTGCTCCGTTACAAGGAACGCTACCGCAAACGTACTCCCCAGGAATGGAGACTGTGCCGTTTTTGTGGGTGAGATGTCGAGAGTGAGAGCCATGCTCTCATAGTCTGCAGGGGGCATGTTGACCTAAATCGACTCCGTTCGTCGTTCCTGCAGGACGTTTACCAGCTCGTACCTCGTCTGCCCCGAACAGCGGCCTCCGCGGACGCTTTCCTTCTCGAACTTGTGCTGTGCAGAAGCTTTGACGTTACCAAACGGCTGGCTAAATGTACCTTCGATATATTTGCTGTATATGCGACTCGCGATGCGCTTAAGCCCGCCGAGTATCTGTTTACTTCATTGGAATAAATTGCCATTCTTTTCCTACTTGATATCATCTGATGTCCGGGCACCCTGGGGATTCTCTGGATTCTGTGCCTCCAATAGTTTCAAGTTTGTTTTTCTTGTCATTGGTGTATAGGGTCACAACAGAGCGTAGCTCAGGTAATCGAAGGACGGATGGTTGATAGTATCCGTAGCATACATAATGACGCGATGTATGTAGTACGGTTCCTTAATGGGACCGCGCCGGTAATACTACCTACCTACCTACCCTTATTTTATCCACAAGACACCCCTGGGACTATGATACCATATAGTGAGTGAATTATCTTACCACTACATGCTCTCTTCACCTAGAATGTGTGCTACAGGCAGCTGCAGAGGCGCAGCACAGCCACTCCGCACGTGTCTCCCGGAAACGCCGACCGGGCAAAGATTGCCAGTTTATGGGATAAGCGGCACACTCCTCAGAAATCTGAAAACATCACATTTCTTAGAATTTTGAGCTTGAAAAAATTGCCGGTTCAATTGTGCAAAACGGAGAACTTTGTCCTGGGCTCGTCGAAATTTTGGCAAAGTTATTTTATTATTCTCGGCAATCTACGACTGGTTCGAGTCTACTATAATAGGGTATCCCGGCCGCCGATTTATTTTTATTTTTGTCCCCGATTTTGACCCAATTTTGGACAAATTCCGGCCTGTTACGCGTTACGGGGGTCCAAAGTGTTCAGTTCACAGGTCGCCGTTATGCGTTATTTGAACAGTTGGTCGAAATAGTACAGTACAGTCAGTTTGTTCCCACTGGACCCGCCATTGCCGAGGCGCCGTAACCTGGCGAGTCACCGCAGGGCGCGCGAGTCCACAGCTCTGTAAGAAGTCCTCAGACGACACGTTGGCCGCAGTAGTGACCTTCACTCCACTCTTGCTTATAATTACCGTGTCCTTGCTCTGTTTGCTCGAAAGTACCAATGTCCTGTTCTATCCGAAGGCCACCTCCCCATAAATCGGTCTCTGTGAGTGTGGGAACACCAAACCCGTGGAACGGCCGTCGCGGCAGTGTTTCAACGGGCCGTAAATGAGCCTGCAGAATCCTTCACGGAACGGTAACGGCACCCGTTCAACGGGTGCCATCGAACCGTGGCAACGGCAACGGGCGGCAGCCCTATGTGGAAGAAGGAACAGATAACAGGGCGTGGTCGGGTTTACGCTAATGCTTACCACGGAGGACCAGATGGCGGAGCGTTGGGGCCACGGCTGTGAAAAGGGGAAAGGTGTGGGTAGCGAATTCGATGTGCACTTGTTCGATACAGGCTAAGCAGGCTGGTGCGTCTAGTAGGACCTCACGCTGGCACGATAGTGTACTATATCAACCAAAGGTTGACGCCATGTCACCGTCACTCTCGTGAACATTTTTGGAAGGTGTTCATTCCTCGCTTGGCATGAGAAATTCCTATAAGGGGACATTCGGACCGCGTTTTTGACAGATTTATGGCCTATTTGGGCCACAACTCTGCAAAATCACCATCACTCAGCTCAAATTTGTTCAGTTCACGACCATCCGTCACTCGTCACCTGAACCTTTGGTCGAAATAGGACAGTATGGCAGAAACTGCAGCTATCTTCGATGTCATTTCTACGACGGATGTCCTCCCTTCGGGCCGACCACGCCTCCCGCCGTTGGATATCTCGCCTGCCTGACTTGCTTTGAGCATGGCACCAAGTCTTTTCACAAACATCATTGCTCATTTTATTTTGCGCGAAGATAGTTCTAGGTAAAGAGGTTGGCAGCTGGAATCCTCCGTCGACCACATGACTGGGTTTCAGGCGCCTGTAGTCGAGAGACTAAGACGCGAGGTAGAGGTCAAAGTTCCAGCGCCACCGGCTAAAATCGCCATCATCGTTGTTGAATTGGATGAGAACGGTACTTGTCCCGTTCTTCGATCTACTCGATTCTGACAGGCCCTCTGAACACCAGATATTGTCCAGAAACGAGGCTGGTTTGCGGGTTGCACTTGACTCTAGAACGAGGTGCGCGGCCGACATATCCATTTGTCGTTTTGGAGCGCGCTCGTTCCTACGGCACGAGGAATGCCGAAGATCACGCAGAAGCGGATACAATTTGGATATGTAATAGATTGAATGCATTCGTTTCGAATGTGTATCAGTAGTGCATGGAATGCACTAGACTCGTAACCAGTCTGTAAACAAACTCCGAAAAAATGCGGCAAGCGCTTTCGGTATTTACAGACTGGTACAACTAGGGGTGCTCAATTCTTATTTCGTGGCGTGGTGCCGTGGCATATTTGGTCGAAACAAATAAAGATTCAAACTCTGCCAGGAAACAAACCGTTTTGCACATCCTCTTGCTTTATTTATTAGCCCAATTTTGACTCCAAACTCACCCTAACCATTTAGTCACTCACCTGGATCCATCTAACAAGGCCTGACAAATTTGGGGGGCCCACAACTTTGAGGTTTTAGCACATTCAGACAAGTATATTTATATCTGGCGGTGAACATTGTATTGAAGGAAGATAAACACTTGGGGTACCATTATCTACCCCATTGAATATATCATGGAGCTCATTTGCCTCTGAAATGTGGGTAGGAACAGTGGGGTTGAGACCTTTATTTGTTTCGACCAAATATGCCACGGCACCATGCCACGGAATAAGAATTGAGCACCCTTACTCATCGACGTTCATTGGGCTGTCATCGGAGTTTAAAATTTGAGTGAGGCTCATGTTCTCCCATGACCTTTGGATTTAAATGAAGTTGAGGTACATAGCAGTCATTAACTGCTAAAAGCAATAATTGTCTCTCAAATTTTATTTCAATCTGTTGTAAGAGGTATCTAATTTGGGGCAGAAATGATGGATGTTGATGGCTCGCTTCTCGGCCGATCGCGGCGCATGCCAAATCTTCAAACTCCGCAGACAGCTCAATACCTGTCAACGAGTTGTACCAGTCTGTAACCGCGGAAAGTGCTTGCCACAATTTTTCGGATTTTGGTTGGATTTTGGTTATAGAGTCTAGGAATGCACAGGGTTTAGCTAGTTGGATCCGAAGGCATACTTTCTCTCTGTGTGACTGTCTGCGTTTTTTACTTCCACGCATTTGTTCATCTACAATTCGCTCTTTTCGGCCTCAGGTTGAGCAGACATGCATCATCATATGTAGCCCTTACACCAAGGCCCACGGAACAAAACAACCACTAGAGCGTACTGCCTATCCGTACTCGAGACCAACCATATTGCCCACGCCTCCGACGTCTGGAAAACGAAATAATCTAAATCAGACATATTCGCGGCGCAATAAATCTGTATATGTACCTGCCACATCACACGCACCTACAGACAAAAGAAATCACACAGTCAATATATGAAAAGTACGACACCAGTAGATGCAATACCTGGCTCACACCGAATGAGATCATGGGCAATGATCCTTACAACACTCATCCAAGGACACGCTTGTTTGGAAAATCCGGCCCCCAGCCACTGAGTGTATTTGCCTAGCCGAAAAAGAGTGAGTTTAGGTGCTATCAGCTTTCGTTCTGTACTGTGAACGCACCTCCGTCACAATGGTTCCTCGGTTGGCTAGTCGGTGAAGATAACTCATCAATATGGGCTGCAATGGCTGTGATACACCCACCAATTTCCTGCAAACCGTCACACTTTCTATCACTGCACTTGACGCGTTTCACGGGATCCTGAAGCCAGGCGCCATTCCAGGGGGAGTTCACTTATAAATGCGGAATGCACAATGAAGAACGAGATGCACGGAAATTGTTGCGAGACCTACGCGGTTCGACGAGGGGTGCGTGGACCGCCTCAAGAAAGGGTGAGTTGTGTTGAAATCTTTTTGCATGAGAACTGACTTCATCGGCACTCATCCCTCTGTTTTCTGGATGACCATTAAAATCGATGAATATTGGTATAATGTGCACCTACCGATTTTGATGTCAGCAACCTGAACTTAGCTATTTGTAAGTTTAATTCCCGGGTATCAACATGACACACCTTCGGGGCGCGCTTACGCTCCAAGTCCCAATACCAAGGTTTGCCATTGTCTGAAGGCAAAATAAATAAATGTCCGTGGCCACGGGTATCTGTGCACGTACTAACGTCGACCTCGCGGATCTATGTCTTCAATTTATGGTGGAATATATCTACAGTGGTACCACATACCACATTCGTAGTTGGAGCTCCTTGGCTGTTGGCCACAGGGCGCGCGCAGGCGATAGCGATGAGCGTGAGAGCAACGAGAGCACAGGGGAACATCTTTCTTTGGGTGAGGTAATGTGCGGTCCAAGCTCGGTGGGATTTAGTGGTTCTTGTAGGAATGGGATGCGCAAGAAGCAGTCTGATGATAGGCGTTCCGTATGTATGTATGTGGATTTGGGCGCTGAAGGTGGTTCATTGAGCTGGTGCCAGTGATGGCATGTCGACATGGCATGTTTCGCTATAACTTGCAAGTGCAGTCTAGTTGATCAATATCAGATCCCGATCCTATTCCGAAACAGTAGAAATTAATCTGAAGTGTTGTGAGAACGGTGAGAGCTCACAATTTGCTTACACAAACAACTCATCACGGCCGGAGTCCGCTTCTAGAGGCAGGCCAATGCTAAATTTGAGGTTTAAAGCATGAGGCTCTTCAAAATTACGATCAGGAATCTGTGAGGTCCTGTCATGCACGATACACAACCTATTCCGGATGTGATGCGTGCACAATTCAGAAGACAGGTACAGGAAAACGAGTCTGTCCTCATATTTTGAGATTTCCTCCACTTGCGCGACCATTGTGGTGGTGCAACATCGAACGCGCTGAGTCTGGCGAGCCAGATTCGGCCCCAGATTATGCCGGTTGCCAGTAATGTGTGCGGAATTAGATGGAATGCGTACGGACGACTGTGGGAGAGTCGGAGGGAGCGCTGGGAGATTGGGATTTCCTGGGGGTCATTGGCATGATCGGTCCGTTTATGAGGCGGCGGAATCGGATTTCGGTCGCCCATTTGACTTTTAGTGCGAGTCGAGCACATGCGGCAAACAAGCAGGCATTCGAGGACTTGTGGCGGAAGAGGAAGGTGTGACAGTGACTGATCGTGATGACTGTTCATTTAGGGGCTCTCAAGTTGGGAATCTATGGAAGAGAAAAAATGATTGATTATTCAATTTATTGCTAACACCAAGAGAAAGAAACCCGCTGGCAGGTTCTGACTCGGCTCATTGTTTGTTTTCCCACATAATTCATACATGTGCATCAGGTTATCAATCGGCTGTCAGATAGAGGTGGATTTGGCAGCGCTTATAGGGCGCCTAGATATTGAACCTGGTTAGTTCCTAGATCACTCTACTGGGCACGTGGGAAAGCCTATTATCTTCCAGGACTTTCCATTTGCAATTCGGGAGATGATAACTCCCTCCTCGACGCACAAGTGAGCACATGCACATATGGAGCTTAAAATCTTGAGCGGCGGTGCCCCGCATCGGCGCCACACCGACATCTTGTCAGGATCAGTATTAGCGGCGGGTGTGACAGAAACGAGGATAATGCAGCAGGTGGACAATGTGTCTAATATCGGCAGGCTGTTCTCTATTTAAAAGGCGGCGAATGGAATCGCAAAGAGCACAGTTCTATCGACGGTACGACACAGCTGGGACAAACGGTGCGACTTCTCACCCTCTGGGTACTTCCGGTCTAAAACTAAAGATCTATGCCACACAATTAGACCTGATACTATCTTCAACCATGCGATCTTTCACCGCTGCTGTATTTCTGATCGGTCTGTTCGCAACCATCACATTCGCTTCACCGGCCGAGAGTACGGAGACAGTCCTCACTCCGTCTGGCTACTTCCAAAAGTCCAATGTCCACCGAGTCCCCGCAAGGGGGAGCGTTGTCCATGTCGGGAACGACACTATTCACGTTCTAGACGCGAACAAGAGCATCCTCCGCGTCATATCTAATGTCACCTCGGAAGCGACGATCCAATCTCGGGCGCTGCGGAGTGGCCTGATTACCTCCGCATCTTGGATTAACACTTTACCCACTCCCATTTCATTTTTCCAATCGACGTGGACGGTCCCCAATTTTCCAAGCACTGACCACGGCCAGACCATCTTTGTGCTCAATAGTATGGAGCCTTCCGCTGGAGCCCACGATGCACATGTGAGGAACGTTCTTCAGGTTCGTCGCTCCTCTTCCCCTCGTCCTCCTTGCTAAGGTTGCGGTCGATCATAAGTTTGGTCCCTCAGCCGCCGGCGGGGGCTCATTCTGGACCGTCTCAAACTGGTATATCACTGGCACCACAGCCTTTTCCACGGATGCAATACGAGTGCCCCCTGGTGCAAGACTGGATAGTTCCATCGTCATCAGTCTTATTCTCAGTCCCACTAGCTTTGTCTACGCGAACTCGTTTACCAATGTCCCCGGGACAAGTTTCGGCATCATAGGCTCGCCGGAGCTAACGACTCCAAAGTTGGGTTTGGAGGCAATTAACCCGGTGACCCTCTCGGATTATCCTACTGGTAGAACGGAGTTCTCGGGCATCTTCGTTGGGCTAAACGACAATTCATTGCCGTCGGTAGTATGGACCGCTGTGAACGACGATGCGGACGGTTTGTTCACGACGGTTAATCTCCAAGGCGGTTTCAATGGTAAGGTTACTGTAACGTACTAGATTCGAGTGCAGCTACACACTTGGTTGGATTGGAATAGAATGTACTTCCTTGGTTCTTCAATATTCTGCCCAACCTTGGACCCAAATTGTCTAGGAAAGCATCGTATTGCGAGCACGAATGCCATTGACAAATTTCAGAATGAGCTGTGTTCATGGCGAATGCACACCGGTTAGGCTCACTTCGATTCAAGGCATTCACATGATCGATGGACTTCAGCCCTGGCAGTGAACTTGATTGAACCACTTTGGATCATGGGCATAGCCGCACAGGAAGTACCGGCTAGATTACCTGGATTAATATTTATTCCGCGAGCAAAATGTCAATGTGGACGCCTCTGATTGTGTTCAGCAAACTGACTCCCTTAGTCTCAAGAACTCAGAGAAGCCGAGACTGATACTCTCTAAGTCTTTGAACTCTGCTGTTCCGATCAACGGGAATCATCGGATCAACTGTAACTTTGTTGAGCTTGCGAGCTGCAGACTCGAGGTGCTCGGCAATCACTTCGCTGGAGTCTTGCACTCTCGAGCATTTTTCTGTGCTTACCAGTATATCTCCTGTTACTCCTGCCCCACTGCTTTCCGATCTCGTATCGATTTTCTTCTTTTTTTAAAAAAAAAACGCAGCCATACCTGCAAGCCATAACATTTGCGCTTAAAAAGCTATCTAGACTTTCAATTTCAATCCTTTTTTCCCGAAACTTTACCTCACTCATTCTCCAATAAAGTCAAACGATTTGGCATGATATTTTCTTTATTTCGCTTCCGTTCAGTTACACTGGGAGGATAAACAATAATTCCGTCGCGGAACATCTTAAAGCTATGCAGAGAATATTTACAATATTATTCATGTTTGCAGCCACAGAATATTCAAGACAGTTTCAAAAAAAATTGAATAATTGGTCACAGATTATGCTAAACATTTTCAAAGTTCCTTTCAATTTTGTTAAAGATGCCTTCTGAGTACTTTTACCACAACCTTACAAATACTTTGGTGGAGGACACGAGAGAGATGTTTTAAATGAACTTTCAATGTGTCAGGCCCGAAAAGATGAGAGGTATTTTAAATATCTGTCAGCTATGTTTCAGATAGCGTTCAGTGTGTGTTATGGATATTTTCTAGTTTTATGGCCCTGAAAAACTGAAAGATACTCAAAATGTTTCTGGCATATGTTTTCAATACTGTTCAAGATACCTCTTAAATGCTTCTTAATTTCACAGCCCCGCAAAATTAGAAGACATTTAAAATATTTTATGGATATGCTCCAGAATATGTTCTGTATATTTTCTCTGTTTGTGGAACCAGAATATGCTAAACACAGCAAAAGAACAGTTAAAATGTATTTAAAACATCTTCAGCATATTCGGGTGCTGAACATGAGGAAGGCTTTTTAAATATTATTCAAGTAGTGTTTAAGAATTCTTTACCATAACTCTCCAGATTGTGCAAGAGGTTCCAGGCAGGAACACACAAAACATATTGCACTCAAATTTAAAAGGTTATTCAAGTAATTAGCCCCAGAACATTCAAGACTTTGGGAAAGGATATTTCATATAGATTCTGCATGTACCCCATATGTGTCTTGGACGTCATTCTATGATTCTGAAGAGGACTGGCACCAGAGAATTCAGGGAGCTTTTAAAATGACTCTAGGCTCATTGCACATGGAATATGAAGAAGACGAGGCACCAGCCAGACCAGAACATGAACAAGGTAGTCGTGTACACGGATGGCTCGGCGACGAGGGACGAGACGGGTAACACCATAGCTGGGGCCGGGATTTTCTTCGGCGAGGACGACCCAAAGAACAGGGCAATAAAAGTCCCCGATGAACTAAGTCCCTCGAATCAGGTAGCGGAGCTTCTAGCCGTGAAGGAAGCGGTCGAGGACACACCAGAGGACGTCCCGATGGACATCGTAAGCGACTCAAAATACACCATAGAGGGCCTGACCAAGAACCTCCCAAGATAGGAAAATGAAGGCTACCGGAACATAGCAAACGGTGAACTTATAAAAATCACGGCCGCCAAAATCAGAGGCCGTAAAGTTCGGACCCGCTTCAAATGGGTTAAAGGCCACTCGGGGATCCAAGGAAATGAGGCCGCAAACGCACTAGCGGCGGAAGGCGCGGCAAAACCCCAACCCGACATAGTGAGCAACAGGAGGAGAAGAAACATGGTCCTCCGCGGGGCCAAATTAAGCGCGATGACCCAATCCGTGGCATACAGGATAATCAGAAAAGCTAAAATGGAAAAAGATAACTACCAAGATTCCCTCGACCGAAGAGGAACAAAACACAACCTGGAATATGTATGGGGAGCGGCGGAAGAAGCGAATGGTGAAGTCCCATCAGACAAACAAATATGGAAATCAACCAGACATCCCGACTTCTCAAGAAGTGTCCATTTCTTCATGTGGATGATTATACACGAAGGCTACAAGGTTGGGAGACATTGGGAGCACATACCAGGGCATGAACAGAAAGGGATCTGTCCACACTGTGGTATAACGGAGTCTATGGATCACATATTAACAGTATGCGAAGCGCCGGGCCAAAGTTAAGTGTGGGAGCTAGCGGATGAGATCTGGAAGCTCAAGACAGGCGAAGAAATAAGACCGACGCTCGGCCAAATAATGGCCAGCGGTTTAATCTCTAAAGGTGAAAAAGGAGAGAGCAGACTATTCAGAATAATAATCTCAGAGTCTGCACACCTGATATGGAGGCTCCGGAATGAGCGGGTCATCCAGGAAAGACCCGCCGTATCAAACCAGGAAATAAGGAACCGATGGTGTAAGGCAGTTAACGGAAGACTGCAACTGGACTGCGCGCTCACAAATAAAGATCGATACGGGAAAAAAAGCTATGGAAAAGACGCTAGTCAAATCGACATGGAAAAAAGTCCTGAAGGATGAAGACGATCTCCCTAAAGAATGGTATAGGGAGACCGGGGTTTTAGTGGGTATCAGTTAATGATGGAGCGGAGCGGGATTGGGAAACTAATTCTGCCGAGCTCCTGAAATTGAAGTCCCACACGCGGCGTTGAAATAGCGCAAGTGTCCAGGAGACGTTTCCCTGGCCTGTACTTCCGGCAGTCTCAAGTTGTGTTTAAACCGTCACTTGTAAGCATGTTTAATCCCAACTTAAGCCCAGTTGAACTCAGAACGGATAGTTCATCAACACTTTGTACCCGGCCCCACGGTCCTAATAAAGCACCATTATAATCTCCAATCATCACTTTGTGTTGGCTCAGTCAGATGTCTGCTGGTCCGTTGGGTTGTTTATGTAATCGGTTCATTGAGCTTTGGGTTCGAAACTCGGTGTAAAAGGACTTTTTGGCCCGTTTAAACACTGTTTAAACTGCCTCTTAAACCACCCTGAACTTCCATCGATCTGTTTAACCTGATTAGATTAAACACCTGTTTAAACGGCAATTCCTGTCTCAACAGGAATTGTTTAAACAAAGCTGCTATAGTTTCTTGGAAGCTGCGTGCATATTTTGGTACCCCGGTGCACTCATATTGAGCAGCTCATTAGGCGAACCTGCGGATTTATCCTCTCCCATTCGACGTTCTTTGTATCTGACGCAGTCTAAGCTGTGAATGTAAGTCAGTACTCATGTTTCTCCTCTTCGCTGAACTCATGTGGTCAGATCTTTGCAAAGGCCACGTTTCCGTCACCAGAATCCACGCCGGAGTTTTCTATCTTTGATAACAACTGCAAGCTGGATGCCCACCAACGAGCGATCGGAGACGACTACTTCAAGAATACCGGCAAGCCTGTCGACGTGTTTCATTTTACGTGCAAACACAAACTTACAGATCACCACTGCCAACTTTATTGCAACCCAGCAGCGTTCCTGGAGATGATTGGTCCAGACGGAAAGTGGCGCTTCAATACCTCCATCTGTGAGCAAACCAACGTCTGGTTCGGCAGGTATATGGCTATCGTGCGAGACATGGAAGTAATGCGCTATAACTATTTTTTGGGCGAGATGATCAAGAGGAGGAACCGCCACGTATTGACTGAATTAGAGGCAAAGGGCCACTCCCCATGGGTGATGACTATGGACACTCTATTCCCCGATACTATGCAGGCTTAATTAGTTGTATAATTGATTGTCTCGCGATGTTATTAAACTTTCATGCAACAGTCACAAATAATAACTATCGAGTCCTGAAGCCACCACATATTCTGAAGCCATCATTTTTCTGCGTGGATAGTACGCTAATAAGCCGAATTTTGTTCCTTCAGCAGCCAATTCGAGTCACAGAAGTCTTCGACACGTAAATCCAAATTCAGACAGGTCACGCAATGCGGTTCAACATCATTCTTGTGCCCCAACATGCAAGTTTGTCGAGGCAAGTGTGTCGAGCTCTAGCAAAAATGACGGGCTGAAGTTGAATACAGTCAACTGAGGAATTCTGCTTCTGGAAGCACCCAGGGGGCTTACGTTGAATGACGACGGATGCGGCCCATCTTTCCCGAATTCACGTTTACTCTGATGGAGCCTCGGGCTGTCGGTATATAAAGGGCGTATCGTCAAAGAAAGTCCATCATCTTCTGGAGGAACAATCATGATTCGAGCCTCATCTCTACTATGTCAACCACATCCTTTTCCGTGCTGTACTTCGTGGGCTATGTCACTTCCACGCTGTTTCCCCCCCGTCCGAGAGGAACTCAAGTGACCATTGTCTGTATCCCGTATTCCTCGGGAGTTTCCAGTACTCAATGCCAACAAGGGCTGCATCCGCGTCAACAAAGTCAGCATATGTGCCGCGGACGGTGGCAGCGTGTACTAAGACCACGTCACCGTGTACGAGGACCGCGCCGTCAAGCGCTCTTTCCGTAGTTGGCGTCCCTGTGGTGGGATCATGAACACCAGTGATGGGCCTAGCCTTCCGAAAATTTCACTTGAGAATCGAGGACTCATGAGGTATTCACCGTTAAAATTTGCCACACAGGGTCGGAAAAGTGCGCTAAGGCCTACCTATTAGCCGAGCACAACCACATCCAAATCGGGTAATTTTCACCCCCTAAGGCCCTGTTCATACTCAAATTTGTGGCGACAATGGATGTACACATGCAAGCGGGACAGTTGATGGCAAAGTGGAAACCGCCACCCATAATTTGCGCTGTAGGATACCCCGCGGATCCAAGTCCATTGACGGAGGGGTTATATCAGGATCCATCCCCAGACCATCGGCATCCACATCAATAACACCAGGAGAACGAGATGGCCTAGCAGTAGACACAGTATCCGATGACGCCCCAGCGGCAGAGGAAGCTGCGCTGGGTCTGCCAGTAATTTTACCTGCACTTTTAGTAGCTTAGTCGGCGTCCTTGTGGTCTTGGCTGTCGATATGACGTTTGCCGATCCAAGTCTCCCGACCCGAAACAACCCCCCATTAGAAAAAAAATTGATTTTTGTTTTCAAGTGTCCAAACACATTTTCAAAGCATTTGGAAGGTTTGTCCGAAAAGTGCAATAAGAGGTCCCAAACCCTACCTACCTATGAGGCTGTGTCTCGGCATCTTCCGTGGCTACCTACTCGCTAGTAAATGCTGTGCTGACACGATCAGTCACAGCATCTGATATGACGCCTGTCACTAACCCCTTGTTCCCAACTCTCATGTGCAAGATTGTACCCGCTGCAAAGTCGTCTTGATTCATGACTCGCCGCATAAAATTTCGTGTCTTTCCTTTTTGCCAACCGGGTAGCCCCTCGTCGATCATCGAACATCTCTTGGCGACCTCGTCTTGAGACGTGCTTTAGACATCGGAAAGAAGACCACAGATGGCCGTATGATCCGTGAAGGCTATTATTATTAAAAGCTTACATGCTGTGGGAGGTCCTCGAGTCAGCGGAAGATATCTTGCATGTGGTGCCGCCTTGGCATTGTACATCTGGCTCACCGCTCAGGTTATGGTCCGACAAGCAAAAGGGCACTGCTTCCAGTATGTACTAACTGGGTTTAACAGGCCCAGCGTTTAAACTTCGGAGCTGTCAACAGTGCTCATCCGGCTCGAAGACACTATTTCCTTATTCGGTGCCAAGCCCTTCCTTTTCGCCGGCCTTTCCCCTGCCAATATATATCCCCGCCCTGCGCCAAGCCACACTGGACGCACCTTGCTGTCCCCGCCGAACCTGGGGCGCTCACTACGGCGGCTCCATTATGCCACATCCACGGCCACGATCTTCCGCCGTGCGCATCCAGAGCCGCATCACGGCCGTGCTCCGCGAATTCGCCATCATATTGACGCTCGCCTTTCTTTGCAACCTCGCCATCCTCTACGCACTAAAGCAACATCTCCAGCTGTTCCTGCGACGTTACCCCGCTTCAGCAGAGTCGAGCTCCTCGATGCACACACTCTGCCAACGCATCTTCCACGACATCGCCGCCCTGTCCCCGCTCAGCGTCCTATGCGTCACCGCCGGCTGTACCAGCCTCCTATTCCTCCTTCTTGGGTTGCTCGCACTCGCAGGACGATGGTCGTACGTCCCAGAATACAAGATTGAGCATGATCCGGAGGCAAGCCAGCCCACGCATGAGAAGATCCGAGGCAATTATGCCGTAGAGCGCTGCGGGTGTGAAAAGTTGGAAGGATTGTCGGATCATCTTGGGCAAATTTGATAGGTAAGGCATGCAATGTCGTGTGCTCTGCAACCATGGTCCGCTGACATTTGGTGTAGGTACACAGATTTTAAGCTCGTTTCGCGGCATTGCATTTTCTTCTTGGGTCACATTGGAATTGTAAAATAGGGCTCATTTGTAGTTTTAGACACTAGCACGAAACATTCACCGTTTTGGAGCGCATTTCCTCCCCAACCATCCATCTTCTTCGCCAGTGCCGACTTTTCCCGTGATTCGCCGCAAGATCTGTGCTGGGACGACTCAGTATGCTCCCTCCTCCGTGTCGTCGCGCAGCGTCCTTGAGAAGGACTCATCTGAAGATCTGGCACTTTGTAAGTTCTCCCATACATGTTCGCCAACTGACGAATGCTTTCTGACACGGAAACTGGCAGCACCGAACCACATGTGAGAATCAGAGTCGTTCTAACCCGATATATGTACAGCGCTCGATGCCGTTGAGGCCGTTAGCAACTGCAGATTCCTCGTCGATCACGTATATGATCCTGCGGCGCCAAAGCTACCGAAAACCTTGCCACCAACGCATTCTCTGACCAAGCGGATCACATTCATCGTCTGCTAGCAGGACATTGGTCGCCTACCATGCTCTGGGTGCACCTTACAAACCACCCCCGAGTACTCCTATACCTCGCGCACTTCCTGCCATAACCACGATAGTGTTTGTGTTCATTGGTGGACGAGAATATGGAGGGGGCATTTCAACCATCCATCAATGAACTCGCCAGACCTTGCCGAAGTGCTGGGGCGATTGTTCAGATTGCGACTTGCGATTTATGAGGTGGAATTTAGGGGTACCGCGACCGACCGACAACGTCGTATGGGACCCCATCACGGGCAATTTCGTGCCCCATCGTGCCCCATCGTGCCGCCAACAGCGCCCAGAGGCAACCAGACAAGACCTGCCTCCGCTCCGCTCTGGCAACCGAGCAGGTCCGCTTCACGAAGTATCCGTCGCGAAGGAGGTCATCTTATGAGTCACTTTATTTGCCTGGTTGTTGATGCAGTAAAGAGCAATCATTTCACCCCAGGTATACGTGTTTATGTGTCGATTTGAATTTGGCCTGAGGTCGAATTCATATTCTGGAGTTGTCCGGGATTGGGAAGCCCGAAATTTTAAGCAAGGCTAGCATAGACGTGCAAATTGACCTCCCAGGGGTCGGCGAGAATATTCAGGAGCATATATTCATGTGGGTAATCCGCTCTGTCGCCCGAAACTCTGTCCTGACGCGGTGTTTGTTCCCGCACGCAGAGAAGCGAGCTATGGTAAGGTCGACACACCTCCGGAACGCACTTCTGCCACGCTCTGAACAGAAATTCGGAAGGACAAGGAGGCCGACTACATGACCCTCGATTGTTTGGGGGATAGCGCTGTCGCGGCGTAACAATTTACAGACTAGTACGCGGTTTCCTACGCACGTCATTTTCAGCAAGTTTAGTGATATTTTAGCCAACTCCGAGGGTTCACTTTTGTGCGTGCCAAGTTGATTTGCACCCGCGCGGATTGACTTGTCTTGGCTTGTGCGTGGATTTTGGTGCGCAAGTCGATTTGCCGCACGCACACATCAATTCGTTGACTGGGCACGCACATTTGTCGCCGATGCGCTTGCCATATTTTAATGATCTGTGCGCTGCAGTAGCTCTCTCATGCAGTACATACAGCCCCATTGAGTCGCTACTAATTTTCGCTATAATTTTGGCTGACCTTCAATGACAATTCTGCCAACATTGTCTTGGCAATGGGAGTATTAACCCACACCATCAACCGATCATTGACTTATTCTTGGCGCGCCCATAGGACTGCCCGGGGCCACTATGTCTCGCGTGTTGCGATCTCCTGCCTTCTCAGAGGACGACAGCTAGCCGCAGTGCGTGCGCGCTACCCACATCCGGGAGGTCATTTCTGCGCAACCTCGACAACGCTGCGGCGCTTTATCTTTGCCCCGCTTCTTTTGAGTAAGTTCCTTGTGTGAATCCATGAGTCGCCCCATGACATAAGAGGGTGAAACCAGGTTTCCTGCCCTGGCAGCACCACATGACCTGCATCTCCTCAATTCAAGGCTCATGAATGGCCCACTTCTCCGGGTACAACGGCTACTGGTCGCGTCTGTGAAAACGCACCTTCCATCAGCGCCTCTCCCGCGCAAGAAGCTCGTCGGCCCCCTCTTTGAATTGCAGGGAAGCGCTGGTTGACTCGTACGGAACCCTGTTGGAAGCGCACGGAAGCGCGACAGTGACAGGTTTCCCGGTCCGTGGTTCCCGTGTCGCTGAGATGGTGGCACACCGGGTCCCAGGAAGGATATAAAGGCGGTACAAGCTCTCAAGCTCATAGACCTCAAGATGTTCCAGCTTTTTGTCACTCTAGCAAGTCTTGCTCGCTCCGCCTTGTCAAGCGATGTTTCGTCTCCAAGTGTCCTGGACCCTCCGTTCACATTCGTTTCCGGAGCCTGGTCTTTAGTGCAGCAAGGGTGCGTTGCGTCGGACTTCACGACTTATGAACCCACTGCTAACCACAATACATATCCACAGGACTTCTGGTGTCAGCGGCATGCAACTGGCGATCGTAACGGAAACTACTGCTGTGATCTTCGACAAAGTGTATACTGAATATTTTTAATTTTTAAATGCGATTCTCATTCGAAGCAGCGAGCACAACCCCCTCATGACGGAAGACGGGAATCCGGCATGGACAGCTGAGCTTAATTTAAACACCCACGTTGTCCGCCCGCTGCACGCCCTGAGCAATACATGGTGTGCAACGGGTAGCTTCCTGGGCAATGGAACGCTTCTCAGCTCGGGGGGGAACCCCATCGTAATTACAGGTACACAAGTCTGACTGTCTGCGGCTTGACTGTCTGCGGCTTAAATGGGGCTGAAGGTCCTTCTGAATCTAGGCCAAAACGGTTTACAAGCACTGCGTTTCTTCACGCCGTGCCAAGATGAGACGTGTGATATCTGGGAGAACTCGTCTGTCGTTCGAACGACGTCGCCCAGGTGGTATCCGGGCTCGGTAAGCTAATTACTTTTTCTAAATCCTCTCTGATGATTTCTTCAGGTGCGAATTGAGGATGGATCCGTCATTATCTTCGGGTATGTGTCTTACTGGTCTCTGACGCCATGTATCCAGCTAAACGGAGATTTTAGCGGGTCGACTACTACTGTGTGAGTGGAGGTTTCAAAAAAGATAACTGGGTGTTTATGTCGACAATTATAACAGATTGATGAACAGCGCCACTGTAAGCAATCCGTCCTACGAATTTTATCCTCCCAAAAACATCAACGGCGAGTCCATTTTCCTGAAATTTCTATTTCTATTCTTTAGTGCTAACGAGGACGACAAGGTTTCAATGGTCTCAAAATCCCGAGCCCATTCCTGGCCTCGACGCTGAACGCCAACCTCTTCCCGTTCATTATGCAACTCCCCGACGGCAATCTCTTCGTCGCAGCAAACCAAAGGGTAGGGTAGCCTCTTCAGACCACCACTCGTAACCTCGTTTATGTGACCGAAAGGCTATGATTCTCAACTGGAAAACGAACACCGAGACGCCGTTGCCGGGTATTCCGAATGGTGTCCGGTTCTCGTGGGTACCATATATTTACTTCTGAATACTGAAGACTCATATTTTGCTGTAAGCAATCCGCTCTCAGGCTCCGCAGTTCTACTACCGCTTACACCGGAGAACAACTACGCGCCCGAGGTGATGATATGCGGTGGAACTACACTCTTAGACACCGCCGATCCATCGACTTTCAGTTCTCAATTTCCCGCTTCGGCTCAATGCTCGCGGCTGCTCTTAACTGCGGAAGGAATTGTTGCTGGGTGGAAGGTTGAACACATGCCGCAAGCCCGAGTCATGCCTGACATGGTTCTTCTCCCCGATGGCCGAGTTGTCATAGTCAACGGCGCACAGACTGGCTTGGCGGCCTACGGAACTGTTGGTATTTTCAATCGAGAAGTAAACTGATATTCAGATAATTTCTAGTCACCAGACGCCGTTGGGCCGATCAGCAATGCAGACCACCCGGCATTCACGCCTGTCGTCTATGACCCGAAAGGCGCTGCTGGGCGCCGTTTCAGCTCACAAGGCATTCCGGCTTCGACTATCCCAAGACTGTATCATTCCACGGCGACTCTTACGCCGAATGGATCGATCTTGTTGGGTGTGTTTGTGCCAATCTTGTCTGCTACCATTGAGACTTATAAACATATTTTCCAGCTGGCTCGAATCCAAATGACGACATAACCATCGGGACCGAATACTCGACCGAGTATAGGCCAGTTATGAATGCTCGATGGAATGCCGCGTCCGGCTGAACCCAAGCACAGATTGGAGTTTTATTCTCCTGCATATTTGAGCAAGCCCCGGCCGTCTTACAAGGGTCTTCCGGCTACGGTGAACTACAACTCCAAGTTCACTCTTAGTGTTCAATTACCTCCGGATACGACCGGAGTTACTGGTATGCCTCTGGTCCTCCATGCCGAATACCACTGGTACTAAAGTAAACAGTCGCGTTGATGGATCTAGGGTTCGCGACGCACGGCGCCCACATGGACCAGCGTTTTGTGAAGCTCGTGTCCAAGCTGTCACCGAACAAAAAGACGCTCACGGTGATGGGGCCGCCGACTTCCCAAATCTATCCTCCTGGCCCTGCTTTCCTGTATGTTGTCACCACCGGCGGCGTTCCCAGCTTCGGGCACAAGACTATTGTCGGGACGGGGGCATCCCCACCGGTTGATCAGGGCGCTATCGATAAGTCGGTGGCCATTGTGCATTTTTGAGCTTTCTCTGATGCATTACTTTTAGTATGCTTCGGATGGCGGAGTGGTAAAGGTAACGATCTCTCCCCCCTTCACTACTTCACACGGGCAAATGGTTAAATAAAATGACATTGTATGCGGGTGAGGCTGTGGAATGCAGGAAACGAGTTCACATAACGTAGTTTTGATAAGGGAGCAGAAGCAATCGAGCTGAGTGTTGTAGGGGAATCATGCTGAGCATTTTAGAATCCGGCGAGAAAATTCCCGAGGTGGCAGAGAGTGAATTTTTCGACACAGACTAAACGGGAATTGAGATTTACCCATCCCGCATCTTGAAAATACCTGTCGGCTTCATAAATTCAGGAGCTCTGGAGGAAGTAAAATTTGGACCCCCAAGTGGCAAGTGTTCCAGACGAGGAAAACGGAACCGCACATTCTTAACTCGTCGCAAAATGAAACCAGTCCAATTTGAACATATAACCCATTGGCGTTGCACAGTGAAGGAAGATGGATAAAAAAGGATCACTATCTAGCGGATCGGGATCTCCAGAACTTCGTAAGTTTACATTGAGGAACCAACTGAATTTGCGGCGAATTTTGGTGCGCCTAGATCAAAGTGGTAGAAGGGTCGGCCGCAATTTTGGGAATGAAGAGTAGACCGGATAGCAGCACCTTCGTAAGCTACTGGATGATAGATTACATTTCGTTTTGGAGAGTCAACTGTCTTACAGCTAATAACAGTACCGAAGGCATGGACGAAAAAATCCCCGTTTTGGGATGTTTTTGATCCCCACGATCGATTTGCCCATAGCTCACACCAGGGGCAAACACCAAGGCACTTGAAAGTCAAGTGCTTTGAATGCATGTGGTTCACATGTGGTGAAATGGACAACAATGAGCAGACAAAGGAGGGACAAAAGATAGACAAAGGGTAGACAAAGGGCAGGTGAAAATGCTGGGGTGCCTGGGGATTTTCACCTACCCTTTGTCTACTCTTTGTCTATCCTTTGTCCCTCCTTTGTCTGCTCATTTTCGTCCATTTCACCACATGCGAACCACATGCATTCAAGGCACTTGAAAGTCAAGTGCCTTGGTGCTTGCCCCAAGTGTCAATGGACATAAAAACTATATAGGAATGACCGCCTAATCCATGCGCAATTATTGATAGAGACGGGTTTAGAAAAATTTAGTTTATCACATTGCAGACCAACAGGACATCTTTTGGCTGGAATCTGGGCTGGCATGCCCAGATCATGTTCAATCACTCGGGAGGATTTATAGGGTTTAGTAAAAACTTCATACTATATCCCGCTGGGAAGTGGGCCACTTAAGAGCAATCAGTGAATAGTGACATGCACACATCTTGAAAATGGGGTTTTATATGCCTTGAATCGAAGATAGGCCTGTTATGGACCTGTGAAGCATATTTGGCCGATTTATGGTGGGGTGGTGTGGGCTTCAGTAATTTATTTTCAGCGGCAGTCCAAAAGGGGTAAATATCAGGAAGCGGACCAGGCGGCCAAATTGTGTATTTCTGCCTGGATAACTGCGATGAAACTGCTTGAATATCTCATAGGGGAACAAATAGACAGTCTAGTGTATTTAAATGATACATTGCTTGCATCTTATTGGTAGAAATAATTGCTTCTCTGACACACAGAATGACGAAAATCACGATGATTGAGGAATTTTGAGTCGTACACCCCTAAGGTGCAGTAGGGGCCGAAAGATATGCTGCTGGTAGATTCATATGAAGGATCTGAAAGTTCCTGAAGCAAAATATCCACATCTAGATCTAGATGGGGCCCACAAAAAATCTCCAGATTTAGATGCTCGAAAATATCTGGTTTGAGACAATGCTGAACTCCCAGTACTGAATATCATGTATAAATTATTGATGACTATTCCAAGTCCATTAAATTGGTCTTATTAATAGATATGCAACAGCGGCTATCCGTATCATTGAGGGTTTACTCACTGCAGAGCGGCCAATGCCAAGCACCCAGAAAGTCCAAGTGCACTTGGATGAGAAGAAAGCTGAGCAAAATCAAGCTGTATCGACCAAGAAAGCACATATTAAGGAATTCGACCCCAATACGAACATAACGAGCCCCAGAGGTCGTGAATCGGTGAAGAACTCGTCGAGAATGAGACGACTGAAGTTGGTGCTGTTAAGCGGTGATGTTCGCACGGCAATATTCAGCTGTCAAACATGCCATAACTTTCGAGCCGCACGGCATGCCGCCATCAAACTTTGCACAAACAAGGGTCTGAGGTCGTATTCCATCCCCCAAATACAAAGGGTGATATAAACCGACTGACAGGGCACTATTGGCCAATGGCCCACTACCTGGGGGTGGCCCACTTCCCAGCGGGTTATAGTAGAGCCAGGACAGTGATTTTTCTTCTTCTTGGGTTCAGGACACCTTTTGGCTAGAATCTGGGCTGGCATGCCCAGATCATGTTCAATCACTCTGAGAATTCAGGAGGGAGGAATTATAGGGTTTAGTAAAAACGTCATAGAGTCAGAACAGTGAATATATCATGTTCAATCACTCTGAGAATTCAGGAGGGAGGATTTATAGGGTTTAGTAAAAACTTCATAGAGCTAGGACAGTGAATAATTTTTTCTTGGGCTCAGTAGCCTAATCTGAGAGATTTCATATCATCAATAATGTATTTGGCACATTTCCTTGATATATTCACTGTTCTGACTCTATGACATTTTTACTAAACCCTATAATTCCTCCCTCCTGAATTCTCAGAGTGATTGAACATGATCTGGGCATGCCAGCCCAGATTCCAGCCAAAAGGTGTCCTGTTGGTCTGCAATGTGATAAACTATATTTTTCTAAATCTGTCTCCATAACTAATTGCGCATGGATTAGGCGGTCATTCCTATATAGTTTTTATGTCCATTGACACAATACTCGTCGAGCTATGGGCAAATCGGTGGTGGGGATCAAAAACATCCCAAAACGGGAATTTTTTCGTCCGCGCCTTCGGTACTGTAATTAGCTGTAATTGACCAGACTCGGTTTCCATGTTCTGAATTTTATTATGATCATACCGAACAAATAGGTGTCAAGGTGAATCCGAGTCCAGCCATTCAAACAGACGACCAGATCGCAGGTGTGACTCTCGAGTGCTCATGCGACTCCAACTGCGAGATCCTAACTCGTCCCGCAGGTGGATCGAGCAATACTTCAATTCAACCTGGCGTGAGCTGCTAACTCTTCCGAACTAATCACCTCAATTTATGTACTTAGATACCATCGCATCTTGCTCCATGCTGCTCGAAGACGGAGGCGTCCTTGACACCAAGCTGAAAATATTCTTAACTTCCCTTCCACCCTTCCACCTTTCCACTCAGCCTGCCGCTGACTCGGTGCTAGGTATATATAACGACCAACATCCGCGTGGTTTATCTGTCGATTATACCCCTTCACATCAGGGTGCGTACACGCATGTCGCTAGTTCCATACCTGACTAATTGAGGGTCTCATAGCTATGGCTTATGCTCTCGGGGAGCTTGGTATGATCATCAATAATCTCTGGACCTCGCGGACCTGATATGTTTCACTTATAGGGACGGATATAGTGAAAGGCAACCTATTTGCTTGAACTTTCGTCGGAGATTCATATCTATCTGCAATCTGTGTCATGTTTGCCTATCTATGGATATCTTTCTGAAGAAACTCGCCCGCCTTTTTGTTTTCTGGGAGCTCCGCTTCTCTGTTGCTTGGAAGGTATTCCCACCTCAATTTCTCGCTCGCTTCTGAACCGTTCCAATGCTCATCTTTCTAGCGCTCCTCATAACCCACATTCTCTTCGGCCCATCCGCGTATTGTTTATATTCCTGCAAAGTCTCAGTGAGTTCATGTTTACATTCCCTGCACCTTTTACTTTGGGATTGTTGGAGTTGCAATCCGTGGAGAAAATGCTAGAATGCTGAATGATGCTATTGTTTATCCGCAGTATGATTAGTGATCCGGCCGAATGGCTGATTAATGTTTAACTCGAAAAGGAATAGTTTAGCTACAGTATAAATAATTAGGATGAGGAACAGATCCTCATTAGCCAGATAATATCAACAGGGATGGACCCCGTCAATATGTAATCGAGGACATGGCAGTCCGCCCGTCTCACTCTGTTGACCAATTAATCCTCAAGATCAAGTTGATCTTGAGGATGATCTGATCAACCTTCATTTTTTGTATTCCCTAGAGTCTAACGGGCATTCATTCCTAGACTCGCAGCCATCCTTTGAGTCGATGTCTCAAAACGAATCAAGAGTTTTTTCGGCATAGAATTGGAGAAGAGGTCCACTTTGGACCACCATCTTCGGGAATTTTCTGATGCGCTGTCGAGCACAATTGCAATCTTGCAGACAGCTTGCAAGCCTTGTTTCATACTTACATCAGATGCGATCATTCGACGGATCTTTCCGGCGGATGATCACTTTTCTTTCATTCTTTTCCGAGTCCTTGTCTCAGATTTAAACCGTCTCAATCATGTCCAGGAAGCGGGCGAGATCCTCTGTGTCAAGTGGCTTAAGTCAGGACGACAATGAATATGAAGAGGTCGTCATCCCCACTCGCGACCCGGGGTACTACGACGAGGAGGGAAACTGCATTATCCGAGTCGTCGACGTCCTATTCAAGGTGTGCGACACATTCGTTTCAGGAGATCTTGAACTGGAATTTTCAGGTGCACCGCGTTCTGCTGACGCGCGACTCGGAGGCTCTATCGGATCTCTTCAGCTTTCCATAGGGAGATTTGCTATCCGAGGGCACTTCGGATGAGAACGCTATCGTACTGGCCAGGGACACTGTCCTCCAGTTTCGTGCCTCTCTTTGATACTCCCTCGCAACGTGCGTTCTTTAGTGCATACTCTTATTATTTCTTCTCTAATCCGCTCGCAACGCACACTATATCCAGCTGTGGGATGACATCCCCCGCGCATGGATTAGCCGCCTGGAGTTCGGTCTCCTTCATATCAGCGTAGCACTCGACGCTGCAGAGGCTTGCAACCACCGTCAATTCCTAATCGACGTGTATTACTGTACTATTTCGACCAACTGTTCAAATAACATGTAACGGCGACCTGTGAACTGAACACTTTGGACCCCCGTAACGCGTAACAGGCCGGACGTTGTCCAGATTTAGGTCAAAATCGGGGTCAAAATAAAAAAAACGGTGGCCCAGATACCCTATTATAGTAATTTCCCACAGAATGAACACCACTTCTGGTGAACACTACTGCATAACGCGTAACACTCTGTGAACACTTGGTCAAAATAGTACAGTACCTCACTATCAAGCACAAGCCCCCGCAGCACACCAGTGTCACGGCGGCCCAGTTTGCGCACTCCCGATTGAAGTCTGCGCACATCCACCGTCTCCTGTCCTCCCTCTCCATGTTGTGGGTGCATCTCATTAGCCATCCCCCGCCGTACGAGGCGACCGGCCTCACTATATCCATCCCCGTTGTAGGCATCGAGGATTTCCGGGATGCAGATTTGATGCAGATACGGATTCGCCCGCGTGGCGCCTGATTGGGCGCTCGATTAAGTAGACCTTTTCTCCCAGCGCCCACTACAGTGACCACTGACCAGCTGCTGGCCAACCCCCATGTCCGTCATATCGACAAACCATACACCGGTCGGAAAACCCCACCCCATCCACCGACTGGCTTGTGAACTACTGGGATTGGTTTTTCAGCAATCCCTCCCAGATGAGGATGACCCCCCGCGCATCATGGATCACCCGAGCATTGCGCTTTCGCATGTCTGCAGCTTTTGGCGTTCTGTCGCGATCGAGACCCCTCAGCTTTGGGCGCAGTTTGGCTTTTCCATCGGCAGATGCGGCCACTGTTACAGTCGTCCGCATAGCAAACACCAGCATCCCAACCCAGAAGCGCTCGCGCTTTTCTTACAGCGTAGTGGTGCATGTGGGCTGGCCTTAACCACGCATCTGGGTCCCGATGCAAAGAACGACGCGACCAGTCTGGTGCTCTTCTTGAGTGTTTCTACTCAATGGCTTCACATCAACCTGACATATCCTGGCACCGCGGACAAACTTGATTCCATCCGGGATCATATCCCTCTTCTTCGGTCGTTGGTTCTCCAAAAAACAATGGGAACTCCGTATCCACTTCGTGCATTTGCTCATGCGCCTGGTTTACGGATAGTAACCATCATAAGCGGGAGTGGTAACAATTCGTTGACGTCACTTTCTGCCATTCACATTCCTGTCCGTCAGATCTTTTACAATTGTGTCCAAGCGGGTCATGAAAACCTGGAGGTTCTTGTCATCCTTTCATCTATCCCTCTCCTCGGGTGAAAAAATATGGTTCAGGCTCTTGGCTTGGATTCTGCAGCTTCCATTTAATGACTTGTACTCGAGAAGTCTTTTTTTTTTCGCGGCTTAGAAGTTAGCGGAGGCGGAACGGATCGGGCCGCCATGCCCGACATGCCCGAGGTTGAAGCAGACAATCCCCTTGTGCGATTTCGCAATATCTATCTGCACAAAGATCTGCCGCCGAACTATACCTCACAAAAATCGACCAATCTCAGTCTCAGTCTGAGGCAGGGTGTACAAATTTTAATAAAAAAGAACCACGACAGAATGCTTCCGCAATAGTACATATATTCTCCAATACCTCTGGCAACTGTGGTCAGAAGTCTGGTATCAATCAGACATTTGTGGGACCAGATGGCGCAATCTGCTCCGTGCACCCCGACCCATTGAACATTATGCCTTTAAAAATATTCAGCGAGATATGGGTTGAGAGGACTAAATGAGCTTGACCAAGGAGCATATCCACGTTCTGCTTGAAGATCCCCCTTACGTGCGCTAGACTTCCCGGCATACCGTTCGAAAGCTGATCCCAGTAGCCTGCACACCCCTAATTAAATATGGGTACTACGTCCTGAGAATTTAGATAAGATGGAATATCAACACACCGAACTGATGTTGAATGGCGCCGGTGCCGGGGGATCCGCAACAAAAACGCCGTTCTCATCGTTGCGACCCGCAGCCCACTGGGGCAATGCTGCTGAAATTTGCCCAGGAATGGGAGACCCCATAACGGGAGCGGCGGCCCGGAACCAGTTTTCTGGGAATGTCTGGTTCATGAAGAAGGAGCTGATAATTCGTTTAGTGGTTAGTTTCGTGGTTCCTGTGTTAGGAATGGGCATGAATCAGTCAATCGGCCTTGATCAAAGGCGCTTTATACCATTTGCAAACACGCTAGTGACGGAATCAGAGTCAGTCGCGTGTGTATTTGTATTAAAAACACTACTCGCGTCATGAAGAGGGAGGGTGCAGCTGCTGGGCGCTGAGTCACCTTTCATGAAACGAATTCGGACGGCTCACCGAAGGCTGCATTCAGGCGACGTTGTGGTATTGCAAACTGGTTTTAGCTCAGTAAAATTGGAAAATCTGCAATCCGAGACGCACCGCTGGATCCAGAGCCTGATCAGACTCTAAGTTCAGCCTCTTCATTTCGATCAGGGTCTGCAGGTTGAATACTGTTGCCGGGCCGTCGGGCCCGTCGTCGCCGAATTTTGCAAGCCGTTGCAAGACCTGTAAGTATACGTACTGAGTTCATTGGCCGAATCAACATGAGCGCACCATATCAAAGAGAGTCTGATTAAAGTTACGATTGTCGCCGATAAAAACGTCAGAGCGACTTATCGAGGCGTCCCCTGAAAATGCCCTTGAACATTGATCTAGAGTAATAACTGGGGAATATCTAACCTTCTACCCGTCCGTGTTTTTGTATGCCTTGGGTCTGTGGGCCGTCGATTTTTCCTGGCAGAGGAGGCACAAATGGAGAGACTCCGCCAATGGAAATCTTGTTCACGAAAGGATTTCCACGTGTCAACTTACATAAAAATGATGAGTGAGAATTAAAATGGAGCAAGATATTGCGCTCTGTACCAAGTTGAGTGCCGCCATGCCTGAAGCCATGGTCCTCTCAATGTTGAATGCCTTAACAGTTTAAGAATAAATTATTGCAATCAGCCTCCACGCTTACTTCTCCGGTACCGCGAATGATTTCTTCAAAACTCGTAATTCCACTATAAGATGGGATCAGCGACCTGCACTTGCAACAGACGAATAATGAGTGCCTACTTCCTCGAGATGTAACCGTGGTTCGCGAGAGTATTCATAGCCGCTGAATAAATATATCAAGCACAAACCAACCACATCTCAAGTACAAGTACGAACGGCATGCTGAAAAAACCAGTAAGTAAAATCGGTTTCAAACTTGCATAAGAAGCGTACGTCCACGCTGGTCGTTGGGCCCAGGTGCAATAAAAGGATGATCGGCATCTGGGGTAGACATTGTAATGAGCCTCTGGTGGCTTAACCTGGAAGCTAGTATATACATACCTGGTATCCGCTTGGTGCCAGTGTCGGTCTGGAGAGGGGGCAAAACCATCAGGGTGCCCGTCTGGCCGTCCTGAATCTCCTTGGTCGATTCCTCGGCGCGAATGTTCGACCAGGCATTGCCTGAGCTGAATAAAGCTGGGACTAGTAGCGAGAGCAGAGCGAATGATTTCATCGTGAGTACTCTTGAAGTCCAGCAGACTTATCATTTCGATTTTTATACCCCAGCCATAATTACGGACCTGACTGAGCTTCTCGTTTCGTAGTACTTCCATCGGATCCGCTGTTATCTCCTAAACGCTTCGGCCACCGGCATTGCAAGCGTGTACCATCGGATGAACCATTGAACACACGCCGGGTTTTCTTCAATCTCCGGACTTAGCTTTCATGACATGAGTCGTCGACGATCGGCTTGACTGTAAACCCCTGTAAACTTGAAAACAAGCTCTAAAATTAGTCTCTGAATTAGAACGGTGCTCGTCATATGATCAGTCTATATAATTAACAATATAAAAATAATGCGGCACCGAGTCAAGAAAAGAAGTCTTGGTCACTTACGCCGTGCATGATAAGGTCTATTTTTTGACATGCTCTTTGCGGGATGCCGAGTTTATTTAAAAGAAGGAACAAGTCCTAGCCACTCAGCGCACGCACATTTGTCCGTGATAGGGTCTATTTATTCTCTTGTTCCCAGCGGGAGACCGTCGGATGAAGCTTCGATCAAGTCCAGAAGGCACCAGGGGTGTTCCGGCATTCACACCGGCGGCCTGTTTGATTCCTTTTCCATCCTTCTCTTGACTGCCCAGCCGCGGAAAACACGGAGAACACAGCTGTAGTTGCTGTCACCCAAAAGCTGTTTAATTTTTGGGTTCGACTCCCCGCCCTGAGTAACTGGGTTTTTCTCATATACCCACTCGGACAACTCCAATTGATCGTCAGGGATACAGAACTAGAGGAAAGAAAGCATGGGTGGTACTCAGTTTCCCGACCTGCGTGCCGGAGCTCAGCAAAAACACAGGAAAGGGCAATCGCGCCCGCGGTTAAAGAGCGAAGAAAGTATGGATGGTGTACAGAGCAGCTGATTGCACTAACTCTTTCGTGCGCCGTGAGTCTAGAGCCCTATGTATTCAGGTTTCTAATCAGAGAAGAAAACAGGGTGTACGGAACCCACAGCTGATCCATACGAGATACAAAGCATGACTTAAACTAATTACGGGGGTCGGCTCCCTGCCCATGCCTAATACGGATTTTTCAGTTTCCTTTGAGATGAGTATAACGTGTACGGAGAGCTAAGCCTTGGCTTGTATTAACTCTACCGCACGGCATGAAGTTACAGCCGGGAAGAAAACAGGGATGGTGGACGGAACACACAGCTGATATATACGAGATACAAAGCCTGACTTACGCCAATTACGGGGGTCGGCTCCCCGCCCATGCCCAATACGTATTTTTCCAGCTTCCTTTGAGATGAATATAACGTCTACGGAACAGCGGAGCTTTGGCTTGTATTAACTCCGCCGCGCGGCAGAATCTACGGCCTCGTATATTCAGGTTTCTAATCAGGGCAGAGAGAAAGGGTGCTGTACGGAACCCACAGCTGATCCATACGACATACGAAGGACGGCTTAACCTATTTACGGGCTTCGGCCTGGTTTAGCTCCCCGCCCTAATACGAATTTATCCACCTTCCTTTTAGACCGACCCATGTTAATATTTGACTCCGTCTCACTCCATGCCCAGTGCTGTGTGTTTGAGGCGGGTACTCGAGTTGATCGATTCATGGATTCAACAATTTATTTAAAAATGTGTCAGCTCTGGCCGGTATCATCGAACGTGTTTTGGACGAGGGAAGAAAGCAGGGTGACTCCGGAGTTCGACTCCCTGCCCACGGTGCGTGAATATTTTTCTATTCTCTCTTCTTTTTGTGTACCAATTTAATTCCTTTCTAATTATGTATTATGGAACTCCGTATTCAGAGATTGACGAGGAAAGAAAGCGTGGGTGTATGTACCGAACAATAACTCAGAGTGCGCCATCTGCATGCTGCATCCGAGTCGAGCCCACGTATCTGGGCGTCGAAAGAGTGAAGAAAGCGTGAGTAGTGCACGGAGCACACGGCTCTGAAATGACTTAAAGACGTTGTTTGCCAAGATGATTCCGGGGTTGGACGTGACGTTAAATGCTTATTTGATAGCGAACACGGACGAGGCACAACATTTCTGCAGCCTTGTCTTCATAAACCTCGTGTGGATATTTGACTCCGCTGCTTACTCCGTGCCCAGCGTGGTGGGCTCTATGCCAAATGTGGTGAGTTTGCGACCCACAATCGAGATGATAACCTGAAAGAAAATTTGACAATTTGAAGGGGTTCGACTTGCCACCTATACATGAGAAGGTCGTGATTTATCTCCCTCTTTTTGTCTAAACAATAAATAAATGAACGACGTGGGTAGGTATTATGTTCTGATTCTAAATATACTGCACATCCTAATCCGTGGGCTATCCACATTCTTTGATCAAATTGACGTGCCCCTCGCTTCACGTACCTCTCTTTCATTACCTCGGTCCGCCTCCGGCCCGGACGGCTAAAATGAGGTGCGCCTTTCTAACACGACGCTAATATTACTGAAACGACACCAGTACCACATTGGATTCAATGAGAGAAATGACGCTATATATACCTTCCCCCAGGTCGTTACGCGGATGATCGATCCGGTCCGGGTCCCGAAAACAGGGCCCCGATCGCCATTGACTGCAAAACAGTTGGTTCAAGCCTCCCGTTGACATGAAAGCCAGCGCCAAGTTAACCACCAATTTGAACTTAATCAATAATTGACCGCAACTGCCATCAGCACCTGATCCGAACATTTCCGTTCTTTTTATGCCCACCACCGAGTCACCGACCTCCCAGGTGTGTGCGTCGTCGGCTGCCACCCCGCCCGCCCTCGAACACCTGGTGAGGTAGGCCAGAAAAATAGCAGCACCCTTGGCCTGGATCTTCCGTAGCCACGCCAACGCACTACACAATGATCGGGCCCTGTTCCATTGATGCGTTTCCGCTTTCTTTCCTCCCACCACCACAGGCGCGGACGTCAAGTGCTCTCTCCACACAAAACCCAGCGCTTTGACCAGGACGATCCAGCTGCTCACGCCCCACGCACTCCACTCCTCTAACCCACACGATCGACGATGGAACACAACCGCTTCCCTACACTGACGAGCCTTCTTCGCGCACCCCAATGCCCTACGCGCCCTACGCGTAGTCCTCTTCGTCCAACTCCAATTCGTACCTGCCGTCCACCGCCAGCGCCGCGCCCCTCAACGATGGGCACGACCCCTACGCCTACGCCGCCGCCAGCTCGGCCGCCCGCAGCACGTACGGCAACACCAACCGCGGCTCAGGCACGAATAAGTGCAAGCGCACGTTGGGCCTGGTTGCGCCCGCCACGCGCGCTAAACGAGTCGTGGGGTGGGACAAAGTCTATGACGTTCATCTGGGCGGGCGGTTCGTCCTGGAGCATGGTTTACACTTCTCTTCATTTACTTTTGTTCTCTCTTCCCCCCCTGCCATTCACCGATCATTCCGCGCGCTCATCATTCCGTTCTCGGTTTTTCTCTCATTTCATTTCGTTCTTCACTTTCACTTTCACTATCCGTCTCTCCCTCTTCATCCCCGCGTCTGCGTGCTTGCGTGGGTCGCGTGCAACCGCCGTCTCACACGGCGCGGTGCGGCTGCTACACGATATGTGTGGCTGACGTGGTGGGCGCGCTAAGTCATCTGGGGTGCTCGCATCAAAGCTTGCCACGCCAGCGTTTGCTACGACATTGCATGGAGCGTGCTACATACGCTGGCGGCTCCCGCCTATGCGCGCTCGGGGATGTGCAAAGGGACGCACGCCGTGTCGGACTACTTAGGCCGACGTTCTCGAGCCTGGCGCGGCGCTTGGAGTTGTCTAGTGCGCGGCCTTAGTCCACGCCCTCTTTTTCTCCCCTTCTCGTTGTTTTTGCATTTCTGGACGAGAAGGTACCATGCGACCCTCCATCCCATCCCATCCCATCCCATCCTCGCTCCTTCTCCCCTTTTTTCCTCCTCTTCTCCCCCCTTTTTTTTTCACTCTGTTTGGGTTTATCCCCCTTTTTATTATCATTGTGTCCTGTCGTAGCGCGCGTGCGCTATCTTTAACTGCTACGCGCGCCGTGTATGGCGCACCGCGGGCCTATATGGCGCGCAACGCTCTGTGTGGCGCAACGCGTAGCTGGCGCAGTTAGCGCCCCACGCCCCGCCGGCGCTTGTTATATCTCCGACGCAGCCCTTGCTCGGGGACGCGCGAATTGGCGCGTCGCGTGACGTTGGCTTGCGCGATGTATGGCTGTTCCACGCGATGTATGACGTGCTGCGCGCTCGACGTCCACCTGAGCCCGCCTGCACTTACTCGGGTATGGGACGCGCTACCGACCGCGCGGCGTGTCGCCGTTTGCTTACCGCACGCCGTCTCGATACACTGCATCGCCTCATGCGCCGATACCCCCCTACCATCTCCGTATGTTTTCAAAAAAATTGGCCCAGAATGCGTGGAGCGTCCCATTCCATCCCGTCGCGGTTTCTCCCTTGCTTCTCTCCCTTTTTAAAAAAATCTGTTTTATCCCCCTTTTTATCTGATTTTATCCCGTGTGGGTGTTTGGGGGTACCAAACTCGCGTCGTAGGTGCCCCCCGTTTACCCAACCCATTGGCGCCGCGGTGGCCAGCCATCGGGCCATCGCACGCACACCTCGCGCGCGCATTGTATGCTGCGCCGCATGGCAACCGTGGGGCGTATCGCGTGGCTGGCGTATGTCCCGCCGCGTCTGCACCGCCTCTAACTGTGTGCGACGTCGGCTTCGCGGCTGCTCGGCACGATCTATGGCGCGCCGCGTGCCTAACCTCCAACATAGCATAGCCCTTCTGTGCTTCCTCAGGGACGCCAAGAATGACGGCCGCGCGGCGTTTTTCTTCGCACTACACGCCCTTTCCCTTCCCCCATCCTGCTCCACCCTCGCCCCCTCTTTATTCATTTATTTTTATTTTATTTGGCGGGAGCTTTCCCGTCCCTCACTTTTCCCGGCTTCGTGGTGTCTTGTTTTCCACCCACCCAACTCTCTTTACACTTCATTAGTGATGTGTACTGATCTTACTTCTTTCAGTCGTCTCCCCTGCGCTCTCCCAGGCTTACTCCGACGCGCTGGACGAGTGGGGCCTCCCCGAGGCCATGCGCGCGGACATGGCGTTAGAGGAAGTGATGGAGAAGCGTTATGATGAGATTATTGCGAGTGCGGTTTTTCTACTTCGATTTCTGGGGAGTTTCACTTTAGGTTGTTCGTTGGATTTTATGCGCTTTTGCTTTTGTGCTATTTCCGCGCGTGGGGCGAGGGCGGGAATGCTCGATGTGGTGTTGTTTTCGCGGCGCAGAGATTAGTCATTATTGCGTGCGTCGCGAGGGGAGCGCGGGCATCTCATGTCTTGTCGTTTCTGGCGCGCGCCGCGTGCTGTAGGTTGGGGGCCGTTTTTCCTTCTTGCGGCCCTGCTTCGCGGCGCTGTTTTCCCGTTCCTGTACATTTGGGCGGTGGGATTTTGCTGTTGTGCGGGCTGCCGCCTCACGGTGCTATTTTGCACTTTGGCGTAGATCTGCATGATGAGTGGCTGCGCTTTACTTCGGATCTCGGGATGCGACAGCAAGCATCATTTTCGCGAGTTCTAGGCCGACGAGATGGTGCGTCTGGTGTCAAATGCCGGCTTCGATCCCCGCGTGCGAACCCCAACGCGCTGCGACTTTATTTTATTTTGTCGGCAATTCTCCCTCGCGTTCGTGCCACTCGACGCGACGCGACGCGATGTATTAGTTTGGCTTCATCTCGTTTGCGTTCTCACCTAGCGCTGTGTTGTAAATGCAAATGTTAATAACATCGCAATAAATAGCTAATAACTGCTATAGCGCGAGACCCTCTGAGGAGCCATGCTATTTATTGCTATTAATTCAAACTGTGTGTGGGCGCGCAGGGACACCTCTTGGACGCTGATTAGCTGCTGTCTGCACTTAGACAAGTCAAAAAACTTGACAAAACCATTTTGCACCATATCTGGGTCGGATACAACTCGGATCATTGTTTGATTGTCCTTTCGGCAATGAAAAAGATCCTTGGGATGCTTGTGGGATGCTGAAAAAAATGTCCGTGGGAGGAAGTGATGATACAATAAACGGTAGATGCCACCTGAGGCTGTAGCATTCCAGGCATTTTGCGAAATTTCCTGAGCCTCAGGGATCTTTGTTTGGTCATGTTCGTGCCTATGCTGAATAGCAGTTAATACCTCATGCTTGCTATTGACCTCTCGAAGGACAAAAATCAATAGCATAGCATAGCATGCTGTTATATTTACAACACAGCGCTATGAATCTCGCCGATATCACGCGCTCGGACTTGCGTGCGCACTTCGTCTTCGCGGCGATCTCGTGGAACAGAGCGCGCACATCATACAGATTTTCATGCTCGTTTGACGCCGATGTGGATGCGCAGCAGGCGTTCAGGTGAAATTGAACGCAGCGCGCACCTTAGTCTCCCGTACCGCATATAACAATGTGAATCATCATCATTATTGTGGGAGCTGGAAAGAAAATTGCGAACGGTTGAAGTGTACCATACCGTCGCGCGTCTTGTTCCCCAGCACGACGCGCGTCCTGGTGGGGTCCCGGGACAGCCTGCAATTTCACCTGCCGCCATCTTTGCTGCGGTCATGCTTTGGAGTGGTTTAATTCCGCTTCTTTGAACGTAAGATATTGTTCTGGCTCTCGCTTAACTTATACTTGAAGGAATGTTGAACGTGTACTAGTTAATATGAGCTCTAACTCAGCACGCTTTAAACTGTGCGTGTGCCAATGGACTGGCAGGAGGTGCTAACTCAGGCACCCCTGGCTGTGGTATTGATTCTGTATATCTGGGCGCACTCTGCCCGCTCGGAACCTTTCTCTTTATTTGGATGCATAAATTGGCCCGATTTCTCTGAATCTCCTGCCGGAACTTTCGTAGACAAGTAGAAACGTGAAGGTTGAACTAAATGTTATTGCAGTCATAATTCCGACAGCAGGAATCCTATACAATCATCGCATACTTCTCAAAGTCCTGCAGGAGGTTCGCCCAACGGCCGTCGTGCCATAATTGGATCTCCTCCCAGAGATCCGGGACAACCAACTGAATCCACATCAGATACGACACCGTCCAGACGTCCGCAAATGAAATGGTATCGCCCATGACGTACGAACTGGTTGGGCCGCTCAGCTTGATCCACGCGTCGAGCTTCCCCAGCGCATCTTTTATTTTTTGCATCGATTTAACATGCTCTTCGCCTGTGCCGAACGACATCAGTCAGAATGCCCCCACTTGCGAAGGTGCCACAACTCACCTTTCGGTGTGACCTCCTCCAACGTCTTCCCGAGAGTCTCTTCCTTGGTGCGCCGGAAATAGCCTTTGCTGGCCGAGTTCAAATTGGCGTACGACCCGGGAAGCGCGTACCATCGGAGAGTGCTGATCAGCAACGACCCCGCATATTCTTCGAACACGCGCTGAAACGCAGCAGTTCCGGCGGGAGACAGCCTCGGTGTGTCGGGGTACGCCTTGTCCAGGTACTCGCCGATTTTAATTGAATCTGAGACGACGGCACCTTTGACAATAATCAACAAGATGCGCCATTGACCGGTAAAGGCAAGCCCTACCTGTGACCGGGTCGTGAATCATCGGGAGTGAATAAAACGGGCGTCCGTCGGGCTTGGTGCCCGTGGGGGGTGCCCCTAAACGCTTGCTGAGTGGCTCTATCTCCTCGTATTCGAGCCAGACGGTCTTGTAGGGGATACCCTTGTAATTGAGCGAGTACCTACGGTGGAATAATAAGCGCCGCCGATTCCTCCATTGAATTGAATTCAACTTGCCTCGTCTTCCAAGTATTGGGCGAGAAAGCTTTGCCGGGTAGCGTAGACGGGATATCGTAGAAAGTGAGTATCGGCTCCATGGTGGTGGTACTGAGCAAGGAACAATGGCGACAATTTCACTTCAAAGGGTGGCTGACTGATGTGGCTGACTGAGCTCACGGCGTGTCCACGGGACCTTTCGGTCCGAACTCCCGATTGTCCCGACGAGTTCGGCATGGAGAATACTGAGCCGCTTTCTCAGGGCGTGAGCGAAATAAACTCAGATATTGGTGTCGACACAATGTCGACATGTACTGGATACTGGGCTTGTGTACTAGGCTGCTGGCGGAGCCCACATATTATTTCCGGCCATGGGTCTTCCTGGTTCTTCGTGCGCAATACATTGGCTATTAAAATTCATCAAAAAAGATATTCGCTTTCGCATTAGGATCCTGGGTCGGTGTGGTACATAAATGGGTTCAGATCCATCCAAGTTATCTACGCGCAGTATTCAACACGCAATAAGGCTAGGGTTAGCGCAGGGCAAGATCGAAAAAAAATAGGCCTGCCTAGCCGAGTGGCCGTGGCAGTACGGGGAAATATTGGGACGGTGCATGAGCCTAAGCCTATACAAGCCGCAAGCGCACTCTGAATGGACAAGGTCGCCGTACGATGGAGAGATCCTACGGCCAACGAACCTAGTACGTGAAGGGATCCATGCCATCAAGGTAAGTATGAGTTGCTTGGACTACAAGCGGCGCCTTTTGTACTCGGCTTGCGCATCTTGTATTTGCGCAGGCTTGCTCTTGACCCGATCTGGGAAACGAGACCCACGCTTCCCAATCGAGCCCAACGTACACCGCCCAAGAAATGTCACAATGCGCTTTTAGCATGGATCACACTAAACAAGTACTATCGGAACATCGCTCTTACATGAACATTCTCTCTTCGTGTTTTTCACAAAGAAAAAGAGACAAGAAGCCACAGCCTCAGTCCAACAAACTGATATTTGTGCATTTTTCTTTCGGTATGTAGCCAGCACGGGTAATCATGCTCGCAATGTATTGTGCAGGACTTCGAAAATGTACATCTCATGTGGTTGGTTATTTAATTTACCTCCACCTCTCCCACTACGCAGCATCGTGGGCTCCATGCCCATGCTGGCAGTTGAGTTCTAGCTACTTTTGTACTGTATGTAAGAGATATAGTGTCCGTTAATCACCACTGTGGATAGTTCACAAAAGTAACTTGTGCAAATTAGCTTTCCTTTGCTTTTGGCTGCGTAAGTTAATTTGTCAAGTAAAGCTAAGCGAAAGTACAAGGAAAGTTAACGGCACGCTCGGATCAATCATCATAAGTATGGTTGTGTTTGACTCAAACTAGCTTTCTGTTAGCTTGAGGTGATTATGTGCATGGGAGACCTTAGTCTGGCTGAAGAAAATGCTCATGGAGCTCAAATTAATCATCTTACCCAGTTTCTGCCCCACCAGTTGCATGGAAAGGAATGCTGTCCTTGACTGAGATCCTGGCTGCGAAGCACGCAACTTCTCTACTGTGAAATTTCTCAGTTTGGCCCCTCTGTCACTGTATTCCCGACTCCACTCAAGTTAATGAGTTTGAATAAGTGTATATTGCTGGTCACAACAGTTCAAGGTGTCCTCATTGTAGTCTCACATAGCCAGACTCCACATGTTCAAAGATAGTCAATGAACTTTATATGGATCCTTATTGCGGTTCTGTTGACATTTTGCGCTGCCACTTCAATATGACTGAAACCTGCGAGTAAAGGAATCAATTTCACGGGTGATGACAAAACTGAGCTCTATTACAGTGGGGGAACCCTATTTTCTTATTGCTCTGCGAGATTTACTTAATTGGTGGTCTTAATGCACCTAGCTTGGCCAGCTGATGGCATAAGTAAGTTTGTTCCTGTTTGATTGATGAACTTGGGCAGCCAAGTTCGCTCAAGCAATGGCTCAGTCAAAATAATTTTACTCAACTGGAAAATCCGATACCTGTTAGGCATTGTCTATATCAGTCTTGTGTTCAATGCCACTCAAACACGACGTGCCAATCAGAAGCTCTGAAAGACCAGGAAGATCAATTTCAGAAATTGCACCGGTATAAGGTGAAACGTGTCTTACTTTCGGCGCGGAATTCTCTCTATACCACGCTGCCTTATCTGCCCGTACCGGCCCGATCTCCGGGTAGAATAAATGAAAGCGCGAACATAGCACACGGGGAGCTCAAAATTTGTCCCGAGAGTTGATTTGACAGGGATAGCACATGAGGGAGTTCAAAATTTGTCCCGAGCGTTCTTTTGATGGGGAATAGCATAATTTAAGTGGAAAATAGCGGCGTTCGTGCCAGTGGGATGGCCATTATAGGATAAATGAGAGCGCGAACATAGCACACAGGTAGTTCAAAAATTGTCCAGAGAGTTTGTTTGACAGGGAATATTAGCGGAATTTTAAGTTGCGTTACCAAAGCTAGATTCGGGAGCAGCGGATAGGTAGATAGCTAGATAGACGTTACATGGTACGGTCCCGCGTAGGAACGCCGGTTGGCAGGAATTATTAATAATATTGCCAATAATATCCTCTAGTGGCTGGCCAACTGGCATAAAAGGCCACCGTCTTCCGCCAACCCTCCCCCAGTTTTCATTCGTCTACCACTCAAATCATCAGCACCAATGCGCTTCACTTTCACATCTGCCTTCCTTGCCAGCCTCGCGCTATTTTGCGCAGTCCGCGGCGGAAACGCGGCGCCGGTCCAGGAAAACCAGGTGGGTGTGACGTTGATATACGTTGCGGGGTGTTTAATATTCCAGTTTTGATAGGCAATCGGATTGCGCGGAGATGAGGAATACGATCGCAGGCAGAGTGTCGGCGGGTACAACGGCTGGGGGCCTCGAGATGGCGGCGTGGGCATGGGGGAATCCTATCGCAGGCAGAGTGTCGGCGGATACAACGGCTGGGGCCCTTGAGATGACGAGCAGTGTTGCCAGGCAAACAGAAGGGGCAAAAGTTTTTGAAAAAGTTGAGCCTCCTTACTTGAATATTCCCTTGCCTTTGGCGTTATGTACCAATCTCGATGATTTCTATTTGTTCGCTGAAGAATCTACGTCTTACGGAGCATTGAAAATTGAATTGAATATCAAAGCTCTGAACTTGCTCTTCCGGACCATTCGTCAAGCTGATTCGTGGGTTCGACTCCCCGCCTATTACATAGCAGATATTGCCTCGGTTTCCTTTCTTTTTCGAGAGCTGATTCATATTATAACGAGGATGGTCTGGTTCACATTATATTTGGAGATCTTGTCGTCAAAAAAACAAACACGTAAGGGTATTTGCCACTCGGTCAATTCCTCGTCATCAAAAAAAACCGACGGAATTCCCGCATGCAGTGAGGGATTCAACGAGGGAAGAAGAGCATGGGTGGTCCACGCAGCACACAGCTGATACATACGATGTCGCGAATCCAATGTGCCAAGCTGAGTCCGGGGGTCGACTCCCTCCCCCATGCATGAAGGTGCTGATGTTTCTTTTTTTCGATAACTTCCACGGGTGTTCTAGTCGCACCATCCTCGTGCGGCCTTGCCACGTCCGCCAAAGGACGCCTAGCGTCTCCGGTGGACTTTTGTCACTACCTATCCCTCCGTACTTAATTCCCTGAGATCGGGACAGGCAACCTAGTCGGTGTGTCCTGGGGTTCCATGAGTAAAGAAGGCAGGGGTGGTGTACGGTGCACATAGCTCTGCATTTTGCTGTCACAGAGGCTTCGCGAAGCTGAGTCTGGGGCTCAACTTCACGCCCATGCCTGCGCCGTCACGTTGTGTCTTTTTCATATTCGAGTTATTCTTCTTCTCCCAACTGTTACCAAGGGTATGGATGTGTTGGGGAATTATACAAATGAGTGGGGAACGTGTGCTCAGAAATTTGTGCGACTTGCTTCATGATAGTTTTCACCAAATCTTTGAGATGTAATGTTACTAATCCCTTCACCAACTCAAAAAAGCCCACGGAACTCGCTCACCTATTCAGTGTTTCAGCTGGTGAATAACGCAGGGGTAGCGCACGGTGCACACAGCTCAGGCATTAACAGTTTGCACCTCAGTCGCAAAAACTGATTCTGGGGTTCGAATCCCCGCCCATGCATGCTCGTTTTGGATTTCGTTTTTTTGATAGGCACCACCCTACTTTTCTGGTAAGTAGCACTGTCGCAACACGTTTGTGCGCCTATCCCCCGAATTTTGTGTAGCTGTTTAACTTGCCTCTACCTCTCGCTCCGTGTCCAATGTCGCCCGCACTCTGTGCAATTGCCATGTGGAAATGAGACCGATAATTGATTGCACCGATCGAATTGAGATTTACTGCGTTTCAATCTAATGTGTCCCATCTTTACCATTACCTTTGCTCATTTTTTCCAATATTAATTCCTCCCAAACTCTGACGACATAGAAAGAACAGACAACAGCTACAGAGCTGCCGCATGTATCGAGGGATTAAAGAGGGAAGAAAGCAGGGGTGGTGTACGGAACAGACGGCTGATCCATAATTAATTGGAATGCGATAGCTCGTTAGGCAGGATGAATCCGGGGTTCGACTCCCCGCCCATGCATCATAACTGCTTTGAATTTTTTTTTCCCTTTCATTTTCAAAAAAATCCGAGGTTTTGCCTGCACGTAGTGGGGGATTCACAGAGGGAAGAAAGCACGGGTGGTGTATGGTGCACACAGCTGAGACATGGAATGGGACAACAGATTTACCAAGCTGCTTCGGGGTTCGACTCCCCGCTCCTGCATTAATTGTTTATAAATGATCCTTTTTTTGGGTAAGCCGATTAATATTATAATGCTCATGCAGTGCAACGTTACGTCCCTTGTCATCGAAAAATAAATAAATGGGTATTTGCCACTACTTCTGCCTCGGTTGATTACTCTTCATCGAGAGAAGTCCTGCATCTACCTAGATTTTCAATGAGGGAGTAACACAGATGTGGTGTACGGTGCACACAGCTGAGCCTTCAGATTGAGTGCTCTGTGACCTACGAACAGCTGCGCGGGGTTCGACTCCCCTCTCCTGCATGAATGAAGATCAAAATTGTCTTGTTCCTTTTTTCACGGAAGGAAATTGACGATGCGGGTGATTCGGGAAAGGTATATTTTTGTTCGATACCCGCGTTCATAATAATTGGCCTGTCTCCATCGGTCAAAGCGTCGCTTACTTCGATCCGATGGCCGGCCCGGCAGCCGGTATGACGAGCTAATGGCTTTAAAGTTATACTAGACTGAGATCTACACAGCGTGGAGTAATGGTACAGAAACGACGCCGCGTCGTTGAATCAACGATGCTATAACCTTGTCCCAGCCAAAACGCGTATGATCGGTCGATCCGGTCCGATGTCCCAGGTCCAGAAACAGCTTGAGGCGACGTTAAACTCGGCCCCGATGCACATCGCACTCGCAAGGGGTCCAGCGGCCACGAAACCGCCGCTCTCACCTCCCGAGTCCCGACAACATGAAGGTCAGCGCCAAGTACATGATGCATTACCTGTCACATATTCCATCAGAAATTGATCCGATGTCATTTCTCTCCAGGCTCGGCCGACGACTGCTGCGAAGCCAGCCATGCGCCCCTACCGCGCTTCACTCCACCTTTGACTCCCACTGCAGTACGACCACTTCGCCCTGCACACGCCGTACCACGACGACGCCTCCCCGCGCACCTCGTTCTCCCACCCCAACGCGCCCTACACCCAGTCCTCCAACTCCTACCCGCCCTCCAACGCCAGTGCTGTGCGCCTCGACGAGGGCTATGACCCCTGACGCCTCCTTCTGATATCAATCCTTCATATCGTTCTAGGGGCCCGGAATGTTCTCACGCGCCACATCACACCCACAACTTGCTCAGACACACTACTCGAACGCCTCGACACGTAACTTCTTCTCGCTGCCGCTCCCCTGCGTCCCGCGCACCTCCTTCTTGCGGCCTCCGCACGCGTTCGCACAGTACGCTTGCTGCGCGCGCTATGTATTGCGTGACGCGTGGCTGACGTAGTGCGCACCATCGCCATCCAACTGGCGCCGCGAACACGTACGGCAAGACCTACCGCGGCGCCTGGAAAGAAAGCGCTGGGGTGGGGCGCGCCCGCGGCGCTGGTGATCATCGCTCCCGCCGTCGTCGTCCCGGTCTACTTCCTCGTCATCAAGCACAACGACGAAGTTGCGCCGAAGGACACCAAGGGGGCGGCACAGAACGACAAGGGGAATGACGACAGAGCGAAGCCGATGAACGCGCTGCTGGCCGGCGCGGACGGGAGCACGGCCACGAACGGGACGTCGTTTGTGTACAAGAATTCGTTTGGGGGTTACTGTGCGGGTCTTTTTCTCTTTTACCTTTTTTCCGTCGTCCCGACCTTGCCCAATATCGTGACAACGATCTACACCTCGCTGTCGACGCCTCCTCCCGTTGACACAGCGCCTCCCCCGTTGACGCCTCCTCCTGATATCGATCTATATACTGACGCACGCTCTAGGGGCCTCCTCCTCCACCAACCCCTTCCTCTCTGCCTCGCGCGCAAACTCATGGACGCCCTCGCTCAACGAGTCGTGGGACTGGACGAGGGACAAGGTCCATGGCGTTAATTTGGGTGGATGGTTCGTGTTGGAGCCTTGTAAGTGCCTCTTCATTTTTTTCGCGTCGTTGCTTGCGCGCTCTTCATTTCATTTCGTTGTTTCTTTCCGTTTCATTTTCATATCTGTTGTCCCCTTCGTTCCGTTTTTGCTTTCCGTCGCGCCATCTGCGCATCTGGATATCCTATTCCCGCGCCTCGCGTGCGGAGGCCGTATCACACGTTGCGGTGCGCGCTATGTGTGGCGTGACGCGTGGCTGGCGTATAGTCACAGCCCACTACGCTCGATGCGCGGCGTTTTGGAGCCTAGCGTGTCGTTGCCAACGCACTCGGTGGTCACGCCATACCCTGCGTGCGCGCCCGTCATACGGAGCACATACGCTGCACGCTGGGCAGTCTTGGTGCACTTGCTACGACAGACCGGATGGATCCTGACGGGTGGCATGCTGGCGTGAGACGTGGGAAGTACACGCGCTATGCTAGCCGGTGCTCATGTCAGACGTAGCGCTTATCTATTGCGTTTGCTACGACGTCCGACCGCGCTTGCTCGGGGACGGGCTACATTCGACGTAGCGCCTCCTGCGCTTGCCCGGAATGTGCACACTGGTGCGCGTCGTCCCGTTGTTCGCCTACCGTACGACGTCGTTCAAGCGCACGATGTTTCTGAGCTACACACCGCGGGACCTGTATCGGGCAAATTCGCGCGCGGCGTTGGGGACTGCGGTATCGCCCCTCCTATTTCCACTCGTTTTCGCAATTTCTTGACCGTGAATGCGGGTGCGTGGGGCGGGCATTTGCGGTTGCGCGTGGGGGCGGGTACATCACCGATCCACCGCATTACATACCTTTTCTTCTCCCGCCATCATGCTCCCCTACGCTGTCGTTCAAATCGTTCCTTCCTGTGCCCCGTTTAATTTTTTGGCCTGGCGTTTTCCCGTTTTCACATTTTTCATGGTTCTTCCCTTGCAACTGTCGCATCCACTTTCACTCTACCTTTCACTCCCCTCGGAACTTATTTCCCCTCCTGGGCATTTTCTCCATCCTCGCGGGCATGATTCGCCGTCTGGTATCGTGTTCCGCACCCGTCGGTCCTTTTTTCTTCTTCTTTTTTTGTCCTCGACGGAGGGGGGTTCGTTCGCGGGGATCACCGTCGTTTCGTTCTCGGGAGCGCGCACTTTTTGACATCGTTTCATGAATCGGCGAGCGTGCCTGGCGGGGTCTGAGTGGGCGGCAGTGCGCTTGCACTGCTCTGCATTCCTATCGGCCACGGCCTGCTCTGCGCACTTGTCGGCCGGGATTTACTCACTGTCGGCCGTAAGTTTTTGTGCCGGGCATTGATCGCGCGCTGTCGACGCTTTTTCGTTCTCAAGATTATAGGCGCGATGGCGTGAAGTCCCGGGAGAACGGGATGGCGCATCTGGAGTCGCGTTTCAGTTCCTTTCGCTTCGTTTTCATCAGCACGGAGCCGACGGTCGGCGGGCGGTGGGCTCTCGCGCCTTGTACTTGCATATGCAGTTTTGCGCTCTGACTTGCGCACGCCCTTTCGCTTCATCTTCGCGGCGATCTCGTGGAGCAGAGCGCGCGCATCAGACGTCCGTTCCCCACGATTCCTTTTACCTTTTGTGAGACCGCAGGCGTCTCCAAAGGCTGAATTGTGCTGTCGCGCATCTTGTTCCCCAGCACGACATGCGTCTTGGTATGGGTTGTGTTTCTGCAACATCCCAGAAAACCTGTGATGGATTATTAATGTGGTACGACGGTTGTGGTGCACCGGGGAAGCGTCCCACAATGGTGGAGAGGTTCTGGATTGCGAGAATACGAGGAAATAAGTCCGCAGCTTCACCGCAAGTAACATATTCATATTCTGCTTTATATAGTCGAGAGATATAAATGAAGGTTCAAAGAACAACGTGCAGCTTGAATCGCGAACTGGAAATTGGCATCGGTGAACCTCGCGGCGTGTGCAATAGAGCGGGAATCGCCATTGGCCAAGCCAAGCAGGTGCCAATGGAATATAAAAAAGGACCAGGAAGAGAATGAACCGAATCAGCTGTGGCCTTGCGATTGCGTCGAGCGCTGGTCACACAGTTAACAATCTCCATGTTATAAGTCCGGATGGGAAAACGGTGGGAAGGGAAGAACGCAGATATAAATTCGCCACTATTTCCCTCTTCCCTTGGTAAATCCATAATAATCATCATTCACCATCTCTCCGACGACGCTTTTCAGCCCGTAGCATTACAGCTATTAATTTGTTAAATTATTTGCTTGCCTCCGAGCCGATTCAAGTTTTAAAATGTTAGTAAGTAGTTCTCGGCAAGGTTCTCGGGTTCCAATTACACGTGCCGCCATCATGCCGGCAATGCAATTTCGGGGTATTTAGGTGGGCGGCGATGGAGTGGAGCGTCGGAAAGAAGCATTTAGATTAGCTGGATGGAGTTCATGGTACGCATCTATTTTGTTCCCATCAATGTGCCTCGTCTCCAGGGGGGAAACACTTCCGCAGTCTTGGATATGGGGTACCTACCTACCTACCGCATGCTCGCCAGCGTCTAGGATCGGTCTTGTTGCGTTTGCGGCGTCATGAAAGAGGCGCGGCACGCGTTTTTAAGACAGGTGTACGAGTTTGGTAGCTACAAGCGTCGGTGAACTGGTTTCATTGCCGGTTTCCACAGGAGGACGGGTCAAATCAAGTCATCTCTAAGTACGTTCGGCGCTGACTTGTGCCCGAACTTAGGGATGACAGGCGGCACGCACGAAGACAGCTTCGCCGCCACAAATATATGATATAACAGTCTTCTTCGCCGATCTGACCCCTCTCTCTCTCTCTTCCCCATCAACCGTTGTCTGTCTATACAGGCCCGCAGTTGAACATCGTACATCTACAAAACACAGGAATTAATGGACGATACTGCCAGTTTGAGTCCAGGAGGTAATGTGACATCGGTGGTGATTATTTTGTGAAGAAAATTGTGGAGACTACTAATATAATGCAAAGGATCGTGAGGGTGTGACTTTTGACACCAGGGGAAGTATGGCTTTGACATCTGTCAGCAATAAAGCTGTGAGTGACTGCCTCCTTTGTAAGTGAGCTCTGCTAAGAAAAACGACACAGGAGAATGAGGCTACCACCTTGCTCAGACAGGCATTAGAGATTACACCTCATCTTGACCGGGGCATGTCCCTCAACAAGCTGGGAAATGCAGCCTTAGAACGGTTTGAGCAGTGTGGTGATCCCAAGGACATTGATGAGGCAGTTACACTGCACAGAGAAGCACTGGAGATCCATGCTGCAACTCATCCCAACTGGGGCATGTCCCTCAACGATCTCGCCAATGCAGTCCACACACGGTTTGAACAGTGTGGTGATCCCAAGGACATTGATGAGGCAATCATGCTGCACAGAGAAGCACTGGAGATCCATGCTGCACCTCATCCCAACCAGGGCATGTCCCTCAACAATCTGGCCAATGCAGTCCACACACGGTTTGAACAGTGTGGTGATCCCAAGGACATTGATGAGGCAATCATGCTGCACAGAGAAGCACTGGAGATCCATGTTGCACCTCATCCCAACCAGGGAATGTCTCTCAACAATCTTGCCAATGCAGTCGGGAAACGGTTTCAGCAACGTGGTGATCCCAAAGACATTGATGAGGCAATCATGCTGCACAGAGAGGCATTGGAGATCCATGCAGCACCTCACCCCAACTGGGGCAACTCCCTCAACAATCTGGCCAATGCAGTGCAAACACGGTTTGAGCAGCGTGGTGATCCCAATGACATTGATGAGGCAATCACACTGCACAGAGAAGCACTGGAGATCTATGCGACACCCCATCCCAACCGGGGAATGTCCCTCAACAATCTGGCCTATGCAGTCCAAACACGTTTTGAACAGTGCAGTGATCCCAAGGACATAGATGAGGCAATCATGCTGCACAGAGAGGCCCTGGAGCTCCGTGCTGTACCTCATCCCGATCGGGGAGGCTCCCTCAACAATCTGGCCAATGCAGTCCAAACACGGTTTAAGCAGTGTGGGGATCCCCAGGACATTGATGAGGCAATCATACTGCACAGGGAGGCCCTGGAGATCCATGCCGCACCTCATCCCAACCAGGGCAACTCCCTCAACAATCTGGCCAATGCAGTCCTAGAACGGTTTGAGCAGCGCAGTGATCTGCAGGACATGGAGGAGGCAATCACACTGCACAGAGAGGCCCTGGAGATCTATGCTGCACCTCATCCCAACCGGGGAGGCTCCCTCAACAATCTGGCCAATGCAGTCAAAACACGGTTTTGAGCAGTGCGGAGATCCCAAGGACATTGATGAGGCAATCATGCTGCACAGAGAGGCACTGGTGATCTGTGCTGCACCCCATCCTGGCTGGGGAATGTCCCTCAACAATCTGGCCAATGCAGTCCATACACGGTTTAGGCAGGGTGGTGATGCCAAGGACATTGATGAGGCGATCATGCTGCACAGAGAGGCCCTGGAGCTCCATACTGCACCTCATCCCAGCTGGGAAATGTCCCTCAACAATCTGGCCAGTGCAGTCAGAACACGGTTTGAGCAGCGAGGTGATCCCAAGGACATTGATGAGGCAATCATGCTGCACAGAGAGGCCCTGGAGATCTATGCTGCACCCCATCCTGATCAGGGAATGTCCCTCAACAATCTGGCCAATGTAGTCCAAACACGGTTTGAGCAGCGCGGTGATCCAAAGGACATTGATGAAGCAATCATGCTGTACAGAAAAGCACTGGAGATCCATACTGTACCTCATCTCGACCGTGGAATGTCCCTCAACAATCTGGCCAATGCAGTCCAGACACGGTTTAAGCAACGTGGTGATCCCAAGGACATTGCTGAGGCAATCATGCTGCACAGGGAGGCCCTGGAGATTCATACTGCACCCCATCTCAACCAGGGAATGACCCTCAACAATCTGGCTGGTGCAGTCCAAACACGGTTTGAGCACCACGGGGATCTCAAGGATATTGATGAGGTGATCATGCTGCACAGAGAGGCCCTGGAGATTCATGCTGCACCTCATCCCGACCGGGGAATGTCCCTCAACAATCTGGCCAGCGCAATCAGAACACGGTTTGAGCAGTGTGGTGATCCCAAGGACATTGATGAGGCAATCATGATGCACAGGGAGTCACTGGAGCTCTGTGCTGCACTTCAACCCAGCCGGGGAATAACTCTCAACAATCTGGCCAATGCAGTCAAAACACGGTTTGAGCAGTGCGGTGATCTCAAGGACATCGATGAGGCAATCATGCTGCACAGAGAGGCACTGGAGCTCTGTGTTGCACCTCATCCAAACAGGGCAGACACCCTCAATAGCCTTGCTGATGCCCTCAGCACCCACTTTCAGCAACATGGTGATCCCACTGATATTGATGAGGCTATGTTCTTGCACAGGCAAGCGGCAACATACACCTATTCTTCTGCACTCATTCGCTTCTCTGCCTCACTTGAATGGATCAACTGTGCCTACAGACAAGACCATGGATCCATATTAGATGCCTATCATACTGCCATCAACCTCCTACCACAGTTGGCTGCATTTTCTTTGGATCTCAAGTCGCGTCAACAAATGTTGGCCAGAAAAGACATTGTATCCCTTGCTTCTGCTGCTGCAACTTGTGCCATTGGCCTAAAGCAGAATAATCTTGCTGTAGAACTTTTGGAGGCCAGCCGGTCAATTTTCTGGGCACAGGCGCTACATCTCCGAACTCCAGTTGACAAATTAGAAGCTGTAAAACCCGAGCTTGCCAGCAAGCTTCGCAATTTATCTCAGCAGCTGGAACAGGCATCCTTCCGAGACACCTCTCACAACATTCTCGAGAACAACCAACGGCAACTCATGTCACTGGAGGCTGTGGCAGCTCGGTGTCGTCAACTCAATGAAACATGGAATGAGACTGTCGGTGCTGTTCGAAAGGTGCTAGGGTTTGAAGATTTCCTCCAGCCTAAAAGCATTGCCTCTCTCCAGCAGGCATCAGTATCTGGGCCAATCATAATATTGCTTGCCAGTGACTCAGCTTGTTCAGCTCTGATTATGAAGGCCTCCGAGGATGTTCAGCATGTGCCACTCCCTGCACTGAAGCTTCAGATGCTGCAGCAGCACTATGCAGATCTCCCCCGTGCACTATCAGACCGGACTTTCAATGTCGAAGACTTTGCGGAAAACCATGGCCGTGGAGACAATTCTCATCATCAATCTGATTTGGAGGCTCGTCTCTTTGGAGCCCAAGAGGACCGCATCAACATGAGTCCAAATGATATCTTCCGCAGAGTCTTGGCAGACATCTGGCACACAATTGTAAAGCCAGTGTTTGAGGTCCTGAATTTGAAAGTAAGTTGCCAGATTTTTTCCATTTTATGGGCAATTAAAGGTGCCCTTTTTTGCAGAAATCAGACAATCCCTCTCGCTTATGGTGGTGTCCGACTGGCCCTTTCGCTTTTCTTCCTATTCATGCAGCAGGAATTTATAACACAGATGCAACAGACTGTGTTTCAGATTATGTTATCTCATCCAACACTCCCACCTTAACGGCCTTATTGGATCCTCCAGCCCACAATCCAGCCTTTTTCAAAATGACCACTGTGATTGAACCGAATACACCACATTGTGATCTGCTTCCAGGTACAGAGTTGGAGCTCGAAAAAATCAAGACCAGAGTTCCCAGCCAATGGCTCGCTCCCCTGGAGAGCAGTACTCGAGACACAGTCCTGCAGCATTTGCATAATTCATCAGTGATTCACTTTGCATGCCATGGGACTCAAGATTTCAAAAACCCTCTGAATAGTGGCCTCATTCTCTCTGATGGCTGCCTTGACATGGCCCATATCATGCAAGTAAATAATCATACACACATGATGAAGAATACCATGAAACTGGCCTTTCTCAGTGCTTGTGAAACAGCGAAGGGTGATGCAAAGACACCGGATGAAGCCATGCACCTTGCTGCAAGCCTACTTTTTGCAGGATTTGGCGGGGTCATTGCAACAATGTGGTGAGTTTAGCCATTTGGAGTATTTTCCATTGCAAATTCTGATTTGTGATACAGGAGGATGAACGATGATGATGGTCCCAAGATTGCGGACACATTCTATGAATATTTGTTCAAAGATTGCAGTTCAGGCTCAGCCTCTCCAAGAGTCCCTGATCTCCGCAAAGCAGCCAAAGCGCTCCATCTCGCTGTGACCGCACTTTCCAGGGAACCAGGCATGACCTTCGAGCGCTGGGTTCCATTTGTTCACTATGGACTGTAGCCATTTGTGAAATCTCCATGTGTGAGATATTTCGTTCCTAGAAAATATAACCCCCTGTTCACCGGTTACATGTTTCTCGGGGGAAAAATTGAAGTCATTACAGCCTTTTTCAGACCAAATTGTTCCTCTCCAACACAACCTTCATTTCATTAAGAATACTTTGAAATTCTCCCACAATCAAGTTCCCCCGCTTATAGGTGGACATAATTTATAAATCATGCAGGACTCATGAACATTAGGGGAACGAAATCTCCGTAGAGCAGGTCCTACTCCTTGCCCTTTCGCCAATTTTATAGCAAATTCTCAAAAATAAGTCATCTGCTTTTCAATTTACAAATACCCCAGTTTATTGTCATCTCCGCTGTAGTGGTGTTGACCGAATAGAGTCATTTTCTTTGTGTGGGGGGACGGAATGGAATTTAATGGCTTCCCTGCACCCTACTCGAAGAACTGTGAAGCGGAATGCGGTAGATTTCAATAGGCCAAGAAGTCAATATTACTAGTCCTAGTCAATAGTTATCAAAGTATCAGACTTGTTTGAATTTTCATTTGACCGTTCGAGCGCATGTAAAAAGAAAGCGTGGGCGGTCTCTGAAACACACAGGTGATACATAAATGTATGACAAGGCCTGACAGGTTCATCACAATATGATGCCAATAATTACCTAGATGATAGGACCCCTACATATGATTGATGGCTAGTCGGAAGGGACCCCCGAGATGTGCCGGATTTTCGGCCCTATCAAATGTTTCCGGCCAGTAATAATATTCCATGAATATTATTCTGCCATGACTTCACTGATTGGCCCACTTGCCTCTGTGAGTTTATACATTATTTTACTCCCTGTGGCGCTCAGCGCAACCAGACCGGAATAGGGCACTATCTTAATATTATTATTTGAGCTGTATGTGGTACAGCCAAAGCGTGGTCCAGATGGGTACATTACAGTGCACGATCAGACGCCCGCTAGATCGCAGACGGGGCAATGGGTGATCCAACCGCTGAGTGATTCCACGTGGAACCTCACGGCTGCCTAGCGTTGCACGACGTTGGCTTCGTGGCTACTCCACACGATGTGTGGCGCTGCCTTTGAGCTAGACTACATATAATTTCGTTTTCTGTGCTCGAGATCCAATGTAGCTTTATCTGCACCTGCTCGAGGGACGCGCCATCCACTACGCCAGCCGCAGCGGCTGTACCCACCGCACGACACCCGATCTTCCACCTGATCTTTATTTTATTTTATTCTATTTTATTGGCCACTTTCCCGTTCCTTCCTGCCGGTGTTGTCGCCCGATATGGTATTCGCGCGCCGCGCGGAGTTTTGTCATTTTTCAAGGTTCGTAAGCATCGTGCACACTTTTTTGTGGTTCGAGTCAAATTTTGGTGTTACAGGGCGCCACGAGGGGAGCCCGGGAATCATGTCATGTAATGTCGCCTCTCCTGCCTACGTATTCCATTCTAGCGACACTGTTTGTTGGCAAGGTCTAGCGACGCTCTCTGCCCGCTAGCGTGGATTTGGGCGCTGTGGTTTTTTCCGTTCTACGGGCACGAAGTGGAATAGGCCGAAACAAGATATCCCCCCCGAAGATGGAGAGGTGGAAGTGGAGCAAGGGCTCGCAAGTGTTGAGCCCAGAGGTTTCGCTGACATTGACTTTCATCCCAAGAATGGTATTCGAAAGCCATCGGATATGTTCGATATGAGGCAGTGACCCATAACGGCTATGCCTGATATGAGTGGAGTGATAATTTCCGCACAACTGATGTGATCGTTAGGTCATAAAACTATGAAATTGGGGTAAAAAGGAAAAGAAAATGTACTTTCAAAAACCACGTCACATCATTTCCTTTGCCATTGGGTGCAAAGAAATTGAGATTTCCAGGGGTGAATCTTCTGCCCGCATCTTGACCACCATCCATGACCAACGGGATGGCAGAGCTGGAAATGAAGGAATGTGTCGCGGTCTGGAGGAATCAAATTTCGTGATGAAGTAGCCTAAAAGAACAGAGGAGTCCGGCGACGGTGTCTTGAATTGCTTGCAGAGAAGCTTCCCTCAACCGTTTGCAGGTAGCAACAAAGGCAAGACAATCAGCCAGCACGACATGGTGCATGTGTTCAACCAGAATATCAAGGTTAAGCCGGCAGATCTGGCTTCCAGAGCTGTCCGGAAAAATAGCGCCCAGAGTTCGAGTAACAAACTCGAGGGCAAGGTATGAAATCTCACGTTCATCAGGATGAGTTTAACTTTAGGCCCAAACTTGGTTACCTGAGCCATCACAAGTGAAAACATATGAGGAGCCTGCAACAACACTCGGAATAGCTGCAACACTCCCATATCCCAAAATATTTCAGGCCATTGGTCACTGAACGGGGTGGAACTGAGGGAATCGATGGCTTCTTGCCAGCGCGCTTTCTTGTCTCGACTCAGATGGCGAGTTACTGTATCCCCATCAGATATGGGATGTGGAAAACCGAAGAAAGGGCTTGGGACTTACGAGAGCTGGCTGAGAAAGGACCCAAGATTCGATATGATGAGTGTTTAGACAGGTGTAGGAGCCAGGTGTGGAGTTGACGATGACATGGAAGGGTATAGAAAAAGATAATAGACTGTTTCGAATTGCAAGGACCATGCGAGTTTTTTATACCTCATGCTCAGAAGCTAAGACAATTGCAGAGAGGCCAAACCTGTGCGCAAACCACACAGCATTCGATTTCAATATCAATATATGAGGCGATGCACAGTCAAGGTAATCTTAGGTCTAATAAGATTCATTGAGTAACGCTAACCAAGTCCGAAGAGGGAATACAGCGCATTGATAACAGTTAATATGCGCTGTTCTAGATGTTAAATATGGGCAAGGAAACAATGAATGGTGGATAGCACGCAGACAAAGAGTCGGACATCAGGGAGGAGAGAGGTGAGGCAAGGACCCACAAATGATGGCATCTGATTTGATAGTCTCAAATGAAAATAATGTATTGATCCACGGGCTCAATTGGGCAGAAGAAGTATCTATTTATAATTTGTAGCGATTTCAGTTCCAGTTTGATTGGTTTTGTCCCTTTTTCTTTCCTTTTCTTTTTTGGTCAAACCTGTTTTTTATTGAGAGATAATTTATATATATATACAGTGATTAACCGCTGAGTGAAACGCAACGTGAGAGCAAAACACTACGTGTTTTACCACTTGCACTACTGTGACAAGATCATTTTTTTTTCAGATGACTGAGCGCTCTATGGAATACATACCCACAAAAGGATTTGAAAGGACACCCTTTCTGGAGTCCAAGAAAAATGCAAAGGTTTGAACCACTATTTGTCAACATTTGTTAAGTTGATCCGACAATCATGATGGGCAAGCTGTGGGCCATAAACTCGGTAGGCTGTGTTGCACATGGGGCTTTTGAGGTCATAGACCTCGGATATGAACATCTCAGATCTTCAAAACATGCCCTCGACGTTCAATTGATGATGTTCTAGTAAAATCGGCAGTCTTAAAATAGTACCCTCGTTCGCTGTGAATACTGCATCGATTGCCACAAATATTTTTGCGCTCATGTATCTACGAAAATCTCTCTTGCCTAGGAAAACGAACAGAGCAGAAATCTGCCTCTGTGCCTCCGAAAACCGCTGCGCCGCTTGAGCCTGTCGCTCAGCAGTGAATCCTGTAGGTAAAGAAGAATTTTGCGAGTGTTGTATTTTATTTTCAAGTAAGAGCAAGGAAAGGATTAGATAAAAATCAGTCTTCGGAAGGCTCTCCTATCACTATCACCCACTGGATATTAAAACTCATTGCCTCGCATTTATCCTCGTTGTTGTAAGAAGTGACCCTGTAGGCTACCGCGATGAAGGAGCTGGGGATGATTTTGCTGTCTTCAATGACATTAACCTGGTTGCGCAACAGCCACTGGAGCTACCTCGTGGCTTTTTTGACGTGCGCAGCCGAATGGCTCCAACCCCGCCAAAATAGCCATTGCGGCCAAAAATAGCCATTCAAATGGCTTGACGTCATATTTTTGGCGGTGGAGCCATCGAGTTGCGCACGTCAAAAAAGCCACGAGGTGGCTCCAGTGGCTGTTGCGCAAACTCTCTATTGTACCCGGGCAGGATGGATCCCAAGTTGTCAACGTGTTCATTAAGGTCGAAGGGAAAATTGTGGCCATCGTAAATAGGAACTGTGAAGTACAGTGTGAGTTAAAAATAAATGTAAGTAGACTGTTCCACGTACTCTCATCATCACAGCCAAGAACAGTCTGGAAACCCGTGGACGCATCCGAACGATGCGAAGAACCCAGCTGGGAAGATGGGCTAGGTACCCCATATGCAGCGAGAGGCTTGGAGGTAGGAGCGGCTGTGAAGTAAATATGTGTGAGTCACTGCGTTGAAGCCTTTCGTAGTCACAGGGTATGGCTATAGGGGTAGACAAGGGGGTAGACATGGGCATATGTGTGCCTGGGAATAACGGTGTTAACACAGTTGTTGCCGCATGGTCTACCCTACCCAAACTGTGTCTACTTGGGGGTACCTTGGTAGACCCAGGGTTTGCCCAGGGTAGACCCAGGTACACCAAGTTGGAGAACTGTTTGGGGGCTCCAATTTACATTGATAGGCTTGTAGCGGTATTTTCCAAGTAAGTCTTTGTGCAATGATTCTCAATGTCAATTCTGATGTGGCCATGATTACCAAAGTTATGGCATATTTGGCTCTCTGATGCGGCACAAGCCGCACGTGGCACTGGCGGCGTGCCATTTCAGACCTTTTCAGACACGCTCTCATAGACAAGCTTATCGTAATTAAGGTTATATGGTATGTCGTGGTGGGTCCACATTGGGCTACCCGATGTAGCCCAATGTAGTCACACTGTGACAGCATGTGACTACCTCTTGTGTACCAGGCTACCCATGCATAGCCAAACACATATGTCGATCTCCTCGTCTACCAGGGGTAGGCCATGGGTAGACCAATGTGAGCCAATGTGAACCAATGTAGCCAGCCTCTGACTACAAATGGCCTCAACGCAGTGAGTGAAAGGTAGGAGTAAGAACTAGGAACGTACCGGCTGTTAGAGGCTTGTAAGACATTGTTCCAAATGTAATCGCGTCCGCATCGATTTGCAGATAGAAACGGCGCTCCTAGAAGACGGTCGCAACACAGCCCATCATGCATTCACCATCCTGGGCGTGAGGGCACATGGTGACAAAGCGGTGTCGGCGGATGGACCGCTACTGACACATCCATATGGGGGTAATACTGTAACAATATTATTGGCTTTTTTCACACCCTTTTCAAAAAACACACCTAGTTTGGGAGTGAGGGTGGAAAAGGTGCACCACTCTGTTCTATGATAAAAGATGCAGCACCATCATTTGTCATAGAAATGCACTACCCTATTCAGTCAAAACTAAATGCACCACTCCGACAAAAATGTACCTCTGCCACCAACCCCTCATTTTCTACGCCTCTGACCAGAGTTTAAAAAAGTTACAGCTCTGGGAGAAAGAGTAACTGCTCCAATGGACACCAGAAAAATACCCTGCCATAGTCCGCTACCTAGTAACATACTCTCTGAAACTGTAAACAGCCTAAGTGGCTATGAGGGGTGGCCCATCTTATCTCTGAAGAGTTCTTAGTCTATCTTCAACCTATAGCCAAATATAAAATAATTTGCATGTAATTTCTATGAATGCTCAGGCTCTTTTACTGAGACTTGCCTCTTGTGTAGCATATTTGAGTGTCTCAAGTGAGCCAGACCCACGGGACACAGCTCAATGCCGACTCAGCAGACTTGAACTCAATTTCTGGCTGGCAAAAAAGTGCCTCTGAAACCTCCTACAGTTTAAGGACAAAATCTTGAGAGGCGAGTAGTGCAGCAGGTATCAAGAAATAGTGTGTAACACAGGTAAACCGTGGGTAGATCTGATGGGCCTTCGCAGGATAAGAATTTTTTAAATAATACACATTGAGACGGATAATGTCTTTAATTAGCTATTTAAATATTTAAATAATCCATTAGGCTAGTCAAACAGAGTAGTATTTAAAGACGGGTTTAAAGGGATGGTGTTTGAACAGTTGAAAAGACTGTTAAAATGCAGGGGATGACCTGTGAATTCAAATAAAGGATTTAAACATCTATCTAAATAGACTAACCTATTTAAAGACCTCCGCTGCATTGGACAACGATTCGACTGGGTCTTTAAACGGAGTATTTAAATGGACTCGCCTGTTTAAAGATGGCGGCAGCATAGGCGACGACGACTCGGACCTGCCACTTAAAGATGTCTGGCATTGGACGATGATGGTTCAGACCTGCATACTGCATGCAAGGTTAAACGGGTCGCTTGAAACGAACTATTTAAATAGACTCACCCAGCGCGAGTCGTCTACAGCACATCAGGCATTGACAATGACTTGATGGTTAACGGCGGAGTGAGGTGTGTAAACTCGTTGTTCAACCGAGTTATTTAAATCACCTACCAGAGTCGTCTGTGGCAGTGGATGACGATGTTCAGCCCTGCATGCGAGGTGAGAACTGTTTAAACAGGCTATTCAAATAGACTTAGTGTTTAAAGACATCTTGAATTGGGGTACATGTAATGATGGCTGAAAGTTGTAAGTTTAAACAGGTCACTTTAAATGGGCTATTCAAATAGACTCACCCATTTAAAGACGTCTACTGCACATCATCTGTTCGGAAATGAATACAAACCGAGGTGTGAGTTGATTAAACAAACATCTAACTTTAAACAGCCTATCGCACCACTCACATTGACGACACACTTTAAAGGTGAAAACTGAACGTTAAAATCACCTGTGTATATTTAGGGGCATGAATTTGATCACGTCGTCAGATACTAGAGGAAAATCACGGAAATGTCAGAGTTTAAAGGAAACAAAAATACTTGTCATGCCGCCACGAGGAGTCTTGTCGAAGTCACTGCAAAGGCAACACAAATGGAGGAATGAGACAGGAACTGCTGTCTCAAATTAGTCGCAGAATGCAAAAATGAGGCGCCCATACGTCAAGAGGTCGAAGTTTCCTTGATTCCACTTGTCGCGAGAAGTGGCACAGTCACAGGTACAGCCTGAAGCTGTGGAAACCTAGGCTTTGGGCTCCAGGGGGCAGTGGATACTGTCTTTGTAGTGAATTAAGGTGATAATGGTGCCAGATGAAGGCGACGGGTGGGCATACATGGTAGCGAAAGGCGAAGAAAGAAACATCACAAGATCACATGTCCGGATCAAAATCCGGTCACATCCACACCAAACCCGTTCCGCGCCTGATGCATTCTGCCACCAGTCATGATCTGCATCTCATATATTCTGGGTGGGTTCTTCCATGCGAAAGAATTGTGTCAAAATTGGTTGCAAGGAATATATATCGCATCCGCATTCAGTGTTGCCCGTCATAGTCGGATCAGGCATCAATGGGTTTGTTTGCCTGGAGGCACGACAACTTTAGTATTATAGTCATATCATTAATCTAGTGATGACTACTTTGATTGCTGATACGACCATTTTGATGCGCATCTGCTGCTGTATCCACATGCCAATCCCGCTTCGAGCAGTTAGGGTAAGCACAGCGCACCCTAACTGCGGGTATCCACAGGTTGGAGTTAGGGTTCGGTTAGGGCTTGGGTTTGGGCTTGGGTTAGTCTCACATAGTCAGACTCTAAAAAAGTTTTATGAGATAGTCGATAAAACTTAGTATAGAGTCTGAATCTGTTGGCATACCCGTTACCGGACCTTGGAAAGCCGTGATGAGCTCATGACGACACGTGCATTGATGTTCCCACGAGCCGCATTGGGATGAGCAGCGGAAACCGAGAAAAAGCAAAATGAGGCCCGTTGACTCCCAAAACTTTTGGAGTATGTATACTGGTTCTATTTGTCCTCACTTCTGTTATCAAAAAATGTGCTGCGAGTGAAAGGCGATTTTGATCGCCTGTCCCAATGCGGCGCGTGGGAACATCAATGCACGTGCAGTCACAACTTGATCACGGCTTTCCAAGGTCCGGTAACCGGTATGCCAACAGATTCAGACTAGGTTTGGGTTTGGTTTAGTTAGAGTGACGGATAAAGGATATAATTTAAGCGTGAACAAGGCTTTAGTGTGCCAACCTGAGATGCCCAGCTCGGGGGACCCCCTGAGCGCAGCAAGGGAGGGGAGGGGCATCAAATGGTTGGTCCTCTTCCCGCAAATGAAGAAACGAGTGTGTTCACGCTGGGCCTTGGGCGCATCATGGCGCGATTGATGGAATCAAAATAGTCATATCTCATCAAAATAGTTGATCAATGATATGACTATAATACTAAAGTTGTATGTACTCGTTTGCCTGCAGCCTTGGACATTTGAAGTCGGACTTTCACCCACACTGACATTGCCCTTTCTTACTTTCTAGCTGGGGAAAATTTCAAGGATTTTATGGCCTCAATTAACTTGGTATGGAAACCCATCTGGGGCACTTCCATCTCTACCATGCGTTGTTACCACTCTGAGCCAGAGGTACAGCATATATTGTAATTTGATGCTCCTTCTTCTGGTGCCCAAATCTTGTGGAGATTCAGAAAAAATGAGTAAGAAAGCCTCAAGGAGGTGCTTCAAATTGTTCGGGTCAAATCAATATCTATTGAGAGTGCTCTTGGTCGGAAATCGATACAGAAGGACCGATACAATTGTTCGCGAGCTGTAGAAGCATTGAGCAGGAAGCGAGATGGAAACGGCGGGATATCTACCGATGGCTGTTAAATCCCATAGCCGAGAATCCTGATCCAAGGGGGCGAAGCGGCCACCGCCTAAATGCTCCCAGAACTCGAATCGATAGCGGGTCAGGTCGTCTTGATGGTTGAATGCCGCGGCGAACTCCTGCCAGGGATCACAAGAGCGATGATTGGCGGAACAGACGTCGCAGGCACTACGCCCTTTGGTCAGAAGGTTTTCATTACAGTTGGAGGGACCGGCCCCGGTCGCACAAATTCGGTTGCACTGCTGACAGGGCTTACACTGGCAGCTGGGTACGAGACCCCGAACGACGTCCCCGACCGGGCGGTGAGATTCCCAGAATACACGCATTCGGGACCACCAGTATGTGCTAGCTCACGAGGAGCCGGGAAACGAGGCGCCCCTTGAACCTGAGAGTTAGCCCATATGATCGGGTGGGCATCCATTGGATGAGGAGGGATGCGGTGGGCACGAGGTGCCCGCGGTGGTTCTCGAATAAGCGGGACTCCAGCGTGATTGCTGCGGGACTCTCGAGGGCGAGATTCGGCCTTCGGGATTCCTGGACGACATGAGGACGAGGATGGAGGAGGAGTCGCACATCGGAAAACGCGTTTCTTGCGGGGAGGACTCGCAGAGGAGGAGCGGGGGTGTTGAGTTCCTGAAGGACGACCGCATGATGACAGTGCGGACAGGGGGAGGAGAAGTCAGGTTCGAAGCTTCCAAGGACGCAACATAAACCGCAAACCACTCTAGGTCTGCGGTAGTAGCGACATGCAAGGGGGGTGGTCGGTGGGCTCCAGGAGCACGGGATGGTCGCAGTAAGGGGTGTGGGGGCGGTGGAGTATATCGCTCCTCCACGTCGGGGTTGTAGAAGTGTGATAAGGGGGTGTCAATGGAGCTTGCAAAATTGCGGAGCTCAACCCTGCCAAGGACGCGTGCGGAATCGTCTCGGTCAATAAGTGGTTTGTGGAACGTGCCGATAGTAAAGCTGTGCTCTGCTAGTCCTGGCAGGAAAAGGTTTAGATGGCACAAAGAGGGCAAACAAATACATACGATCCCAAGCCTCTGCCATATCCTTGAAGGAGATTATGCAATCCCGATGATCCGCAGAGATTCACAGGTCTTGCCAGTCTGGTGGCAACACAGCGATTTGGTGCCAAAAGCTATCGGATTGAAGGACAGGTTGATAATCGTAGCTGAGGGGTGGTCAAGCATTTCGTGGACAAATTGGTGGCGGGTTAGGGAGGCAGCAGAAGGGAGGTGGGCAGAGACCAGGCCGGTCATGGCAGTCCAAAACCCCGAATGGACGAACATCCGTACCCCGTGTTGCACCAGAAAATGGAGTACTTGCTCGATGCAGATCTGGGGATGAAGGGAAATGAGAAAGGTGACGGGGAAAAAGATGGAGCCTACCAGGCTAAGGAGATGCGCTAGGTGGGCCTCTGAATGGCGACCAAGAAAAGATGCGACACGACCCAATTAGCATGTAGAACACGCGTTTTTTTTAATCACACACAGGACGTGAGTGTGTAAAAGTATCATCGGACCCTTTTCAATACTTTTTCTTCTTCATCTGAGTCAGAAACCAGATTGTTCGAGGGAATTCTGTGTTGGCAGTACAAAAATAGTGTTGAGCAGGATACAAAAGAAGGAGAGCAAGTATTGTATTTTTGATTCTATTGCATTGTTCTATATGTATTGAAGGACACGCTCCCAAAAAAGTAACTCCTTCCAACAAGAATTGGACTCCTTAGTGCGAATTTATGAGCCAACAAGCCTCAAATGCCAGGCAAGTCAAGATATGATATTTTTTCAGATTTCTTTCTATTAATAATTGCGCATGAATTAGTACGAATTATCTATCTATGTTTCATCTCAATCTCTGCAAAACTCACCGAGATATTCGTGAATCGGTCGCGGGGATCAAGATTTGCTTAAAATGGTAATTTTTTGGTTCGCGCCTTTGGTACTGCCATTAGCTGTAATTTGTTAAATTATTCACAAGCCGCTTCACCTTTTAAATTGTTAGTATGTAAGTACTCTGTTTCATTGACCTGTCACCATCTTTGAAGCTCTGGACTTGAACCTTGAAGGCCACCAACCTCATCTATATTTGACCTGCCGCTTTGGCGTGGCTTCTTTGAACGTAAGTGATTTGTTCTGGTTCTCATTCAACTCATACTTGAAGGAATGTTGAACGTTTATGACTTAATATGATCTCTTTCTCAGCACACTTTAACCTGCACGTGTGCCAATGGACTAGCAGGCGGGGCAAACTCAGGCACCCCTGGCTGTGGTATCGATTCTATCAATCTGGCTGCACTCCGCCCGCTCGGAACCTTTCACTTACACCAGTGCTGTTGTACTACCGCATCCGTCTCCCTGTTTTCTGGCTAATTGGCTATGGGGACTGTCTTTCAGTTGACAGTTCGATGATTTTGCTTTTCTAAAATAAAGCCAGACATCATGAATCATGATTGAACCTGCCCTGGATGCAATGGGAATCATGCTGGCTGCAATTTCCCTGTATTTAGGTGGGCTGGCGATGGGATGGAGCGTCGGAAAGGACCAGCCAGATGGAGCTCACGGTATGCATCTACTTTGTTCCCATCGATGTGTGCCTCGTCTCCAAGTGGGAAACAGGTCCGCAGTCTTGGACATATTGTTGCCGCATGTTCTCTAGCATCTAGGATCGTCTCGTTGTGCTTGATGCGTCATCAAAGGCGCGGCAGATGTTTTTAAAACAGCACGGGAAGCGGTGTGCAAGTCTGCTAGTTACAGGCATTGGTGGAGGTAGCGACACTTGTATCATTGCCGGTTTCGGGAGCAGTACGGGACAAATCAAGCTATTTGTGATTATTTTCGGCGTTGAATTGTGGCCGAACTTAGGCATGACACACGCACGAGGACAGCGCCGCCGCCACAAATATATGATATAACAGCCTTCGTCGCCAACCTGACCTCTCTCTCTCTCTTCCCCTTCAACCGTTGTCTGGAAAACACTTTCTATACGGGCCCGCAATTGAACACCCTACATTTACAAATCACAGGAAATAATGGAGGATACGACCATTTTGGGTCCACTGGGCACATCGGTGATGATAATTTTATAAAAGGAATTTTGGAGACGACTGATATAATGCATAGGACCGTGAAGATGTGGCTTCTAACAGCGATGGAACTCTGGTTTTGACCTCGACTGGAAATAACCCTGTGAGTTACAGCACTTTGGAAGCTGGCTCTGTTGAGACCCCGGACACAGGAGAATGAGGCTATCACCTTGCTCAGGAAGGCACTGGAGATCCATGCTGCACCCCACCCTGACCAGGGATTGTCCTTCAACAAGCTGGCTGCTGCAGTCCAAACATGGTTTTAACAGTGCGGTGATACCAAGGATATTGATGAAGCAATCATGCTGCACAGAGAGGCACTGGAGATCCATTCTGCACCCCATCCTGACCAGGGAATGTCTCTCAACAATTTGGCTGCTGCAGCCCAAACACAGTTTGAGCAGCATGGTGATCCCAAGGGCATAGATGAGGCAATCATGCTGCACAGAGAGGCACTGGAGATCCATGCTGCACACCATCCCAACTGTGGAATGTCCCTCAATAATCTGGCTGCTGCAGTCCAAACATGGTTTGAGCAGTACAGTGATCCCAACTTCCAAGGACATTGATGAGGCAATCATGCTCCACACGGAGGCCCTGGAGCTCCGTGCTGCACCCCATCCTGACCGGAGAATGTCCCTAAACAATGTGGCTGCTGCCATCCGAACACGGTTTGAGCAGCGCGGTGAGCTCAAGGACATCGATGAGGCAATCATACTGCACAGAGAGGCACTGGAGCGCTGTACTGCACTTCATCCCAGCTGAGGTAGCTCCCTCAATAATCTGGCCAATGCAGTCCAAACACTGTTTGAGCAGCATGGTGATCCCAAGGACATTGATGAGGCAATCATGCTGCACAGAGAGGCCCTGGAGTTGCGTGCTGCACCTCATCCCAACCAGGGAGGCTCTCTCAATAATCTGGCCAATGCAGTCCAAACACGGTTTGAGCAGCACTGTGATCCCAACGACATTGATGAGGCAATCATGCTGTACAGAGAGGCACTAGAGCTCCATGCTGCACCTCATCCCAACCGGGGAGGCTCCCTCAACAATCTGGCCAGTGCAGTCAGAACACGGTTTGAACAGCATGGTGATACCAAGGACATTGATGAGGCAATCATGCTGCACAAAGAGGCTGTGGAGATCTATGCTGCACCTCATCCTAACCGGAGAGGCTCCCTCAACAATCTGGCCAGTGCAGTCAGAACACGGTTTGAACAGCATGGCGATCCCAAGGACATTGATGAGGCAATCATGCTGCACAGAGAGGCACCGGAGATCTGTGCTGCACCCCACCCTGACCGGGGAATGTCCCTCAACAATCTGGTCAATGCAGTCCAAACACGGTTTGAGCAGCATGGTGATCCCAAGGATATTGATGAAGCAATCATGCTGCATAGAGAGGCACTGGAGCTCCGTGCTGCACCTCATCCCAACCAGGGTAGCTCCCTCGACAATCTGGCCAGTGCAGTCCAGACATGGTTTATGCAGCACAGTGATCCCAAGGACATTAATGAGGCTATGACCTTGCACAGACACGCAGCTACATATATTTATTCTTCTGCGCTCACTCGCTTCACTGCCTCTCATAAATGGATCAGGAATGCCACCAGACATAGCCATGGATCGTCATTGGATGACTATCATTCTACCATTAGCCTCCTACCACAGTTAGCTCCATTTTCCTTGGATCTAAAGTCCCGCCAACAAATGTTGGCTAGAGAAGATATTGTATCCCTTGCATCTACTGCTGCAACTTATTATGCCATTGGCCTCAACCAGAATAAAATGGCTGTGGAACTTTTGGAGGCCAGCCGGTCAATTTTCTGGGCATAGGTACTACATCTCCGCACTCCAGTTGACAAATTAAAAGATGTAAAACCGAGCTTGCCGGAAGTCAACTCAATGAAGCATGGGATAAGACTGTCAGTGCTGTTCGAAAAGTACCAGGGTTTGAAGATTTCCTCCAGCCTAAAAGCCTTGCCTCTCTCCAACAGGCAGCAGTATCTGGGCCAATTGTAATATTGCTTGCTAGTGACTCCGCTTGTTTGGCTCTGATTGTAAAGTCTTCTGAAGATGTTCAACATGTGAAACTCCCCACACTGAACCTTCAGACAGTGCAACGGCACTATGCAGATCTCCCTTGTGCACTATCAGACCGGACTTTCAATGTCAAATACTTTCTGGAAAACCATGGATGTGGAGATGCTTTGTATCATCAATCTGACATGTGAAACTCCCCACACTGAACCTTCAGACAGTGCAACGGCACTATGCAGATCTCCCTTGTGCACTATCAGACCGGACTTTCAATGTCAAATACTTTCTGGAAAACCATGGATGTGGAGATGCTTTGTATCATCAATCTGATTTGGAGGCTCGTCTCTTCGGGGCCCAGGAGGACCGCGTCAATATGAGCCCAAATGATATCTTCCGCAGAGTCTTTGCAGACATCTGGCAAACAATTGTGAAACCAGTGTTTGAGGTCCTGAAGTTGAAAGTAAGTTGCCACATTCTCTCCATTTTATGGGCAATTAAAGCTGCCCCTTTGCAGAAGTCAGACAATCCCTCTCGCTTATGGTGGTGTCCGACTGGGCCTTTTGCTTTTGTTCCTATTCATGCAGCAGGGATATATAACCCAGAGGGAACAGACTGTGTTTCAGATTATGTCATCTCATCCAACACTCCCACCTTAACAGCCCTGTTGGATCCTCCAGCTCACATTCCAGCATTTTTCAAGATGACAGTTATGATTGAACCGCATGCATCAAAATGTGATCCTCTTCCAGGAACAGCATTGGAGCTTGAAAAAATCAAGAACAGGGTTCCAAGCCAATGGCTCACTGCCCTGGAGAGCACTACTCGAAACACAGTCATGCAGCATCTGCATAATTCATCAGTGATTCACTTTGCATGCCATGGGACTCAAGATTTCGAAAACCCTTTGAATAGTGGCCTTGTTCTCTCTGATGGCCGCCTTGACATCGCCCAGATCATGCGCATACCAGTGAATGATCGGACACACATGATGAAGAATAGCATGAAACTAGCCTTTCTCAGTGCTTGTGAAACAGCGAAGGGTGATGAAAAGGCACTAGATGAAGCAATGCACCTTGCTGCAAGCTTACTTTTTGCAGGATTTGGTGGTGTGATTGCCATAATGTGGTGAGTTAAGCCATTTGGAGTATTTTCCATTGCCAATTCTGATTTATGATACAGCAGGATGAATGATGACGATGGTCCCAAGATTGCAGACACATTCTATGAATATCTGTTTAAGGATTGCAGTCCAGACTCAGCCTCTCCAAGAGTCCCTGATCTCCGCAAAGCGGCCAAAGCGCTCCATCTTGCTGTGAAAGCACTGTACAAGGAACCAGGCATGACCTTTGACCGCTGGATTCCATTTGTTCACCATGGACTGTAGCCATTTGTGAAATTTCCATGTGTGAGACATTTGTTCTTCATAAATAGACTCTGTTGACCATTCACAGATTTCTCCAGACAAAAAAATGACTCCTGCTTCTACTATGACCATTTCAGAGTGTACGTGAATTCCTTGTAGTGCCTATGTCAGATACCATGTATTTCCTAGGACCCTTTATATAGTATTGACACTCTGTAGTTGCCTGCTTGACAAATGTCTTGTCCTGTGGCGATGCATGCAGGTGACAGGAGTTCTCTATGGCAAGTAACCAGTCATCAACTGGGCCGAGGATTTATCATGTATACAAAATAAACTGTTGTTGGCAGCTTCTGATCACATCTTCGAGGTTGACGTGAAGGCCAGCACCACGTCCGTGACACATTGGATAGCAACTGTCAATTGGCCCACATATTCCATTTCATCAAATATTTCAACATCAGTTTGGATTCTGGGACTCAATTTCAACTTCTTTTTTTTTCATTGAAAAACTCCACCAACTCAATGAATCGCTGCAGAGTGTCAGGTTCTGTTGATTATTATTCTGGTTATTATAAATGGCTTTCTGTTTGCTTTGTAAACAGGTGTTTATAAACAAGGCACCAAAAGGGGCTGTTTCCACGATTATTTGCCCCGTACCCAACTCAAACCCAGTTCCTGAGGAAGAAATAGCAATCTTCTAACTTGAAGTCCGGCTCAATTTCTAATTATGAGTACTTATGTAATAAGGATTGTTCCCTAACTCAGATCACTAATTTCTTGCATTTTGAGACTAGTGACAGCGATCATTGAGGGACTTTTTAGTGGCTGCATTGTGATAAATTAGTGGCAGTGCTTACAGCCGTTTGCAGAACTTAGGGCGCGGCCTTTTTTGTTTTTGTTTTTTTGTCAGTTTTCTTTCACCCAGCGATTCCGATTTCAATTATTTTCTGTTTAGCTTAAAAATATGCCCATCTTCTCCGCAATGAAAGTGCGGATCCCACCACCACCTTCAGTTTTCCTGATACGATCACAATCGCCTTATTAGGCAAATATAGGTGTTTTTGACGTGAAATTGAAGGCCCGAACCACAGGAAGAAAATAAAGAAAAACCTGGCTACCAGAGATAAACTGGACAATTTGTTTCCCGGATTATTCCATCAGTAGTTCGCAACAATCTACAAATACGTGGAAGTGCAACCCAATTGCAGGCTCAAGGCACAAAAAAAGAAAGTACGAGGTCATGCCGGGTGCAGCCACGGCCCTTTATCCCAAGTGATTTTTTGATTTATTTAGTTTGCGGCCGATTAGACACTGCTAGCGAATCAGGGACCACAATTTCTGCCGGTCTTTAATGGTCCCCAGTGTTTGTCCGCATGGACACTACCACGTTGAAGTCCAACAGGGTGTTAAGCTGAAACATCAAAAATCGGGTTGAAAAGGGGAAGCCTGATCGCCGTACGCGATGACGTTCGATTTCAATGCGAACAAATGATTAGAACATGCATGAAACAATATAGGCGCTATAGTGCTAATATGTAGAAGAGAGTCCCGGTACAATAAGGTATATAAAAAAATGTCTGATCGTCGCCGTGATCCCGTACAAACCCACATACAATCCTCCCTATAACCCTCACAAGCCTACGACCCGTTACAAGCCCCCGCCGGCGCCTGCACCTCCATCTTCGCCGCCCCATACGCATTCGGATACGCACACCCACTCACCGGCGTCGCAATCGGCGCCGTATCCCCCTTATTCGCCCACCCAATCGGCGGCGTCGCAGTCACGCTCGCGCTCGCCGCCGCCCCCGTTGGCGTAACATACGCCAGCGTAGGAATGGAGCCCGTCGCGGTATACGTGTACATCGCCGCAGGGTCGGCGGCCGCGATCGTCTTGGGTGGCCACGGGTGCCCCGCGACGGTGTCCGCCGCGATCGTCCCCGCGCCGACGCCGCCTGTCTGCCAGGGCTCGAAGGTGTTGTCCCACGGCACGTGCTTGGCGTTGAGTATCGCGCATTTGCCTTCCGCGTCGCGCGGGTCGAGCGGCATCCACCCGCCCTCGAGCCCGAGCTTGTATGACCACAGCGGGGAGCGTATGACACCGTCCTGTGCCGCGCCGATCTACAAAGAACAAATCAATCGCGATCAATACCACTGCCAAGGGTAGAACTGAAAGTCGACAACGCACCTTCCACGTCCAGAAGAACCAATCCTGCATCGCGTCCATGCTCGCCATCGCAAACGCCTTCACCCCCGCCTTGGTCTCGTCGCTCCAGTCCTTCGAGTCCTCCCAGTCCGCACAGTTGCCCCCATAATGCGGCTCGCCCTTCACGCCCACGAGGAACAGCCCGCAGTCGTTGTACCCGTTGCTAAACTCTCCCGCGACTGTCACACCGAATGCGCTCCGGCTGCATCGCCCGCATAGTCAGTACAATGCGCGCACCAGTTGAAGAAGAGGAACGGAAACACACCTATTATTGATGCTCGGGCCCCACGCATTGCACGCGAGCGGCGCCCACTGCCCGCCCGCCGTGTCCGGGTCAGTCCCCGTCGCAATGGGCTGCGTATTCGCGCCTCCGCTGAATGCAAAGTACGGGTGCGTGTCGAGGATAATGCGGTCCGAGCCTGGCAGGAAGCCCGCCCACGACGCGACCGTGTTGAAGCCGTCGTGGATGCTGATGTACGGGCCCTTGCCGATGCCGGTGATCCCACGGATCATGTTGTGTGCTTCGAGGTAGCTGCGGCGCGTCCAGGACGTCAGCATCTCGCGTAAGCGAAGGTAAGGGAGGGGGAGAGACGCACAAAGCCGTGAGCTGGTCGATGCCGATGATGCCGGCGCGCGCTGGGTAAGATAATCGGTTAGTTCAAAATTCAATCAGAAGCAGCACGAGGACGGAAATTGAAGGACAAGGCGAAGGAGGAAAGTGTAGTATGAAGGCTAAGCAGAAAGGACGAAAGACGACTCACCCTCGTTAATAATCCCAAACATGGGAACGACGTCCACATATTCAGGCTGCGAGATAAACTCGGTGATGACGCGGATGTAGTCGAGCATGCGCTGCGCGTTCGCGATGCCCATGGGCCCGTTGAGGAAGTTGATTTGCCCGCCCTTGCCCGAGTGGTTGTAGCCTGGAAGGGGGGCGTTGTTAGCACGGTTGAAAGAGTGTTAGCACGCGAAGGAGGCAAGGCGGGATCGAGCGGGAGAAAGTTGGCGTGTACGATGGCCACACAGGTAGTTCGCACACGCCGAGCGCCCTCGCAAAAGCAAGCAAACGAAAAACCACACGCACCATTCTGCGACCCCGGCGCGGTATGCAGGTCGAGATTAACCCGAATGCCGTACTTGCGCGCCCAGCCGAGCAGGCGGACGATGTATCTGGAGGAGGAGACGTATATGTCAGTACGAGGTTAGGCAGAATAGAGACGTCAGTCAGTATGAGGCGGCGAGAAGGAAGAACAAGGAAGGCACAACCCCGCGCCGCCAAAAAAAAGGCGCGCCGAAACGAGAAACCCCTCATCGGCGCGCTGGCAACAAACATGCGCCCGTCTTGCAAAGATACACACCCCCAAAAACCCCCTGCCAAAAAAAGGCCCCGCGGAAAAAGCCGCCTCCCCCCCCTCCAAAAAAAAACCCTCCCCACAAACGAAGAACCAAGAAGACCACTCACTTCCAGCATCCCCCTGCCCAATACGGCTCGCTCACCGCCTTGCCCGTCTCGTCCACGCCGACGTCCGTCCACGTGCTGATCGCCCAGAACGGGATCGGGACGCGCACCCAGTTGAGCCCTGCGCCCGCAATTTGGGCGATGTCTTCTTCCGTCTGTGGGGATAAAAGAAAGGGGTGAGTAATGCGAAGGGGAGAAGAGAGGGGTAGATCGGGTAAGAGAAATGACCGGGCGCGCAGAAGGGAGGGAAAGGACGCAACGCGAAAAGAAAGATTGGGGGGAAGCGAGAATGAAGTAGAATAAAAAACAAACACGAGCCAAACACCTTCCGGTGGCCCAGCCCGAGCAAGTGGAACGTCCGCGAGAATAACAGCGTCTGACGTGCGCGTGCAGGTCGCGAAAATAAGGGTAGACGCCGCGAGAACACGAGTTCGAGAAAACGCGCGTTCGCGGGCAGTCGCGAGACCGATATCCATCCGGATTCGCCTCCTGCCACACGCGCAGTCCCCGAGAAAAGAATAAAAAAATAAATGGGCGTATGACTTGCGTTCGCCACCAGACGCGCCGTCCCGAGAACGAAATCGATAAAAGCAGCATATCACGGCCTACAGGGCACACTCATGGCCACGCAGAGCGGGGTTCGGGAGGCGCCGTGCGACATCAACATCACCCCCAGCCAGTGTGCGAAACGAGTGCGAAACGAAATAAAACATGCGAGAATAACGCGGTGCGGAGATCACGGCCGCGGAGCAGGACACAGCCGGCGAAACGCCCCGACCAGTGCGATACGAGTACGAAACGAAACGAGGTCGGCCGGGGGCTGTCGGGAAGACCAGGCGGCGAATAGTAACTTCCCGCATAGCCCCTCGCAACGCGATGCCAGACAGGCAATGGCGCCCGCGACAACGGGAATAGCCTCCCTACGCGAGGCTACTCCGGGAAGCCCGACGGGTGCGGAACGCGATACCAGATGGGGAACTCAGGCCCGCGACGGGATGGGCAGGAGGGGAAATAAAATCCCCTAGTGCGAGCGAAGGCAAGACACGATGCCAGCGAAGGCGAAACACGATGGAGAAAAGAAGCCCGAAAAACCCTGACACCGCGCATTGGCGCGAAGAAAAATAAAACGGCCCGAAGATGGAAGACACAGAAAAAAATGAAGAAGAAAATCCCAAAACGTGAAGGAAACAATAATAGAAGCGAGGGGGAAAGGTGAAGGAAAAAAGAAAAGAAGGAAAAAAAAACGCACGATAAACTCATTATAATGCTTATCCATCACCTCCTCGAGCTTTCCGTCCGCGCGCATGGCCTCGGCGAGGCCCCACTCGTCGAGCACATCGGGGTAGGCTTGGAAGAGCGCGGGGGAGATGACTGCAAAAGGAAGTTAGTAGCTGTGCTATTTGAGGAGTGCGATATGTAAACGGAAAAAGGTTAATTTGAACGAAAGGATGAAAGGTGGAAGAAAGGGTGGAAGGTAAAGTTGGAAAGCGCTAAATGCGCCCGTCCCCCGAACATGTCGCGCGTCAGTTTGGTGGCCGTTCCCGAATAAGGGCAGGTTGGGCTCGGTTAGCGTTGCGCCCCCACTACGTCAGCCACGCGTCATGCCACATATAGCGCGCGCAGCAGCCGAAACGCTTGGCAGCTGCGAGACGATGGTGGGCTGGCGGCCGCGCGCTAGGGAATGAATGGCGGCCGCGACGCCAATGAGTGGCGTGCAGAACCGGCGCGAAGGCAAAACGGAACGGAATGGAATGAAGGAAGTGGAATGGAATGAAAAACAGAACGAGATGAAATGGAGAATGCAGAAACGATGAAATGAAAATGACCAGAGCAGAAAATGAAGCAAAATGAAAAAGAGGCACTCACAAGGCTCTAACACGAACCATCCGCCGAGATTGACGCCGTAGACCTTGTGTTTTGTCCAGTCCCACGACTCATTGAGCGGGGGCGTCCAGGAGTTTGCGCGCGATGCGGAGAGGAAGGGGTCCGCAGAGGAGGAGGCCCCTAAGCGTGCGTCAGTATATAGATTGGTATCAACAGGCGGCGTCAGCAGGGGAGGCGCGGTGACAACGGAGGCGTTGAAAGCGAGGTGTAGATGGTTATCACGAATTGGGACAGGGTCGGGACGACGCCAAGAAAAAAATGAAAAAAGAGAGAAACACGCACAATATCCCCCAAACGAATTGTTGTACACAAACGACGTCCCGTCCGCCTTCGTGACCATGCTCCCGTCCGCGCCCGTCAGCAGCGCGTTCACCGGCTTCGCGGTGTCATCGTTCCCATTGTCGTTCTGCGCCGCGCCCTTGGTGTCCTTCGTCGCAGCCTTGTCGTTGTGCTTCTTGATGACGAGGAAGTACACGGGCACGACGACGGCGGCGGCGATGATGACCAGAGCCGCCAGCGCGCCCCACCCCAGCGCTTTCTTGCGACTCTTCCCTGCGCCGCGGTAGGTGCTTCCGTACGTGTTCGCAGGGGTGTACCCCCCACCGCGAGCGCCCGCGCCGTAGTTCGGGCTAGCGGGTGCGTTGGCGTAGGGATCATACTCCTCGTTGAGGCGCACGGCGCTGGCATTGGAGGGCGGGTACGAGTTGTTGGTGGACTGGGCGTAGGGCGCGTTGGGATGGGAGAAGGAGGCGCGCGGGGAGCCGTCGTGGTACGGCGTGTGCGGGGCGAAATGGTCGTGTTCCATTGCTGAGGACGAGGAGTGGGTCGCCAAGTGAATTGTGGAGCGCGGTCGTGGCGCGTGAGCAGCTAGATCCGGGCCGAGGGGTCCTGGTCAAAGCGCTATTTTTTGTTCTGCGCTTGGCTGGTTAGCTTCGCCGCGGTCGTCGTCCGAGCCTGGGAGTCCGTTGGAGGGTGGTGATGGCAGGAGGAAAGAGAAAGAGAGAAACACAAGGAAACGCGGAGACAGCGACGGAAACGGACATCGGATCAATTTCTGATGGAATATGTGGCCGATCATGACAGCGTCATCATGTACTTGGCGCTGGCCTTCGTGTTGTCGGGAGGCGAGAGCGGCCGTCTCGTTTCGCGGGCAATGTACGCCTTGTGCGATGTGTATCGGGGCCGAGTTTAACGTCGCTTCAAGCTGTTTGTGGGACTCGGACCTCGGACCGGATCAACCGGTCATCCGTGCTCCTGAGTTTTGGCGGGGGCAAGGTTAGCAGCGTTGTTCAACGAGGCAACATCGTTGAACCCAGAATGCGGGGCGTCGTCTCTACTATGCACACGTCTGCCAGGTTGCCTCGTCATTGCCTCGTCATCCCATTTTTTGACCCCTCCGGGCCGGGTGTCGAAGCGGGAAAATGTATGAAGGCCGGTTTGGTAAACAGTGCCGAATGAATTGTCGGTCTGAATCGGCCAGGTATACCGTACACGACCCTCACTGATTTATTCCCAGGACACATCAACTCAATTGGCGGTCACAGCCCAACAGCATTGCGCGTGGAGCTAGGAAGTCAAATAACCACACGACCCGATTTAAATATAGTGTGGCCCAGAGTAGCTATGTAACTTAGCTTGGATTGAGATTTTCAAATCATCTGATTGGTTAAAAGGCGTGGAGCAGCCAATAACCTCTATTATCCGTGCCAGCTACTTATCGGAAACAGGATGCGTCGGCGGTCGAAAAAAAATCCGGTCACAGTGGCTTATGCACATGCATGGGCGGGGAGTCGAACCCCGAAGGCAGCTCGACAACATCGTATATGGGCCATATCTGAGCTGTGTGCACCGTACACCACCCTTGCTTTTCTTCTCTCATTGAATCCCGCAATACATGCGGGATTCCTCGAGGCTCCCGATGGGCCACTTTTGTGTTTTTTTTTCTTTCTTTCTTTTTTTGAAAAATGGTGCATGAACTTGAGCCACGCACCACCGCCATTGGTGTGTGTAGAGAACAAAGCTCGCAACTGTGTGATTATGTGAAAAGAAAAAGAAAAGAAGCACACTTGGCATACATGGATGGGGAGTCGAACCCCGGAAGCAGCTTTGCAATGCTCACGGTATCAGCTATTTCTGAGTTGCACCGTGCACCACCCACGCTTTCTTCCCTTATTAATTCCCTCAATGCACGCAGGATTTCTGTGTTCCTTTTTTATGCCGGCTAATAGTATTCAAGGTTGTCAGAGTTTTGGTTGAAGTGATTTTTATTAATACTGTATTATTATTATTTATTCAATTGACCTAAACTTTTTTTAAAATTGGCATGAACGCATCTCGCGGAGACAATCCACTGTAAACTTATCAAGAGAAAAAGGAAAGTTGCCACAATTAGGCAGGGGCGGGGATTCGAACCCCAGAATCAGCTCTTGCGACTCAAGGATACAATGTTAATGTCTGAGCCGTGTGCTGCGTACACCACCCATGCGTTGTTCACTCATTGAATACAAGGACAAACCTCGATTACCTGTCTCTCAATCTTGACGGGATTGATCCCCAAGCGAGAGGTGTGAGGCAAATAGTCACACGAGGCTTTCGACCGCCTTTCGAGGGCTGCACCCAGACCACCCGTGACACTTACTAAAAAAAGGAAGATGAAATACCTGCGATGCATGGGCGGGGAGTCGAACCCCGGAATCAGTCCTTGCAGCTCAAGAGCACAATATTAGTTGTCTGAGCTGTGTGCACCGCACCGTGCACCACCCATGCTTTCGTCCCTCTTTCAATCCCTGGATACGTCCACTCAACTGCCAGCATGGGCATGGAGCCCATGAAGTTGCGCACTAAGCGTATATTAAATAACCACACTGATCCTGACATTTGTGTTCTCATCCGCATGCTCATGGGCCTCTTGCACCGCCGGTTCTGAAGGCTGTCAAGAATTGCTTGCTCCGCACCTTCGAGTGGATGTATTCCTGACGAAGTTTCACACTGGGGCAAGATATCATTCACCAACGGCGGCGATAAAATCCGCGCAGCAGAACGTGTCACGTATTCGGAGCGGAACATGACGCGCGACGCATCATGTATGAAGGTGCGGGCACACATTTTCCTGTGTTATTCCGGTTCACGGTTCAAATACTAGTATTCACACGCGATCGATATGAACCGCAACCACCACCATAAACCCGTCCTCCTCGAACTGTAGTCGAACAGCAGGCCGCATATGGCCAACTTTTATATGTCATCGAGTTTTTTGTAGACTTACCCTTAGTCATGCTGACCTGGGCCGTCTTGTTGAACAATCCCGTGTTGTTTGGCTTGCAATAGTGCGTCCAGTCAAGATACTTGGCGTAGAGAAAACGTCTGGGTACTACTCCGTACTACCAGGAGGCCCGTCGGCGGAAGGAAAAATGGGTGTCAGTAGGGATAGATTGGCGTAGTTTGTATGTTCAGCTGCGTGTTCGATGCGCCACCTGTGCATTCTTCCCTCATTGAATTCGTGAGGATGTGGGCCCAATTTTCGGTCTCAAGCGCACAGTATTACGCACAGAAAGAGTGGATAAGTCAAATTAAATACCTACCCGAGTTCTTCCGCGGAACCCACCATGGTATTAGAAGTCGGGATCATGGACATGAAACTTATCTTCTGACGTCGAAGAGAACAAACTGGTTCGCTTCTGCTACTGCAAGCAGCTCTGGATGGAATTCGGCGCAAAAGGAGGGACAGCTTTCACACTCCGCCGGAAGGATCCGTTACGGCTCTGGTGTAAATTAGTTCCCTTGAACCAGCAAATAGTAATATTCAAACTGCGCGACGATTTTGAATGTGGAAATTTGCGCAAAGCACTCCACCTAATCAATATTACATCCCAGTCAAGGAAGGTTTCAGCACCGCTCTACGTATTACCGTGTGGGAGAGACATGGAAATAAGGCTGAGCACGAAATATGCACCCGGTTGAATCTAAATCCGCATAATGGATTGAATAGGAATGCAGGACAAGACATCAGCGCTCAAGTTCGTCGCACATTATTCAAGTGCGGGGTTACAACGACACCATATATACTATCTATGGATTCGAAAGCAGCACTCCATATAGCTTCGACTGATCATTGAGAATTGACCCGCCAGAAAAATAAACACCAGTCAAGAATTACAGAAGGAGGCAGAATACGTCCGACCAGGTCCGAATCTGGGGCTAAAACCACGGGAACATAAGAAAGGTAAACAGACCAGCAGCAGTAGGTGCGCTCAACTCTTAGCCCGTGGGTTCATCCCGTACATTTATTTGTTTAAAACAAATAGAATCTACGGCCAATGGACTCGATTCTATTTGTTTTGAACAAATAAACCTACGGGACAACAATTGAGCACCTCTAGTAGTAGTCACTGCGTTCCGAGGCCCCGTCGGCAGAGTGTGCCCGACCTCGGCTGACTCATGCCGACGGGGATCGGCACCGCTTGAGAACGTTTGCCGACGGATCGGCACCGAGGCCAATTTTGCCGACGTCAGGTCTCAAGCGGTGCTGATCCCCGTCGGCATGAGTCAGCCGATGTCAGGCACACTCTGTCGATGGGGCCTCGGAACGCAGTGAGCCAACTCGACAGAAATACGTTGAAGCTGAGGCTCTTTGGGTGCAACTTAGCCGAGACTTGAGGGCGAAGTAGATGGGATTCATGAGGAAGACCTTATGCCTTGAATTGAGACGATCATAACTGCCCAAACCATTGAAGGAATCTTAAATGTGGCAGACAAACTTCAATACAGAGTTTGCAGGAGAACAGAACCTGAACATGAATTTAATTTATGAGAGCTTGGGCACTGGAGCTTAATGGTGCGTCTGCGTTTTCGTTTTGTTCACGAGCCTTTCAAGACCTGAACAAAAAGACATATGATTCTGTCTCTATAAATTTTCTAGTCGAATGGTGCGCGCCATGAGAACATGAAATTTCCATAGGATTTGTTCATTTCAGTTTAGATGAGTCTCTACATTTACCGTTTGGACCGTGTGAATTGGTTCGAACGGCCCAACCCATGAGACTCGGCATTTTCCATTTGAACGGCGGTATCTTTTGGAACCGACGAGATTGTATTTTTTTTTCAAACGGTAGGAAATCGTTCGAACTCCTGTTGGAAGGGGTTACCACGTAACAGTGTTCCTTCGGCTCAACCGTGGTATAGTGATCGATTTCATAGGACAGTTTGGTTTGAACCAGAAGATTGGCTCCTGAAGCATCGAATGACTGGATCGGTTCGAATTGAAGATGATTCAATTCAATCCTGAACACTGCAATGGCTCCAAATAATTGAACGTTCCCCCCCTAAGTGTGATTAGTTTGGTGTTGGAGTTGGCACTCTATATTGACTCCAGATATACTTCCCCTCAGGCTCACATTATATCTCTTATTCTACCCAAATTCTGGACCTAATATTGGACTTAAATACACATTCAAATGAGTGTGATTTTGTTGTCGGCGTGAGGAAAACAAGGAGTAGCATGGTGCTGCGGTCGCTGCCGAGAGTCTTATTGACTTGCGCTCGACCGCAGCATTTGTCTAGTCAAGTGTCTACGCCTCATATCCCGGTCGATCGAGGTTCCCGGGCGTGGTCGGACCGTCGGTGCCAGGTTGATGCGTCAGGGCACACGATATGTGGTCTATTATGCAGTCAGTAGAAAGCCAGGACGAGGGTTTATTTTTGCACGGTGACTGTTTGCCGACATCCCTTCGGACATCATCGTAAGCGGAGTGTCAGAGCAAGAAAATTCAATCTCGGCCTCCCGTAAATTCTGCGAACCTAGGTTTCCGATACGAAAAGGAAAAGCAAAACCGAGAACTGGATAGTTGTCCAATGATTCGTGACAAGCGCCTAGTGAGAACCCGCATGCTTTTCTAAGCTTACAGCGCTTTCATAATCATGCAGAGGACGAAAGAAAAATCTTTGGCTGTTTAGGTTTGTTTACTAGCCCCTAAATTTCACAGAACTTCTACATACAGCCTTGCCTCGCTTTTTAGTTTTGAGAATACCTGATGGATCAATATATTCAGAGCGCCCTGTTATCGCAGTTGTTTAAACGGTGATTAGAAGACCTGACCATCAAGGTCACGGTTGTGTTGCCCTATTTTCTCAGTGCGGGGACGCATGTATGGACGAATACGAGTCATCTTCAACACATACTGCGCTGATGTTGATGCATCTTTGCGTTCAATTCAGGGTCCTCATTCGCACGGTGCGGTATATCGGCTCCTGCACTGTCAAAAATTCAATCACTGTTCGCAGATAACAGTTAAGCAGCCAGGCAAATGATTTACCGGACATCTTATGCATGTAAATTCTGAAACACTTCATCCAATTCGATATCCAATAGTCGACGTTTCCTGAGGAAATCGGCGGTGCGCCGCGTGCTACATTGTCTTGGTAACCCTGTTTCATCGCTTTTTTTGCTTCGGCATCCCAACTTTTCATGTTCCTTCCCACAACTTTTATTTATATCTGCTCTTCTCCAATGTATTTGAAACCTGAACATAACCTGGACGGATTTAACACGAAGTAAAATGCTCTAGAGAGACACGCTTGCTCAGCATGCAACATGTGCTCAGGCAAAGTTCACTACTACGGATCGCGATAATTTATGTTGGATGATCCCGTGAAAATCGGCGACGCGTCGCGTGAATCTTAAAATAGGTCCACGCCATGAATTGGAAGACGGCTAATGGGTTATGCTGTGCTATAGCGGAAGAGCAAATCGGAATTATCGAATCCCGTAGGGAAAAATCGACGAGATGGAAATGCTCGTAGCCCCTCATCGTTTGATTCATTACAGTAGAAGGATAACAAGAGCGTCTGTAAGCCATACGGAACCCGGCAGCGGAGGCGGGATCTTCTGACGTTGATGATGGTCTCTTATGGAAACCATATCAACCTCGCTTTCCAAATGCGGATGGGAGTAGGATCCCGCCGGTTGTAGACGAGTTGAATGCCCAACCGATGCTCTCGGTATCGAAACCATCGGTTGGGCATTCAACTCGTCTACAACCGGCGGGATCCTACTCCCATCCGCATTTGTGGCCTTCTCCACTATTACTCTCGTGCTCACAGCGATATATTGGCACCGAGAGGATCCGGTAACCGATGTAGACTCGTTCGATCCCTCCAATCCGTTGCACCTAATGGCTGCCGCCGCTGCAGGTGGAATGGACAACGTCTTCAGGGGAATCGGGTACAAGGAGATGAATGAAAGCGCGAAATTGAAGGTTGTGTTGGGCTCAATTACTGGGCGGGGACCGGCGCTGTTGCGTGCTGACGAGTACTAGTGGCAGATATATTAAATTTTTGGTAACAATTTGAAACATCGGACCCACAACACTAATATTTCGGGGCTGGGCATCATTGAGGCATCAGCCTGAGAAGCACGATGACAGCGAAATTCATATCAGATCTAAATTAAAAGGTAAGGATTAGCTTCGCAGGAAGTTAGCACGCGGTCTTAAATTCTCATCAAATCGTTGAAACTCCGCAATTTTTTGCATCACGGTGAAGTCCCAAGGAGATGTAAACATCCTCGAGGAGTTGTAAAATATCCTCAAGGAGTTGCATGCAGCGGATGAACTGAATTGCAAACTTCTAACAGAAGAGGTGATCCAAAGATAAAGTTGTGTGCAAAATAATTATTGGACAGTATATGCGCCATACGGGTGGTATGCTTGCAGGCCCACAAAAGCAGTGGAATAGAAACAAGGGAGTCCGGAACAGGACGGATGTTTGGATCGTCGATGTTGGTCTCCGGAATAATGTTGCCGCGACTTGGCCCACAGCGACTTGGCGGCGCCGACTTGTGCCGAGTCAAGTCGAGACGGTAGAATCACACCTAAGATTACCAAATTCAAGTACAGCGGAGGTGTAATTTGAAAGGCAAAGTATTGAATTAAAATAAAAAGAGGCAAAAGGCGAACTGGATTTTGTAGTTTCAAAACAACTGATCATGAACCCAAAACTAATTGAATAATATTATTGCCGTTTGCAATAAATTGGCGGTGATGGTAAACACACACAATACCCGGTCCACAAGAAAGCTTGCAGTATCTGTGCTCAACAAAAAAGCGTTCGATAAGCCGTGAACCACGAAAGATAACAGATCTCCGTGTACCGCGCGAACAGCACCATATCGATATGGGCCGCGCACCATCAGGGAAAGACGCCTGCAGAAATAAAACAGCACGAAAGTGCCCTTCGCGGGAGGAAACTACAAGAAAATAAAGGTAGAAGTGTAACACGAGCGCGGAAAAACAAGATCGAAACCAAGGCGAAAAACCCGCGGATGAATGCGAGGGAAAGAGTAGTAATGGAAGCGAGGCGAGAGGTAATAGAAGAGCAAACGCAGGCAACCCACCGACGAGGCATAACCCTATGAAAGGGCGGGGAAAGCAGCGAACGTGAGGGGCTAAACCTCCTCAACGCTCGAACTCCCCTCCCTAAAAAAAAGCCCGCTCCAAAAGAAGCAAAACACGTCGAAAAACGAAACCCACTCACAATAGGCTCATCATAATCCTTCTCCACCCACTTCCCGTCCGCGCGCATGGCCACGGCGAGCGCCCACTCGTCCAGCTCGTCGGGGTAAGCCTGGAAGAGCGCAGGGGAGATGACCGAAGAAGAAAGCCTCAGTACACGACAATAATGAAGTGTAAAGAGAGCTGGGTGGGTGGAAAGGAGAGATTTGCAAGACAACGGGAAAGGGGCCGCCAAATAAAAATGAAATGAATGAATAAGGAGGGGGTGAAGTTAGAGCAGGATGAGGGAAGAGAAAGGTGTGTAGTGCGAAGAAAGACACGGCGCGGCCGTGATTCCTAGCGTCCCCGGGGATGCACACGTGGGACGGCAGGCTCGCGGCGCGCCATACTTCGCGCTGAAGCCGACGGCGCGCGGAGTTTGACGCGGCTCAGACGCGGTGTGACATACGCCAGCCACGCGATACGCCGCACGGTTGCTATGCGTCGCAGCAGACAGTGCGCGCGCGAGGTGTGCGATGGCACGATGACTGGCGACCGCGGCGTCAATGGGCGGGAACCCGTCCGCGATGCCAACGAGGGCTGACTACGACGTGAGTTGGGTGCCCAAATACCACGCGCAGAAGGGGATAAAATGGGATAAAACATATTTTTTAAAAAGGAGAGAAGCAAGGGAGAAGCAAGGGACGGAGATGGAATAAAGCGCTTCACGCATTCTGGGCCAAAATTTGTTGAAAACATACGGAGATAGGAGACATGGAAAAGAGAGGATGCACGTTATCGAGAGGGCGTGCGGTAGGCAGCGCGTCTCATCCGCGAGTAATGCAGCAAGTCATACATGGAGCAGCCGTACATCGCGTGGAGCAGCCGCGAATCCATCGTCGCGCGACGCGCCAATTCACCCTGTCCCCGAGCATGGGCGACGTCGGACGTAACAAGCGCAGGCGGGGCGCGGGGCGCTAACTACGGCAGCTACGCGTTGCGTCACATATAGCGTTTCATGCCATATATGGCGCACGCTGCGCCATACACGCCGCGCGTAGCAGTTGGACAGAGCGCACGAAGCGCGTCTGAGAATAGAACCCGCGCGCGCGGACGGGGGATAGGACAGAGCAATGGGATAAAACAGCATAAAAAAAGGAGAGAAGGGAGAAACGAGGACGTGATGGGATGAAGCTGAAGGGCCGTATGGCACCTTTTCGCCCGAAACAAATGCGAAAACGGGCGAAGACGACGGGAAGAGGAGAATAAGAGGAAGCCGCGCGCTAGACAGCCCCAGGCTCGAGAACGCCGGCCTAAGTAGCCCCAGGTAGGCCGACAGGTCGTGCGCCCAGTTGCGCATCCCGAGCGCGCATAGGCAGGCGTAGCACGGCTCCGTTCGATGTCGTCGCATGCGCTGGCGTAGCGAGCTTTGACGCGCCCCCAGATAACTTGGCGCGCCGACGACGTCAGCCACACTTCACGCCACACATATCGCGTAGCAGCTGCGCCGCGCCGTGTCGGACGGTGGCGGCATGCCACCCGCGCAAACACGCAGAGGCGGGGATGAGGCAGAATACGAAGGGGAGACAGATAGTGAAGAACGAAATGAAATGAAGAAAAACAGAACGAAATTAAAGAAAGGGAACCAAAAAAAAGAGAACGGAAGGCAAATGAGGAGAGGCACGCATGATGCTCCAGAACCAATCACCCGCCCAGATTACATCTTGTCGCGCGTCCAATCCCACGACTCGTTTATCGAGCGCGGCCAGCAGCCCTAAGGCGCGCTTGGACTTATTCATGCCTGCGCTGCTGCGGTAGGTGTTGCCGTACGTACGTGCTGCGCGCGCCGGAGCTGGCGGGGGCGTTGGCGTGGGGATCATACTCGTGGAGGCGCACGGCGCTGGCGTTGGAGGGCGGGTACGAGTTGTTGGTGGACTGGGCGTAGGGCGCATTGGGATGCGAGAAGGAAGCGCGCGGGGAGCCGTCGTTGTGGTAGGGCGTGTGCGGGGCGAAGTGGTCGTGTTCCAGTGCAATCGTCGTCGTAGGTCGCCAAGCCAAGTCAAGTGTGGAAGCACGATGGTGGCGCCTGAGCAGCTAGATCCGGGCCGAGGGGTCCTGGTCAAACGCTACTTTTTGTTCTGCACTTGGCTGGTTAGCTTCGCCGCGGTTGTCCTCCGAGCTTGGGAGTCCGTTGGAGGGTGGTGATGGGAGAGCAAAGGAAACGACTGAAACGGACATCGGATCAATTTCTGATGGTAGGTAGGTAGGTAGCATTACACGGCACGGTCCCGCTGAGGAACGCCGGTTCCCAGGGATTATCTAAGTATACATGCGCCAAAGTACACTATTGCCCCTGGACTCCTCCATAGCACCAGAGACGAGCTCACGGACACGCTATGCCGCCGCGGTAGATCTAAGGAACTATAAAGAAGCAAAGAAAAATCAATCAGCAGAGAATATGCGAGACCAATTATTTGTATCAGGAGCTGTCGCGCACAACACAGGAATTGAATTGACTTTTTGGAGGTCCGAGGATATCATGCCCCATTAGCTACGAGTGCAATAGCGGGTTGCACGGGCTGGTTCGCATGGTCTGTGTAACGCAAACTTCCACGGGCACTTGGTTAGTTGGGAGCATTGCTGAAGTTAAAATTTAAACCTCGTGATGCCTGCCAAGTGTTCACCATAAATAGCCTGGGTCAGATTCAGACGCTGGCAATTCGGCCTTCCAACATTCAAAATATTCTGTGAAGCAAGTACAACGTCTCTGATGACTCGACCGTGTCTTAAAAGCCATTTCTTTGGTCCACCAATTGTGCAGAGTTCTGAGCATCTTCGATCGAAGTTAGTGCATTTAGAACTATTAGGTTGGGGCAAGTGAATGGCCGTCTTGCAGCCGCAGTGAGTACTTCCGAGGCTCTGCACCTTCTCGGTGCCTTTGGCAGAGAGTTCCGGTGAGCTATTTAAAGCTGCACGGACGTGCCGATTATTAAGTCCAAGGAAAGTAACGAACTGCGAGGTGCCGCATGATCAAAATGAAGACGTCGAGCTCAAATTGGTGTTATCGCGGTCTCTGTGAATGAAGGCGCGGATGCTGCAGCCTCAGCTGCGTATTGATGTGTTGACATTGATATTGATCGGTTCGTTACTTTCCGTCTCTGACCGTTTTTGGAAGCTGCTTAGTTGCACGTGTGCATGCTGACTAAGTGACAACGGCGTTGCTATGCGGCCGGCGTGGTGGTGGGCAGCAAGAGCCATGGCGAGGGAGACGCACGGACATGGAGAGAATGGAACATGAAATTTGAGCCTCCAGAACTTCTGAGATATTTTGGGGAAAAAAGGAATGAAAAAGGGCAGAGGTGGAGGATGGATTCAGAGGTATACATCTGGATGACGCGGACAATCGCAATGCAAGCATTTCCTTCCTGGCAAGTAGACCGTCGCGAGCAGGTCGTGAGTCTCAAGGCGACCATGTGGGACCGACCATAAGGTGGATGGAATGGCCTCCGAAGAGGTGTAGTATTTTTTTATACCCAGTCAATGATCATCGGCGTCCGCGCAATTTCTCTCGCTGTTGGTATAGGACAGTAGTGGTGTCTTTGAGACCCTTATTGTGTTCGCTATATCCAGCCAGGCGGAGAGTTTGAGCGTCGGTACGGAGTGTCTCGAGCTTTTGGGATTTTGATGGTGGTGGTATGGAATATGTGGCTGATCATGACAGGAAATGCGCCATGTACTTGGCGCTGGCCTTCATGTTGTCGGGAGGCGAGAGCGGCCGTCTCGTTCCGCGGGCAATGCACGCCTTGTGCGATGTGTATCGGGGCCGAGTTTAACGTACCTTGCGACTGTTTCTGGGACTCGGAGCTCGGTCCGGATCGACTGATCATACGCGTTCCTGAGTTTTGGCGGGGGCAAGGTCAGCTCGTTGAACCCGCAACGCGCGGCGTCGTTTCTGTATTACTATCATGCTGCACGCGTCTGCCAGGCTACCTCGTCATGCCTCATCATCCCAATTTTTGACCCGGGTGTCGAAGCGGACAAATGTATGAAGGCCGGTTTTGTCGCTACGCATCACTGAGAACTCCTGTCCCCGGAATCAACTTGGTAAACATTGCTTCGAGACATGAATGAATTGTCGGTCTGAATCAGCCGTGTACACCCTCACTGATTATTTCCAGGACACAGCAACTCATTATAATTTGGCGGTCACAGCCCACAGCATTGCGCGTGTAGTTAACAGGATAGGGAGCCTTGGAGTCAAATAACCACCACCTGAGATGTAAATATAGTCCGGCCCAGATTATTCGTCTTAGCTACTGTACTTACTGAAAAAATATGATTATCAAAAAAAAATCGGTCACAGCGGCTTATGCAAATGCATGGGCGGGGAGTCGAACCCCGAAGGCAGCTTGGCAACATGACCTGTTCGCCTACGAAGCATATCTGAGCTGTGTGCACCGTACACCACCCTTGCTTTCTTCTCTCATTGAATCCCGCAATGCATGCGACATTTCTCGAGGCTCCTGATGGGTAACTAGTGCACTTTGTTTTTTTCTTCTTCTTTTTGTCTTTTTAAAAAAAAAATGGTGCATGAACTTGAGATAGAGCCAGACCGCCGTCGGTGTGTGTAGAGAGCAAAACCCGCAACTGGGTGATTGTGGGAAAAGAAAAAGAAAAGAAAAAGAGTAAACGACTTTGTCATACATGGATGGGGAGTCGAACCCCAGAAGCAGCTGTGCTGTGTGCAAAGCTCATGGTGTCAGCTGTTTCTGAGCTGCACCGTGCACCACCCACACTTTCTTCCCTCATTAGTTCCCTCAATGCACGCAGGATTTCTGTGTTCTTTTTTATGCCGGGTATTCAAGGATGTCGGAGTTTTGATTACACTCGAAGTGATTTTTTATTCTATTCAATTGACCTAAACAATTTTTTTAATTGACATGAACGCGTCTCGCGGAGACAATCCGCTATTAATTTATCGAGTCGAAGCCCGGAATCAGCCTTTGTGACTCAAGGGCACAATTTTAGTGTCTGAGCTGTTTGTTCCGCACACCACCCATGCTCTGTTTCCAGGACAAACCTCGATTACCTGTCTCTCAAGCTCACAGCATTGTGCATGGTGCTAACGGGATTCACGCGAGAGGTGTGAGCTAAATAACCACACGAGGCTTTCGACCACTGTTCGAGGGCTGCACCGAGACTACCCGTGACCGTTATTAAAAAAATGAAGCTGAAATCCAGATACGCATTATGGGCGGGGAGTCGAACCCCCGGATCAGCTTGCTAAGGAATGTGGTTCTCCAGCTGTGTGTCCCGACACTACCCCTGCTTTTTTCCTTTATCGAAAACCTGAATACATGCGGCTGTTCTGTAGCAATAGCCTGTTCTTTCGATGTCGTCGGGTTTTGAAGGAAGTAATATCAATATTCGAAATATTGACCAGAGGTATATGCCAAAGAGTACATGCTTTAAATTGAAACTAGGGGCATCCCAATTCGCTTTGTAGTCTTCTAGATAATCTATAACGGATGTGCGCGAATATGAGTTAATCAGACTAATTCAGAAAAGCCGTATCTTCCCCTTTGGAAAAAAAGGAAGAGCTGTGCAAGAGCGGGGAGTCGAACCCCGAAATCAGCTTGGCAAACTGTGGCTGAAAACATTATGCATCAGCTGTGTGCACCGTGCACCACTCACCCTCTCTTCCATTATTGAATCCCTCAAGACATGTCGAATCCTGGCAACGTAATGACCTGCTGAATCGCGGGCGCAAGAAAGCGCACCATTGGACCACAGCCATCAAGCCACTGTAGCATTCAATGTATTTCCCACCGGGCAACCACGAGAGAGGGAAAATGCATTGGCGAAAAAAGAAAACACGCTTTAACAACTGCCACACATGACCAGGGAGTCGAACCCTGGACTCAGCTTGATAGGCCATCACCCTTCCGTTTGCTTATTTGTAGACTCGTAACCAGTCTATAAACAATTGCCGAAAAAATGCGGCAAGCGCTTCGGTGTTTACAGACTGGTACAACTCGTTGATCGTAATCGGGCTGTCCGCGGAGTTTGAAAATTTGGCGAGGCCTCTGTTCTGGGGTGCAGTTTGGGTATGAATATACTTGAAGTACCTAGGAGTAATATGACCCTAAAACTGTCTCCTCATTTATTTATTTTTTACAGCTTGGAAGAGTGGAAAGAGCTATGGCACGCATCACCTAGCTGCTGCTACCAAAAATTAGCGGCCAAATTGGGTGGAGAAATTTTTGGCCCTATACACAGCCTCTGATGGCCTGATTTTTCATAATTTACCCCACATGTGGCCAAAATGGGTCACCCACAAATATTGAGCTCAGTCAGCTTTGATCCAGTTGAAAATCTCTCTAGCAGAAGTGGGCAGACAATCAAAAGGAACACTTTTACTAGAGGGATAAGAAATATCTCTTTTTTTGGACCCACTAGATCTCAAACGCGAGGTAGTGGCAGCTAGGTGATGCGCACCATATCAGCTTTCGACCAGAAATGATCGGGTTCGATGGCTCCTCAGCCGACCGATCGCGGCACCTGCTAAATTTCAAACTCCGGAGACAGCCCAATACACGTCAACAAGAAAGAAACCATAGCAGCTTTGTTTAAACAATCTGTATTGAGACAGGAATTGCCGTTTAAACAGGTGTTTAATCTAAACACGTTTAACACGTTACATAGTGGGTTACCAGCAGCAGCGCGGTTTAAACGGCCAAAAAGCACATTTGCACCGGGGTTCGAACTCACGACCTCACATCCGAGGAGGTCCACGTGCAGTATCTGACTGAGCCAACATGAAGTGATGGGCATAAATATAATAGTGCCTTATTAAGGATTTCTGAGGTATGCACCAACACTAAGAGGCACAACTCTGGGATCTCACTGATGTTCTTGCCTTGCAGCTTGGTTTAAACCTGTGTTTAATCACGCGCACAATGCACCTTTCAATGCATGATTAGACCAACAAGTGGTCTGGTAACAATGATGTGGTGTTGACCATTTCAAACCGTGCATAGCAAAGTTAGTACTGACCGGTCCACATTGAAGCATAATTTGAATTTGTGTTTAACTCAGTCATCAGTGCACATCTAAACAAACACCTGAAGAGATCTTAAAGGTTCAAATTTCATACACAGACAGCTTAGAAGAAACCCTTCATGAATTTCATCCTTGAGTTGCAAAACCAATGCTACCTATCCTCCACTTCTTGCCTTGCTCTAATTGTGTTTTGAACGGTGCACTGTGCGTTTGATTAAACACAAGTTTAAACCAAGCTGCAAGGCAGGAAGCATACCTCAGAAATCCTTAATAAGGCACCATTATATTTTTGCCTCATCACTTCATGTTGGCTCAGTCAGATACTGCACGGTGGACCTCCTCGGATGTGATGACCAGTAGGTCGTGAGTTCGAGCCCCGGTGCAAATGTGCCTTTTGGCCGTTTAAACACTGTTTAAACAGTCCGTTTAAACCGCGCTGCTGCTGGTAACCCACTATGTGACGTGTTAAATGTGTTTAGATTAAACACCTGTTTAAACAGCAATTCCTGTCTCAACATGAATTGTTTAAATAAAGCTGCTATGGTTACTGTGCCTTCTCCTGACTATCATACATTCTTGATCCAGAATCTTGCACCGCTGCCTGAATTTTGAATTATCAAGCAAGGACTCAAGGCTTTGATGACCTCCTACCGAACCGATATTCCCACTCGCGTTGGGATGAGAAGCAGGGTGACCCAAAATCGGAGCATCGGCAATTAATGTCCCCGACAGTAGAGAAGACTTTGCACCTGAGTCAATCATGCCCAACGCGGGAAAGAAGCATACCTGTTTGAGTGTGTGGTTTGCGCTGGTACTTTGCGCGATTCTTTATCCACATTACTTTGCGCCATTTTCAGTTTGTGCATTTGCGCAACTGTGATTGCGCGTTTGTGTGACCGTGATTGTGTTTGCGTGATTCGCCAAATTCCCGCAATGCAAGCTCCTCATTCAAGTAATGCGGATTTGAGCCCTTTTATCGTTATATGATGCGGGAATTAATAATATATACATTTGTTGCACGCGGGAATAAATATGTATTTTCACACTCACTGCTCCATCCACTAAGTCTTCATTTACGAAAACTGAGAAAGTAAAAAGAGATGGTTGAGAGACACGTAAACCGTTTAAGAACACTTATTTTTGAGGATATCAGTTGTGGATTCCATGACCATTCAACGAGGTTGAATTTAGTTTCTCACATCCTTTTGGATGCTGGAATTCTGCTGGGAGTCACATTCCTGTTATTCCAACGGGTTCAAGCGAGAGTAGGACAGCGAGAGGTCCTGCGCATCCGCGCCATCAAACTTTGTTCAGACTGCCGGAGTTACCTGTTCTGCAGTATCACTGCGTTCAGGCGCCGGATAGCCGAAGCCATTTTTAGGCGCTTCTAGGCCCGGCTAGCTTCGGCGAGGTCCGGCTAGCTGGCTAGAAATAGTTCGTCCCGGTCACCTAGACAACGGCTAGCCAGAGCAAATGCGAGCCGCTTCGAGGTCCGCGACGCTCAGCTCCTGTCTCGGTTACCCAGACGTTTCGGAATGATCCGGCGGAGTTCGAATAAATCGAAGAAAAGAAGACGCCAGATCATTCCTCAACGTCTGGGGTAGTTGGTATAGAAACACCCTCCATCGAGTCACACTCTGAGTGTCACGCTTGCGCCGATTTAATGTTCTACTCAACCTAAGGCCTCCTTGGACCCCTCAATTGTCTGCAGAATTACTGTACTATAGTCACCAGATATATATGGTTAGCTAGATTATTTTATTTTCGCGTATTTAGAACGCAGGTAGGTGTATAAAGTGCAAAAACACGACATTGTACAACGGTTCCTCTGCACCTCAAAAAGAGGTCAAAAAAAATGGGAAAAGTTGTCAGGCCCTACAAAATACATCTATGCATTGCTAGGAGAAGTGCAAACAGTACAATGTGGGGGGAGGGACGGAGGGATGAGATGTGTGACTCGATGGGGGGTGTTGCTATACCAAATACCCCAGACGTTGAGAACTGATCGCGGCCCAACATTTTCACATATTTATTCAAACTCCGATCGGGCCGCGATCCGTTCTCTACGTCTGGGTTACCGAGATAGGCTCAGCTCGACGTAGCGTTTCTAAACGGGTAGCACAGCCTCGACGCCAGTTGGCTAGGTCCGCCAGGGCTAGCCATTCCTCTGGCTACGACAAGTCATCCTGGGTCCAAGAATATCTATGGGAAGATGAATCCGAGTTCTTCATATCGAGGATAATATATTCGTTGCGGCCAGTGCACGGGATCGTAGTACAAGACACGGGCCTCGGGAATGGGAAAGAGGAGCCTGTTATGGATGGATAGAGTAGCCCACGTACTGCGCAGATTGAGGACAAAGAGCACTCGGATCACATAACTTGATACGGGGCAAACAAACGGACAAACAAAGATCCACACACAATGCACAGCCGATCGGCGAACTTGCAACGAACTTTAACATAGTTATGATTAATATCCTACCTTCTGAATGCCATAGAGCATGGCTAGACATGCGGGTGGGACAAGGTCCTTGGCCTAGCTCTGGCTAGGTGGCTAGCCACGGCTAGACGGATCTCGTCGAGGTGGCTAGCGTGGCCTCGACATTCAACACCGACTACTTCTTGGCTAGTCGGCTCGCCACGGGGCTCTGCTACCTGGGGCTTGAACGCAGTGTATCCTAGTCCCGTAAGTTCAAAAAGAATTCGTTTGCAAAACTTTAGACATGGAAATTGGGTTGTAATGTGCTCAGAAACTCATCGGCACGGCCAATCAAGGTGGCTGATTTATCAAGTGTTTAAACCGTTCTATCTTCGGTTACCGTTTGCAGGACTGGCTAAACTAAACGAACATATAAAGGGTTATCACCCTATTAGCGGTGGAGGGTGAAAAACGCTGGCTTGGTCAATGGACCTGTTCTGCCTTTTCGCAAGACGGTACGGAACCAGCTATAGGTGAAGGAGTCCGTGGATTACGAATAGGATAGTATTGAAGCATAATATCAGAGGTGCCACACAATCGGGCAACCTCCAATCAATCTTTCTGTGCGTAAAATGGCAGCAAGCAAGGGCCCGCGCCAAGCATGGACGGAGCGTGCTGCGCGTACAGTGTACACTGTTAAATTTTTTTGGTTTATGTCTCGCTGCTTGCCGGCCATCCCACCAGTCATAGGAGTGGCGACATTCGGCAACTCCCGACGGAATCTTCCGAACAACACTGTGCCCTAGAAATTGCGAGAAACAGAATATAACTCTTCATTCACTCAGTTTATGCAGGGGGTTCCACCAGATTTACAAAATAAATTACGAGTACTTATGTAATAAGGATCGTCTCTTTCATATCTCGGGGGACCTTAATTAGGGTCAGTGACAAAAAACTGTGAGGCACTTTTTAGTGGCTGTGTGAAGTCGTTTTTATCGCTTTATTAGAAAAAAACCTAGTGTATTTAGTGGCTGAGTATTGTACATGTTTACGTACTCGGGGAAAAATACCCCCTACTCGGTGAAAAATAACAACATGCGCAAACACTGCAAATTTTTTTTTTGCCATCGCGTCCGGAATGATCCGACAGGTTTTTGCATCACATTTCTGCGGGCATGAGTTTACGGCCGCTTGACGCTTAGAAATATGCGACTTTCCGCATAGCTTTCCCGCAATATATTTCTCGCTCGTCTGCTGGAGTCTACTGATTGTTATTTCAACTTCGTTAACCCTGATTTGACCGCTGTCCATCGTCTTATTGATATGCGCGAGGTACTGCTAGGCCAGGACAACTGCACTTACGAGAAGGGCGGTGGAGAGCCTTAGCGTCTATTTTAGTTCTATACATGTGATTGATCTTGCATCTAATCTTACCTTAATTACTTCGGTTTGCCGATCTGCCTGCAGCTCACTGCGTACGCCGCCCCACATCTCTATCCGGTGGACTTTAATCTCAGAGGCCGAAAATCGCACTCTCTTTATTACTCTATGTTCCTACAAATGCTCAAATCTGGTCTGGACGCCTCCCACCATGCCCCTATATGTCCGTTTATAAGCTTGGCGTCCTGCCAACGCCCTCCTCTCCCTCCTGACACTATGAGAATTATTGTTCAGGCATTCAACACTAGACTTATAACTAAAGGAATAACTGGCTTTTTATGCCAAAAGTTTAGAGAACTTGAACTCTTGAACAAAATTACCTGGTCCAAGTATATGTTCACACTTCTTAATACTGTCTCAGGTGTAACTTGTTCAGAGCTTTTGCGCTCTTACCAAGAGTATCAGTGATCGGCTTATGATCCTGAAAACTTGCATGTGGCGCTTACTTGGCAGTCAGGAGATGCACCAAACATGCCACAGCAACAGATAGTCAGCTCGTGGATGCGGGTCAATAAGGATTTGAAGCCCACTAAGGTTGATGATAAAGTGAAGACACCGATTAAGCGCAAAAGGACTACCCAAGGAGGCAAGCAGTCTAAGCAAGCGCGCCACAGCATTGAGTTGTGTACAACTCCTCTATTAGTTTCAAGATTTGCCTGTTGGAGATGTAGGTCATAGGTATGCCATTCGAGGGGTGATTTATTTGACTGACCATCACTTTACTTCTCATTTGGTAAAATCTAATGGTGCTGTATGGTACCATGATGGTATACTTACTGGTTTGTCTTGCGAGGCGGATGGACCTGTCCACACGCTGCCTCAGAATTTTTTGAATACCTGCAATATCAACGGAGAAATCGGCGAAGCGGTTGGCGGACTTTACACTCGAATTAATTGAGCTTTACTCACTGGTTCAAATTGAGGTTGACGCTGCTACCTCTCCGTGGCGGGATCATTCATCGAACTTCCTCTTAGGCTACTGTTGGGGCTTCAAACTGCTCACTTCATGGTAGTCTCTGGCTTGCCTCTGGAGTACCCTTGGCATGAGAACTTTATTATTATATTTTCAGAGGGTTGTGCATCACAAAGGCAAACTATGACACGAAAATTGCAAAGCTCTCGAAGTTTGCAAGGGGTGCGTCATTGACAAATTTAATTAAAAATAAGGGGTAAAAGAGTGGTCGCAAGCAGGCTCAAACATGGCCAACCAGGATGACATTTATTGCTGCAACGCACATTATAAACAACTGAGCAAGAATGAACTGAACACTTGGGAGTTGGTGACGGTGACACTGGCATTTTGAACACTCAAGAAAATGAACACCTGCGGTGATGGGTGACATGGGCCGAACACTCGGTCGAAATGGTACAGTATTGCCCTCCATTCCTAACAGGTCCATATAGTGTGCATCTTCCCTCTCGTTTGCGTGCGGAAGAGTTGCTGTCAGGCAGATGCGGTATATGTTGCCCCCCCCTTGTTGATGCTAATCTAATTCTTATGTCTCGTTGCCCCCCTAATTGTTGCAACTCTAGCCCGAGCGAAATTAAAATGTCGATGGTTCAAATGACGATAAATTGGCTTGTATAAATTAAAAGAAAGGTAGTTAAATAATTGTCTACTCGGCTACTACTGATTCCACATTGTTTAAGAAGTTAAAAATGAGCCTCTTGTTCCTGTCTTGGTCCTCCCCCTGGCTGTCTCGTCCGAGATCTGCCTCCGTTTGGTGCTCTCTGCGGGTTTTATGTGAACTGTCTGGATGGTCATAGCTGCCATTCTCTCGGCCACTCGAGCATCCTGTGAATGTTTAACATGGGTGGCAATATGATATTGGATTTCATACCCTCAAAAAAAAAAAAGGAAGTACGAGGTCCTGCCAGGCGCAGCCACGGCCCTTTACCCCAAGTACATGAATAACAAGTGCGACGCACTCATTTGGCACTCAGGAGACATAGTCGGAACAGACCGGATGGACCAGAACGGCTAAAACCCCTTTTTGAAGGACGGTCCATATTTTTTTTCAATTCTACATGTTATTTAAAGATTCTAGTGTGAGGAGGTACTGATAGTGTGGATTGACATATTCAGCTCATAAAATCAGGCAAAATATTCAGCTGGTTCTCAGCTAGTGCGGGGCAGATTGTGCAGGCGTTGTAACAATGACAAATTCAACATGTGCACTCCGAGTATGGCTCCCAAGTCTGCGCTTGGTGCATATTTCCAGAAATATTTTTACCCATTCTATAAACTTTGTAGAGAAGTTTCACAAGCAAGGTGCCGGCCGCAAGTTGGGGGGATTTCCTCCAACAGAGAAAGCTGCAGACATTTTTTTTTGGAGGAGGAGCTTTACCGATCACTGTCAGATCTGAAGTGTAATTTGTGTTCGGTGATTACCGATGGAACAAAGAGAAGTGAAAAAAGTTTTTTGTTTTATTTGCACATGTTGTTATTTTTCACTGAGTAGGGGGGATTTTTCCCCGAGTACGTACACATGTACAATGCTCAGCCACTAAATACAATAGCTTTTTGTCTACTAAATATAGTGGCAGTGATAAAAATGTCTTCACACGGCCACTAAATAGTCTCTCACAGTTTTTTGTCTCTGATCAAAATAAGGTCCCCCGAGATAGGAAAGGGAAGATCCCTATTATATAATAAGTACTCATAACTAAATTTGAGAGTGGGGCAAGGGGCAAATAATAACCACTTTCGGTGACTCGTTCATAAACACCTGTTTACAAAACAAATGGAAAAGATTTATAATAGGCAGAAGAATAACCAACAGAATCCTATGACACTCTGCGGACGCGATTCATTGAGAAGTAGGCGGAGATTTTAACTCAAGAGAAAGAAAAAGAAATTCAGTCCTAGAATTCAAACCAATGTTGAAATATTGGACGAAATGGAATATGTGGGCCAAGTGACAGTTTATTTTGCATACATGATACAAAACCCTCAGCCCAGTTGATGACTGGTTACTTGCCATAGAGAACTCCCGTCACCCGCATGCATCGCGACAGGACAAGACATTTGTCGAGCAGGCAACTACAGAGTGTCCATATTATATTTAGGGTCCTGGGAATACATGGTATCTGACATGGCTACTACAAGATATTCAAGTACACTCTGAAATGGCCATAGGAGAAGTAGGAGTCATTTTTTTTTTGCGTGGAGAAATCTGTGAACGGTCAACAGAGTCTATTTACAAAGAACAAAATACCTCACACTTGGAAATTTCACAAATGGCTACAGTCCATGGTGAACAAATGGAACCCAGCGCTCAAAGGTCATGCCTGGTTCCCTGGAAAGTGCGGTCACAGCAAGATGGAGCGCTTTAGCTGCTTTGCGGAGATCAGGGAGTCTTGGAGGGTCAGAGTGCGGACTGCAATCTTTAAACAGATATTCATAAAATGTGTCTGCAATCTTGGGGCCATCATCATCATTCATCCTCCTATATCACAGATCAGAAGCTGCAAAGGAAAATACTCCAAATGGTTAAACTTACCACATGGTGGCAACAACTCCACCAAATCCTGCAAAAAGCAGGCTTGCAGCAAGGTGCATGGCTTCATCCGGTGTCTTCGCCTCACCCTTGGCTGTTTCACAGGCACTGAGAAAGGCTAGCTTCATGCTATTCTTCATTGTGTGTGAACGATTATTTACTCGCATTATATGGGCCATGTCAAGGCAACCATCAGAGAGAATGAGGCCACTATTCAGAGGGTTATAGAAATCTTGAGTCCCATGACATGCAAAGTGAATCACTGATGAATTATGCAGATGCTGCATGACTGTGTCTCGAGTAGTGCTCTCCAAGGCAGTGTGCCACTCGCTGGGGACTCTGGTCTTGATTTTTTGAAGCTCCAACTCTGTACCTGGAAGAGAATAACTGCCTGGTGTGTCAGGTTCAATCACAGTTGTCATCTTGAAAAGGGCTGCAATGTGAGCTGGAGGATCCAACAAGGCTGTTAAGGTGGGAGTGTTGGATGAGATGACATAATCTGAAACACAGTCTGTTCCTTCTGAATTATATATCCCTGCTGCATGAATAGGAACAAAAGCAAAAGGTCCAGTCGGACACCACCATAAGCGGGAGGGATTGTCTGACTTCTACAAAAAGGGGCACCTTTAATTGCCCATAAAATGGAAAGAACCTGGCAACTTACTTTCAAATTCAGGACCTCAAACACTGGTTTCACAATTGTTTGCCAGATGTCAGCCAAGACTCTGCGAAAGATATCATTTGGGGTCATGTTGATACGGTCCTCTTGTGTCATTTTGAGACGAGCCTCCATATCAGACTGGTCTCCACGGCCATAATTTTCCAGAAACTCTTTGACATTGAAAGTTCGGTCTGATAATGCACGAGGGAGATCTGCATAGTGCTGTTGCACTGCCTGAAGCTTCAGTGCAGGAAGTGGGACATGCTGAACGTCCTCCGAGGACTTTACAATCAGAGCTGAACAAGCTGAGTTATTGGCAAGCAATATTATGATTGGCCCAGATACTGCGGCCTGCTGAAGAGAGGCAATGGTTTTGGGCTGGAGGAAATCTTCAAGCCCTGGCACTTTTCGAACAGCACTGAGAGTCTCATCCCATGTTTCGTTGAGTTGACGGCACTGAGTGGCTACAGCCTCCATTGACATGAGTTGCCGATGAGTGTTCTCATGAATGTTGTGAGAGTTGTCTCGGAAAGATGCCTGCTCCAGCTGCTGGGATAACTGCCTAAGCTTCGTGGCAAGCTCAGGTTTTACATCTTCTAATTTGTCAACTGGAGTTCGGAGATGTAGTGCCTGTGCCCAGAAAATTGAGCGGCTGGCCTCCAGAAGTTCTACAGCAAGAGTATTCTGCTTCAGGCCAATTGCACATGTGGCAGCAGCAGAAGCCAGGGATACAATATCTTTCCTGGCCAACATTTGTTGACGAGACTTGAGATCCAAAGACAATGCAGCCAACTGTGGTAGGAGGTTAATGGCAGTATGATAGGCATCCAATGAAGATCCATGCCCATGTCGGGTGGCACTCCTGATCCATTGATGTGATGCAGAGAAGCGAATGAGTGCAGAGGAGTGGATGTATGTGGATGCTTCCTGGTGCAAAAAAATAGCCTCATCAATGTCCTTGGGATCACCGCACTGGGCAAACCGTCTTTGGACTGCACTGGCCAAATTATTGAGGGAGTTGCCCCGGTCTGGATGAGGTGCAGCAAAGAGCTCCAATGCCTCTCTGTGATTGTGATTGCATCATCAATGTCCTTGGGATCGCCACGCTGCTGAAACCGACATTGGACTGCATTGGCCAGATTGTTAAGGGAGCTGCCTCGGTAGGGATGAGGTGCAGCACAGAGCTCCAGTGCCTCTGTAAACAGAGTGATTGCCTCATCAATGTCTTTGGGATCACCATGCTGCTCAAAGCGTGTTTGGACTGCATTGGCCAGATTGTTGAGGGACATGCCCTGGTGGGGATGAGGTGCAGCAGATATTTCCAGTGCCTCTCTAAGCAGTGTGATTGCCTCATCAAGATCCTTGAGATTGCCATGCTGGTCAAACCGTGCTTTGACTGCAATGGCCAGATGGTTGAGGCACCTTCCTCGGCTGGGATGGGGTGCAGCATGGATCACTAGTGCCTCTCGGAGCAGTATGATTGCCTCAACAATGTCTTTGAGATCCCCCCACTGCTCAAACCGTGTTTGGACTGCACTGGCCAGATTGTTGAGGGACATTCCCCGGTCAGGATGAGGTGCAGCACAGAGCTCCAGTGCCTCCCTGTACAGCCTGATTCCTTCATCAATGTCCTTGGGATCACCACGCTGCTCAAACCGTGTTTGAACCGCATTGGCGAGATTATTGAGGGACTTTCCCCGGTCAGGATGAGGTGCAGCACGGAGCTCCAATGCCTCCGCATACAGCCTGATGCCCTCATCAATGTCCTCGGGGTCACCACGCTGATCAAACCGTGTGTGTACTGCATTGGCCAGATTGTTTAGGGAATTTCCCCGGTTGGGATGAGGTGCAGCATGGAGCCTCAGGGCCTCTCTGTGCAGCATGATTGCCTCATCAATGTCTCTGAGATCCCCCCGCTGATCAAACCGTGTTTGGACTGCACTAGCCAGATTGTTAAGAGACATGCCCTGGCTGGGATGAGGTGCAGCATGGATCTCCAGTGCCTCCCTGTACAGCCTGATTCCTTCATCAATGTCCTTGGGATCACCATACTGATTAAACCGAGTTTTGACTACATTGGCCAGATTGTTGAGGAAAATTCCCCGGTTGGGATGCGGTGCAGCATGGAGCTCCAGTGCCTCCCTGTACAGTGTGATTCCTTCATCAATGTCCTTGGGATCACCGCGCTGCTTAAACCGTGTCCAGACTGCATTGGCCAGATTGTTGAGGGAGTTACCCCTGTTGGGATGAGGTGCAGCATGAATCTCCAGTACCTTTCTGTGTAGCACAATTGCCTCATCAATGTCCTTGGGATCGCCACACTGATTAAACCGTGTTTTGACTGCACTGGCCAGATTGTTGAGGGAGACCCCCCAGTTGGGATGAGGTGCAGCATGGAGCTTCAGGGCTGCTCTGTGCAGCATGATTGCCTCATCAATGTCCTTGGGATCACTGCGCTGCTTAAACCGTGTCATGACTGCACTCGCCAGATTGTTGAGAGACGTGCCCTGGTGGGGATGAGGTGCAGCACGGAGCTTTAGGGCTTCTCTGTGCAGTATGATTACCTCATCAATGTCCTTGGGATCACCACGCTGCTTAAACCGCGTCCAGACTGCATTGGCCAGATTGTTGAGGGAGCTACCCCGTTTGGGATGAGGTGCAGCACGGATGTCCAGTGCCTCTCTGTGCAGCATGATTGCCTCATCAATGTCCTTGGGATCACCGTGCTGATCAAACCGTGTTTTGACTGCATTGGCCAGATTGTTGAGGGAGCTACCCTGGTTGGGATGAGGTGCAGCACGGATCTCCAGCGCCTCTCTGTGCAGCATGATTGCCTCATCAATGTCCATGGGATCACCACACTGATCAAACCGTGTTTTGACTGCACTCGCCAGATTGTTGAGGGACATTCCCCGGTCAGGATGAGGTGCAGCATGGAGCTCCAGTGCCTCCCTGTACAGCCTGATTCCTTCATCAATGTCCTTGGGATCACCGCGCTGCTCAAACCGTGTTTGAACTGCATTGGCGAGATTGTTGAGGGACTTTCCCCGGTCAGGATGAGGTGCAGCACAGAGCTCCAGTGCCTCCCTGTACAGCCTGATTCCTTCATCAATGTCCTTGGGATCACCGCACTGATTGAACCGTATTTTGACTGCATTGGCCAGATTACTGAGGAAGTTTCCCTGGTTTGGATGAGGTGAAGCATGGAGCTCCAGTGCCTCCCTGTACAGCCTGATTCCCTCATCAATGTCCTTGGGATCCCCATGCTGCTTAACCTGTATTTGGACTGCATTGGCCACATTGTTGAGGGATATGCTCTGGTCAGGAGGTGCACCACAGATCTCCAGTGCCTCTCTGCGCAGTGTGGCTGCTCCATCAATGTCCTTGGGACCATTGTGTTGCTCAAATCGTGTTTCGAGTGCAATGGGCTGATCATTGAGGGATGTATCCCAGTCAGGATGAGCTGCAGTATGCATATCAAGTCCCTCTCTCAGCAGGGTGATAGCCTTGTTGTCCTGTGTCCTTTGGCTCAACAAAACCCACTGACAAAGGGCAGTAACTTACGGCTTCATTGCTGGCAGTTGTCAAAGCCACACTTCCCCCAGTGTCAAAAATCACACCCTCATGATCCTGTAAATTATATCAGTAGTCTCCACAATTTTTATTTATACAATAGTCATCACCGATGTGCGCGCTAGACTCAAAATGGCAGTATCCTCCATTAATTCCTGTGATTTGTAGATATAGGATGTTTCACTGCGGCCCTGTATAGAGAGTGCTTGTCAGACAAAAGTGGAAGGGGAAGAGAGCGAGGACGGGTCGGCGAACAAGGTTGTTATATCATATATGTATGCCGGCATTTCAACGCACGGTGTCCTCGTGCATGCAAGCTGTCATTCCTAAGTTCGGCGACAAGTCAGCACCGAAATTAATCACAGATGGCTTGATTTGTCCCCTACTGCTGTGAAAACCGGCAATGCGTCGCTGCTTCCGGCGACGCCCATGGTTAGTAACCTTGCATACCACATTCCCTGCTTTTTTATAAACACCGTTTGCGCCTTTTATGACAACAGCGCGTAATCCCACGCGCCGGCGAGGACGCGGCATCACCAGTTCCCACCTGGAGACGCCGCGGGAGGCGCCCATTGATGGAACCAAAATAGATGCATACTAGGGGATACGTCCGGCTGATCGAACTGTGCCTTCCGGACCTCTTGAATGTCAGATGACCCGCATAGAACGCATAGAAGCATCTTTATCAGCAATACAGGATATGCCTTCGCTTCGCTCCGGCACGAGGGCTCTTTTGGGTATACATAATATACGTCTTTCGGGCGCATTTGTACAATGATGTTTTATTGGATCTCAGGCATTTTACTCCCACTAATATTGAGCACTTGCTAAAGTTACGATGACCTTAGTGACAAAAAAAAATGAAGCCCATCCTTCCGACACCTTCTCGTAGACTGAACTTTCGAACAGGGAAACCCGCTTGCTCTAGATTGAGTCCGAGAAAATGACCAGTACGTAGCACTCACCAGAATAAGCGAGTGTTGTAAGAAATCTGGGAGGTAAAACTCGGAGTCCCTTCTCGAGAGTCACTGCAAGGCGGATATGAACGAACTGCATCATAAATCTATGGTATATTGAACATGATAATGCAGAGGTAAATTGGCAGCCTAACTGCGTTGCTGTAAGAGAAGAGATAGGGATTCTGTTGGTGAAGTTTTTGATATAAGGTCTTCCGATCCCACGAATGCTTCTAAATGAACAGGCGACCATGAATCTCGGGAACAGTCCGGAAACAGAGCGAGAGAAGACAAATCCTTTGTTCCGATGGGACCAGTATGTTTCGCGATGAAATTTTCATGAGCCGAGGCGGCTGAGCAGAGGGTTAACCACGCTCAGCAGTTATATACGCCCTCTCAGAAGCTGAGGTGCCACTGGCAGGTCCTTCTGTCTTTCAGGTTTTCCCAGTCTCAGCGACATGGCTTTCACTCTCAACTCGCGCAACATCCGCCTTGTCGGCTCCAAACTCGCCGCAGACGTTGAGGCTCCCAATGGCACCTCCTGGAATCCCTACGAGCTCGACCTCAATCCCTATCTTGAGGATCTCTACGGCAAATTCGACACCCGGGCGCAATATGGGAATTTTTACAGCAGCTCGCGCAACCTGCGTGTCGACAACCAGGGCCTCCTCACCGCCGAACTAAACGACTGCGCAGGCGCTTGGAACGTGGCATCCATCGATCTTAAAGTCTTCGTCGGAGTTTCCGGCGGTGTTTTGTTGTTCAGACGGCTGTAAGTGTTTTCTGTGTGGTTTCATCTCTGACTTTCTTTCCTTCCTTGTAGCGTGGAGTAAAGCTCCGTTATGATATTTGTTGTCATCTCGCTAGTATTTGTGTGCAGACATCAGGCCATCGATACCAGCGCAACAGCCGTCAGCCTCACCGGCTCTGTCTTCTCGGCCTTCCTAATGGGCTCCGACGGGCTCATGCACTACCAAGAGGTCAACCTCATCGATCACTACGCCAACATCGACGGATCCTTCCGTTCCAACCCTGGCGACAACGGGTTCTACAACAGCGCGCGCAACGTCCATCTCGGCGAGGGCGGCAAATCATTCATCTTGAAGGCAGAGCTGCGAGCTGGATCGGGTTGGCGTACCACGGAGGTCAATCGTGCTGTCGATATTGTGAACAGTTACTCGAGACTCTTGTTTGTTTGTCGGCACGTGAGTACAGCATAGCTGCAGAGAGATCGGTTTAATTACATTTCCAGGTACACCCCGCCACCCAGCTTCTGGGAAAAGTTCCTCCAGGCGTTCGAGGGCTGGCCCCTTGTTGGTTTCGTCGTCGCTGGAATTTATGCTCTGATGGGCAATATGGTAATTTAACCGCTTTCCGTCGCTGTATCCGCTCACGCAAATGGCACTAGGAAGCCGCCCAACACGCCGTCTCCCTGTCGGCCAACTCCACAATCGTCATGATGGGCGTCACAATCGGCGGCCTACTCGGCGGGCCCTGGGGTGCCGCGATTGGTGCCGCCGTTACGACCCCCATCGGATCGTCCTCGAGACCTCGCTCTCCCCCATACAGTAGACGGCCACTATCGAGCGCTACATCTTCGAGACTCTCCGCAACACCATCTCTGCGGCCATTGGCGCCGGCGCACTCAAGACCTGGCTTGACAAACTCGCCTCGCGGGCGATGACCACCATGTTCTCTGAGGTCAATCACGGCTTTGGGGGAAAAATCTCAAGCGAGGTGGTCGACGGGATGAGCACGGAAATCTCTACGTCGTTCGAAAAGTATGTAGGATGTTACGTGGCATTTATTTGTGGACAGGGAACTCAGCAAAGTTTAGGATCGTCAACGCGATTTATAGCGGAGTGTTCCCTCCTGAGTGGCACGCAGTCGACGCGATGGTCGCGGACTTGATTTCGGTCAGCATATTACCCTCATGCATGGCCGAAGGTTTCGCTGATACTCATAACTTTCCCCAGGCCCGCAAAATCCAAGGCTTTGCGTTGAGCATGTTGCAACCCCTCGACGAGTACAAACTGTCTCCGGATTTGTTTAAGGTGAACGCCTGGCCTTCAACCTTACTAAATGGCTGATCAGTATTTTTCAGGCTAGCAAGTTCAAGGCGATCACACTGGAAAAATGAGGAATAAACGGAGGCTAAGCGCAAGAAATTGGAGTCAGGGATGATGTTGCCTACTTTCTCGAAAGAAAAAAACATAAAACCACAAAAAAAGGGCTAGTACCTCCGTAATACTACTTGAATCCTTTGTATTGCGTTGAGAATCGAGGTGCGCGTGTAGAATGCGCGGGAGTGAATTTGAGGCACTGCTTGGGTGGGATAACGTCACCGGGGCTGAGTTCACCCGATTTCGACAAGCTGCTCTCGGCGTTGGGGATGTGAATTCTTTGGGTTGTTATTTGACGGGGTCTACCAATATCGGTTTCGTTAAAGAGGGTTGAAATTGTCCTTGGAGTGGTTTTCGTAACATACTTATTCAAGGTTTCCGTAACAGACCACCGTGTTGACGAACAAGTAACACAGTATAAGTAATAATCAAGCTTGGCTCCTGCGCCCACAGTGATGGGACAAAATTCGACCCTGGCTATTCGTTGGCTGCTCGGAGGGGCGAAAATCGACATTCTTACTGGACTCTTCCTTGACACTGAGTCTGAAAGACAGAGTCAACAGAGGTTTCGAATTTTCACAATAGACTTAAAGGCATTTGAACTTGATTTTGAACGCGAACTGCCAGACAAATTATACCGAATTTTGACCACAAACAAAGAGTTGTGAAAGACTTGTCAAAACGGACTTATCGCCATCTTATGTTTCCGATATAGAAAACCGTGTCCAAGGTTTCACACCTAACAAGACATGCCGTCGCTTCGCTCCCGGCATTTGATTCCAAACCTGGCACCGGGAGTGGGCGAAATAAAAGAATAAATGACATTGCCAATGACACGCGTATCTCAAGTCATCAGCGGTGTGGTAAATTCCGGTAGAGTAGGGAGTGATAGCTTTCTGTACGGTAGATCCCGCAATCTGTCGTCCGAAACCTCATACTGTCAGTACTTACCAGCACATCCAAGTCTTTGTGGACACGACGAATACGCGGACCCGCGGGCTCGCCGTAACGGTGTAGATAGCACACGGACACATGTAGGACATGTTTCACCTGGTGGTGGTCTCGCATGAATGCACTCGCTGTCGAGTATGCGGCGGTTGCGTGTGAACTGCAAGGCGCTGAGTGGTCGAATTCGAATTCGGAGGAAGAGATGAGAGGGAAGAGGACGCACAGATGATGAAGCTGACGTTCAAAATATCAGCTTGACTCAACGCTAATCTAGCCAGCTAGTCATCAGCTGTGAGTCGGCGCTGCGAACTATAAATGGAACTTACCCAAAGTAAATGCACGCGGTGTCCCATGGACCAATTGTTCGAGGTTCTCTGTCTGAGTCACGAGCATCAGCGAAATGGACAAATTGAGAACGCACTATCGCATATCAACATCACGAGCAACCGCATCCCCCTGTGGCGGCAGACTTCGCCATCTTTGTCAGAGATTTTTTGAGCAAAAATAACTGATGTTCTTTGAAGAGCGACCACTCTGAGAGGCAGAAGACGTCGCCGCCGCCGCTGAAGACATGAGGAATCTTGGATCCTATCAAAGTGAGGCAGCGTGCAATGAAATATGATGAATGGAACACGCACGAGGCAGACGAGTGGTACTACATTACACTCAGCCTACGCACCGGCAGGACGACCCATGCAGACAATGAAGAAAAGGTTCCAATTAATGCCCGAGCGTGTGCTTGCCGTGAACGCTGCAGTTGGTGTACGAAGATGCAAGCAGCTGGTGCATTAGGCGCAAGAAATCACCTGCGAAACTCAGGCCGTATGTAGTCACAGGGTATGGCTACGGGGGTAGACGAGGGCGTAGACACGGACCTATGTAACTATAAATTTATTTTACTTGGGTGGCGCGTTTGGGGACTCGATTTTGTTTCCGATTCAGAAACCGATTCTGACGAGTTCCTCTCGAGCAAGAACACCGATTCAGATTTTTTAGGAGGAATAACAACCACATGATTTCGAAGGTCTGCACCAAGCCTTCAATCCGGAAACCGCAGCGACTACAACTTGTGATGGCGTCGCCACAAGAATCACCTGGAAATATATGATCCACCAATCGTTCGACGCTAGCGTTGGTATGACCATAAGGAAAATATTCAGGCGATTTGATGTGAAGCATACGACAGACATACCGTATCTCTGCCATGCTCTAATGTGGATCTGCTTCTGAACGCTTGACTGAACCCTCAACTCATGCCATCATCTCAACAGATAGGCCTCTCAACTGCAGTGTTCTCAAATCAAACGTTGTACATCCACGGGTTGCAGATGATACTGAAGAGTGAATTGTATGCACAGCTGAAAGCCCTACTGTCCCACCGAAGACCGATTAAATGCAACTCGCCTACAGTTCGCGACTGGACTGTCCTAGACTTCTTTGTTTTTGCTAGCACCAATTCGGACTTGGAGAGATGACGCTTAACTGAGTCTCAGTCAACCTCCTTCTTTCCTGTCTGATGCCACCAACACATAGCTTAACCGCATGCGATGACCGCCGCGACACACTAGCCTGAATCGGCTAAACCAGTAAGGTTACCGAAAACAAGAGGAATTACCCGAAGCGCACCGACATTTGAATCATTCGCATATTCATAGACCATATAAACAGAGACACCGTAGACATAATACATATCAAGCAATCGAAAATGCGAGCACGTTTCGCGAGCACTCAAATGACATAATACATAAGACATATTAGAGGACACTGCCGACGACATTCCGCCGAGCGAACAGGTCCAATCATCATCATAGTACATAGCTGGCAATGGGACGGCAATATCTACGAAACATAATGAGCTGGCACACCACATCGGAAAGGTACACTTACAGATATCATGCGAATCCGACAATCTATTAGCACTGGAGAACAACTTGTTTGACAGCGCCAGAGAATCCCTTGAAGAGTTGCCAAGAGACTCTAGAGAGTTGGTCTGCGCAAACGCTAGAATCAGGGGTTGAATGTAGTTACTTTAATGTAATAGATGCAGTTATGACACGCAGAACGGGCATACCATGCTTTTGTGGGAAGCTGAACCCCGGTCCTTGAAGAATTTCTCATCACCAATTGAAGTAAGGTTCGCACCGTGCGCTACGAAGGTTCACAGAACTTATTGTACTTTATTATGCAGGATTTTCTGTACTGTGGGGCATGGGTAAAAAAAATTGCAGAGAATGATTTTGAGCGTGCTGTTGTGGGAAATCGAACAATAGCTTCCTTGATACGTACCATCTCAACAATACTCGGTCTTTTTATCATATCTCATCTAATACAATTTGTAATCACACTGGAAATCAGATGGAATCAGCTATGAGGAAACTGAGTGCGAAACGGCAAGTTTAGATGCAGACATAAGCGAGGCTGAAAATATTAGTGAGCCCTGAAACTAATTGTTCGGGCCGAAACAACACATTTCGGACACCGTTTCGGCCGAAAGCTCCCGAAACTATTAATTTAGGCCGTGAATCAATTGCCTAAACTGCTTGTCAAAGTAATTGTTTCAGCAGCATTGTTGTGAGTACCGAAACTTACCATTTTGAACTCAGTTTCCTGCTAGCTGATTCCATCTGATTTCCAGTGTGAATTCTGTTTCTTCACCTAAATTCAACTTGACAAAATTGTAAAATTGGGTCCATGTGATTGGGGCGATACTTGACTAGTATTTTATCTTACATGGAGGTCGACTTTGTATTACGCGGAACTCAAAAGGGGCGGATCAAAACTTTACAGATGGGGGTGATCCTATTTGGGGCGGAGACCCTAGAACAGTTTGTTTTGCACGGAACACCAAATGTTATGTGGGGAATAAATGTGCATCCGGATGGCCATAGATATGTCTGTAACCAGTGCCAGAAGACGCAGAAATGCGGGTTCATATCTGCTTCTATCCACGCAGCCATTAGTTGGATTGATCTGGGCACATCTGTCTCGATTGATGATAGGCAGAAGAATACATTCTGTTTGGGTCGCCCTCGCCATTGACACCGGTATTGTGGTCCTAAAAAGAGTCTGCCAAGACCATCGGTCCTGGTATGACTAATGTCCCATAAGTAATGACATTCTCTTGGCATTCGAGCCTTGCATAAATAGTCGCTTTGACAAAAACATTATTCTCGCTTCCTTTGCACATATTGCGTACTGTACTATTTGGACCAAAGGTTCACGCCATGTCACCGTCACCACTTTGCAAAGTGTTCATTCCTATGGGTCACTGTTTCAAACACATACGGGGCAGGGGAAGCTGATGGAAAGCACGGAACAGTGCTCAGGTGAACAAATCTCGGAGAGAATCAATACATTTTGCGACTTCATAGCTCGCGTATTATTATACTACTGTCCACTTTCTCGAGTACGCGAAGTAGAATTGACCAACTAAGAACGATTGCGGAGGAAAACGGACGGAATTAAATTATTATGTGAGACTGCGCAATAGGAGTAAAATATACCGGCTCCAAGTCCTCTACCTTTCGTCCTTTCAACGAAAAATGGCTGCCACATCTTTCAGAAAAAGCGAATGGCTTGCTCAAGCCAAGCTCTGGTCCTCTGGTCCGCAAAGTCGCCACGGAGATATTTTCCCTTCCACAAGAAATAGAAGGCGAAATTCTCCTGATGCCGATGCTGCCGATCGCAAAAATGCTCGGTATGGCCACTCCCGCACCTATGAATAAAGACTTGGTACTCCGATTGCGGCATCTCCCCATCCCAGAAGCGAAGGTCGTCTACAAATCTGATGCTGAATCGAACAATGACGCTCCCAGAGACCGGGGGCAGCGATAGCCAGGCGCTACCAGTGCCCTGCTTGGATGGAGCACTAATTTTTATTTCTCATACTTCGCCTTTTTTTTTTCTGTCGAATTTACGTAGCTCAAAAATTGATTTTAGAGCCTTTCTTGACTACCTTTAAAGAGGTGTTCACAGAGCAATTGTAACCGTCTCCAGCACCCAAATTGTTCAGTTCACGGCGGTCCGTCACCCATCACATGAACCTTTGGTCAAAATAGTACAGTATCACTGAGCACAACTCTCTGAATATACTCCTCAATGTGTCTCTCTTACTACTTGCTCTGCTCATGCTATTGTTCGATTTCCCACAACAGCACGCTCAAAATCATTCTCTGCAATTTTTTTTACCCATGCCCCACAGTACAAAAAATCCTGCATAATAAAGTACAATAAGTTCTGTGAACCTTCGTAGCGCACGGTGCGAACCTTACTTCAATTGGTGATGAAGAATTCTTCAAGGACCGGGGTTCAGCTTCCCACAAAAGCATGGTATGCCCGTATGCCCGTTCTGCGTGTCATAACTGCATCTATTACATTAAAGCAACTACATTCAACCAGAGCCCGCTTTGTCCACCTGATTAGATTTCCACCTGCATTCCGGATTAAAACATGCCCCACCTGTCCTCCATTTCACCCCCACTTTAGGCATTCTATCACTCACAATCCGACATCCACGCGATACTGTAAGCAAGATGAATGAATAGTAAATGGACGGAGATCTGACTCACAGTCATTACATCGGTTCCCAGTCTTGGCAACAACCTCAATGTAATCAAGGACACTAAAGAAAGGTCACCTGCATAAAAAACCGCACTAACAGTAATCCCACGGTGAGTCAATCTTTTTTGTCTGAATGATGTGAAGAAAAGTGGGTAGGAAAGATTTGTAAAGAACAATTGCCTAAGTAAACTTAGGACTCGTAACCACTGAACGAGAATGTCATGGATCTGAAGTCGGTAATGTTGATTTTCAGGCCACTCAGACATTCAGCTTAACGAAATCAGCAGAAGATCGCTTTGTCTCGACCGAGTTTAGCCTCCATATTCGTTCGGTCGGTTGTGAAACTTCTTCCACAACGCATCCGAAGAACACTCTCATCTACGAAGGGCACACCGCCGACATTCGCCACCGGCCTGCTGTATATCATAGACTCCCTAGCGCAAGGACCCGCCCAGCTGGAAGCCAGCCACCACACCACTCAACCGCTGAGGTTGAAGTACGGATTTGGATTCGCTGAAAGGATGTCAGGAATGGCCTTGCAGGATTTATTCTTGATCTTCTTGGCTGCGAGGAGAGACAGTCAGTCAAGGTATAAGCTCCCCATTTAAATGCAAGAACGAACCCGTTGAATCACGTAGACAGTTGTCCTCGTCGAAATAAATGTCACCCGATCCGGCGGGCCATCTCGCATTGAGCTCGCATCTGGGGGCGCCTTTCTCCTTGTTGCTAATTCAATGTGTTCTTTCCAGTTGACTGTTTTTTCTTTTTGTCGCTCTATACACTTGCCTTTATAATGATACCGGAATAAGATCTCAATGCTTTCTCGGTTCTGGCTCGCATTGGCTACGCCCTCTTTGGAACAGTTTAGTGGGAAATCCAACTTGTACCTACTGACACTTCAATAAAAATTAATTTGGAGCGCACTTTGCCATTCAACCTCTTTTTGAAGATCATTTTTGAGGTTCAACACATCAGCGATTTTATAAGTAATATTTTAGTGCTTTGAATGCCCCCAGTGTATTTTAAGTTGCAGAGCCTCCGTCCCCCATGGATGCTCAACAATACCCAATACCCAGTCATCAACCAAGTTCATGTTTGTTCACAATGCTCAAGCCCGGTGGGCTGCCTTCGAGTCTACAGTGGTAGTAATGGGTTTGAGAAGTTATGAGCTCAATGTATTTCGTAATATTGGTGTGGGTAAATGCCTGCGCGACGGCAGGAGATAAAGACAGTGCAGTAATTTTTTTCTGAAATTCCGTAGACATTAGAGGGCAGTGGCAAGCATAGCGGACAGCGGTGTTTGCAGACAATTGGCAGAGGGTCGGGCTGGGTCGCAAGGGCCTAGGCCAAGCTTAGGCACTACACAGCCCCTGGGTCGGGTCAGGTCGACCCGACCCGATCAGACCCCTCCAATAGATCAGACACTCTCGTAGATTCCCCCTTAGGTTGAATGTTCCGGTCTTTGCATCCAAGAACTTCAGAGGCAGAACAATAATAGGAGGGAGACAAGTGAGTTTTATTTTATTGTATAACCAGTATTGTATCTGAACTAATGGTCAACAGGTTGGTGAGCAATAATCCGTCGGGTTTCAGGGCGGGCAATATCATCGAAATTGGTTTCTCGATAGTGACATGCAAGGGTAACAGAGACAATAATGGGCTTGTCTATTTGGTGATGAACTCTCTGGTCTTTTTGGATCGTACTTGGAACACCAGGTTACGAAATTCAATATCAAATTGTAATGCATGCTAATCGATCACAGGATGCTCGAGTGGCTAAGAAAATGGCGGCTATGAGCATGCAGATGGGTCGCATAAAACCTGCGAACAGCACTAAACGGAGGTAGGTCTCCGTGGACCGAACCGACAGGAGGACCAAGCCAGTTATAAGAGGTCAATTTTCTACTTTGTAAAAAACACCGAACAAGTATCCAAATAGGCAATTATTTAACTACTTTTGTTTTCATTTTATATGCTTTTCAAATGTCATTTTAGTTTTGCTCAAGCTATAGCATAATAATTAGCGGGCTGCAGTGGTAGAAAGTTTAAAAGTTTGCATTCAGATTGGGTGAAGGAATAGGCAGCCTGAGAACAACAATTCCCACACCTGAGAGCAACTAGTTCCACACCCAAACGACAGGGAAGATGCCCATTGTGTGGCTCTGTTTTCAACAGAGGGCAATAAAGGGTGAGCTACTACACGTGATCTCCCTCCTATAACCCTTTTGGGTCGCGCCACCAATAAGTAAATAGACTAGGCATCACTCAATGCTTAAGCTACTACATGACCATGAATACATAGACTAGGCCTATGCTACTAAAGGAACAAGTTCAACCCCTCAGAACAAATAGATCCGAAAATCCCCGACATATGGAACATTCCGCGAATTCCGAAGAAAAGCCCCTTTTGTAAGACCAGTCCAGATTCTGGTCAGTTCCTAATGTCTTGCAATATTGCTGGAACAGAAGGAGACCCATGAACTTCAGCTACAGATTGATTCCACATTCTGAAGTGTGATATGCAGCTGATGCTGAGATATCGGCACATCCTGTCCGCGAATTTGGCAGGGGGCACCTCAGACGTAACAGGAACAAAGAACAAAATGTTTTTTTACTCAGTGAAAAATCCCGTTTTGATGGAAAATAACATTGGTAAACATTACAGCCACTAAAAAGACTACAAATATTTGAATCGAATTTAAGCACTGCCACCAATTTATCACAACACAGCCACTAAAAAGTCCCTCAATGATCAGCATCACTAGTCTCAAAAACTGGGAAAAAGGGTGATCTGAGTTTTGAAAGGGACAATCCTTATTACATAAGTACTTGTAACTAGAAATAAGCTAATTGGTTTGGCATGGCTGAAGTTCACGCTAAAAATATTGCTTTCATGGCTGGCTATTGGCCCAGGTTGGCCTAATTCTGTGCCCAAACTCATATTTTTTGCTACAATTCAGACACAATGATTTATGCTGCTTGCAGATTCGGAGTTAACATTGTGTTTCTGAAATTGATGGTTTTGATTACTACTTGTCAGCAAACCCTACATTTTCGACAATTTGGCAGTTAATCCTCTATTCTGGGCGGGAATCTACAAGGAAGTTATTGAAAAAATTTAGCCAGTTCCTCAATGTGAGAGCATACACTTCTGAGGGTGTTGATATTGGCGGGATCAATGGCCACGACAATGTCATTGAACAGCTTCCCGGGCACTGCAGCCATGGGATGATGCAGGTGGTCTGTTGAGCGAAGGGCAGGGCTGCCGGGGCATTAGGCCCCTTGTGGGTGTGGGTGGAAGTGACGCTCAAGTGGTCCGTGTGCGCCGAAGGCAAAAAACACCGATCAAAAACAATTACAGAACGAATAAAACCGAATTCAAATAAATTCAGGGGTCACGCTTTATATATCAAACTTCGCAATTGTCCACCCTGCTTTAAAAACCTTGGGATCACCCCTCATCGTCTCAACACACACACAGAACAGTCAAAACTTCATCCTCCCTAGTCACATATCGTTGTTCAGCAAGCATGCCCGAGCCTCCGTCTCCCAAGCAGACTGCCTCCTCCCACAACAAACAGCCCTCCGATGTTATTATGCATTCTGATTACGCCGGTATGCTCCGAGTTCCAATATCATACATTGTCCACTCACAAGCTCATCTGTTGTCAGCTCGTCACACAGCCGAGGCCCTTGTTGGGACTCAGGCGGCCGAAATCACATTGCTCCGCACCAGTGTCGCCTCCCTCACTTCCCATGCCCATATGACTACGAACCTCTACCATGAGACACAGCGGCAGCTCATGAGGGCCACCATCCACTTGAATACCATCCTCACCGTCTATGCCGAGACCGGGAATGAGGGCGGTTTGGAGGGCGCCCTCATAGCAGCCCGCGATTTCATTCAGGAATGTAAGTCCTTTTTCACTTTGACCCGAATACTTTTGTTTGTCGCAACTGATCTATCGTCCAAACAGTGATGGATGGTAGTCGTGGCTGACACATTGACATTCAATTCTGAGTCCTGTCTTTTCTGCCCCTTCTGTTCCACGCAGTATCTGATTTGTTGCTGGGTGATAAATTACATAGTCACTGTACAACTTGATGTGCCTTGTATTCCATCATTTCCGGCGTGTCATCCTTCCCCAGTTCCCTTCGAAAGTTCTTCGCCTTTCTTTTCCTTGGCGATGTTCCTCTGCCTCTGCCCTTTCTGAAGTCTAGGTCAAGTGCCGACTCTGGAGAGTCTGATTCGTGAATCTCCCAGTACACCTTTCTTTCCCTTCCCCCTCGAATTTGAGGGCCAATACGCTGAAGTGTCGCTGCCCGCCATGGAATACATGTCGCTGCGGGGCTCCTCAACCACCTTGTGCGTCCAAGCACCACGCGCATGTACCTCCTCCCGCTCGGTGTCTCTGTGGGCGACGACGTTTGGGACCTCCTCATTCCGATACGCAAACACATCCCCGCTGCGAATACGCCGGTGCCTGCGCTCCTCAAGATAAACTGCTCAGGCATGCAGGGTAGCATCTCCTACTTCTCCGCCTCGATTTGCGTGGACACCGCGCTGCCGGACCAGGTCGAATTCACGAAGACTAGCCTGGTGAGCATCAACTCGCATCCGCACAACGAGCATATGCTCCGGCAGATCATGTCGAACATGTTGAAAGCCTATCCGTGCGACGTGATCATACATCTCGATGCGCGAGAGGCGACGCACCTCAGCGTCGCCGTGTGAAAGCCTGCCTACAGCTCTTACCACGGCTGGAGACGATATACTTCCTTGCCAACGAGGCCGCGACCAACCTCGGGGATGCGCTGTTGGCGGGCAGTGGATTTTCACGCTTGCATTCAATCAACCTGACTGTGTTCAGCTGGCCAGACCCAGCCAAACAGGCGCCAGTTATCGCTGCCGCAGTTGACATGTTGGAGAGGCTCATCGATGCCTGCCACGCGAACGGCACGCCGCTCGAGCGCCTCGAAGTCGTTGGACACAGTATGCTGTTGAGTATGAGCGAGGAGCGGTGGGAAATTCTCTTCCCGCTCGTGGGGACGATCATTCACGATGGAGGTGTTTATGATCCCATTGAGACCAGGAAGCGAGCTGTGGAACTGCGGAAGGAGTGGAATGCCGAGGCGTATATCGCGAAAATCCGAGATCTTCAAGATCCTACCATATATATCCTCTCTCTTAACTTGAACCTATTATTCCGTGTGTATTTTTCTGGCGACGCAACGATCTTGCCCTCTCTCTCTGTCTTGTACCACACGTCAATCTGAATGTCGAAAGTCACTTTTTCCCCTCGTCCGGACTTGACCACAGGAATTTCAGCCTTGTGCCGACGCGCTCATCTTATGCGACGTATCAATGCCCGAATTAAACCTCTACTATATAGTATATGCGGCGCATCATGACGTCCAAGCACACAAATGGATGCCAAAATTATCATGAAACCCGGTATCATATCACTCCTCGCGGTACGGGGTATATGCGTTTGACCTATTTTGCGCCTGCGGGAGGTATGCATATTTACGCAAGGCAAGATCTCCGATCCGTGTAATATAACACACCCCAAATTTCACAAAAACCTTCTCACGCACAGAAGTCAACGAAAATTACGATAACTGTACGATACGATGCGATAGCACAAAATAGGCAGGTACATGATTGTTGCACCCGGGGGCGGTTATTGTAAGTAAGGTTTGGTTGCTTGTAGTTAGTTTTAGTGGTCGGTGGGTGGGTGGGCTAGACGGAGCGGGGTGGAGGTAGATGTAAGGATATGTTAGGCGAGAGCGGGAAGGGGGAAGGGCGGAGGGGTTTAGATCTACGAAGTTTCATACGTAGGTAGGGCACGCAAAACCAATCAATCAGGCAAACAAGCAAGATAACCGACAAGACAAGAACCAAAAAAAGGTCAAGGGACGTGGTGGTTACAGTAAAGTGCAATAGATATGCGGTCGATACGTAGGGCGGAAGGGACGAGTAAATACGTAGGGCGGAAGGAAGACGAGTAAGCAGATATGGATACGGGCACAGACCAAGATAAGATAGATGGGGGAATACAGGGGAGGTGCAACGAGGAGGCGCATGGGCCGGGGGGGGGAGGTGGATACAGGCAGGCAAGACGGGACAAGAGGAGGGGCCGATTATTTCAAGATGGGAACGAGGCTCCGAGGCGAGAGGGGCGGGCATGGATTGATTGACGAACGAAGGCGAGGTGCAGACGGGTACGCGATCAACGAGGGTGGGCCATGACGGAAAAGACGGGACGGGACGAGTCGGATGGCGGGGCATAGCGACACGAGACGAGCGCGCGCTCACATCTCCACCAAAAAACCTCCCCCCGTGCGCATGCGTATGCCCGTACCCCCCCCCCCCGCCTGCATCCGCCTGCATCTCCTCCAAAAGGTGCCTGCGCCGAACCCCCCGTCGAACAGCTCGAGCCCGTCGCCGAACGCGTACGATGGGGGAGAGCGTTAGTAGGAGAAGGGAGACAGTAGGAGGAAGACAGAGGGGAGAAGGGCAAGCGGCGGAGTGGAGAGTGGCATGAAGGATGACAGGCGGTTAACGGGAAGAAGCGAAGGAGGAGGATCGAAGACGGCGGCACGACAAACGCGGTATGAGGAAGGTGTGGGGGGACGAGCATGAGGGACGACGACGAGTGAATGGTCAGGGGAGAGAAGACGCACCGACGAAAGATGTGGTGAGATAAGGATAAGGCACGGGAGCGAGGAGGACGGAGAAGGGGGTAGGGGCGGGGATGACGATGATCAAGCAGGGAAAGAAGAAGGTAGTAGGGAAGGGAGACGAGAGTGGGAAGGAAGGGCGAGCGGGAACGTCGAAGCATGAGCACGGGATGAAGGGTATCGAGAAAGGACGCGGGGAGATGACGGTAGGAGGGAGACGGAGGGAGGATGGATGAAGCGGAGGGCTGGGATGCGTGGATGACAGTGGATAGATATCATGTATGTGGGAACCGAAAGCCGAAAAGCAGGATTTGAAGGGCGACCCACCTCCCGCAGCTCTGCAGTCTCCTTGTCTATGTGACACCCGAGCTTTGCGGCGGGAAAGCGGTGGGTAAGGGAGCGTCAGTGCGCGCCCGGATGCGAGGTGAGGGCGAGGGAGGAAGAGGAGGAGGAAGGAAGCGGCACGAGAGGAGAAAGGCACATAGATCTATAGAGTTGGCAGAGTAATCGTCTAATAGCAGCACCACGCCCATCACGCCGGGTGAGAAGCGCCATGCGGTAAGACTAACGGACGACCAGCTCTCGATGGCAGCGCGTCTGCGAGTCGGTCGTACGGTGGCAGTGGGAGGGAGAAACGCGGAAACGGCGCCATCAACAAATCGCGGTCCGATTGATCCGTCTCGGATTTTGCTCCGGCCTTCATGATCTGGACAATCATCCGGGTTCCGCAAGGTTAGTAGTGTTGAAGTCGGAATATTTCAGTTGTCGTCTACCTCCTGCGGGCCAGGCGTCTGACCGAACTAAGCGATGCTTTGACCGATGGCCGGGAAGCAGGCAGAAATAAATGCATGAACTCAACTTGGGGTACAGGGCCATGGCTGCGACCAGCATAACCCCATACTTACTTTTATTATTATTACTTTATTCTTCAGTTCTTGTACTAGATAAATAGCAACCAACAGGACGAGGACAGCCGACCATTTTATGTATAATTTTACTATCCTTGTTTAGTCATTAATGCTAGGACTCAGTTTTACGGAAGAGTGGGTATGCCACAAGCAACAGCTCCGAAGTTTGAACCGCAAAGTCCATGGGATTATACTACTTCCTAGAGAAACCCTCCAAAAGGAGTTTCGCACAGTGATGCCGGCGACCACTCACTTCACAGTGCGTTGCCTGAATGTAGGATAAACGAACTGTGCCACTGTATATAGGCTTTACAGATTTTTTTTCGTGGGCATTAACTCAGGCAAAATGGACTAGGAAATATATTCCAATTCATGGAACTTCAAACTGATATTGCGTCCTCCTCTAGATATTGAAAGAATGATCATGCAACTGCCTATCATCTTGTTTTGTCCCCAGACTTTTCCAACTCCTAGTGCGAGTTGCCGAGATGAGTTGAACAATGTCTGATCCCATCAAAATAATGGTATGCCGTATTTTTCAGTCAGAACTGGCCCCCCAGCAGGTCAATACATTCGGACAAAATTAACATCAAACACATAGTGTTGGGATAATATTTGAACCTAGCAGAACAACATACACATGGTGCTATCCTCTGTTCACACTTGCCCATCTGACGGAGGGCTGTTTTTGGCACCGTCACAACGGCCGGATGATAAGCGAGCAGTGTGGTTGGTTTCTTTGGGTCTTTGTTTCTGCAATTGTAGTTTCAGTGGTTTGCAGGTAAGGAACCACAAAGAAGCGATGTGTGACTTCCGGAATGGTCCGAAACTCGGTGAAGAACGGGGAACTGCTTTATCTTCAGAAACGGTCCGAAATTCAGACAAGAACGGAGGAAATATTAACAACAATCTTTTCTACAACTCATGAGGAAGCTGCAAGGTTCAGCTACCTAAGTACTCGTAATTGTCGGTCTGAAACTCACAACATTGCGGAAGTGGTGGTAAATCACCAGACAAGTTTTTCTTTCTTTCTTTTGAGGACAATGCTGCACAAATGTTGTGTGAACCAGACCATCTGCATGGACAGACAATCAAACCCCGGAATCGGCTTGCCACACCACTGTTTAGCTCATAATTCAGAACTGTGTGTTCCCTACACCACTCACACTTTCTCCACTCACTAAATCTCTGGATACATGAAATCAACTACATATCGCTCTCAAATGCACATCGAAAGAGGGGTGGAGTAAGATAACCCACACGCGATGTTACATGTCCTTTAACCGCGAAATGCGGTATGACCCAGGACCGCTTGTGTCAACTATTCAAAAAAAAAGGGGAAATGAGAACCTTATGCCTAAGAATTCGAACCGGCCTTATCAGGCATGGGCGGAGGATCGAACCTCGAGTCAGCTTCACTTAGTCCAAAGCTGCATGTCCATATACCACACATTCCTCCTTCCATCGTTGAAAGCTTAGATACATGCTGGAACTCCATAGCATCTATCAGTGGAAATTGAGTCTTCAGATTGACAGCGAATTAATACACAAAAATGGGAGCATCAGCGATTACGCACTGTGGGTGGGGACCGGGTTTGGCCGCACAAATGTGGCACAACCTGGGCGGTTTGTGTCACATATCGAAGAAGAAAAAAACTTGAATACACCGAATGCGGATGGGTGGGCCGTCAAACCTAGGAATTAGCTTGGATAACGGCATCAATTTTCATAGACCAAGTTCAGAGCTGCGCCGTTGCCTTGAGGAGATCGGGGAGGAAAAATTAAACGATGAAAAAGAGACAGCTTACAATATTGGATTGGTATTGAATTACGCGAATTCGAACCACCCTCAGCAGTATTCAATTATTAAAAACAGTGTACCTGCCCCACCTTATAGCCCTGCATAAACTGTGGAGATCAATTGTTCAGACAGTAGAGAATTTCAAAGTATTATAACCAAAATGAAGGCTGTTCCAGAGCTGCCAAATTATTATAAAATGGCTGAAATAGTTGAAGTTGGAGTCAGTTTGCTGTCTCAGAGAAATATGAACAAGGGATTACAGCTAATGTCAGTACCGAAGGCGCCGCGAAAAAATTCCCATTTTGGGCAGATTTTGATCGAATTCAAAGAATTGCTTGTAACTGGATGGGTTCTACATGTATTGACCTAAAAAGTGGATAGAATTGACGGGCTAATTCATAAGCAATTAGTGATAGAGCTAAAGTAGTGAAAATGCTATATTTTTGGGTGTCTTGAGAAAATCAGAGTTTCAAGTGAGAATATGGGCTGGCATGCCCAAATCACATCCAAATGAGCTGACCTTTTGGCAGGGGCTGTTTATAAATACTCCCGTAAATGTCATAGAGCCTGAACTGCATATAATCTTATCCCTAAGCTTTGTAGCTCATTGAAACCATTTTCAGATCAAATGGGATAAAATTACCTTATATACCTGTGCTCTGTAGTAAATCAACTATTCTAGTTCTATGACATTTACAGGAGTAGTCAAAAATAGCCCCTACCAAAAGCCCAGCTCATTTGTATGTGATTTGGGCAAGTCAGCCCATATTCTCACTTGAAACTCTGACTTTCTCAAGACACCCAAAAATATAACATTTTCACTACTTTAGCTCTATCACTAATTGCTTATGAATTAGCTCGTCAATTCTATCTACTTTTTAGGTCAATACATGTAGAACCCATCCAGTTACAAGCAATCCTTTGAATTCGATCAAAATCTGCCCAAAATGGGAATTTTTTCGCGGCGCCTTCGGTACTGACATTAGCTGTAATGTACCAGAAACAAATATCTGACAGGTGGAGAATTCATAAATGACTACAATCCATGGTGAACAAATGGAACCCAGCGCTCAAAGGTCATGCCTGGTTCCCTGTAAAGTGCTTTCACTGCAAGATGGAGTGCCTTGGCTGCTTTGCTGAGATCTGGGAGTCTTGGAGACACTGAGTCTGGACCGCAATCTTGGAACAGATATTCGTAGAATGTGTCCGCAATCTTGGGGCCATCATCATCATTCATCCTCCTATATCGCAAATCAGAATTGCCAAGGAAATACTCCAATTGGTTAAACTCACCACATTATTGCAATGACCCCACCAAATCCTGCGAAAAGCAGGCTTGCAGCAAGGTGCATGGATTCATCCGGTGTCTTTTCATCACCCTTCGCTGTTTCACAAGCACTGAGAAAGGCCAGTTTCATGCTATTCTTCATCATGTGTGTCTGATTATTCACCGGTATGCGCATGATCTGGGCCATGTCAAGGCGGCCATCAGAGAGAATGAGGCCACTATTAAGAGGGTTTTTGAAATCTTGAGTCCCATGGCATGCAAAATGAATCACTGATGAATTTTGTAGATGGTGCATGACAATTTCTTGAGTAGTGCTCTCCACTGAAGTGAGCCACTGGCTGGGAACTCTGCTCCTGATTTTTTCAAGCTCCAACTCTGTACCTGGAAGAGGATCACATTTTGGTGCAGCCGGTTCAATCACAGCTGTCATTTTGAAAAAGGCTGGAATGTGAGCTGGAGGATCCAACAGGGCTGTCAAGGTGGGAGTGTTGGATGAGATGACATAATCTGAAACACAGTTTGTTCCTTCTGTGTTATAAATCCCCGCTGCATGAATAGGAACAAAAGCAAATGGCCCAGTCAGACACCACCATAAGCGTGAGGGATTGTCTGACTTCTGTAAAAAGGAGCACCTTGAATCACTCATAAAATGGAGAGAATGTGGCAACTTACCTTCAAATTTAGGACCTCAAACACTGGTTTTACAATTGTTTGCCAGATGTCGGCCAAGACTCTGCAGAAGATATCATTTGAGCTCATATTGACGCGGTCCTCCTGGGCTCCAAAGAGACGAGCCTCCACATCAGATTGACAGGGAGAATTGTTTCCACGTCCATGGTTTTGCAGAAAGTCTTTGATTTTGAAAGTCCGGTTGGATAGTGCACAAGGGAGATCTGCATAGTGCTGCTGCAGCATCTGAAGCTTCAGTGCTGGGAGTGGCACATGCTGAACATGCTCCGAGGACTTTACAATCAGAGCTGAACAGGCTGAGTCATTGGCAAGCAATATGATGATTGGCCCAGATACTGCTGCCTGCTGGAGAGAAGCAATGCTTTTAGGCTGGAGGAAATCCTCAAACCCAGGCACCTCTCGAACAGCACCGACAGTCTCATCCCATGCTTCATTAAGGTGACGACACTGAGTTGCTACAGCCTCAATTGACATGAGGTGGCGCTGAGTGTCCTTGAAGATGTTCTGAGAGGTGTCTCGGAAAGATGCCTGTTCCAACTGCTGAGCTAAATTGCGGAGCTTGCTGGCAAGCTTGGGGCTTACATCTTTTAACTTATCGACCGGAGTTCGGAGATGGAGTGCCTGTGCCCAGAAAATTGACCGGCTCGCCTCCAAAAGTTCGACAGCAAGATTGTTCTGTTTCAGGCTGATGGCACAAGTTGCAGCAGCAGAAGCAAGGGATGCAATATCTTTCCTGGCCAATATTTGTTGGCGAGAGTTGAGATCCAGGGAAAATGCAGCTAGCTGTGGCAGGAGGGTGATGGCGGTTTGATAGGCATCCAAAGAGGATCCATGACCATGTTTAGTGGCACTCCGGATCCATTGATGTGAGTAAGAGAAGCGACTGAGTGCAGAAGAATAGATGTATGTTGCAGCTTGCCTGTGCAAGAAGACAGCCTCATCAATATCAATGGGATCGCCACTCTGCTTAAAACGTGTTTGGACTGCCGTGGCCAGATTGTTAAGCGACATGCCCCGGTCGGGATGGGGTGCAGTATGGATCTCCAGCGCCTCTCTGTGCAGCATAATAGCCTCGTCAACGTCCTTGGGATCCCCACACTGCTCAAACCGTTTACTGATTGCAGTGGCCAGATTGTTGAGGGATATTCCCCGGTCAGGATGAGGGGCAGCACGGAGCTCCAGTGCCTCTCTGTGCAGCATGATAGCCTCATCAATGTCTTTGGGATCCCTGTGCTGCTCAAACCGTGTTTGGATTGTATTGGCCAGATTGTTAAGGGACGTGCCCCGGTTAGGATGAGGTGCAGCACGGATCTCCAGTGCCTCTCTGTGCAGCATGATTGCCTCATCAATGTCCTTGGGATTCCCATGCTGCTCAAACCGTGTTTCAACTGCACTGGCCAGATTGTTGAGGGACATTCCCCGGTTGGGATGAGGTGTAGCATGGATCTCCAGTGCTTCTCTATCCAGTGTGATTGCCTCATCAATATCCCTGGGATCACCGCGCTGCTCAAACCGTGTTTGAATTGCATTGGCCAGATTGTTGAGGGACATGCCCCTGTTGGGATGAGCTACAGTGCGGATCTCCAGTGCCTCCCTGTACAGCCTGATTGCCTCATCAATGTCTTGGGAAGCACCACGCTGGTCAAACCGTGTTTGGACTGCAGTGGCCATATTGTCAAGGGACATGTCCCGGTCAGGATGAGGTGCAGCATGGATCTCCAGTGCTTCTCTATGCAGTGTGATTACCTCATCAATGTCATTGGGATCACCGCGCTGCTTAAAACGTGTTTGGACTGCATTGGCCAGATTGCTGAGGGAGCTACCCCGGTTAGGATGAGCTACAGCATGGATCTCCAATGCCTCCCTGTGCAACATAATCGCCTCATCAATGTCCTTGGGATCACCACACTGCTCAAACCTTCTTAGGACTGCATTGCCCAGATTGTAGAGGGAGTTTCCCCGGTTGGAATGAGGTGCAGCATAGATCTCCAGTGCTGCTCTGTGCAGCATGATTGCCACATCAATGTCCTTGGGATCACCACACTGCTCAAACCGTGCTTGGATTGCATTCGCCAGATTGTTGAGGGACATGCCCCGGTTGGGATGACCTGCAGCACAGAGCTCCAGTGCTTCTCTGTGCAGCATGATGGCCTCATCGATGTCCTTGGAAGCACCACGCTGTTCAAACCGTTTACTGATTGCATTGGCCAGATTGTTGAGGGACATGCCCTGGTTTGGATGAGGTGCAGCATGGAGCTCCAGTGCTTCTCTGTGCAGCATGATTGCCTCATCAATGTCCTTGGGATCACCGCGCTGGTCAAACCGTGTTTGGACTGCACTGGCAACATTGTTGAGGGAGCTACCCCGGTTGGGATGAGGTGCAGCACGGAGTTCCAGTGCATCTCTGTGCAGCATGATTGCCTCATCAATGTCCTTGGGATCCCCGCACCGCTCAAACCGTGTTTGGACTGTATTGGCCAGATTGTTAAGTGACATGCCCCGGTTGGGATGGGGTGCAGTATGGATCTCCAGTGCCTCTCTGTGCAGCATGATTGCTTCATCAATGTCCTTGGGATCCCCATGCTGCTCAAACCGTGTTTCGACTGCACTAGCCAGATTGTTGAGGGACAATCCCCGGTCGGTATGAGGTGCAGCATGGATCTCCAGTGCTGCTCTGTGCAGCATGATTGCCTCATCAATGTCCTTGGGATCACCACACCGCTCAAACCGTGCTTGGATTGCGTTGGCCAGATTGTTGAGGGACATTCCCCGGTTCAGATGACCTGCAGCACAGAGCTCCAGTGCCTCTTTATGCAGAATGATTGCCTCATCAATGTCCTTGGGATCACCGTGCTGCTCAAACCGTGTTTCGACTGCACTGGCCAGATTATTGAGCGACATTCCCCAGTCGGGATGAGGTGCAGCATGGATCTTCAGTGCTTCTCTGTGCAGCATGATTGCCTCATCAATGTCCTTGGGATCACTGCGCTGCTCAAACCGTTTTTCGACTGCATTTGCCAGATTGTTGAGCGAGCTGCCCCGGTGAGGATGAGATGCAGAATGGAGTTTCAGTGCCTCTCTGTGCAGCGTGATTGCCTCATCAATATCCTTGAAATCGCCGCGCTGCTCAAACCGTGTTTGGACTGCCTTGGCCAGATTGTTGAGGGAGCTGCCCCGCTGAGGATGAGGTGCAACATGGATCTCCAGTGCTTCCCTATGCAGTGTGATTGCCTCATCAAGGTCCTTGGGATTCCTGCACTTCTCGAACTGTGTTTGCAATGCACTAGCCAGATTGTTGAGGGAGCTGCCCCGGTAAGGATGAGGTGCAGCATGGATCTCCAATGCTTCTCTGTGCAGCATGATACCCTCATCAATATCTTTGGGATCACCATACTGCTTAAACCGTGTATGGATTGCACTGGCCAGATTGTGGAGGGAGCTTCCCCGGTTGGGATGAGGTGCAGCATGGATCTCCAATGCCTCTCTATACAGCATGATTGCCTCATCAATGTCCTTGGGATCATTACGCTGCTCAAACCGTCTGTGGATTACATTGGCCAGATTATTGAGGGAGATTCCCCGATCAGGATGAGGTGCAGCATGGAGCTCCAGTGCCTCTCTGTACGACATGATTGCCTCCTCAATGTCCTTTGTATCACCGGACTGCTTAAACCGTGTTTGGACTGCGCTGGCCAGATTGTTGAGGGAGCCTCCCTGGTTGGGATGAGGTGGCTCAAACTGTGTTTGTACTGTGTTGGCCAGATTGTTGAGGGAGCTACCCTGGTCAGGCTGAGGTGAGACATGCATCTCTGCCTCTCACAGCAAGGTGATCACCTCATCAATATTCTTTCGATTATCCCGCTGCTTAACCTGTGCTCGAAACCATCTTTGGACTGCTCTAGCCAAGTTTCTGAAGCAGCCACCTTCGTGGGGATGAGGTGGACCATGTGTCCCCGGTGTTTCTTTATGCATCCTGATAGCCCCATTCTCCTGTGTCCATTGTCTCAACAGAGTCAGCCGATAAAGGACAGTCACTCACAGCTTTATTGCTGGCATATGTCAAAACAATATTTCTGTGCGTGTCCAAACCACCACGGTTCTGTGCATTATATCAGTAGTTTTCACTCTTCTCTCATAAAACAATTGTCCCACTGGACTCAACACGGCACTGCCCTCCATTAATTCCTGTGATTTGTCGATGTGGGATGTTCAGCTGCGGGCCAGTGTAGAGAGTGCTTGTCAGACAATGATCAAAGGGGAAGAGAGAGAGGTCAGGTCAGCGAAGAAGGCTGTTATATCATATATCTGTGGCATTCAGCGCACGGTGTCCTCGTGCATGCAAGCTGTCATTCCTAAGCTCGGCCACAAGTCAACGCCGAAATTAATCATAGATGGCTGGATTTGTCCCCTACTGCTGTGAAAACCGGGAATGAATTAAGCGTCGCTGCTTCCTGCAACGCCCGTAGTTAGTAACCTCGCATACCGCTTCCCTACTTTTTTTATAAACACCTTTTGCGCCTTTTATGGCACCGTGGGCACGACAGGACTGAATCCCACGCGCCGGCAATGATGCGGCGTCAAAAATCCCCCGGGCCCATTGATGGAACCGAAATAGACGTATACCAGGAGTCCCATCCGGCTGATCTAACTGTTCCTTTCGGAGCTCTTAAATGTCAGATGACCCGCATAGAACGCAGCAGGATCTTCATGTCGGACTTCATGGCACGGCTTTCTTTTTAAACTGAAGTCAACTGAAGACAATCCACAGAAACGAGAAGCAATAGAGAAGAACAGCGGAACTGAATATATTATGGGACTATTCTTAACCAATTGCCGGGGACTTGTCGGAGAAACATTCGCGGAGATTGTGTAGTGGCCGTCGGGGTTGCAAAAATGTTCCGGGCAGGCAGAGCGCCTCCGACATATAGGATCAATGTCACAGTCAGCGGGCATCTCAGTGAGCACGCTGCACCGTCTTTGGCGCCGGGGACCCGTGATGCGCAGTTGTTTCGAGCGCTGAGAGGTCCACGAATCTGGAGAAAGTTTGTGATAGGCGCTGCTTTGCGATGTCCCGTCTATTCCACACCTCGTATGGTTTCACCAATGCCAATATTCAGTTCGCAATTTAAGGTGCCCGTTGTTCTCATTCATTCACCCGTCCAAAGCAGAATATATTTGCTGAACTTATTTCCCTCACTCTCGCAATATACAATTTTCCCACCAGTGTGAGAAGTATCCACGGGCCACATCAAGTAATAATCATTCTGGGCATAGCAGTACTACCCACACGAAGACCCGCGTCCTGTTGGGGAACAAGACGCATGACGGAACAATTCAACCATCTGGAAACCAGAATACGGTATGGGGCGCCCATAGCCACCAAATAATAATAGCTCACATTGGCTCTACGGACTGAATACGGGAGACTAGCGTGCGCGCCGCATTCGACTTCTCTTGAATGCCTGCTCCGTCCAGGAAGAAATAGAATGAAAAATGGTTGGACAGAATAATATGATGCGCCCGTGCTCCACGACGGGGCGAAACGAAACCGTGGGCAAGTCTCAAAAGCGAGACCAAGCCCCAGTCCCAGAGCGGGACCGCACACGCAAGGCGCAACGCTCAGCGTGCAAGTCCGAGCGCGCGAGGATCAAACGCGTCGAGCGGCACGAAGGTGAAGGAGAATTGGCAAGAGAATAAAGTAAAATAGCGGTGAATGGGCGTTCGCGCGCGCGCTGTGGGGTTCATCGCGTGATGCCTGCGTGCGAATCCACCGGCATTCCCAAGTCGCGGGACCAAAGCCGGCATTTGACGCCAGACGCGGCATCTCATAGAGCGCCGCACTCATAGTTCGTAGTTCGCAAGCAGCGGCGCAAGAATGAAACTCGACCTCCGGCACACGGCGCGGATCAGAAACGACACGACTCCCCCCGGCGCGCACATAAGTGGCAAATCTCTGCGCCGCGAGAACAGCACCCCATCGAGCCGCGCGGTATCGGGTATTGACGCCCGCGCCCCAGTCGCGGAAATAGAATAGAACGGAGCCGATGCCCGCGGTCTGCGCACGCCGTGCACAGCGCCTATCGCCAAAGCCGTGCGTACGACCAAATCCGCACGCATGATGGGCGAAAGAATTCCGCTGCTGTGAATAAGCAGAAAGGCCCCATAAGCGTGAAAAAAGCGAGAAGGAAAAACCTCATCAACGAACACGACAGAAAGATGAAAGAAACCCGAGAGCGACCGCGTCGGGGTAGGCCTGGAAGAATGCGGGGGAGATGACTGTGAAAGAAGAAAGATCAGTACACGACAATAATGAAGTGGGACGAGAGTTGGGTTGGTGGAAAAGAGAAAGTTGCAAGGCACCGCGAAGCCCACGAAAAAAAAAAGGGAACAGGAGAGCGTGCGGCGATAAATTAAAATAAAATAAAGATGGGGCGAAGGTGGAGCAGGATGTGAACGGATAATGGGGGAGAAAGGTATGTAGAGCGAAGAACGCCACGGCCGGTACGCCTGGCGCGTCGCGTCCGCGAGCATGCGCAGCAAGCGCGACATTGGACGTCAGCCACGCGGCGCGGAGCAGCCGCGAAGCCAACACCGCCCGACGCGCTAGTTTGCGCGTCCTTGAGCAAGCACAGGATCGTTTAGCGTGGCGCGCGCTGTTGGACATCGAACAAGCACAGGCGAGCTACGTTGGACGTCAGCCACACACCGCACTGTACATAATGCGCCGGGTAACTCGCACCACGCCAGCACCACGTCAAGCCACAGATAACACTCCAAGCAGCCGCCACACACAGCGCACGCAGCAGGCGCCAGATATGGCGCGCGTAGGAACAACGGCGCGACATGTGCGATGACTGCCGCATGCTGACGCTCCTATGCAAGTAAATAACACGCTAGTCAATGAATGCCGGCTGCGATGCCGATGAGCCACGACCCCCGTAGATGAGTGCGGTCAACGACGCCAACGAGTGGCGTCCCCGACACCAGTCAACGCCTGGCACCCGAGAGTGGGATGACACCCAAACGCAGGGGGATAAAACGGAATAAAAGGGGGGATAAAAGAGAATAATAAAAAAGTAGAGACTGAGGAAAAAGCCCGCTTAGCGCATTGCGAAGGCAGGAAGACTGGGGTGTACGGGACGTCGAAGAGATAGACAGCGTCAGGCGATACCGCACGCCCGGGGTCACCGAGACGTCGTGCATGTCCCGAGTCTCAAATGTCACGCGACGCGCCAGTTGGCGTCCACGAGTGTAGCAAGGCAGGGCACGCCTCGGCTGGCGGAACGCGTCCACTAGGCCAACTGTCACACCACATACAGCGCACGTAATAGCAGCCGCGCAAGTAGCGCTTGCGCGCCAAGTGCGCCGCGACACCTGGGAATGGCTGGGGTCCGTGAATGGGCTACGCGCGCGCGCAGTCCTGGGGATGAAGCAGAATACAAAAGGGCGGAACGAAACGAAACGAAACGTAACGAAAGATTTAGAGCACGAAAGAAAAATAACCACACGAAAATGAAACGCGTGCACGGCTCCAGCACGAACCATCCACTCAGGTTGACGCCGTACACCTTGTCCCGTGTCCAGTCCCGAAACTCGTTGAGCGGGGGCGTCCGTGGGTTTGCACGCGAGGCGGAGAGCAAGGGGCCGGCGGAGGAGGAGGCCCCTGGGAGAGAGGGATTGTTAGTATCGTGAATTGGTATCAAAAGGAGGCGTCAACAGGGGAGGCGGAGTGTCAGAACGAATTCTTATACACAATCGACGTCCCGCGCGACCGAGCCACTAGAGCCCAATGCCCGCTGTCCGTTGACTCCGCGTGGATGAAAACGAAGTGAACCGCAATGAAATGCGACTCCAAGTACGACTCCAAGTACGCCATCGGGCCTATAACCCCGTCGCGAAATCCCGATGCCCGCCGCCGCCGATACCCGAGAACGGAATTCATAAAAAAAAGCGCCAACGGCGTGCGAACAATGCCCGACGCGGAAATCCTGGCCGACAGACACGCAAATCCCGGCCAACAGGCGCGCAGAGAAGATCATGGCCAATAGGAATGCAGAGCAGTGCAGGCGCACACTCAGACCCCGCCAGGCACACTCACCGATTCATGAAACGACATCAAAAAGTGCGCGCTCCCAAGCACAAAACGACGATGATCCCCGCGAACGAACCCCCCCTCCGTCGAGGACAAGAAAAGAAAAAGAAAAAAAGGACCGACGGGTGCGGAACGCGATGCCAGACGAGGAATCGGAATGACAGAAAGAAGGCAAAGCCTGCGAGGATGGGAAAAATGTTCGAGAGGGGAAATAAGCTCCCCCGAAGCCAGCGAACGCGGAACGCGAGACGCGATGGAGAATGAAATGAAGAAGGAAAAGCTCAGAAACAAAGGCGGATCGCGAAAACGGATGGAGACGAAAAGTCAAATGGAAAAGGCGAGCCACGCACAAAACACTCAATGCTTGTCCATGACGCTCTCGAGCTTGCCGTCCGCGCACATGGCCTCGGCGAGCCCCCACTCGTCGAACGCGTCGGAGTAGGCCTGGCAGAGCGCGGGGGAGATGACTGTGGGATGAGTAGATGGTGAGTACATGCGAATAGTATTAGAACAAATACGCAGGTAACAGGGGAATAAATGGGAGAAGGATACACGACATCCCCGGCCCCTAGCAAACAGAGCCGTGACGTCGCAGCAAGCGCGACATTCGACGTGCGCGCCTCGGCTGGCGTCGCGCTTGAGGTCAGCCACGCGTCACGCCACACCACGCGCGCCCACCACGCGGCACGCCATGTCTAGCGCGCCGGGGTAGCTCGCAAACGCGGGCCGCCCGTCACGCCATAGACAGCGCGCGCAGCAGCTGCCACAGATAGCGCGTAGCAGTCGCGACGCGACGTGTGCGATAGTCGCCGCGCGCCCGTGAACGAATGCGGTCCGCGATGCTCGCGACTAGGATAACACCCACGGATAAAACAGAATAAATGGGGGAGCGAGGACGGAACGAACGGGGGCACCCGGACCAAAATCGCGAATAGGGAAGACGCCGGGGCGGATCAGAATACGGCGAGACGACGCGTTGCGAAGCCCCCGCGCCAGGCTCGAAGATACCGCGCTAAGCAGCCCCACACATGCCGTGCCAGGTAGCCCGACACGCCGCGCGACGCGTCAGTTTTCCAGTCGCTGAATAAGCGCAGGATGGCTAGCGCGCGCAGTAAGAGCGACGTCGGACGCCAGCACGCAACACATAACGCTCCTAGCAGCCGCCACACATAGCAGGCGCAGCATCCGCGGCGCGACGTGGGCGATGGCGGCCGCACACCGGCGCTCCCATGTCTCCAGTCAACGAGGGGCGCCCAGGACGCGAGTAAATGAATACCGCCCTCGACGCCTACGGGTGGAACCCGTGCTGTCCACAAACGGAGTACCCAAACTTAAACGCACAAACGGGGATAAAACAGAAGAAGAATGGGGTGAGACGGGTGGCGAAGGAGGGAATGACATGAAGCGCCCCACGCGCAAGTGAAAATCCCAGCCCCAGTCGAAAAAGACGAAACGAAAGATGCTGGGTAATGTGGAACAAAAGTACGGCGTGAGGCGATACCGCGCGCTATCGAGACGCCGCGCATTAGTCGGGAACGACACGACTGACGGCCGCGCCAGGTAACCATCGCCGACAGGTTGTACGCTAAGCAACGCCGCGGCCTCCATGCGTCACGCCACGGCACTTGTTGAGCACGGGTGAAGTGGGGTAGCAGTCTAGCCCGCTACGGGCGTGCATGATAGATGCTAGCAAACACGCGGGAATGGGATACCGAGACGAGAGCACAAAACGGGATAAAAAAAAGGGAGAGGGATAGCGAAAAACGGGAGGGAAGACAAAATGAATGGTGAAGCGGGAGAAGGAAAAATAACTACACGAAATGAAGTGGAGAGAAACACGTACACGGCTCCAGCACGAACCACCCGCCCAGATTAACGCCATAGACCTTGTGCTGTGTGTGCTGTGTCCAGTCCCAGGACTCGTTGAGCGGGGCGTCCAGGAGTTTGCGCGCGATGCGGAGACGAAAGGGTCCGCGGAGGAGGTATATAGATAGATAGGTATCAAAAGGAGGCGCCAGCGGAGGAGGCGCGGTGTCAACGGGAGGTGTCGATAACGAGGTGTAGATGGGTATCAGTGTAGTGGGACAGGGTCGGGACGCAGGGGCGTTGGAGGGCGGGTGGGAGTTTGAGGACTGGGCGTGGTGCGAGAAGGAGGCGCACGGGGATCCGCCGTCGTGGTGTAAAGTGGAGCTCGTGAGCAGCTATATCCGGCCCGAGGGGTAAGCACTGTTTTTCGTTCTGCGCTAGCTTCGCAGCAGTCGTGGATGGTGGGTGATGGGAGGAGGAGAAACGGCCATCAACAGTCTAGTGCGGGAGTACGCGGTCGTTGATTCGCTGCATCCAGTCTTCGTACTGGCGCACGACGACAGTGTGGAGCATAAACGGCGGACACTAAACCTGATTCGAGAACGCAACGGCTCTTCTGACGCATTCATGCAGCCACAAGCGACATGGTGCCGCACCTGTCCTTGGTATTGGTCAAGGGTTATGAGTCGTTCGACGTCTTCTGCCAAGATGAGCTGAATGGCTGCCATGGTGTCGATTCTGTGGTGTGCGTCCGTGGAGGGTAGCCAAGAAGTTGAAGACATGGATGGATGCAGGCAAGATGGGAGTCAAGCACGAAATATGGATCATCGCCACGCGAAGTGATCCGCACATTCACCTATCCGGGCCGGACCGAATTCCGTCGTCGCTTGACTTGAAAATCTTTTCAGAGTACCCTCTAACCTAGCTGGTGGGCCCAGTGCGAATCTAGCCTGGAAGGCAGCACACTATTTTAGTGTTGCCATGTTTCACACACCCTAAGATGGGATGTCGACGAAGAAGCCTGTTGGAACTTTGTTCAAGTTCTTCATCTATGAATAATTCGGCTGTTTTGTGCTGGCCCCATGAATTTATATCCAGCCCTATTCCAAGGCATAGGTGTGGTATCAGAAAGCACAGTACTGTATTTCTGCACTGATAACCAATTTTAGTTCACGATGAGACAAATTTTCGGGCATTCCGATAGTACGAGCGGGTTTCGTTCCCTGTTGCAGGGAGCAATTAATTGTTGCAGCGGGGAATTTTCAATAGGGTTAATTCACGCTCCTGCATGAACCATGTACTAGTACATGAGCCACATTTTAATTCACTGCAATTAATTTTCCATTCCCGTTCGAAGTTCCAGATATGACAGATGCTATTCTAATTCGAAGCCGAGTGCCCCAATATTACGTGCACCGAATAATTCCGCCTGCACGGTACATCGGGTGTGTGTTCCGAGTCGACGATAAGAGGTAATCCGCTCGTTCTGGATTTATGGACCATCTCTGGCCCATTTGTGCAAGACTCAAGCATTCATTTTCAGCGGCAGTCCTAAAAGGACAGATAAAGCATGGAATCATGTATTCCTGATTCAGAATTGGGACCATGCGACCAATTTGGCATTCCAATAGTACTAGTTGGTTTCATGATCATTTCTGGGCCTGTGCATGTTGCAGCGGAGAAATAATTGTTGTTAGAGGAATTCCAATGTGATTCATTCACGCTCATGCCAAGTTCACATTGACCACAATATATTTCGCTAGACATTCACTGCAATTATATAAATATGGTACTGAAAGCCACTCTTAAGGTCCGTTCCTTCTTAATTCGAGGTCGAGTGCCCCAATTGTGTACAGAATATTATAATCTCTTGAGGGAACATCAGTTTGGACTTACCCACCGATGAAGTAAATCAATTTCAATCAAGTAAGTTCGTTTTATTATTCCATGCTGCCCAACTCATATGGCTAGTTCATTTGTGTACCCAAATGAACCACACATATAGCTAGACATGCTATGTAGGGAGGAACTCGGCAGAGTTAGCGATCAAAAGGCAAAAATTGAAGACGTGCTGATAACTTGCGCAGATGTAGACACACACCATGTTGAAGGCCGCGAAGTCCCAATATAGCTAATAAAATAGGGGCGGTCAGAGGAACGATTCTGTGATGGACAATTCAAGGCGATTCTCGAGTGATAAAAGCGTGGGACAATCGCCGTAAATCATAATCGCTTTTAATAATGTAAAAGCTGCTCTGGAGGCACTTTTATAACGATTCTGAGGCGATTGCGATTCTCAGGAATTAAATTCGTCTAGAATCGACCGAGAATCCACATCAAAATTTACATCAGAATCGCCTTAGAATCGCCTCAAAATTGGGTCCGGTAAAAGTGACGCGGGGCACAAACGGCATAGACGCGGTGTGGCTGTGTCATTGACGCGGCATCGACGCGCTGCCTTTACAGCCATAACAACTACTCCCTGTGAGCTGGGACAAGTTCCCAAAACGTTTTCTAGTGCCAATGCATCATTTTGACCGAGAAAACTGCTCCCTATTTTTTAGTCAGTTGATGTTAAGTAAATATTCAGTTCCTGGTTCCATAGGATACCAGGTCTCACAGCCCTAACTGTCTGACCCCCTCGATCACAAGCCGATCCTGGCCTCTGATTGGCTGCAGAGTGCCCTTTTACCCATTTCATTGGTTCATCATTTCATCAAAATGATATTTCCTTGTTTTCCCACAGCTCTCTTGGCTTTTGCCGGTTACCGTCACGCGCCGTCTAGCGTTCGCGCGCGCGCTTTGGATGATCCTTCGCCAGCTCGCGCCAAGTTTGCGCTACTTATATATCTGTTCCCCACCTTGTATTCCGTAGTTACGCCGCTTCCTGGACGCCTATCTACTCGTCCTACTTTGGCCTCCAATATATTCTTCAAGAATATATTGGAGGCCAAAGTTGTGTCTTGTCTTCTTTTGTGACCTGCACTTCCAACATTTTTACTTGTGAACAATCTGTGCTCCACTGTCACTAGTTCGCAACAGCGTTGCAAAATTTCCTCCTCTGCCTGTCATTACTTCCATTGACACTGAGTCCGGCAACCTAAATAGGACACAAGGCTCCAACCATATTTATATATTTGAGGTAGACCTGCTGTCAAATACATATCCAGGATGTTTATCTGATGCCCACAATTGAATTGGAGTCACTGGAAATGAAATCTGCCTGTTTGCTTGGGTTTGTATTTTGGTTCGTACATACCGTTCAATCTTGCAGTGTTCAAGGTGTGCTTGTGTAAAGGAGGATATAGACCCCCCAAAAAAAGTGAATAGCACACAGATATCTCTACGAACACAGAGTCGCTGTCATTAGTTGGCACGTCGCAACCTGGAGGCAGATATAGAATATTACACAGGAAATGAAGTGAAATGAAAGTTGACATGATATCCTGGCTTGCGAAACACCGAGCAGCAAATAAGAAACTGGTTAATCTAATATTCTGCCTGAATTTCATCATGATATTCCATCAGTGGACCATCTTTTTTTTTTTGGTGGTGTCTACCAATCGCTCCGTGGCGAAGAGGATGGGTATTCTAAATTGAAATACAATGGTGGCCAATGCAGTTACATTATTAATGAAAAGAATCTGTGGCTGGCTGTTTGTAGGACATTGATTTCAGTTCTCTTCAGTATGAAGGATTGATTCCAGCCAAACTTTAGCATGCAGGGAATGGTGTTTCAATACTTTGTGTCATGCTTTCACCCAGCCAGGGGAACATTTCGGATGCCGCAGCATCGATTTGAAGAACTGCAACAGTGACACGGCAGGGATGCGCAGTGACGCGGCAGTGACGCGCATTGACGCGGCATGAGCGTGCACCTGGGAGAGGGTCAAAGGGTTCTCAGCGCATCATTTCCATGTGCAAAAAATAAGAACCGAGCACACATTTAGGACTGGTAGCTAATTGGACATGGCCTATGAAGAACTTCACTCTCTTCACCATAAAAGCCTTGTGAAATTTAATGGATTATTGCAAGGATGAGATATAATTCATTTTCAAGATAAACGGTGGTGTAATAGGTCTTTAGAAATCGTTTTTGCTCGGTTCTGGATGGGTTGAGTCATGCCGCGCCGATGACGCGTCAATGCGCGTTAGTGCCGCGGCAAAATATCCCGACCCATCGGAAGACCTCAGCTGAATCATCGACATGTATATATATTTGTCAGCCAGTGTCACTCTTGGTGACCACGCCGAATCCTTGCCGCCGAGTTATAAAGGCGCCATTGGAAAACGCTTCTCCATCCCACTATGCCTGACCTCTCCACCGTCCGCAAATTCAACACCGCCTGGGCGCCAGCCTACACCCCCGTGGGCATTTTCGTCGGCGGCACCTCCGGCATCGGGCAAGGTATCGCGGAGGCCTTCGCGCGGCACACCAAGGGCAACGCCCACATTGTCATCGTTGGCCGCAGCAGCGCCGCCGCCGCCGCCATCCTCGCGGGCCTCCCGCCCGCCCCCGCCGGCACGGACGCGGCGCGCGACTTCGTGCCGTGCGACCTCACCAGCATCGCGAGCGTCAAGCGCGTAGCCGCTGCGCTAGGCGCGCGCTTCCCGCGCATCAACCTGCTGGTCACGACCGCGGGCACGATAAACTTTGAGAGCGCGATCACGAGCGAGGGGCTGGAGGTGTCGACGGCGCTGTGGTACTACGCGCGGTGGGCGCTCGTCGCGGGGCTGCTCCCCACCATTCGCGCGGCCCACGCGACGGGCGAGGACGCGTGCGTCATGGCTGTCTTCAACGCTGGACAAGGGAAAGAGCTCGATTTGAGCGACCTGGGACTGAAGAAGGCGTTGAAGGCTGTGCGCGACTTTGATGGGCTCAGGACGGCCGCGAGCCAGGCGTCGACGTACGTTGATCTCATGTTCAAGGTGTGTTGCGTGCTCACTGAGGAGGTTATGCAACGGTTCACTGACCCACCTGGTACAAGGACTACGCCGCGCGGAACATCGGCATCACATTCGTCCACGCGCATCCGGGAGTAGTGGACACACCGCTCCTGAAGAACGTCCCCCTCACCCCCGATATCCTCGCCACCGCCAAGTCCATCGAAGTGTGCGGCGAACACCAGCTCTACGCGCTCCTCAAAGCGCCGGCCGGCGCGTCGCGTACGGGGCAGGACGGAGACGACATCGGGATGGACTTACCGGCGACGGAGGATGTGCAGCGGATGCTGTGGGAGCATACTGAGGAGGTGATTGCTAGAATTGAGTAGCGCTGTCGCGGTGGTACATAGTTGTTGTAAGATTATATTATCCGCAGTCCAACGCTTGAATCACTCGCTTTTGTAAGGTTACAGATGGGGATATGGTTCGAGTTCGAGTTGAATGGGCATTCCCCGCAGCTCGATCATTTCTGGGGTATTTGATGCAGGCTCGGACCGTTCGCTATTGAGCCAGAGGCTACGCGTCTAGGGTGAAACTTCGATATGTGCGCAGCTTTCAATGTCAGTGCTACAGTTTGTCCGAATTGTTGTGAGACGAACTCGGACGTGGGCCTTGCATCAACTTTGGTGCATACTAGCCTTTGGTAGATGGAAACCTGCGGTTTCTAAGTTCTCTGTGAGTGAGGCTTCCGGATGAGCACTATCCCAGTGTCAAACAGAAGCCAAGACTAAACCCAAGCAGCTGAATAGTAAGTGCGAGGCTTTACTAGACGCGAACAACGGAACTTATCGCGTGGTTCTTTTGTGAGAGGGATTGAAAAGCAGATGGAAGAAGGCAGAACATGCAGGTCAGAGAGGCATTCCTTGTGGAGCTGTATGAAAAGATTCCAGCCTTTAAGGGAGCTTTCACAACAACCATGGACTTTTTCAGGGCCGTTCTGGCGAAGCGGAAAGTCACTCCTGGTCTCGCCAAACTGGCTTTCAATGTTCTCAAGATATATGATGCAACGCCCATGCTTCAGGTCCGCCCACCGGTAGCAACTCCTTGAAGTTATCTTCTTGGTCAATATATTCCTCCCCGATTGGAGCTTTCTATCTCGGTTCAAAACTAGGGCTCGGCACCGTAACCGTATAATATGGTATACGGGTACGGTTCATACGGGTCCGTAGCCGTGCCGTATGGCCCTCCAGCGTACTTTGTACGGTTACGGGTACTGACCGTGAGTAGCACCGTATGCACCCGTACACATACGGCCGTACACGGCACCATACGGACCGTAAATTGACCGAAAATGGTGCATCTCTGGCACTCTCGGTGCCGCCCAATGCTAACGCGCCAAGTCGCCCATCACGTTCCGCCAGCATGCGGCATGATGCACCTCGCGCCGATCAAACAGTCGTGGCACCGTGTCTGCACCCGCACCCTCTGGGACGCCGTCTGAACAAGCAAGCCGTCTTTTCATTGTCTCATATGTTGCTTTATTCTTTTACTTTTAGTTTAATATTGTGCGTACAGTCAACTCGTAGTAGTACAAAACCTCGAAACTCCGAAAAGACTACGCTAACGATGATGTGCTCTTACCCTATCTTGAGGTGCAGAAGGTGGCGTTTCAATCATATTTCGATAACAATTATCCGGTGTTATCTTCAACCACCACCCATTCGACTGCTACTGCCTCTGCACCCACAAATACCACGACTTCTCGCCCCGGCATTATTAATTTTGCCGCCTACGACCAAGGATCGGATGAGGAGGGAGAAGCCGAGGAGCTAGAGCGTTATTTTGATGCTCCTCGCGCCCCTGCACAGACCGATCCCGTCCAATGGTGGTACGCTTGGAAATCAGAGTTTCCTCGACTTTATCGGCTAGCGCGCGATATTATGTCAATCCCCGGTAGGCTATAGCTTCCCGGATGCATTCAAATTTACTCACGCTACGCTGGAAGGTTCTGCCGTTGCCGTTGAGCGCGTCTTCTCAGGCGGAAGAGACACCATTTGCTTACGGTGTTCAAGCTTAAAGCCAGGAACAATCCGGACACTGATGTTGGTGAAGCACCACCTTCGTCTGAAGCGTAAGGGCCTTGAAGACGCCCTGCAATCCCTCCAACAAGCTTAGATATATACTTTATTAATTAATTTCCAAAAATACGGCCGTCATGACCGTAATATACCGTATACTTGACCGTACCGTACCGTAGAGGGGCCTGGAACTAAATTTACGGTTACGGCTATGGTCGGTCGGCGACCGTAAAGAGCCGTAAGGTATACGGTCGTAACCGTATACTGTACGGTGGGGAGCCCTATTCAAAACCCATGGAGCTGGCCTTCATAATTATCTTCTCGATCTTGCTCTTTAGCTCCCCTTCACCAGAAGAGGATTTTGTTGTCGGTTGTGGACCTTCTTCGGAAGTTGAACACACCGATTTGTGGCTGTCGCATGCACCTGCAAAGGGAAAGACATACGACAGCGTTCTTGTGAACTGGTGGATGCCGGGGATTTTTACCTGGGAGAGAACTCCTCCAGTACACTCGCACTTTGTGCTTGTGGTCAGGTCCCATGAGGTTCTAACTGGATGTCCTGCCAGAGATGTGGTCAGCCAGTTCACAGATTGCCAGTGTCTTGTATGGTTGACCCCCTGGAATGGTGTCGTGCTCGGTTGGCATCGTGTACAGTACTACATGCACAGTACTACATGCATGTCTTCCGTAAACTCGTTGTTCAGCCTGTGGACCATGCGAGCATAATATATCCCCCCCCTTACATGAGAAGAGTCTGAGTGAGTGGCCAAGAAGATGTTGAAAGAAATCCCAGGTGGAAAGAATGCAAATGCGAGAGGAGGAGATGGGGGGAGAGGAAGAAAGGTGTTTGTCCTTGCTGTGAAGCAATCAATACGAACCACTTTTCTCGGACAGGTGTGCAAACTCTGACGTGAGAGAATTAGACCTGTCAGGGACTTGTCAAAAATTTCTATCGTTCTGCTTTCATCCTCTTGACTTTTGTACTCCTTAAGTATCCGAGCCTAGGGTTATTTATGGCTTTCTGGCCGCGCGGGTGGTCGTGGTAGGCACCGTTCTCGATATCATTCACCTGAATTCAACCATTTTGCTGGGGCGCACCTTGTACCCAACTATACCAATTCATAGTGATTCCTACTTACCTTGCCACTTCAAAGATACTGCTTCATAGTTTTGATGCATAGAGACCTTTTAGCTGTGCAGATGTACGGACATTAATTCAAGTACTATCTTTCCATCTTTGGAACCGAAAGTCATCTGTCGCCATCTTGTCAATGTCCGGCAAATGGCAGCCGAAATGACAGGAAGCCCAAAGATCAAAGATGCCCAGCCAAGACGGAAGATGCCTCTCCAAGTTGAACTCCCCAAGATGAAAGATGGCTGCTCAAGATGAAAGATGCCCAAGACGAACCTGTAGGTTTACTGACGCACGCCACGTCACAGCCTGACATCGAACCATTTCGTCTACATAAATCTTTTCAACTAAACTTGAGCCTGCACCGATACACGCAAGGTTCGACATGGCGCACATCTACAAAAACCAACTCACGGCGGCAGCGCAGAAGAGTGGCCGCGTTGCCATTCAACATCTGATCAATCAAGGCGCCGAGGTCAGCGCACGAGGAGATGACGAAATTACCCCGTTGATCGCCGCGGCCATTGCGGGCAAGAGCGAGGCAGTCACCTTGCTGCTGGACAATGGCGCCGACGTGACAGTGCGCGACGCGCATGGTCAATCCGTCATCAAGTTAGCACTCGACTACGGCAAAAAAGCCATCGCCGAAGCCCTGGTCGATCGTCACCCGGACATGATCGTCAACGACCCACGGCTGCCCAAGGGAGAGGCCTGGCTTCGCGAGGAGTTCCGCTTGATGTCGGGCCGCGTGAAGCATGCTGGGAGCAGGCCCGATCCCGCCCTGTTGGAACGGGTCATCAGCGGAGATTTCGGACCTGTCGAAGGACGCAAGCCGGGCAGCGTGTATTGGGAACATATCTTGCTATGCCTTATCGGCAATCGTCGGCTGGACATCGAGCGAAATTACGACGTGGAGGCGCTAAAGCAGGCCCGAACGGGGACGGTCAACGGGATCTTCGATGGTCTCGAAGGGATTAGGCAGACCATGAAGTGGCTGCACAGCCTGCTGCCGACAAACGAGTATGTGATCGTTGGAACTTACGTGGAGGAGACCAACGAGACAGACGGCTGGGTGACGGAGCGTTGGGGCTATTATGATGTTGCGAACAAAATTCAGGTAACCGATGGGATCGACACCTTTATCATTAAGAACGGGAAGTTCGCGGTGAAGTGGGCGAATTACACTGTTGAACGCAAGTTGGACACTCGCGCCGTGTTCGAGAACAAGGTCGGGATCAAAGGTTTGCTGGGCAACGAGTAGGCCTTGGTGATAGACGGCGGATCGCAGCAAATGGCTTTCGCATGTCGTAGATTAGTCAAATTGTTAGTTTTCAATAGGTCGTTCTGAATTCAAGTCGTTTGTTTTACTTCTGGGGGTTGTGGGCCATGGTGTTGCCCGGCAGAAACTCTTACTTAATTTTAAGCATATTAAAATGAGCAATGAGTACTGGATTCATTCGTCAACTGCAGCTGGAAAGACGATAGTGAAAGCATCACCGGAGAGCAGCAACCCCCAAACGCCGCTGCGCGACATCTACGTCAACTTGGTTCAACTTACGCTTACTTGGGCGTGGCGGACAGTTCAAATGCCGAAAAAACAACAATATCAGGTGTCTTGAATGAGCCGAAAGGACAACTGTCGTAGAACCTGGTTGAGGGGCGTAGCAATATAAATACTAGGGTTAGAGTCTGGAGCGTGATTGGTTAATCTGAATAGAAAACGATGGGTGAGACGGTCACCTGCATTGGCAGAGAATGCAGAAGACCTAGATTTACCTAGATTAACGCAGTGGGAAGGTCAGCGTTCACAAAGGTTTCCAGTGATATAAGATCCGGACTCCGTGAAGGACGCCGAGAAGGTAGGTGGTGTGCGGGGCAATAGTAATAAGAAAAAAACCTGAACACTTACATTTGAAGATGCTGTGATGCTGTTGGATGCATGCGGCTACAGTGACCTACTTGGATAGCCATCAGGGCCGATCCAGAGCGCGAAAAAATAAGATAAAAAGGGGGGATAAAACAGGATTTTCAAAAAAGGACAAGAAGCGAGGGGAGATGGAATGATGCGCCCCACGCTTTCTGGGCCAATTCTTTTTGAAAACAGACGGAGATGGGACGGAGTATGGGATGCGTAAAAGATGGGATGCACGTTATCGAGACGCCGTGCGGTGGGTAGACGACGACACACCGCGCGTCCAATCCCCGAGCAAGTGCAGGCGGGCTCGGCTGGACGGCGAGTGCGCAGCACTCCATACGTCGCATGGAGCAGGCTACGTCGGACATAGCAAGCGCAGGCGGGGCGCAGGGCACCAACTACGTCAGCTACGCGTTTCCCCACATACAGTGTTTTACGCCAGCAGTTAGAAATAGCGCACCGCACCTGGGAATGGGATACCACCTGAATCAATGTCGCGCGCAGACGGGGGACAGGACAGAATAATAACAAAAAGGGGGCATAAAATAGTTTTTTTAAAAAGGAGAAGCGAGGATGGGATGGGAAAGGGGGCTGTACACTTTCTCGTCCAAAACAAATGCGGAGACGACGGGGAAGGGAGAAAAAGAGGGCGTGGAATGGGGTTGCGCGGTAGACAGCTCCGAGCGCCACGCTGCGCTCGAGAACGCCGGCCTGAGTAGCCCGACAAGTTCCGTGCCAGGTAGCCCGACACGCCGTGCGCGAGTTTGCGCATCCCAAGGGCGCACGGGCGGGCTGTCGTAGCAAGCGCTGGCGTGGCCAGCTTTGACGCGAGCGCCCCCGATAGCTTAGCCCGCCCACCACGCAGCCAGACGTCACGCCACTTGCAGTTGCGCTGTGCTGTGTGGAACGGCGGCTGCGCGCGACCTGCGTAGACGCGCAGACGTGGGGATGAAGCATAATCCAAAAGGGACAGACAGATACCGAAGAATGAAATGAAATGAAAGAAAAACAGAGAACGAAATAAAAAGCGCATCAGTGAAGGGCGAGAAAAGGGAGGGGAAGAGAGAGAACGGAAGAAAATGAAGAGAGGCACGCACAATGGTCTAGGATGAACCACCCGCCCAGATTAACACCACAGACCTTGTCGCGCATCCGCTCTCACGGCTCGTTTAGCAAGCGCTACCAGCCCCAACCTATTCGTGCGTGCACCGCGGTGGGTCCTGCCATAGGTGCTGCGGGCGCCCGAGCTGGCGGGGGCATTAGCGTACGAGTCGCACCCCTCGTTGAGGCGCGCGGCGACGCTGGCGTTGGACGGCGGGTACGGATTGGTGTTGGAAGAAGGACTGGGCGTAGGGCACGTTGGTGTGCACGACGGAGGAGCGGGCGAAGTGGTACACGGGGAGGGGACGGAAGTGGTATCGCGGGGGGATAGGGCGGGGATGGATGTATGTAGGAATAGAAAGCCGAAAAGCGCGATTTAAAAAAGGACCCACCTCCCGCAGCTCGCAGTGTCCTCGTCCATATGGCGCACAGGCGGTGGCGGAGGGCTGTCAGGGATCATCAGTGTAGGTCCGGATGCGAAGTGAGGTAGAGGGCGGAGGAGGACGAAGGAAGAAGGAAGCGGTGCGAAGGGAGGTAGGCACAGCGACGCTGTTACGGACGCACCACAGCCGCAGCAGAGTAATCGTCAAGTAGCAGCAGCCGGCAGCGGGTGAGAAGCGCCATGCGGTAAGACTCGCGAACGACCAGCGCTCATGGCAGCGCGTCTGGGAGTCGGTCGTACAGTGGTGGCGGTGGGAGCGGAAACGGCGCCATCAACGAGTCGCAGTCCGATTGATCCGTCCCGGACTTCGCTCCGACCTTCATGACTTGGATAATCATTCGCGTTCCTGAATTCTGGGTGGGGAAAGGTTAGTAGTGTTGACGTCAGAAGGTTAGTACTATTAACGTACTCCGCGCGCGTTGCTATCTCAGTTGTTGTGACTGGTCTACCTCATTTTTACCCTGCAGGCCGCCGGGCGTCGGACCGAACCAAGCGATGCTTTGACTGATAGCCAAAAATAAATGCATGAATTCAACTTGGGGTATAGGGCCGTGGCTGCACCCCATACTTACTTTTATTATTATTTTATTCTGTAATTATCGTGAATATTCTGTTCTTGTACGGGTCCCACTTTGCAACAACTAGACTGGATTGACCAACTACGAACTGGCAGTGTGTACGTATACCGAACTCGAGACCAAAATTACGTATTAGTATCTGAGAACCAATCCAGATGGAGAAATTCGGGAGGATGCAAACTGGCGTCGAGTCAGATTTAGATGGAGGGAAATCAAGGATGGATTAGTAGTCGACTGTTGACAGAGTTGGCTGACACGACGAAATACTAGAAAGGAAAGGAGAAAACTAAGGGGAGTCAAGACAAGGTGGAGTAAAGGCAGAACGAGGCTAAAAGAATATACCAGGGGAGTGCGAGCGGAGTCGGGAAGGAGGTAGGTAGGTAGTATTACACGGCCGGTTTCCGGGGATTAAGAATCCGGAAAAGAGATTCATCACATGGTATCGTTCAAGCCCTCACGCCCGAACGAACGGAGCTGATCGCCCTACTGTACGTATCCACAAGCTCAGGGAATACCTGTGCCGCGCGCCGGGGCAAGGATTCGACGAAGCTGCACCACTCGATTGTACAGCCGTCACACAGCTCCACGCCACCGAAGCCGCTCGTGGCTTGCGCACCATACGTGGCACGGTAGGGGCACGTGCCGCACGTCCCATCACCGGCTGTCTTGAGCGCCTCCGCGAGGCCCTGGATGAGGAGTTCGTCGCTACGGGCGAGTACAGTCCTGCAGTGCTGAAGGTCCTCCGCTCTAATGTTCTCCTTCGAGTCCCCGGTGGCGTCGAAGCGGTTCCAGAGCTTGAAGTTGGCGCGTGTCTGCGCGACGACGTGCTCCGTCTCTGGTTTACCGATCGCCATACCATCTTCCACGAACCGGTAGCGACGCATCAACATGTGAATGGGCCCCCCGACAAAGCGGATAAAATTGATGACGATCTGCATGTCCTTGCGACGCGCCCAGGCGACGTCGAGGGCCCAAAGTACTTCGCGGCACTGCCGCCACGCCTTGAGACGTGCATCGGGGATGTAGCCAAAGGTGTTGTGAATTTCGCCCTCGGAGCGGTGCTTATAAAACGCCACGCCGTCGTACAGGATGATCGCAAGTTCAGCGAGCACCTGGAACTGATCCTCGGAGAACCACACGTCGTCCAAGTCGTTGCACGCCAGGGCAGCCGCGAGAGTGAGGCGCGCCAAGCTATCGCAGTCGCGCAGACGGAACCACTGTGTAGGCGACTGCACGAGGCAGTTGATGTACCGCCGGAACAACTCGCCGTAGCGTCTATCACTGGTCTTCTCACTCGTGAAGAGGAGATAGGCGCGGAACTCGCGGGCCATATCGGCATGGCCAGGTGTGCCCTCGAAGAGCGTCGAGAGGTTTCCCGATAGGGAGTAGCCCAGGATTTTATCGCCCGCCATCACATCTACCATATCTCCTTTGAACTCGACGACGATGGTCATTACCAGAAGGCGGATCCACGCGAGAAACCGATCCCAGTTGGTGTAACACGGGATAACAGAGCGCGCGTATTCGAACGCGCAGGTTAGGATTTCGGCCTTGATCTCGTCGGGAAGGTCGACGTCCTTCAGGTCGTCGGCGATCTCGGGTGGGTAGTACCAGGTGTCTCGTACAGGAGGGGTCGATGAGGGCGTAGCATCAGCCATCGCGTTGGAAAGGAGTTTGTGAAAGTACTCGAGAAATCAGATTGGACTACGCGTTAGCCAGTAGGGTACCTAAGCGGCATAAGCATATGAATAAAACTCTGCGGAAAGTGGGCTCACCTGGCACCTGTGTCGTTACGCTTGAAAGTGGTAGGGCAACGTTTACGGTGCTACGGCTTTTAATGTAGTTTCGTGGGATGCTGTGCCGGCTGCGGCTAGACGCCGTTACCGTAATTGCTGCTGTCACCAGCTCTAGTTAGCTTAAGCCACTGGCGCCCATGTTCTCATTTCGGACCATCCTGTAGTTGTGTTGTAGCCAACCTTTTGATTTAGTTTCGCTTAGGCTTAAGCCGTTCAAATAGCAGTATACACAGGGTAAGATCAATATAGGAGACCACAAAAGGACGGCTTAAGCTACAAACGAGGTGCGAGTACGAGGTGCGAGTGAGATCTGTTGGAGCGTGATTCTAAGAGACTAGGCTTGAGTTATATATGATAAGCCGCCGTATTTCCACCACAAGCCGCCGCTTAAGCCCGATACTCCACGCCTTATCAGGTCAACCATACCATACCGCCTTTGAGGATCTTCGGTTTATGAACAGAATAAATAAGGAAATCAATGCCCATGAATCATGTTATATTACGTGTCGGAAAAATGTAAATTCGCCGAGAAGGCGCTCTAAGCTTAATAGGGCATAAGAGCTGTGCCTATTATAATAGTACAAGGCATGCGGCAACGGGGATCTCAATAAAGATGTGATTGAAATTGTAAACTGAACAATATTGATGAGGATAAAACCAGTGCTGCATTACGGCATTCAAATTAAAATCGGTGAAGGAAGTAGGCAGTCAGGACTTGTGTGACTCTATGCTAATCATTCCAGGTCCTTCGTAAACTAAAATATACCTAACTTGGAACAAATGAGAAAGGAAAGATTTATTGAGAATTGCCGCAAAGTATATCAAGATGCGGAAAGGAATAAAGAATGTGCCGGTGAGATTTGATCCTCTTTGAAGCTCGTAAACGTTGAGCCTAATTACTAGATGTCGGGGTGGGTCTCTTTGCATTTTGTCCAGAAGTGTGCCAGGTATGTGACAATGCGGACATTGGTAACAGAAGGACAGGTTAGAACGGTTACGTGCGCAAGCTGTTCGAGAACGCGTGGACCCTGGTGAGAAATATCGCGACGACGCCCACAGGCGCCCACCAACGCCACAGTCCTATGCAATGGCAGCGTCGCTAACAGGTGCCTCGAAATTACCGCTGTACTGGTCGGACTTCGGTCCTTTCGGCAGTTGGACCCTTCTTTCTAATATTAGTAATTTTCCGTTTTTGGTTGGCATTGATTCTGGGTTCCTAAATCTCAGCGGCTTCGGGCGGGTGTGTGCATCTTGTGGTGGAAAAAATATGAAGCGGCAGCGGGATGGGGATCAATAACAATCGGACCCTACTCCCTTGGCTTCTCTTCGGTCTAATATTAGCTGTTTCCCGTTCTTGGTCTTGGCATGATTCTGGGTTCTTAAATCCCAGCGGCTTCGGGCGGGGTGTGTGCATCTTGTGCGGTAAAAGAATATGAAGCGGCAGCGGGATCAATACCGGGTGATAAGGGTCTGCTGTTTTGTGTGGTGATTAGGAACTGCATTAATACTATAGGACAGGATGCAAGGACGGGGTGAAGCACAATTCATTGTACGCAAAAGCATTCATGTATTGTAAGTTGCAGCTCATTAATTATGTGTCTATTCCCACCAATACATGGGACAGCCGTCGATTCCCATGTCCATGGGAGTCCGAGTTAGAATAGAATTTGTTTTTACTAATAATGTTCACGTACCGGGCCGAGTTCGATGATAGGGACTGAGGTCGGGCTTCAGATTGCTATTTGGGTTCAAATTGTAATTCTGCGTCGGGAGATCCTGTTAGGGTAAATTGTTTATCCACTCTGTCCACTAGTCAGAATTATTTTTCCAGCAACACAGACTTGCGATACGTCTCGATGTGAGGATGGTCCACCACAGAGTCAGGAAGATCATCAGTCAAGAGAAATAAGTCGAACGAGGGGCGGACTCCAATGGTTCCTCTGCGTAACTGCAGGTACTTTGAAATGGAGCGAATGCGCCCCATTTCATGGTCCACGGCCTGCTGCCGTACCGCATCGGTGTACTCGTCAAATTCTTGATGAATCGTTGAGCCGAGGACGGACTCGCGACGAGGAGTGTGCGTTTCATTTTGATTGTGGTGACTTCGACTACTTCACCTCCACCTTGCCCATGAAATGAGTGCCGTCGCGAAACGTTTAGTAGCTGTGAGCTGTAATCTCTTAACGATAGGTACGATGCAAGTCAGGCCGAGGCGTTAAGATGTGTTTAACCCAGTCAACTTCAGATTCATACTAAAACGGCATAGAGGGACCAAGTAATAAAAGGACACAAAAGCACACAGGCACAGTATTCGTAGATGCTGTGCATTTGCAGAACACGGAAGAGCGGAGGTCCCCAAGGAGCACAGGACAGAAGACGATTTATGCAAAGCAAGTTATAGCAGCGGAGGTACTACGTTCAGGCTCCAGGTATCCGAAGCCATTTTAAGACACTGCGAGGAGTGGCGAGACATAAAAATGTGCTGTTTAGCACGGGCTAAGCCTCGTCCATCTAGGTCACACAGGCTTCGCTGTGTCTCGCATAGCCCAGCTAGCTTCTGCCACCCTTGCGGCTAGCTGGACGGTGAACGCAGCGAGGCTTGCAAAAAATTAGGCATTGTAATGACAGCAGCCATCCTTATAGAGGGTAGCATAAAGTATGGCATCGAAGAGCGCCAGAGAGTCGTATTGAGTATGGGATGGCAGCAGACAGTTATAAAGAGTATGGGACGGAAAAGCGGCCAACAGATGCACAAATTAGGCATGTGTGCCAGAGGCCAATTGGCAAGTTCAAAGATACACTGCATTCAGAGTCCAGCTAGCCGCAAGGGTAGCCGAGCCTAGCCTAGCCGAGCTATTTCGAGGGACTAGGCGGCTCAATTCTCAGCCGCTTTAGGCAATTTTTGACATAGGATCTGACGGCATCGTTGAAGACCCCAGACACCAGCGGAGGTATCATGTGGGTGTGAATCGACGCGTACAAGCGACGCGTCTTGGTCGCGTCTGGACATGTCCGATGATCTGCGCCGTTGATCTGCTTATTCTCTCTTTCAAGAATTCAGCAGCCCAAGGAATGTTACAGGCTTACATCACATTCTACTACTGGGTAAATATATTCTAAATAAAAGAAAATTACCCACCAGTTGCTTTGCAAAGCAGCTGCGCCGAGACACGCGAGTGTGTAGGTGCCGATTGAGGATGTCTGACGAGAAGATATAACATCTAGCTGGCGTGGAGGTGCTCCGAGCCTGTCTTAAAACTTCGAATCCAGTGGGACATGTTGGATCCATGTTGGAACACCTGTTGTCTCGTGGAATACTCAACAAATGAAGGATAAAATAAATTGAAGGATTCTGAATGGAGTCAGTAAAACAAAATAACAGCAAATTCACGTCGGCCGAGACAAGGCAGCGCTTTATGTTTAAATGCTGTGAGATCGATTCCTACATAGTTCTTGAGATAATCAGGTCTCAGCTTGCTATCTGAATACAGGAAGCTAATTGAGAGAAATGGGTCAATGTAATAAAAACGGGTATCACGTGCTATGTGATCCAGGAGAAAATGACTTAAACGGGATTCGTATCTCTGTTTAACATGTACTTGGGATAATTCACCAGGAGCTTAGGACTGTATTCTAGCAATGACGCAAGCTCTGTTACTCCTTACGGCAAGGTTAGACAGTAAAAGTGATTGAAGAAGTAATTCAGCGAGTGCGCAGCTTTCACCAGAGATCACGCAAGATAGTGTTGTTCACTTGATAGTTGTATTGGCAGACCCGATTGTGCGCAGAGTCCGCGATATGCCTTCTGATTTCTTTCTCCTTAAAAATTGGTTTATTTGTGATCCTCGAAGGATGGGCTCTTCTGGTTGCGGTACAAGCTACCGCGGAACAGATATTCATATCATCGCACAATTGCCGCGGTTTGTCCAAGCAGCATCTCCTGGTAAAAATCCCTTGTTATTATCCGTCGCTCGTACCTTTAATCACGCCTCATTCACATTAATAGCTTCTTACCTTTTATGTATTTAAGCCGTAGATGTTAAACGAATCCCTTGCGCGTTTGCGAGGGTGTTCTGCTATATCCCGAGTAAAGGTCGCGGCTACCTTTATTTCAACAATTCATTGATTGCACCACCAGACCATAGCATGGATATTTAAGCATGGAAAAAGAGCTGTTGTAACGACATCTCAACTTCATAACCCGTGGCGAGACCCCACCAGTTGCAACTAATGCTCTTGCACGCGGGTTTGCGGTTCCAGCACCGGTTACTCCGTCAGACAACCCCAACAATTTAATCTCACATATACATCGAGCCAGTCCTCAACTCCGAACACATTGGAGTTCAAGCACTGATCGGTGGACATGGATTGTGATTTGGAAGATGATTCCGATGCCAACTCTGACACCGAAGAAGATGAATATGGGCAGCTTGCCTTCCGACTTCGATCGGTGAGCTCGTAGTTGAAGCCCCATTGCGTTCGTTCTTTATGGAAAGCGAGAGCACCACGCTCATTTGATTGACATCACCATGGTGCTCTTGCTTTCCATACTCCACCAATACTGCACCGATTCATATGGTGTATTAGTGTATTATGATCGTCTAATTGAGCTCTAGGCTCCCCCAGTCTCCGTTTTGCGTTACACCTACTACAAGGCAGGATCGGTGATTCGCGTCGAATGGGCGTTCCGGGAGCAATGTCCGTGTTGGTGTTCGCGATGCGCGCATTCAACACAGTCGCACCATCTACACGAGCGAGCAAACAGCACAAGCATCGGGTGCCTGCAGAACAGGAAAAATCCCACCGCCCAAACGCCCGGGAGCGGGCAAAGAGCGCCGCACTCGTATGCAAGCCGCAAGAGGGAACGGAACGCGGAACGCGGCGCACGCCAGGTGCGACAAGCCTCCTCCTGGCGCGTGAAAAAATGACAAATGTTTGCGCCGCGAGAATGGCACCCCATCGAGCAACGACGTCCACGCCCCACTCGTGGAGATAGGATAGACGGAAACCGACGCCCGCGGTGTCCCGCACAACGCGCGCTCGGACAGCGCACACCGCCAAACCCGTGCGCACGATGCGAAAATTACTGCCGCCGAACACCAAAGCAAAAGAAAACAAAAGAGAGACACACGAGCGCGAAAAACCCCCCAAAAAAGGGCGAAAAAAAAACCGCCGCCGATCGCGAAAAGAGAGAAAAGCAGAAAACCCACATGAGTGCGAGAAAAGCGAGAAGGAAAACCCCGCCTACGAACGCGAAAGAAAAATGAACGAAACACGAAAGGGCGTAAAACCCAACGAATACGAAGTAATCCGAATGAATGCGTGGGGCAAGATCAACGCAACGGAAAAAAACCGTCCGTACCAAAAAAACTCAGAAAACCACCCCTCAAAGAAAGAAGCAGAAAAAAACACGCAGAAAAAGCCCGCCACTCACAATAAACCCATCATAATGCTTATCCATCACGCTCTCAAACTCCCGTCCGCGCACATGGCCTCTGATAGGCCCTATTCGTCCGGCGCGTCGGGGCGGGTAGGCCTGGAAGAGCACGGGGGAGATGACTGTGAAAGAAGGGGGCTCAGTACACGACAATAATGAAGTGTAAAGAGAGTTGGGTGGGTGGGAAAGGGAAAGTTGCAAGGCACCGGGAAATATAAGGTAACGGGAAAGCACCCGCCAATTAAATTAAATAAATGAAGGAATAAAGAGGGGGTGAAGGAGGAGCAGGATGGGGGAAGAGAAAAGGCGAAGGAAGACGCGGCTGTCATTCCTGGCGTCCCTGAGGAAGTACAGAAGAGCTACGTTAGCCACGCAGCACGCCCGCGAAGCCGACGTCGTGCGCAGTTGGACGCAGCTCAGACGGGGTGCGGTTAGTGTAGCGCGACATACGCCAGCCACACAATACGCCGCACGGGTGCCATGTGTCGCAGCATGCAGTGTGCGTATCAGCCGCGGCGCGAGTTGTGCAATGGCACGATGACTGGCGACTGCGGCACCAACGGGTGGGATCCACGATGCCAACGTGGGGCGCCTACAATGTACCCAAACACCCACACGGGATAAAAAGGGGATAAAACGCAATTTTTTGAAAAGGGAGAAGCGACGACGGAGATGGAATGAAGCACCCCACGCATTCTGGGCCAAATTCTTTCGAAAACGTGCGGAGATAGGAGGGAGTATGGGATATGGAAAAAATAAGATACACGTTAGCGAGATGCGAGTAAGGGCAGGCGGGATCGGCTGGACGTCGAATGTTGCGCGACGCGCCACTTCACCCGTCCCCGAGCAAGGGCTACGTCGGACATATAACAGGCGCAGGCGGGGAGCGCGCACAGCGTCGGGCGCTAACTACGTCAGCTACGCGTTGCGCGGCGGCCACACATAGTGCCGCAGATTTAAGGGATTTGGCAGGCGGCTGATGTGTCTTAAATCTACGGTTCGCGCGGGGTGTATGATCTCGACAGTTGAGACTTTGGGGACCGGCACCGCCCTTGATCAAGGCGGCATGTTTGTCTTTGTTTATTCCCTTTGAATATTGATTCTCGCATGTTCCCTCATGTACTCGCTTCCTCAAGCACCGGGTGGACTCGTTTTGGCGAGACTAAATGTTCCCACAGGCCAAAGGTCTTTGGCCCTCCAAAAATATCCTCAAGAATTCCAACCTTTCCCGTGCTTTCAATAAGGTAGGCGCCATTCGCATCCATCGAGTCACGTGAATGTGACTGATGTATGACAAGTAACGTTGGAAAGCGCGAAATTTGGGATCGACAAAATCAAGTATTGTATTTCAGTTGAAAATGATGTCTGAGAGGTCAAAGAAAAAATATGGTAAAACTTCGAACTTGTATCTGCTCAGATGGGCATAGCAGACCCCCAAACAATTTGACTGAAGGTACTTTGACCACGAGGATCCAGAGCTCCAGCTCAGGATTGCGCACAACCAACATGCAACTGCTGCACCGTCTCGAATCTGTGGGTTGAACACTGCCATAGGCACCAGAGTTGTAACAGAGTACTGTATTCCCTGTAAATAAGGGCACTGTTGATGTATGCAGGGTGTTAGGGGTGAGAATTTCCTTATTGGGCGTGGGAATTACCTGATTAGGAAGCGCGAAAATTTAGCAATAAAAATGAAAGTCTATGCCAGGATTACCTGAATCTCATTTGGAGTGTTTTTGCAAAAATGTGTTAACTACAGTTTTTTGAGGGAAGATTTGAAAATTCTGCCACCATAGGATTGTTCCTAGCCTCAAATAGTGCATTTTTATGGTTCAACTTTATTTTATTTCTGAGTGTGACAGGAGCCTTTGGTCGAACAAGCCTGTCACGCTTATGAATCACGTGACTCGATGGATGCGAATGGCGCCTACCTTAGTTGAAACTGATATTTATGTCAGCTCTTGGTCTGTAATTTCCAATCAAAAGACGGAAAACGGATCTCAAGTGTAGGAATTGCCAGATGAACGGTTCCGTGAATACTGACCTTGGCGGTCCTCTGAAACTCAGTCCCAAATGGTATTTTCAGTAGATTCAGCCATTATAAATATGATATCGCAACTCTAAGTGCACAGACCCGTTCATAATGAGTGAATTCCACTTCAGCATTTTTTTTAGAATGTAGAGATGAGAAATTCGGCTATAGTTGGCGATTTTGGTTGAACGAATGGAGCTGTCACAAAGTGTGACATCCGTCACATTTCAGGTCCTTCACCTCGTTTCAGACCCGTGGACATAATTATATGCCTGTTTGTGAAATATACCATTTTTATTAGTATACTAGGAGCCATATCTGAAAAAAAATCGACCACTTTCTCCTTTCCCTGCCCGTATTTACTGATTTTATAGGAATTGTGTAAAAACCCTAAGGCTTTTTCAATTCCATGTCAATTAGGTAGCTTCAGTGTAGAAAATCGTAGCTAAGGGCTCCATGCGCAGGCCTATGAGGCCGGATTTTCTATTTTGGTCTTTGTCCCTGATATATTCCTCAGCATGCACAAGAAGGCCGTCATATGTGATATACGGGGCAAAAATGTAAAATCCGCTCTCATAGGACTATTCTAATGCTGATTTCATTATCGTTTTGTCTTTTGTTCAAAAGGCTAAAGTGACGAGGCGAAAAGCCTTAGGGTTTGCGAAACTGGAACCAAGCGCCCCTGCCAACCAAACAGGAACAAACATGCCGGTCTTTAATTGGGCATTGCCGGTCCCCAAGTTGAGTGGTTGGTGTATGAGCTGTGTAAAGTGCACTGTTCGAAGTGAGGTGTTGAAACTGGACACTTGGTGCAACTGAATCAAATGTACAGTCAAGATCCACCTGTAAAAAATTGGACACTTCCATCTTCCACCCATGACTGCGCAAATTCTACATCTCAGCCTCAAGTGTCGCAATTATAGGCCTCAAGCATGCCTGCTTAGATAAATCCCTGCTTCATCGACCTACTACCTATATTTACACCCGTCAAAGCCGCTGGGCAGTCATATTGTATGACCCCGTAGATGATAAATAAACAATAGAAATTTATCCCGTAAAATGTGGGTCAGGAGGACGGTCCAAACTCACGCTCTTAATATTTTTGGCGGCTTAAATCTGCCCTAAATTTTGCTTAAATCTCAACATAGTCACTACATACTTGCTGCATAGTTCCCGGAAATTTAGCCCCCTTACCAACTGTTCAAGTTTTACAGTTCCATTGCTACAAATTTAATATAAAAAGTGGTATACCTAGCAGTAGACCCATGCCAATATTGTCCAACCGCAAATGAGGTACTGGTCGATAGCTTGGTGGCTCGGCGTTGCGAAAAGAAACTATGGTGGTGGGTATCAATTTTTCTCCCCGCTGCGCGGAATGCGCGGGACTGTTGCAACACCTTGCCCGGTTTCCGACCATGTTGACCTGGCTGTGAAATTACCAGAGAAGCGCCGGCGTACACGCTGACCAAATTCAGATCTTTCTCAGAGTTGAGTGAGCTGAGAAAGCTCATGAACAACCATTTCATGGACTTCCCTATTATCTCTCTTCAGAACGAATTTTCTTCCGCTGCGCGGTGCTATTTAAGGATTTCAATTTAATCTATTTAAATAGGTTTCTGGTCGCTCCTTAGTGAGCTTCTGTGCTCATATATTAAACTTAAGGATTGGTCCAAGCGAGGGATTTCAATCAAACATTGTCAGACATATGGGTAGCTGTGAAACGTGCAATAGCCACGGGTCAGCCGTCGAATCTTACTGTACAATTTAAACAGCTCGCGTGTGTCAAGTCCCAATTGGGAACTGCTTAAATCTAACAGTTCAGCACCTTAAATTTCCCCCAACTATGACCTACATAGCGTTTTACGCCATATATGGCGCAGCGCGCGTAGCAGTCAGACATATCGCACCGCGCCTGGGAATAGGATACCACCCGAACCCGCGCGCGCAAACGGGGGATAGGACAGAAGAATAAAAAAAGGGGGGATAAAACAGAGCAAAAAAAGAAGAGAAAAGCGAGGACGGGATGAGGTGAACGGCCGTATGGCACCTTTCCGTCCGAAAAAAAAATGCAACGACGACAGGGAGGGGAGAAAAGGAGGGCAGAAGATGGGGTCGCGCTAAACAGCTCCAAGCGCCACGCCGCGCTCGAGAACGGCGGCCTGAGTAGCCAGACAAGTTCCGTACCAGGTAGCCCGACACGCCGTGCGCCAGTTTGCGCATCCCCGAGCGCGTACAAGCGGGCACCGCTAGCTTCGTTCGATGTTGTGGCAAGCGCTGGCATGGCAAACTTTGACGCGAGCGCCCCAGATAACTTAGCCCGGCCACCACGCAGCCACACGTCATGCCACTTGCAGCTGCGCTGTGCTGTGTGAAACGGCGGCTGCACGCGACCCACGCAAACGTGCAGACACGCAGATGCAGGGATGAAGCAGAATCCAAAGGGGACAGACGGATAGCGAAGAATGAAATGAAATGAAAGAAAAACAGAGAACGAAATGAAGAACACACCAGTGAAGAGCGAGAAAAGGGGGGGGGGAGAGAGAACGGAAGAAATGAAGAGAAGCACACACAATGCTCTAGGACGAACCACCTACCCAGATTAACGCCACAGACCTTGTCGCGCGTCCGCTCCCACGACTCGTTTGGCGAGTGCCACCAGCCCCAACGCGCGCTGGCGCTTATTCGTGCGAGCGCAGCGGTAGGCGCTACCGTACGTGCTGCGGGCGCCCAAGCTGGCGGGGGCATTGGTGTACGGGTCGCACCCCTCGAGGCGGACGGCGCTTGCGTTGGGCGGCGGGTACAGATTGGTGTTGGACAAGGAAGACTGGGCGTAGGGCACGTTGGGGTGCACATTGGGGTGCACGACGGGGGAGCGGGCGAAGTGGTACACGGGGAGGAGTATTGTGGGGAGATACATAGGGTGGGGATGACAGCGTGTGGAAATTGAAAGCCGAAAAGCGCGATTTACAGCCGATTTCAGAAAAGAATGCACTTTTTGATTAAAGCCCATGGCCTGCTACTGGATGCGCCTCCCTCTCCTGACGCGATTACAACGAGTGTGCGTGAATCTGACTTCCCTCCTTCTGTAGAACATGCCCGCGAACTACGACATCCGCAAGAACAAGAATTGCGCTGCGGAAAATGAGTGCATTTCATTTCCCCCGATGGGCGTGTACGACACCCCGACGTGGACCAGTGCGTCAGCCCGATGCCGACCTCGCACCCCGCAGCCAAGTCGTCCAACTGCGTCGCACTCCCGAGCATCACCGCCATCATCTTCTCCCCGGAAAATAGGGCTTCCCTGCGGTATGTTCGGCGGTGGTGTGCTCCCACAGGTGTTTGACGCTCCACATGCAGTATTGCTGTGCCATTCTCTTGCTGTATCGGCCGTTGTGCATGTCCCTGCCGCCTTTCGTTGCCCTACATATACTTACCCTTTTTGCCGCAGCTATGGATCGCATTTTCGGGCAAAAATAGGTGTTATTGTGTCCCTGATTCGGATAGCACTGACTACTTGGGGTAAAGGGCCGTGGCGTTGCCCGGCATGCAACTCGTACTTACTTTTTTTTTGTTATATGTTCCAAGTACTAAATGGTAAGATTAAGCATATAAGAATAAAATAATATCAGAAGAAGAATGGTGTCGCATCGCCTTCAGCATCCCGTCCCCGGGTTTCTCAAAGTTGATGCGCTGCAGTGGGCGGGAGGCGCATGGCGATGCAGGATGCTCAGCGCAGCGGTGCAGGGCGGAGCGGGCCGGTGCGCGGGTGTGGAAGATTAGGGAGCGCTCGTTGATGCGCTACGAGAGTCTGGAATGAAGCAGTGAAATCAAATAACAAACCAATGGACCGTCGACAATATTTGAAGACAGGTTGTGCAGGGATAGTGTTGAATCCAGTGCAAGTGTGGAACAATTCACCATTGGCTATTGTTTGTATACTCTGAAACCGGGCCATAAACAAATGAGTGCTGGAAAATAAATGCGCATTTGATAGCAGTATGCGGGATCAGCTCGAACATGGTGTTGCAGTGTATTGGTATTTTCCCAAGAAATTCCCTGGAAGGACACGCTCAAGGCAGCATCACACCCCAGTTGTTGATGGATTTGGGAGTGTAGGGGGTAGGTAGATTTGGTTGCAAAGTGTCGTCTAATCTGTATTGGGGTAGCCAGATTAGATAAAAAGTAAAAGATTGTGTAGCCCGCTGCACGGCAAGGCCCGCTATCGTCGATCTCCTGGGCTTATGTCTATCCATGAGGTGTTCCAACCGCTGTCGGGGTTTACTTTGCGGTGTTGTAGGTAGGGATCCAGCCGGACATGGGCCGATTTACTCAAGATTTGCTACAAGATCTACGATATCCAATGAAAACATTGGCTCAAAACAAAATTCCCTACTTTTTAGGCAATCAATGATAAGCTGTTTGAAATGCGTTTATTACATTTCGAATTCTGATCATAAAGAAATTAGGAGGTACACAATTGCAGTATGGAAGCCCGGGCACGTAAACCGCAGGTTGCGTTAAAGAGATAGGCTCATTCTATTGATCACTCGCTAACATTAAATGTGTCTCCAGGAAACACACTGATGGTGAACAATACAACAGACCAGGTGGCTGCTGAATCAACTGTTGATTGAAGTGACATGGCTAGGGCATAATTTATCTAGGATACTTGTTCCCCACCCAACCTTCGCTTGGTCGCCGCTTCGCATTGACCAGCTCAGCTCGGGCTGATAGGGCAGGGCCAAAGGAAGAAGGGATGATCGTTGCTCAGGATACTTCTCTGGAAGAAAAACATACCCTCACTGTCACATTTGAACTTTGTGGTGCTTTTCATGAATTGAAGAAATACAGAAACCCAAGAGTTACCCTGTTAACACCGAATCAGGTACGATAAAATCAAGAGCTCAGCGAGGGGGCTTCCTTGATCCGCTACCACCATCATCTTCCGCTTTCCCACGCTGGCTGGCGCTAGTGGTGAGATAGCATAAGGATTATGCTGGTGGCTGGTGGCTCTCGGAGTGGGTATTACTACCAGGCTTACGCCTTAGGGTTACCCCCCACCCGCGTAGCCTCCGAGCTACACCGCGAAATGCGGAAAGTGGCCTTGAGCCCTCGCGTACAGCAATACCATGCTTGATTTTCGGCGTCCAACTTTTCTACGGAGTTCTCCTCAGAACCTGTTACCATTCCCTAACACAATCTGTTATTGAATGTCTTTTATCGACCAACAACCACCTCTCCTGGTGCAATCCGAAATTTGAGCGAATGACGGAGGACTCCGGTCCGGGTTAAAGCCGGATCCGACTGATTGGACAGATCATCCATCATTCTTCCTGCTTGACCCTCGTCGTTCATCGCTGGCTGGCTCGAGGGTATCCAGTGCCGCTCCTTGCTCAGTGCTACTCCTCTCCCAGCACACCTTCAAGACTATTCTCTTGCCGGACCTATGACGTCTTCTTTGTTCGAGATCTTTCGACGTGCTGACTCTATCCCTGACTCAAGCCTGACTCGACATGAGCCCCAGGAAATTTCTCGAATGTCTCACCTAAACACAAGAGAACAGCCCATATTTAAATGGTGCTGGGCTAGCCCGAACCTTTGCTCGAAACTATGGATATTACCCCTGCCCTTGATATTGACTCTGCCGATAACGCGCCTCCTCCCGCACGCGATCTCAAGGACTTTCTTGCTGGTACAAAAACCAACATTCTTCCTGCCCATGGTTGGACGTCTGCGTCGATCCTATTCAACCACCTCGATGAAAATGTAAAGAAGGTTATGGACAAACCGAGTGCGCACGATCTGTGTCTTTTGTTTTGGTGCCTTTAGGCTCTAACTACCCCCCTTCTCTAAGTGTCGTCGCTGGCCGCAGTCATAATCGGACGCGACCGGCCTGCCGACCGCGCTACGGCTGCCGACGCGATCGCTGACGCTATCGTTAGCATGGGGCTTGCTACCCACGACGATTTCACTGTCATTCCCGCAACACCCAAGGACGGAGATCCAGACATGCCTATTCTCCCCCACACCACCTTGATTATGTGCAACTCTTCCCAGCTGAAGGACAAAATTACCGGCGACACCACCAAGGCCATCATCCACACCAGGCGCAAGGACGAATCCGATGGGTTCACCTTTTATCTCATGCCGGTCTTCCCTGACCATAGTTGGTACATTGGTGCGCAACCGAACTACTCTCCTCTTCTAATTTAATCCATATCACCCAGGAACTTTTGTTGGACTCTCTGATCGTCTCACGACGAGAGAATTCCTTGCCGCCTTCTTTGAGAAGCTCATTGCCGACCGCGATGCAATCAAACTGATCGAGGACCACCACGATCGTGTCCCTGACGCCCACGACATCCCCTCCGTTGTCCGTGTCCTGCTGGCATACGCCGAGGTTAAGCCTTGCCAAGTTTGGATGCCTGGTCGCCGTTCCTCGACAGGCCAACGCCAAAACGCTGTGCATATCTACATGCCGCCACCCTCTTTCCAGGACGACGCTATTAAAGCCTGGAAAGCGCTCATCGCCTCGGCCTCATTCACCTTTGTCGTCGACTGTCGCGGACGCGCCACCCCCTTCAAGCCCGAGACTGCACGAACGGGTAAAGCTCGTCCCATGGAGTGCATCGACTGTCTTGGGCTTGACCACTACAGAGATGAGTGCCCCATTACTACATCTCCGGAGTTCCTCGCCGTTCACCTTAACCAGGCCGAACGCGACTCCGTTAATGTTGGCACCACTCTCGCCACTATTCGCGACAAAGACAAGATGGACCCCGATGGCTTCAAGACCGTCTATCGGAACACCCGCCCTCGCAATGGCCCCGGCCCTTACAAGCGCCCCTGGGGCACACACCCGCGTCGCGCTAACTAAACGCGTAATAACGCAAGCCTGTACGAAGTAAAGATGTCTTTTTTGCCCCCCAAATTTGATACTGTGAATGATTGTAACCTGTACTACTATCCACGAATCCACTTATCCCTCTGCCTTATAATTATCCTGCACCTCACTCGTTGCTGCAATACCTGCTCAAGCCCGGGTTAATCAGTGATCCGCCTCTGGATCAAAATAATGTTACGTTTGCCCACGCGCTGTTAAGTTAAACAGGAACCTCCATGTCGCATTCTCATCCCCCTGTCGCCGACGCTCTCGGAGTCTCTCTTGACCCCGAGACTTCCCCACCCCCACCTACCGGACTAAATGATGCCCCTCGATCAAAAGATAACCTGCATTGCTACTCGCTCACTGGGCCCTTGCTCGCTCATGTCTCAAGGCTAACACGCAACTCAAGCCTCCGATTCCAGGAGCTGGTCCACTGGCTTCCAATCATTTCGCCTCAGTTCCAGCTGCCAGCGCTAAAATTACGCCTTCCCGATATGTGGCACTTTGTCTCAGTGATACGCAACTCCAGCTTCCGAGCCCACAAGACGTTCCACTGGCTTCCATTTTCTTTTTCGTCTCAATTCGAGCTGCCAGCACTAAAATTACGCCTGCCCGATATGCGATACCTGGTCTCAGTGATACGCAACTCCAGCTTCCGAGCCCACAAGACGTTCCACTGGCTTCCATTTCTTCCCCGACGCAACGTACCTGAACTAAAGTTATGCCTTACCAATGTGCAATTCAAATCTCTGTGAGCACGAGACATTCCACGACCTTCTGTCTTCTTCCTGGCGACGCTGTGCACTCATCCTTATCCACTGAATTGGCTTAACCTGCGGCCGCGAGATGTTCCAGTGCATTCCACCCATGGTCTTGGCACCATAATGACTCATGTAAATGTGAAAATTCCTCGGCCTTCCCAAAGCTTCTGTCTCACAATACACAAGAGCGCTCTTTTTTTTAAAATAACCCGACTTCCAGTGAGGACCATATACCCAAATTCCTCTATTTCGATGACCTTGCCCAAAGATACCTCCCCCTCCCACGATGACACTGGGCACGACTCAGACAGCACCGGCAGTATCCCTGACCTGGTCGCTGCTAACGATTCCGACCGCGAAGCTGACGATGAGCACATGCGGCCTAACACCCCCGTCACCCCCATCCGTACCCGCGCCACTGGCCTGAACGGAATCACCTCTGCCTTTCAGTCCATGGTGATCGGAGTACGTCAGAAAATCTCCCCATATGCATGCCGTGACAGATTTTGTTCAGAACCAGCCCCAATTGTATCAGTCGCGCGGGCGCCGTGGCCCCGTCATCGGAGGACAGGCCTACAATAGCGACGGCACCCTCAACACCAACTGGCGTAACCCAGCCAACCTCGCCCACCGTGCCCTTCGTGATACGGTCGCAGATCGCTTTGACAAGCCCGTTGTTGTGGATGTGCGTTACAACTTCCACACTCTTCACCTAGCTAAACAATTATTCATCCGATTGAATTTAGGGCGGCGGTGGATCCAACTTTTTCCATGGAGGAGCCTCGTACAATATTTATGCCCGTCGCCGTCGCATGGATGGCCAGATGTTCTATGACCTCATCCAGCACGTCCAGCACTTGGAACGAGCCGTCGACGGCCTTCGCGAGGATGTCCACTGGATCATTCGCCACCAATTCTGAGCACTGAGCTCCTCAAGAAGCCACGTCGTCTCTTGCCACTTTCCTTCTCATCTCTCTCGCCTCGGTGGTACGCCCCATTACTCTATAAAATTCCAAAAAATGTTGTGTACAATGTATGATTAACGAAGAAGTCCGCTCAAGCGTACCGAGCTAAATGTAATACTACTTGTGTTGAATATCATGATACTTCGGTCATTGATGAAGTTAATTGAGCCCGAACTCTCCCTCGGAATGAGCCCCGGAATATCAATCTTAAATCTGCCCACTTTCTTCAATATACAGAACGTGTGCTCAAAAACTCAATGAGGACGCGAGTGTCTTTTAAAATCTCCTCCATGTTATTCTTCTGCCTATAATGTCCGTATTTTGCACTAGTAAATGCCCTCAGCATAGGCATCCTTAGACGGCGGTCTCTAAATACGCATCACACATGATATCACAACCAATCAATTTCCAGAATGGCACCACAGACCCTCCTGGCTCACGGGAGGGTTCCGGGGATTCGGTGCGTCCCTCTCGCATGTGCCTGCCGGCAGCGAGTTCAAATAGCGAAATCAGCAGGAGTTGGGGCGACCAGGGGCCTAGCCCTGACTATCAAACACGCGACCCCTCCTGTAGCGACTCTGTTGCTCTGGTCGCTGCAGCGACGCACGAAGAGCGGCAAATATGTGCCGTTTCTACGATACTTACCTCCGAAAGTTCGCCTGCATCAGTCGCAGCGACTATGGAGGCCGAACCCTCGGAAGGTTTGACTTTACCCAATATTGTGAACGGTACTAAGAGAAAATTGAGCTGGATCACTGATGATGCGGCAGTAGAGAACAGGATTCGTTCTGCCAACTCTGAACCCGATGTTGGTGGACAGTTCAATTTTTCTCCACCTACGGCTAACATAGCTCCCCAAGACGCGACCTCCAACTCCCCTGAAGCCAGGGAGACTTTGATAGAACCCTGGGAGGTCATTAACAGTGAAATACGACGGAGGAATATTCATACCAACCCACCGGTCTCTGCCAAATCAACACGCTCCACCTTGAATGTAGCCTCCTTGAACATTGCGGGCCGAGAAACTGCCTCTGCGATGAATCGAAGCAACCACAAATTTAAATTCCTAAAACAACTTATCGATGAGAAACGTTTAGGAGTGTTGGCGATGCAAGAAACTCACCTCAATGATAATGGTGTTGACAACTTCCACGAGATATACAATAGTTGGTTCAAGATTTTCCACTCTGCCCACCCGGAAAGCCCCACTTCCACCGCTGGGGTTGCAATCCTTTTGAACAAGAAATTTATAGATGTTGAGCATGTCCAAACCCACGAGCTTCTTCCGGGTCGTGCTCTGATGCTTATAGTGCCCTGGCACAAAGGCCGCTTGCTCACAATCCTGAATATCTACGCGCCCAATAAACCCCAAGACAGGGAACAAATGTGGACCCATCTTTGGACGAAATGGAGAGATAATTCACACCTCCCCTTCCCTGAGCTTGTTCTGGGAGATTGGAACTTTGTAGAGGATGAAAGGGATCGGTGGTCAAGCACAAAATCAGCAGTGCCAGAAAGCTTCAACCGACTGAAGTCTTTACTCCAGATTGAAGACGGGTGGAGAAATACGTACCATGACGATCGTGAATACACATGCATCCAACGCCGGACTGACGCCATGACGGGTTCAATACAAATATCGAGATCACGAATAGACAGAATTTATGTGCAGCATAAACTCTTCGATGAATGCCGTGGGTGGAATATTGTCGCTACCCCCATCAAAACGGACCACTCCCTGGTAACAGTTCAGCTGGTCGCTAGGAATAGCGAAAAACCAGGCAAAGGCCGATTCAAACTGCCACTGTACCTTCTCAAGACTCCGAAATTCACGAAAAAAATCCACCGATTGAAATACATCTTAAAAAGTGACTGTGAAACCTTATAAAGGCACCACGAACCCACGAACAAAATATCCAAACTCTTTGGGCTCGATTCAAGCGTGACACTATTGAACATAGTAAGCATTGCTCCCTCCTAGTTGAAAATAAAGAGACAAGAGACTTGAGCACATGGAAAGTGCAACTTTCCCTTATAATTCACGATACCACTTTATCAATGGAGGATCGAAACCTTGCCGCATATATCCTTGAAAAGAAAATAAACGACACTTTGAGAGACCGAGCACAAGATAAAAAGGATTTATCACAGACCCGATATGACGTCGAAGGAGAGACCCTGCATAGCAGTTTCTGGACCCGATCTGCAGCGGGATACCACGTTCAAGAGTCAATCCACGAGTTTTTGAAACCGAATGAGACTACAGACACCCCTGAATATGTATCACGTCCCAGGGAAATGGCTGAAATTGCACGCACTTATCACGATACTATTCAGGATAAAGATAAACCCGACAGCTATGCAAAAATTCTCGCAACATCTGTGGTCCTCGACAACTGCGAGGCTCACCTGGATAAATGTCAACATGATTTAATGGAGCAACACCTCTTTGCATTTGAGGTGAGGAACGCTCTGAAATTGTCCAACAACGGCTCTGCCCCAGGAACAGATGGCCTTCCCTACGAATTCTACAAATGGTTAGAAATTGAATGTAAAAATGAAGGTGAAGATGCCTGGGACATTATGGAATTCCTTGAACTCCTGTACGAAGATATTGAGACCTACGGAATGGCCCCAAATACGGATTTCAACACGGGATGGATGTGCCCTATATACAAAAAGGGAGATCGCGCGCAAGTCGCAAATTATCGCCCAATCACCCTGCTCAACTCCGACTATAAATTGTTGACCAAGGCCTACTCTCTGAGGCTAGCCGAAGTTGCACCCGAACTTATACATCGCGATCAGGCGGGATTCATGAAGGGTCGTAAGATTGAAGATCAAGTAAAACAATTAAAACACTTACTCAACTATGCCGAAGCTGTGGAAGAAAACGGGGTTGTGGTCGGCCTTGACCAGGAAAAAGCTTACGATAAAATAGACCATGAATACCTCCTAACGGTCCTCGAACAAATGCGCTTCCCACATAAATTTGGTAAGCTCGTCAAAACCCTGTACACCGATGCTCAAACCCGGGTAATGATCAATGGCGAACTGAGCCAACCTTTTACTGTGAAACGGGGTGTCCGCCAAGGCGACCCACTATCTTGCTTATTATTCAACCTGGCCATCGAGCCGTTGGCCTGCTTGATACGGAAATCTGACATCAAAGGAATTAGCGTACCTGGAACGGACCGCAAGCTGCTCATTTCTCTCTTCGCTGATGACACGACCATCTACCTGTCTGACTCAGACTCTTGGACGAGCCTTTGGAATATTCTCGACCTATGGTGCACAGCATCAACCGCAAAATTTAATATGCGCAAGACGGTTATCTTACCATTTGGTTCGCCCGAGTACAGAGCACAAGTGGTTCTGGACCGAAAAATAAGCCCTATGTCCGCAAGGATTAGTACTGACCTTGCAATCATCCCGGACAAACAGACGAGTAGATTCCTTGGAGCGTGGATTGGCAACGATGTACCTTACCTAACACCGTGGCCTGAGATACTGGAAAAGATTGCGAGGGATCTCACCCGCTGGGACACCAAAAAACCGACAGTGGAAGGCAGACGACATATAATAAACATGCTCATTGGCGGAAGAACCCAATACCTGACCCGAGTTCAAGGCATGCCGAATGAAATCGAGAAAAAATTGATCAGAATGCGAGACGACTTCCTATGGGAAGGAAAGAAAGCACGAATAGCTCACAATACGATGTCCCTCTCACTCAACAACGGAGGAAAGCAGATTCTTGACATCCACTCAAGGAATGAAGCAATAGACTTGTGGAACCTGAAGGAATTCCTGCGAGACGGGGATGATCGAGAAAATTGGTCGTTCTTCGCGGAACACACCATTATCAAGCGCTGGGATGCGAGCCAGACAACGAATCATCAGGGGTCCGTATACAATCTGTTTTTGCAAAAAGTGCACATACCGTCCTGGAGGAACAACCCGTTGCCCCTTGATCTCCAGCGTATGATTTCTGCGGCCAAAAAATACCGCCTTGAGTTCACAGGCTTATCAATTTCGAAGAAGGTACGGCTCGAGATGCCTATATGGAACCATATCACAACTGTTGAGTCCAGACTCGAAAAAATTCGTAGGAAAGAAGCCTTCAAGTGCTTACGACTCAATCATAATACACGCAGTGTTGCGGACCTCCTGGCAACTGCGGATCGGAAGACTACGCTGGCCAGACAGCCCCATACGCTAAATCCTTCCGGAATTGCAAGAAGGAACTGTGGCTGCCCCCCCTGTCGACGAGATCGAAATGAATATGGATGCAATCATCCAGGAGAATGCATTGAGATGGCAAAACTTCTGTTGGATTGTCTTCAGCCTAAATGGAACCCCCTGACGCCCAACGAGGACCTTTGCGAAGAACTTGCCCTTTCCCCACCGGAGAAAGCCAGAAATGAACAGCAAGAGCATGGCGATGACCTTGAAGATGGAGATGACGTGGTGACTTTTGATCCGGAATTCCGTTTGACAGACTTTTCGCATGGCTACAGAATTTTTGCCTCCGAAGATCACACAACGTCGATATCAACGAAGCGACACAGGTCTCTAAATCCGGATCCTACAAACCTTGAAGTGTTCCTACATGCAAAAATAATCCACCCAGGCGAAGCACATGCACAGGTACTTGCGCTGATCCTATTTCGGAAAAATCTCGAGATCCAAATGAAAGACTCCTTGCTCCTTGCATCAGATAACCTGGAACTGTATCCCTCATTTAATACAGGCATTTTGGGTGGCTTACTTTACGTGCTCCTGAACACTCCTCTATCTGTTCCACTTATTATCTACTCCCGCTCCAAATTTCTTGGCAGTACCCTCGTAACAAACCGCACCGACAGCGAGAGCAACCCGCTCGACCCGAACTATCAGCTGATTAAATGTGCTATCGCCGCATTGCAGGAGCGAACTGGGAAAACTTGGTTCAAGAAGTCACATATCAATCCAGCAGTGGAGCTGAAAAATCTACAGGGTACACCAACAACCCTGGATACCGAAACAGACATGATGTTCACTTCACCGGGAATGCTTCTGAAAGATGGAAACCAGCGCCTTTTTACCAAAATAATACAGTCCTTGGGAAGTCAACCGCATCGCAAGTCAACCGCGTGCAATCTCGCCCGCATACAGTCTAGTATTCACGAACAATTTGGATACAAGCCAACTACAGCTGCTGTCTGGAGCTCAATAAGATCGAACACTATCCACCGACTAACCCGTAATTTTTTGTGGAAATGCATACATGATATTTACCGTGTAGGGTATTTCTGGGACCATATTCCCAACTGTGAAATATTTGGACAATGTCATACATGCCGGGTGCCAGAAACACTTGAGCACATCATGCTAGAATGCCTCGCTCCTGGTACCCAACAGATCTGGAGACTTGCGGAAAAATTCTGGAAGCTTAGATATGCATCTTGGATAAAATTAAATTGGGGATTACTCCTCGGGTGTGGACTGTCACGGTTTAGATCGACCAAAGGGCGTATTTTACCCGGTAAGAATCGCCTATTCACAATCACTGTCTCAACGTCGATGCACCTGATTTGGAAATTACGAAATGAGAGAATGTTTGAAACACATAGTGATTCATCTGAGTCTGAAATACATAACCGATGGGTAGCCATAATGAACCTGACTCTGAAGAGAGATAAATTACTCACAAATCGAGTCCGGTTCGGTGGTCTAGCGACCAATAAACAGTTAGTACTTAACACTTGGAGCGGAACGCTCCTTGATGAAGATGCCCTGCCGGATGACTGGACAAGACAGAAGGGGGTTTTAGTGGGTATATGGCCCAACACTCGAAAAAATGGAATAGGTTAAATTAATGGCCAGAGTCCCACACAAAGGCTTGAAACCTGTGCGTAACGGCATTTCCTCCAGGACAAACTTCCCGGCTATATTGGCAACTACCAATTAAACCAGCGGGTACGCTTGGAATGCATTGCAGACTGAGTTGTATTATCTAAACGCTCCAAAAAAAAAAAAAAAAAAAAAAACAAGAGCTCAGCGGCAGGTTTCCCTATATTTTTCAAGGTATTAAAATGTGTTTACACACTTTGTTTATAAACACGCCCGGCGGATCGCGGAGCAGCAGTGGCTATTTCTTAGTTCCAGTTATGGCAGGAATATTAATTAAATACATGAGGTTATTTGGGAATAAGCCCGCCAGATTATATATGCAAGAATAGCCATACGGAGGAAGAAATGCTGAGAGGCGGAATGAATACGCCTGGAGCTGGAAGTTGCCAGTAAGTACACCGAGAAAGCCGAAGATAAGATAAGGTCAGTCATTGTTGGGATCACCGATAACAAAAAGCTCGATCAGACCATATAAACCCACTACTAAAGATAGCGGGAATAGGATCATTTAGGGTGAACGTATGTACTTCTAGCGTATTTTATTGGCAGGAGATTCGGCTAGTAACGGGCGGGAGGGAGCGGGTTGGGGGTGTGAGTGTGTAAAGGAGTTGGCGGGCGGTTAGGGGGCGGGAGCTGTTGCGAGGCGGGCCGGTGACACAGGAGGCGGGGTGGGCGGTGCTGTGGGCAGGAGGCACATCGGGAATGGCGGGACGGAACGTTGAGCGCAGGGCCGCATGTGTTCAGCGCAGCGACGCAGGGGGCGGTGCGCGGAGGGAGCACTCGGTGATTTAATATGCAAGTACAGTAATACGAGTTGTCGGGTGGCACGTCGGCAAATGTTGTTGAGTTACGGATCGCATCAAGCCAGCGTGCGCGTGGTGGTACGGGCAGTCTACCAGCCACAGATGCAATCGACCAAATGGCGACCAAGCTATCATTGTGTACTTACATGAACGGAACCAAACAAAACGCAGCCTCTGCTGCCAATCAAAGCCAAACACCATGCCCCGCGCCCCCATTTCCCGCGATAAATATTGCAACCCCAATTCTAAGTATATCACACAATATTGAGTACCAAAAACGGCATAAATATGCCATACAAAAAAAGTTGCGCTCCATTGCTTAGACACGGTTCGTCGCAAGTTCGTCGGAGGATCCCGTCCCGTTTTTATGGTTTTCATTTTATTCAAGTCCGAAAGGGGGAGGGAGAATGCCGAAGGATGACGGCGATTGCAAAAAACTTTTTTGCCATTGTTTGCACAAGTGATGATTTTTCACCGAGTAAGGGGTATTTTTCCCCGAGTATGTAAACACGAACAATTAACCAAATACGAACAAAGGCACAGCCGCTATTTTTCATATGTTTTCAACTAATAGAAATAGTATAAAGACTAGACATAGCCACTAAAGGGGTCCCTCAACGAAATCGGAAACTAGTAAAAAAGTGATCGATTTTGGGTGCCCTGAGATTTGAAAGAAACGATAACATATGTAAACATAAGTACTCGTAATTCCCTTTGCAGCCCCGCCCGCGACGATAGCGAGGTGCGCGTCATAATTCTCTCGGCCCGAGCCCTGTACGCACACTGGCCTCCACGACTCGCAGGCCAACTTCGAGGGGGTGGACTGTGCTCGCGTGCTGCTCGTTCTTCACCCTGGCCACCACGCACGCAAACGCTCCGCTGACACGTGGGTCGACGACTTCTTCGAGCGCGCGCTGCCCGCCGTCGAAATCACAGTGGAGGCCCCCGTCTGACGTGGTGAGGTGGGTCGTTCTGATTCCTGAAGACGCTGCTCCCGTAATAATTGACTCGTTTTCAAGGCCCGGAACACCGGTGGTATTGTAGTTTATATTATGTCATTTATGTACTATTTTATATACAAATTTTGGAGCAGTCCATATGAATCCAATAGCAGTCGAACCCAATGCAAAAGCCCACTATATCTGACTGCAGCAAAGCAGTCAATCTGACTGCCCTTATGCAGTCGGATCGACTGCTTTGATTGCCAAACTGCAGTCGGATTGAGGACTGTATGGCAGTCAGGTCAAGTGCCTCCAGGCAGTCGGTTCTAGTGCTATTACGCACTTGCTCCGAGTGCTTTGACGCACTTGAACTGAGTATGCGTTCTTCCCACAGTGGCCAGGGGATGGTTTAGACACTCAGGTTACATTTGATGTATTTGACTAGAGTACATATTGTACATTACGAAGGCCCCTTGTAAGATACATATTTACTTTGTTTTATCGTCCAAACTAGCTCAAATTTGTGCCCCAATTAGTTTAATGATTGTAGAGGGGCTTGCTTACACGGTGCCCTTTCCCTTCTGCGCCCGTCCCACTGCCACCAACGACTCCTCAACGAAGAGTTCGGCCAACTGCGATGGCATATTGACCTGCTGAACATGATGATGGAATCAATTAGCGTGCTCGAGCCGCTGTAAGCGGCTATGGTACACGTTATCTACTAACTAATGTTTAAATGAGTAGTAAACTGATCCGGACCGTATGTTGCCTGGGTCCCGGACAGCACGTAAAAGGGCGGGGCGGGGCGGGCAACTTCGGGGAGGGTGAGCGCAGAGTCGAGACTCCGATGCGCGGAAAGCGGAGCAGAGCTCGGACGCCCGAACAGCGTACTGTGCAAATAAACAAGGGTCAGCGCGGTTAGGATGGTGCATAGTATGGTATGGTTGTGTTGTAGGGGGAGGGCATGTTCTAATAGCGAGATAAGGGAGGAAAAGGGGGGAATTGAGGGAGTAGTAGAATAGCTGTGGTAATTTAGGGGAAGGTAGCAATGGGGTAAGTAGAGGTAGCATTATAAGAGTGGGGTGGTGGGTTAAGGGTCAGGCTCTGGGGGGGCTACATCATGGTATGTAGGGAGGCGATTTGTTGCATGAACGTATCGTAGTAGGTGGCGGATGCCGGTTTCATTTGTGAGGAGGTATCCGAGGGAAGTCGCCTTTCGGCCGAGGGAGTTACGTAGGATGAAGCGATGATGGGAGAAACGAGAGCAAAAGAAAATGAAATGCGGGACATCTTCCCGCTGGTTGCAAGTGGCGCAAAGGGGAGAGTCAGCGCGGCGAATTTTGTATAACCAGGCGTTGAGGCCAACCATGCGAGTGCGGAGCTGCATTACTAGGCTAGAGTTGCGGCGGGAGAGGCTGAGCAGGGGTTTGTGGAGAGAGTGGATTGTGGCCTCTTTATCGAGGCGCTTGATTTTATCGTAGCGAGGGGATGATACCCAGATTTCGGTCCAGAAGGAGGAGGTGCGAGTACGGAAAGCGGCCTTCGCTGCGGCGGCACTGCGGGGGAGGGGGAAGTGGAATAGTGGCGGGATGCGGGGGTGAGGGGGTTCCCTGTGTTGTGCGGCGTGTTTGGCTTCTTTGTCCACTCGTTCGTTCGGCTCGAAATCGACGTGGCCGGGTACCCAACCAATATGGAGATGTATGCCTGGGATGCGTTGTTGTAGGCGCTTCAGTTCATTTAGAAACTCGAGGAGGAGATACTGGCCAGATTGTTGTTTAGGGTGGCGTAGCGCGTAGATGGCGCTTTGGTTGTCAATTCCAAGGAAGACATTTTTGATGTGGGAGAGGGACGGGATGGAGGAGATTGCAAGGGTGGCGCCCACGACCTCAGACTCAAAGACGGTGTGGTCATGGTCGGAACCGAGTCGCAGCCGACGCGTGAACGTGTCGTCGCGTGCGTCGATGATGGCAGCGGCGCCGATGTGGCCTTCAATGCCTGAACCGTCGCTATATAGACATATGTCGTGATCCTGCGCACGTTTACGAGCACGCGCTAGGGCTGCGTCCTTGTCCGGTGCGATGTCGAACGTGAATGGGGCTGACCAGGTAGGAGGGACAGGGAAGGGGTGGATGCTTTCGAAGTCGGCGGGGTTTAGGTGCCATGCATGCATTAGGTTGTGCATAGCGGAGCGGTGGCGGCGAATGCTGTGGGAGCGCGCCGCGCGAAGGGCAACGGGCTGGAGGGGGTGGGAGTTAGGGAGGGTGCAGATGCGAATTGCAGCCCTGTAGCAGATGAGGTTGAGGCGGAGCTCTATGGGGATGTTGTGGGCGTGAATATCAAGAAGGTCGTTAGCGGTGGAGCGGTGGAGCGGATTGCACCAGTGATTAGAATACCCGCGAGGCGCTGTACTTTACCGAGTCGTTTCGCAAATCCGACGCTACCCCTCCGATGCGTGGATCCGGGTTCGCTGTAGATGGGTGTGTACCATGTGTCGAGTCCGTAGGTCATTTTCGGGATCACAACACTTTCGTAGAGTTGCTTGACATATTTGTGAGGGAGACCGAATGCGGGGCGGGTGAGGCGATTGCAGGCGAAAAGGACTTTCAGTCCTTTTGTTGCGGCTGCTTCAGCTTGCATTTTGAAGTTGAGTTTCTCGTCAATGAGGATACCTAAATATTTAATGTGGTCAGTATGCGGGATTAGGGTGCCATTCCAGTTGTATGGGATTTGTTCGTCAGTACGGCCTTGCGCCTTGAGGCGTAGCATGCCAAACTTGGACTCTTCGAAGTCCGAGTTATGCGTGTCAGACCATGTACGAGCAGAGTCGGCCATGGGATCGATGATTTTGTCGCATCCTTGGAAAGTCGGGGCGGCTGCGAGAAGAAAGGTGTCATCGTAATACGCTCCGGCGGCGGATGTTTTCGGGTCAGTGACAGTTTTAAGGAGAGGGGCATTGTAGAATTGGAAGAGGTTACCAGAGGACGGTGCTCCTTGGCCGATGCCGTTGTCAATGATGTATGCTTGTGAGAGGAAGTCGTCAAATTTGAGGCGGGTTGATTGACCGGCTAGATCGTGTTTATAGAAGTCGACTAGTTCGGTGGGTACCCCGCAGGTGCGCATGTTGTGGATTAGGCGGCTCTGTACCGCGTTTGGGAATGCGGCTCGAATGTCAAGGCTGATTAGTGTGACGACATTACCTTTGCGAAATTCGTCTTTGATGCGGGAGGTGAGTAGGTGGATGGCGTCGGTGGTGGTGCGACCAGGGCGGCCGCCCATGTGCGTGTTAGGGATGAGTTGAAATTTCTCAGATACGTACGAGAGCATGGTGCTGTGCATGGCGCAGAATGGTTTCTTGATTGTGCGGTATAAGGCGATCGGCCGGAAGGATTTGGCTAGGGAGTAGTCGGAGCGGCCCGGTTTACGAAGTACTACTGTAAATAATTCCTTTAGTAGTGGTGTCTCATATTTGAGGTGTTGAGTGGCTTGGAATAAGGCCCACAGGATGTCACCAATGATGTGGTAGGTTTTCTGGAGGACGATGAAGGGGACACCGTCCGTTCCAGGTGCGGTGTAAGGTTTAGCTTTGCGGATTACTTCGTCATACATGCTCCGAGTAAAGTCGGGCATGGAGACAGGTTCCGGGTAGACGAAGTCATCAGGGATTCCTAGTGAGTTAGTGGGTGGAGCCGGAGGGAAGAATGTTTCGAAGAGGATATCACACTTTTCCTGGGCATCTGAGGCGAGTGTGCCGTCGTTGCGTTTTAGTGCAGGGATCCGCTCGGCGCTGCCATCTGTAAAGGGGCGGTTCGCATACCTAGAAGCGAGCCATACACTCTTTTCGTCCGCTTCTTCGAGCCAATCTTGCCAATGTTGTTTCTGTGTGGCTTTGACTGTTGTGCGGAATGTTTTGTTTGCCGTGTCTTCAGCTGCTTTTGCATCTGCAGACGGTCGTTTCCAGTTGGCGCGTTCTGCTTTCCTGGCTGCTGTAAGTAGATCTGTGAGTTCTTTAGTCCACCATCGTTTAGCTTAGGGGGATGCAGATAGAAGGGGGACATGAGAGGCGATAGTAGTTTGGAGCATTTTATCGAGGGCAAGGTATGCCGTGTCGTACTCAGCAGTAGAGTCAACTGTTAGGGGGATAGGGTTGACCGCGAGATAGGCGGATATCGCGTCGTTGAATTTTTCCCAGTCAATTGCACGGAAGTTGGGGCGTGGTGTGTCAGGGATGCGGAGTAGCTCATAGTCGAGAATGGCTATGACCGGAAGGTGGTCAGCACCGGGGAGGCGAAGTGCTGGTAGGGCATCACACTGGATGATAGCGTCAGAAATATCAGAGGAGGTAAATACGAGGTCAAGTGTGTTCCAGGTTTTATGTGCGGCAGATTCGTGAGTCAGGCTGCCCTGAGGCAGTGCAAGGTCCAGGTCCTGATCAGCTAGGAGTTTGAGGAGAGCAAGGGCTTCGTCGGCAGGGACAGAGGCTGGTATGTTGTTGCCTGCCCAAAGAGCATCGTGTTTGTTAAAGTCGCCGTGCCAGAGCATTGGGTGTTCGGGGGGATTGAGTGTCAAATGGAGGGAAAGTTCGTCGTAAGCTAGGTTCGTACCTGGGGGGTTGTAGATGGAGTAGATTTGAAGAGAAGATAGGGGAGAGAAAGTGAAAAGAAGAGATGTGATGTTACGACTGTCCACTTTCATTTGCTGGTATGTGTCGGATTTGATGTTCTTGTTGACAAGGATTAGGGATCGGGGTCTAGATTCGCCTTCGGGGTATAAGGCTACCCATTTTGGGGACGCAGTAGTGAGCCGTGTCTTGGGATAGATGTAGGGCTCTGTGATGCAAATAATGTCGTAGTCAATGGGGTTAATGGAATTAAGTAGTGCATTGGTGATGTTTTTGGATCGGCGGCAGTTCTGGTGCATGGTTCTGAACGGTGGGGTTGAAGCTGTTGGGTGGGGGTTATGTGGTTCGGCAGACATTATAGGCGAGCAGCCTGGGGCGCTTCGTGGATGTCAGTATGTGTGGTCCATAGTGTGTTGCCCAGATAAGGAGGGAAGTGCTGGTCACGGTTTTCAGGGGAGGTTTCGAGGCATTCGCGTTCGCTGATACGCCGTGGACAAGAGCGATCAAAGCTGGCATGGGCACCGCCGCAGTTCGCGCAGAGTCTGTTAGTGGGGAGGGCGCAGTCAGTGTCACATGTGGGACCATGCTCGTGACCGGATGTGCATGATTTGGTTTCATGAGTACCTGCACATAGGGCACACTTAACCATGGGTTCTTTGCAGAATTTGGCGATGTGACCGTAGCCTTGACATTTATAGCACTGTGTGAGTTTCGGGGTCAGTTTGTGGGTAGTGTAGAAGACGTAGTTGGATGATAATCCGGTGTCAATAGCCTGGTTAGCGCTGCGGCTGTCTTTGAGATCAATGATGATGGATCCAGCATCGGATTTCGGTAGGCGGAGCCATCTGGCTCGTTCAATAGAGTATGGGAGCAGGATATCGGGGTTGTCGTCTTCCAGGGTTCGGATTGCAGATTCCGAGGTAGGGTCGAAGGTGGCGGGTATGCCGTTGACAACAACACTGAATTTCGGGCTGTGAGTCCAAGCACCAGGAGCTAGACGGGGCAGCCATTCTTTAGCGTTTTCGCGGGCTAAGTCAACGTCATCTGAGGAGCGTAGTTGCAATGTAATGTCGCCGCTTTTCAGGCGGCGCGCGCTGCGAGCAGTGATGGTGGTTAGCAGGTTGGAATCTTTGGCATTCACCGTGTCTGAGATGGCTTTGTTGAAGAGGCCGACGATTTGTGGTGGGTCAGCTCGGAGTATTGCATGGTCAGCAGTTATGCCAGAGGTCTTTACCGTGATTTGGAATTTGCGGGCGGCTTCGGAGATTGGTGCGCGTTCCGTCACGTTGTCGCGATTACCGAGTGATAGTGATCCGGGTTTCTGTACGGCACCTGAATACGACGCAGGGTGATGGCTTGGGCGTTGAGTCTGTGAATGAGGATCTTGGGTGGGGGGTGTTATAATCAGATTAGCAATGTAGTTTGTAGATGCATCGATTTGTTCCGCCAGGGATTTCTTGAGGGATTCAAGATCAGGCGGGACATGCGATTTGGATGACTGTTCGGCGGTAGTGAGGCGGACCATTTCGGCTGTCTGTTCGGTAAGCGTCTGGAAAATTATTTCTGTTATGGCATTGAAAGCCTCTTCGAGGGGGGCAATGGCGGTGAGTAGCTTTCCCTCTTTGCTTCGGAAGGGAACGTGCTTCCTGAGTTGCTGCAGGAGGTAAAGGGGGTCAGTCTGGTCGCCAGAAATGCCCCATGCAGCTAGTTTCTTGGGGTCAGCGGGGGGTTTCGACACAGTCTCGCGTCCCCGCTTGGCCGGGCTGCTGTTTGTTAGTGGTTTTGGGGTTTTACTAGGAGTTTGCGCTCCCGGGTCTGTCATTGATACTTCTACTCAGCTTTATTTCGGGTGCGCCGTGAAAATTTTGCTGGGTGGCGGCGTGGGAAACTTGCTGCTTCTTGATGGTTCCCGACAAGACGGATCCCCTGCTGAACATAAACGTCCGTTTCCAACAGAATGACCTGATCAACATGGGTGATACCGAACTCGTGCAGCATGTCGACAAATATGACAGCGGGGAAAGTGAGCTCAGCTGAGTCTTTGAATATCCCGTCATCGTCAATGAGTTGAAGAATCTGCTCGACCCGTTGATAGCGGATCTTGTCAACGCTGCATTGAGCTCGGATAGGGGAGGCGGGGGGGGGGGTATCGATGTTGTTGGTGATGTTAGGCAAGGGACTACGACGTGGAGGTGGGGTATTGCTGCCGCCCGTGTTGACTGTAACGTGGATGGTAGGCACCAACGGGTTACTGGAGGTGGAGGAAGCAACGCGAGGTCTTTTACGGCTCGGCATAAAGCCATCTTGGAATACAATATTTTCCGGAGGTCGCGTCAGCGTCGCCGTGCCAAGGAGCTTTAGATCATTAGCAGAACTCATGGTCAAATGAAAGACACGCACAATTTCTTTGGCCCAGAGCGCGACATTAAAAGGCTCAATACGCACATGATGTCCATCCGCTGTCGAGACGAAACAAAGCTGGTCTTTATGTGTCGAGCATTTAAGTTTGGCCTTCAACTCGCGGTATTCCTCGGTACATTCGGGAGTCCTGATGGCGGGACCGCTTGAGCTCCCAGGTGATTTGCGCTTCTTGCCGGTAGTAGCGTGCGAGGGAGGATTTGGCACCCACTGCGCGGTGTCCATGGCCAGATTCTATGCATGTTTGAACCAAATTTAGCGGTGACATTTAAGACGGAAGACATACCATGTTTTTGATCATACAGACCACCGTTCGCGTCTTCGCCCGCTTCTGCTGCCCAAAACCACTGGTGAGACAGTTCTCCCAGTCCGTCGCATTTGCCAAAACATGGGTGCCCTGAGAGGCCTTTTCATTATCCCACTTGAAGCCGATGCGTGCCATTGAGGGATCGACCCTCATCATATTGCAAATGTCGAGAAATGCGACGGCAAAAGAGGCATCACGAGCGAAGCTCGTCGTCCGAGAAGCCGGCGCCGCACCAATGATGTTACTATTGATAGGTACGTCGAAAGTGAGGGGAAGATCTTGTCTCGGTCATCAGCCGCAGTCGAAGAAAGCAAGGAATGAATATACCGGTACCGGCAGTTGACCTGGGAGCAGCTGGTGCGACTGGCACCACCAGAGCTGCTTCTGAAGCATAGGGAGGAGGAGGAAGATCACCCTCAACTGCAGGTGGCGGAGCGAGGACGGTCCATCCATCCTGCTGCCGCAGTGTTGGCATTGACCGGGTCAAGCAAAAATTGCACATCTTTTTATGCACCAACCAGTCAACAAATTTTCTTCAAAGAGCTCAAAGTATTTCTCTTCTTGACCCTGGATCCAGCATATGGCCAAATTGTAGTATATTTCGAAGTCTATCATGTGTTGACCCCACGGTCAAATCCGATTTGAGCGTGTTTGACCGGGTTTCTGCCAACACTGTGCTGCCGAGTGTGCTCCCGGTAGTGACGTGAATTCGAAACTTGTTTGTTAGACATAGATGAGAGGTATTAGCCAAGTTCGTCACTTCGTTAGATAGAGAAAGTTCGTTAGATCCAATTTTAGAAGAGAAAATTCGTCAGATGCTAATTTAAGAAATGAAAGTCCGTCAGATAACACTGTTTTTTGAAAGATGAACGTTTTCCGAACGTTACATCACGTGGCTATGTGCTTCTTTCTTCCGCTCCACCATCTCCTCACGTCGAGTATTGCGACGGTCTCGCACGCGCTCGGCCAGCACGTCTATACGGAGGCGGCACTAAGACGCTGGTGCTCTTCGGACGAAGCGCTGGGCAATAGCCCGAGCCCGACAAAGACCGACGTTATCAACGGCGCGGACGCCGTGCGCTTTACCGGCCTGAGGCGCGTTGTGGGGTGCGTGCCTGCCACTGAACCACTCATTCCTTGCTTCCCCCTTATTTCATTTCCGCCTTTGCCGCGCAGCACGTTGCTCACGGACACAAAGGATCCGAAGGCGCTGGACAAGAAACCTATTGTGTTCGCGCGCGCAGTGATACCGACACCGGAGGGTCGTGGACTTCGGTATGAGCTGGAGGCGGAAGTTGGCAAGCGTCTTCATCCTTAGCTTCATCCCTGTCCCGCTGTGGCATCCTTTTTTCATTTTTTTCCGCTCCCCGATCACATTCTTTTCACTTTCACCATGATTTTTGGCCTCCCTCGTCGTGTCCTCCTTTTCCCTTTCCCTCCCTTCCCTGTTTCTTCCCCATTCCATCCTCCTCTTCCTTCCATGTCCGCCCCCGTTCCCTCCGTTCTTCCATATCCAAGGTCGTCCCACACACCCCAGTGGCGCCGGAAGCATTGCAGGCTTTATTCATGCATGTGGCACTCGCGTCAAGGCGGACGTTCTGCGGCGTTTATCTCGAGCTCTGAATCTGGCCGTGCGACCGCGAATGTTGGGTGCTTTTTGAGTTGTACCCACCCGAATAATTAGTTACATGGTCGCGTAGTTCCTAGCAATCACACCTTTTGACTTTCATTGCTTTACTTTTTAAAACAGGAACCTTGAGTTAGCCTGCGATTTGGACGAGTGGAACTTGTACGTGTAATCCGACAAAGATGCCAGTATGCTGCAAGATGCCGCGCATCCCATCTTAACTGGCGAACTTTCTGAATGGTTGCGAGCGAAGCGAGCAATTTACCCTCCACACGTGATCAGCTGGGGGATAGGTGGGGAGAGAAACAAGAACAAACACTTATGACCGATTCTGTCAGAAAGAACACGCTCAAACACATTAAGTTTTGAAGGTATTACAATGGGGTTTGCATCATTAGACTGGATTTTCTCGCCTCATTCGAATGGTGCCGGACAGCTGTGGAATGGCAGCGGACTCGACGAGATAAATCTCGTCCTAATTAAGAAAGCTTATATCAGCTTTTGATGTCGGAAGTAGCCGCTCTGTATTCGAAGCGAGCACTCCCGCCTCGGCGGATCCTTTATAGTGTTCTACCCGACGAACTTTCATAAAAATAATGTTATCCGATGAACTTTCATCTATTAAATCAGCATCTGACGAACTTGCTCCTCTGAAATTAGGATGCGACGGACTTCGCTATCTAACGAAGTGACTAAGTTGACAAAGGCCCATAGATGAGAGAGAGAAAAATGGGGGATTAATTCAATCTGAGTGTCTAAATATATGGGAGCTCGGGTTGGAGTCACACCACCATGTATCGCTCTAAGACGCAAAGGTGGAGAGGCTTTGTGGAGCGCGGAGCGTAAGACGGACGCGGGGTCAAACAAGGGTAAGCAAAATCTAGCGTACATCACCCCATCAAGAAGTGCATTCTTTTCTGAAATCTGCTGTAAAAGGCGACCCACCTCGCGCAACTCCGCCGTCTCCCTGTCCATCTGGCGCACGACTGTGCGGCGAGCAGGCGGTGGCAGCGGGCTGTAGGGGAACGTCAGCGTGTGTACGGATGCGAGGCGAGGGAGGAGGAGGAGGAGGAGGAAGAAGAAGGAAGCGCCGCGAGAAGGGGAGAAAGACACAGCGATGCCGATACAAACATCAAAGAGGAAAAAGACTGGTTGTAGAGTTCGCAGCGCTAATGCCGCCGCTGAAGCAGAGTAATCGTCAAGTAGCAGAAATCGGCAGCGGGTCATGCCGTAAGACTCGCGGACGACCAGCGCTCGGTGGCAGCGGGCGTCTGGGAGTCGGTTGTTCCTGGTACCGATGTAGGTTACCAGGTCTGAAAGTCAGAATTTGAGATTTATGATCTTGCCCATTCGCAAACCGTAACATTTCGGGACTCTCACGGAACGTTATGGGTTGTCGTCTTTGCATTTCCAATTTGCAATTTTTGCCTGCCGTTTCCAATGTGCAGGTTCGGGTAAACCCGTGATGGTATTGATCTTGAGTCGGGGAACCTTGATCGGTTTACACCGTTATTCGCTACGACTGTTGCCCCTCTCTCTCATCGTCTCGCCGAAGCACTGCCCGCTTTACTCTGAAGCCTCCACCCGATCTATCCTGCATGTCCAGCGCGGTATCCAACCGCCGGTCCCCTTCCGTTGAAGAGCTTCCCGACAACGATGTCCCAAGGCACAACCTATTGCCTGATGACTGCTCATCTCTTCTCATGGACGACACCGATTTTCACGTCACGTTTAACGTGCCTGCATCTGCCCCTCCCGGTTTTCATGCTGCTGCTGCAGGTAATGCTCGGAGGCTGCTGTCCTTCTGGTCTCAACGTTTCTCAGTCATTCCTACTCCTTCGACGCCCTCTTTGGACCAACTGCTCCCGGAAGGTATGCCCTCTTTTGAACGGGACGATTGTTATTCATTTCTGTCCAATGAGGAATCAACTGATGTTCAATATTCAATGTCTGTTAAAGTCTGTGCTGTCCAATGTTCAGAAACCATCAGAGCTTGATGTCAATTTGATCACCACATCTACGTTGAACGTTTGGTATGGCTTGGTTACTGTGCGTTCGGACGCGCCTACTCGATCGGTGAATGGGAAAGACAATGAGATTGCAGTGTCGTGTACCGACGTTCGCAAGTTTTGTGAACTGTTCCACTATCTGGATCTGTCAGGTTTATCGGCCTTGGTCCGAGTGTCATCAAATAAAGGAGACTGACAGCACAAGAGGCTCAAAGATGTTGGTGTAAATCAACATGCATGTTCTCCGAGTTGCCCTGGCTACAGCATTGTACTCATTTTCAGACATTTAAACAATAGAGAAGGAAATCAGTACACACGCCCGCCGTAGCCGGGTCTCTCAACATGGTCTTTGATAACCGAGAGGTCTCTATTTCTGAGACTGACGTCTCAACGTTTACTCTTAATGCTTCCTACGATTTCGTCGGGATGACTTCTGCCAGCAATTCCGATGGACATGTGCTCACCTGTACATGTGAAGATATTTCAAAGTTTGTGTCGTACTATACCCAATTGACTATGGCTCACTTGAGCCATCGTGCCAAGGAGCTGCCAAGAAACCCGGCCATGGTCCAAGAGCTCATGAGGCACAGGTGCTCAGACAAATGTCCTGGGCAGGCATTATTTTATAGCTTTTTCTAAAATTCCCCCGCAAACGACAAGGTCCATTTAAAACTATCGAAGAGATTACTGTACTGACGCCTATGGACGTTGATCACCCCCACTGTTTAGTGCATGGACAACCTTCGCATTCTGCCGCTAGCATTTTCCAACGAGATATTGGCCGATGTTGACGATGGCACCCCCGCTCTGCAGCACTTATTTGTTCAATGAGGACTTTGAGTTCAGCGAAACTGTTACTGACAGCACTCTGACCCGCATTCATTTAGCTGACATGGATGTCAAATACATCGCCGTTCATTCTTCTAGCTTGTTTCACTCTTCAGTCACTTCAGCATTGAACATCTTACGGGTTTCCCTAACCTGCATTGCATCACTGTCCCGAAAAGTAAGCCTTTGCTGGAAGAGTATATCTTGGAGCATTAATGCGACGCCAGATGCCCTGGCAATTCTCAGATGCTACTGTTCAAACGGCTGAGGAAACAAAGGCAAGGTATATTTCAACCCCGAACCGTGCAGATAATCCGAGACCGAGAGGGGGCTCGGAAATTAAAGTTTAACGCCAACGCTGCCAAGCGGAAATAAAAAGGCGCTCCTGCCCAGCAGACTGTAAAACAAGCTGCTCGGGTTGCCTTGACAGAGGCGGAACTATGTTTTCCTTACATGGCGACCTTGTCTGATCGATACCGAACTGCAGTGGAATAGCAAGACTACACACATCCTCCTAGATGGCTACCCACACCCTGCGCAGTCTGCGCATGCGACACGACGGCGCATCTGTTGACCGTTGAAAATCCCTTAGAATATCATCTGACCCTCCTTCAAAATCCAGCTCTGCCGGCGGAGACTCTTCCTACAACCTATAATTTAGAGGCATATGACGGCAGTATTTATGTCCTGAGGGATTGACTGACCGGACCAGAAAAAGCATCATGAGGATGTGCGCACCTTGCAGAAAAACCTTCGGAGAGTTCCGGCAACCTTTGGACGCTATGGCCAATTTCCAATATTATGCTCATGATGAACTCCCTATAAAATGGTTAATTTGTAGAGGTCTAAGGTCGTGGGATTTGTCTTGATCCAGGTACCAGGGATGCCGGAGGGCCTTTGTATACGGTGGTGGCGGTGGGAGGGAGAAACGCGGCAACGGTGCCATCAACCTGATTGATCCGTCCCTGACTTTGCTCCAGCCTTCATGACCTGGACAATCATCCGCGTTCCGCAAGGTTAGTAGCGCCAAGGCTGCCAGTCGCCAGAGGTTGTTGCTTGTTGATGGCCATTCCTCGCATTATACGCTCGCATTCCTGATCTACGCACACGAGAACCGCATCGAGGTCATAGGTTACCCGTCACACAGCACACACGTTAGCAAGGCCTTGATGTGGTCATATTCGCCGCATTTAAGCGCAATTGGAGCGATGCGAGGGGACTCCTGGGAAGCCCGTTGTTGACAAATCAACCTTTCTTGCTGTTTACGTGGAGGCACATATTAAAACACTCACGGTGGAAAATATCCGCATGGCATTCAAGAAACCGGTGTGATTCCAGTCAATCGAGACGTCGTAACTGACAAGATGATGGCCCCAAGCATTGAGTCATCGTCGTATGGATAACTTCCCATTCCACAATCCAGTCCGATACGGGCCATGTCCGGCATGATCGTGGATTATCTGGACTACCAGAAGATACAAGCAGTCAGTAATGAAGGTCCCGCAGCTACAGCATTGACATCAGCCATCCTAGCACCCTCCTTGGCGATCCTCTTGTTCGCCCGGGCAGCCATCGACAGTCTGTCGCTGACATCGGCATCATTCCTCATGACAACATCCCCTTTGAAGTCAGCCTCGGCTCCTCCCGCCTTCAAACCGTACACCATATCCCGCTAAAGGCCGAGTCGCGGTACGCTCAGCTCCTTGAAAGGCCCACGGTCAGCGCACGCGCGTCCTATACCTGAGGAAGTGCAGGCGGGATCGGATGGATGTCGAGCGCGTAGCACATCATACGTCGCGTGGAGGCAGCTGTACATCGTGCGGAGCAGCCGCGAAGCCAATGTCGCTCGACGCGCCAATTCACCCGTCCCCGAGCAAGGGCTATGTCGGACATATAACAGGCGCCGGCGGGGTGCGCACACAGCGTCGGGTGCTAACGACGTCAATTACACATTGCGCCACACACAGCGTGTCACGCCATATATGGTGCGCGCTGCGCCATACACGGCGCGCGCAGCAGGTAGACGAAGCCCACCGCGTCTGGGAATAGGATACCACCCGAACCCCGCGCGTGCAGACGGGAGATAGGACAGAATAATAGTATAAAGGGGGGATAAATAGATTAAAGAAAGGAGAGAACGAGATGGGATGAAGGGCCGTACACCTTCTCGTCCAAAAGAAATGCGAAAACGATGGGAGAGAGGAGAAAAACGAGGGCGTGGCATGAAGCCGACAGCCCCAAGCGTCAAGAACGCCGGCCCAAGTACGACAAGTTCCGTGCCAAGAGCCTGGCACGTCGTGCGCCAGTTCGCGCATCCCCGAGTGCGCGCATGCGGGCTCCGTTGGATGTCGTAGAAAAGGCTGCACCCGCGTAGCAGCCGCGCCGCGCCGGCGGCTGCACGCGACTCGCGCAGACGCGGGGATGAAGCAGAATACAAAGGGGAGAGACGGATGGTGAAGCATGAGATAAAATGAAGGAAAACAGAGCGAAATGAAGAGTGTAAGGAATGGTCCATCAGTGAACGGCAAGAAAAAGGGGAGGAGGGGGGGAGATAGAACGGAAGATAAACTCACAATGATCCAGGGACAAGCTACCTGCTCAGATGAACGCCAATAGAGTTTGTCGCGCGTGCGATCCTACGGACTCGCGACTCGTTTAGCGAGCGCCACCAGCCCCAACGGGCGCTTGCGCTTATTCGTGCGTGCCCCGCGGGTAGGTGCTGCCGTACGTGCTGCGGACGGCCCGAGCTGGCGGAGGCGTTGGGCGTACGGGTCGTACCCTCGTTGAGGCGTGGCGCTGGCGGTTGACGGCGGGTACGAATTGGAGGTTGGACAAGAGACGACTGCGCGTAGTGCAGTTTGGGGTGCGCGAAAGGCGCGCGGGGAGGCGTCGTCGGATAGGCTTGAAGCGGTCTGTGGACCTGGGTTAGAGGTCAGGCGTGAGTGGAGCACGTGGCACATGAGCGGCTACCCCCGGGCCGAGGCTAAAGCGCTGGTCTTTGTTATGCACCAGCTTCACAGCGCGCGAGTCGTCCTAGTGGTGGTGGCGGGATGAAAGAGAGATCAACCTATGTAAGATCAAATATCGGAGATTGATACTCGGAGCTCGGACCGGATCGACCCATTTGCGTTGATTCAACGATGCAACGTCGTTGAATCTGGAGTGCGCGGCGTCGTTTCTGTAGCTCCAGTGTTACTACCTCCCCAAATTTCAATCCTTCCGGGGTCAGCCGTCGGACCGCATTAAGCGAATAGCGGGCGATGGGCAGGCCAAATGTTTTGAAATGTATGAACTGCCGGAGGAGGAACGAAAATAACTGTGTTCGGCTTTCACATCAACTCATCATGATTCACAGGGATTCGCGTACACCACTCATTGAATATGGGGACGTGAATCCCAGCATCAAGTTGATTGGCGGTATGGTATTGCACAGAGAGCGGACGGTGTGGAAGTGCGCCTTGCCCGGCACGGCGACTTCGGATTTCTCACGGGTACCACGTCAAGACCAAATGCGGTAACACCGCGCACATCATTTCTATTCCAATCCTCTGCGACATATTCATTGACCTCTCTATCTATACTCCTCTAGCCATATACCTAGGACCCGAATATTTCAGTTACAGCTGCCCGATCAAGTCACGTTGCAATGCACTGCAAGCTATTTTGGTAACTCAACATGTGCAACAATTCTCATGCACGGTTCAGTTGCGCACTTTCCCGCAACTTGGTCAGGGCATTAATTATATTCCGTTATATGCCGCTCCCAGGGGCTCTACATTCTTGTTCCTTGTTCCTTGTGTTCCACGTTTCTCCGATCATATGCTTACAACGGACATTTTCCTAGTTTAGTATCATTCCTGACGCGAGGCCTTATGGGATGTGCTTGACCACTTGGACTGAGCTTGGGATCGACAATGACTTGGACTGGGCACCCAATGTCATCGCTGAGGGCGACAGCGGCAGTCTCCTATGTCCTATTTGGTCTTTGCTCAATCCTGGTGTCTGCGCTGAACATCTGGCTTAGCTGACGGAATTACAACGGACCTTATGTACATCTTATTTGTTTCATTATTCCCATGCGGGCTCTGGTTCGCAGGAGTACGTGAGCAGCCATCCCAATCATGTATTAATTCGCTCGGCCTATTACCGAAGGGACACCTACCTTCTTCTCACCCCAACTCCTCCATCTACTAGAGCGAGCAATTGACCTGGGCCCCAAACATCGAGAATTAGAGCTAAGTCTTCTTTATTATCACTCCACTGATCCTTCTACCTTAGGGTTGAATTCTGTGTTTAACTACATAGGATATTCGTCCACACTTAGCGTACTATACGTGCACAGCCTTGGCATTTCCCAGTCCTCCTAGGGACAACTCTTTACTTCCACAACGGCTTTGGTTGGAATCTTGCAAATAGCCATTGAGGTCCCGCATATTGAAGTGATACTATCCGTGCTAACGACTTACCAGGAGAAGGATGCGCCGGCTATCAAAAAAAAAAAACCCTGTGGCTTATGCATGGGCGGGGAGTCGAACCCCGAGATCAGCTCATGAACGCAAAGCTCTTGGGATCATGTCTGAGCTGCATGCACCGTGCACCATGCACCAATCCTGCCTGCTTTTCACGTTGAAAACCTGAATACATCCAGGATTTGAAGAGCTCTTTTGATGACGGGGACTCAGTGGTTTTTTTTTTTAAGAAAAAAAAACAGTGCACGAAGTTGAGCCACCCACCAACCGCAGATGGTTCAGTTTCGAAACAGATAAAGAAAGGCAACAGAAATTTAAGAATAGCCGAGGCGTCGGATAGCGCGATAGTCCCACACTGCCCTTTGGGCGTGCAGAACACATCTCTCTGGGTGGTGGAAACCACTCCCTATGGAGCAAACACTCCAACCTTTACAAACCAGATGGGTTAACCAATTGTTACTTGCTAAAGTAGGCGCATCTCGCATGCATCGAGTCACGTGAAGCGTGACTGATGGGTGACAGTAACGTGGGAAAGCGCGAAATCTCAAACGGCGGAAAAAAATTGTTCATTATTGGTTGTGTACATGACAACTATCTGTTAATGGTCTCGGACCGCTCCAGTGCTCTGTGCTTGCGCAAATCCTCAAGATATTGAGGGGGAAGAGTCCGATGACCTCTGTATTTCTTGTTAGCCCATGCCGCGTCCGCACCATTGAGCCCGTGAAAATATGTGTCCGCAAATCTTGAGGAGTGTGTCGCAAAATGTTGCATGGATTCAATTGGAACACTGTCAAGAGCTGCAATTAAATTGCACTCGAGGTCTGCCTCCAGGGAAGAAGCTGGAAACATGCGATAAATGCGCTTTGCATATCCCCAACATTGCTCAATAAAATTGAGCTCAGGATGATAATTGGGAAAAATATGATGTCATATCCGCGCTGTTCACAATGTTCCTCAAGCATTGATTTTTGCCCTTGGAAGTCTGGTTCTGAATAGAGAGCCTTTTTTTTGAGGCAGCATGCAGTGGTGGTTGAGTGATGACAATTGAAATTGCTGCATTGACCTCTGATTTTTTTGTTGTCCGATGAATTGGGATCTGGACCATGGGGATCAGGGAGATCATGGCCGTGTGCTCGGCGTTCGGCAACCAAGACTTTTAAACCCTTGAAACGGCCATCGGGGAAGTAAAGTTTAGGCAACCAAAGCCATTGTCCGCTCTCTGCCAACTTAAAGCAGTCTCGTTGATAACTAAGCGTGCAGAGCCTAATTTAAGAATAAAATAAACCTCCTTCATGCTACCACCATGCCACCAAAGAAAAATGCTGACCCCAAACCAGTGACGGGCCCACCATGCGAGCTCATTGCACATATTGAGATATTGGAGCGCTAAAGAAGGCAGATGGGGTTGAGGAGACGCAGGAGGCTTAGGCAAGGTTCTACGTAGCCAAATACACTTTATTCGATTTTTTTTGATTTTTTTTCAATGTCACGCAAAATTTAAGGCAACCGACCCAATTGTTACCGTGACCAGCTAAGGCTTGGGCAACGCAACCAGCCCCTCCGTTACCGTGACGGTTGCCTCAGTACGGTCATCTACAGTAGTAGCAACAAAAAAAAAAAAAAAAATTGTGATGAGTGGGCGGGGCGTCGAACCCCGAAGGCAGCCTGCCAGCCATACATGCCTTGGTTGTGTCCCGTACATCACCATGTGTTCTTCCCTTATTTCAAGCCTAAATATATGCTAGAACTCCATAATGTTCGTGAGCCTTCAGATCGAGAGCGAATTAATACACAAAAAATATGAGAGCATGCGTGAATTGACACAAGCAACAAGGGAGAATGAGCTAATTAATACAAAAAAAATTCGGAGCAGTATCAGCGATCATGCACGGTGGGTGGGGACAAGCATTTAGGGTCAGGTGCATAATTGACTTGATGTGGTCCCTCTGTGCCAGCTATCCAAGAAAAGGAACACATTGAGCACAACTATATATTATGCATGAGCGGGAGTCGAACCCCCGGAACCAGCTTGGCACACAAGATGGTGGTTTGGCATTCAGCAGCCGGGTGCACCACCCATGCTGTCTTCCATTCTTGAATCCCTCAATGCATGCAAGTTCTCGAGCTTCTTTTCGATGTCGGGCACCGCGATTTTTAGGTGTGAACCGGACCTGAACCGGACCGCAGCAACACAATCATTATTAGTGGATTTTTTTTTTAGATGCTGCATGAACTTGTTACTTGACGTACATACCGCCGTCTGTGGGTGTTTTTAGTAAACCACGCAGATGGTTCATTTCTTGGAAGAAAAACCCAAGAGCCCCAATAATGCATGGGCGAGGAAGGAAGGAAGGCAGATTACACAGCACGGAGTCGATCCGCGGAATCAGTGCTTGCGACTCAAGGCACAATGTTAATGCCTGAACTGTGTGCACCGTAGATCACGCCTGCTGTTTCCCACATTGTAAAATGCTTCCTTCTTTCATTGAATCATCAAATACATGCTGGAGTTCTTCAGGGTTTCGATGGCGAGGAATCGAATTGACGTGGTTTGGGCTGAAGGGATTATCATTATTACCTCGCAAAAATTGTGAGCGAACAGCTACAATCTAACTCGCACGTGTTTCTGAGGTATGTGTACACCGCCCGTGATTGCTTCTTTCATTGCACCCCTCAATACATGCTGTTGCCTTGAGGAGATTGCGGGAGAATCTTTTTTAAAACAATGAAAAAAAGACAGCTTACAGTATCGGATTGATATTGAATTACGCGAATTCGAACCACCCTTAGCAGTATTCAATTATTAAAAATGGTGTACCTGCCCTACCTTGTAGTTAATTGTGGAAATTTATTGTTCAGACAGTAGAAAATTTCAAAGTATTATAACCGAAATGAAGGCTGTTCCAAAGCCGCCGAATTCGTCTAAAATGGCTGAAATAGTTGAAGTTGGAGTCAGTGTTCTGGCTCAGAGAAATATGAACAAGGGATTAAATTTGCAAGAAACAAAACATCTGACAGGTGGAGAATTCATAAATGACTACAATCCATGGTGAACAAATGGAACCCAGCGCGCAAAAGTCATGCCTGGTTCCCTGTAAAGTGCTTTCACTGCGAGATGGAGCGCTTTGGCTGCTTTGCTGAGATCAGGGACTCTTGGAGAGACTGAGTCTGGACTGCAATCTTGGAACAGATATTCATAGAATGTGTCTGCAATTTTGGGTCCATCATTATCATTCATCGTCCTGTATTGCAGATCAGAATTTGCAAAGGAAATACTTCAAATGGTTAAACTCACCACATTGTTGCAATAACTCCACCAAATCCTGCGAAAAACAGGCTTGTGGCAAGGTGCATGGCTTCATCCGGTGTCTTTGCATCACCTTTTGCTGTTTCACAAGCACTGAGAAGGGCCAGCTTAATGCTATTCTTCATCATGTGTGTCTGATCATTCACTGGTATGCGCATGATCTGGGCCATGTCAAGGCAGCCATCAGAGAGAATGAGTCCACTATTCAGAGGGTTTTCGAAATCTTGAGTCCCATGGCATGCAAAATGGATCACTGATGAATTATGTAAATGATGCATGACTATGTCCCGAGTAGTGCTCTCCAGGGGAGTGAGCCACTGGCTGGGGACTCTGCTCCTGATTTTTTCGAGCTCCAACTCTGTACCTGGAAGAGAATCACATTTGGTGCATGTGGTTCAATCACAGCTGTCATCTTGAAAAAGGCTGGAATGTGAATTGGAGGATCCAACAAGGCTGTTAAGGTGGGAGTGTTGGATGAGACATAATCTGAAACACAGTCTGTTCCTTCTGTGTTATAAATCCGGCTACATGAATAGGAACAAAAGCAAATGGTCCGTCAGACACCACCATAAGCGAGGTGGATTGTCCGACTTCTGCAAAAAAAAAGAGCACCTTAAATTGCCCATAAAATGGAATGAATCTGGCAACTTACTTTCAAATTCAGGACCTCAAACACCGGTCTCACAATGGTTTGCCAGATGTCTGCGAGAAGTTGGCGGAAAATATCATTTCGGCTCATGTTGACATGGTCCTCTTGTGTCATTTTCAGACGAGCCTCCATATCAGACTGGTCTCCACGGCCATGGTTTTCCAGAAAGTTTTTGACATTGAAAGTCTGGTCTGATAGTGCACGAGGGAGATCTGCGCAGGAAGTGGCACATGCTGAGAGCAAGCGGAGTCAGTAGCAAGCAATATTATGATTGGCCCAGATACCGCTGCCTACTGGAGAGAGGCAAGGTTTTTAGGCTGGAGGAAATCTTCAAACCCTAGCACCTTTCAAACAGCATGGACAGTCTTGTCCCATGCTTCATTGAGTTGACGGCACTGAGCTGCCACAGTCTCAATTGACCTGAGTTGGCGCTGCGTGGCCTTGAGGATGCTTCTGGAGGTGTCTCGGAAAGATGCCTGTTCCAACTGCTGAGATAAATTGCGAAGCTTGCTAGCAAGCTCAGGTTCTACATCTTCTAGTCTGTCAACTGGAGTTCGCAGATGTAGTGCCTGTGCCCAGAAAATTGAGCGGCTGGCCTCCAAAAGTTCCACAGCCATTTTATATTGACTGAGGCCAATGGCACAAGTTGCAGCAGTAGATGCAAGGGATACATCTTCTCTGGCCAACATTTGTTGGCGGGACTTCAGATCCAAGGAAAATGCAGCCAACTGTGGTAGGAGGCTAATGGCAGTATGGTATGCATCCAATGAGGATTCATGCCCATGTCGGGTGGCACTCCTGATCCATTTATGCGAGGCAGAGAAGCGAGTGAGTGCAGAAGAATATACGTATGTTGCAGCTTGTCTGTACAAGATAATAGCCTCATCAAGCTTGTGGGGAGATCTGTGCTGCTCAAACAATATTTCGAGTGCATTGGCAAGGCTGGTGAGGGACATGCCCCGGTCGGGATGAGGTGCAGCACGGATCTCCAGTGCTTCTCTGTGCAGCATGATAACCTCACCAATGTCCTTTGGATCATTGCACTGCTCAAACCGAGTGCAGACTGCATTGGCCAGATTGTTGAGGACATGCCCCGGCCAGGATGAGGTGCAGCACGGATCTCCAGTGCTTCTCTGTGCAGTGCAATTGCCTCATCAATGTCCTTGGGATCACCCTGCTGTTCAAATCGTGTTTGGACTGCATTGGCCAGATTGTTGAGGGAGCCACCCCAGTTGGGATGAGGTGCAGCATGGATCTCCAGTGCCTCTCTGAGCAGCATGATTGCTCATCAATGTAGTTTGGATCACCTTGCTGCTGAAATCATGTGCAGAGTGCAATGGCCAGGTCATTGAGGGAGCTGCCCCGGTCAGGATCAGGTGCAGCATGCCTCTCAAGTGCTTCTCTCAGCATGGTGATATCCTTATTCGCCTCTGCCGATTGACTTAACAGAGCTAGTTGATAAAGGCAGTAGCTCACATATTCATCGCTGGCAGGTGTCCAACCACTATTTCCTTCACTGTCCGAATCCACAGTGTCGCTATCCTATGCATTCTATCAGTATTTTCTCCAACCATTGCAGAAAAATTATCACTGATTCTCCCATTGGATTCAAAATGGCAGAGTCCTCCATGATGTGTTCTGACTTGTAGAAGTGGGATTTTCAAATGTGAGGCGTACAGAGAATGCTTCTCACACGGTGGTTGAATGGGAAGCGAGACAGGTAGGTCGGGAATGAATGCTTCTATATATCTGGTGGCGTTCAGTGCACGATGTCCTCATGCATGCGAGCTGTCATGCCCAATTTACGCCACAAGACAGTGCTGAAATTAATTGCAGATCGCTTGATATGCAGGGCAGTGCTGTGAAACCGAACGTTGCCCAGTGTGTAACACCTGTAACCAGTAAGCTCGCAAAACGCTTATCCTGTTTTTTTTAAAACACGCATGTTGCACCTTCTATGACGCCGCGAGCGCAATACTGAATCCCAGCCGCCGGCGACCATGCGGCATCAACACGTACAAGACTGCGGATGTGTTTCCCACCTCAAAACACGCACGAGGTGATGGCCGTCGATGGGAACGAAATAGACGCGTGCCAGGAGCTCCATCCAGTTGATCCAGCCGTTCATTCCGAAGCTATCAAATGTCAGATGACCCGCAGAGAAGCACGGAGTTGGAACGGAGGCAAAAGAATGGTGAAGGCTTTCCATGTGGAGCAGTCGAACAATTGCTGGCGATCTAATGCAAGCATGTTCGATCATCATGATGCCCGGCGTTGGTTTGAATGCAAAAAATCGCCGAACTCTTAACTGAGGGACAACCAGTCCCGAATTACCCCAGAATCGTGGGAGACGGAAATGATGAAGCAGCACAGCAGCAGTGGTGTGTGGGAAGTTGAGAGCGTTAAACATACCTTCAGATATGAGTTACATAAACCAGAGCCAGAACAAAATATTACACCAAGGTGCGCGACAGAACAATTCAACCCTCCGGAAACCAGAATGCGGTATAAGATAAATGCGTGCGCCCATAGATAATTTTATTTTCCAGCTCCCACCAAAATAATAGTAATTCGTATAGGTGCCTAAGGGAGCTAGCGTGCGCGCCGCATTCGACTTCTCTTGAACGCGTGCGGCGCATCCGACTTGAATCCCCATCCAATGCCAGACGAACACGAGATGAAAAGAAGTCGGGGAGTAGGCCATGATGCGGACGGGCTCGCTGCGAAAGGAGATCCCGAGAACTCGGCGAGCTCGAGATGGAAACAAGTTCCCGAGCGCGAAACCGTGCGGTCCGCCGTCCGAACGCCTGATGCCCGCGATTCTGAAAGGAAACGAAGCGAGACGTCGCCGAGAACCCAAGAATAGAAAAAATACAATGCGCTTGCGACTTCCAGACGCGCCCACAAGATCACGAGAATGACTGATACCCGCCGAACGAATTAAAAGCACCGTCACCGCCGGAGCGGGAAGAAGGAACACCCGCCCACCGAAACGAAACGCAACGAAACGTGCGGGCAGAAATCACGGCACAATCAAAACGTAGGCAGTGTAGCGGGAGTAAGAGTGAGTCCATCGAAACAAAAACGACCCCGCCCAGAAAAATAAAGAAAGAAATAATAAAATTGTCCCCGCCGGGGAAATAGACATCCCCGGCAAGCTGATCTATGCCAGACGGGTTAGAGCTAGATTGGGAAGCATGGCCGCGAGGGATGGCGAGAGAAATGTCGGTTACGAGTACTTACGTTTACGTAATGATCGTCCCTTTCAAAATCCAGATCACCCTTTTTCTCAGTTTTTGAGACTAGTGACGCTGATCGTTGAGGGACTTTGTAGTGGCTGTGTTGTCATAAATTGATGGCCGTGCTTAAATTCGATTCAAATATTTGTGGTCTTTTTAGTGGCTGTAATGTTTCCTAATGTTATTTTCCATCAAAACGGGATTTTTCGCCGAGTAAAAAAACTTTTTGTTCTTTGTTCCTGTTACGTCTGAGGGGCTCCCTGCCAAAATTCACGGACAAGATGTGCCGATATCTCAGCATCAGCTGCATATCACATTTCAGAATATGGGATCAATCTGTAGCTGAAGTTCATGGGTCCCCTTCTGTTCCAAATATATTGCAAGACATTAAGAACTGACCAGAATCTGGACTGGTCTTACAAAAGGGGCTTCTCCTCGGAACTCGCGGAATGTTCCGTATGTCGGGGATTTTCGGATCTATTTGTTCTGAGGGGTTGAACTTGTTCTTTTAGTAGCATAGGCCTATTCATGGTCATGTATTAGCTTAAGCATTGAGTGACACTTAGTCTATTTACTTATTGGTGGCGCGACCCAAAAGGGTTATAGGAGGGAGATCACGTGTGGTAGCTCACCCTTTATTGACCTCCGTTGCAAACAGGGCCACACAATGGGTATCTTCCCTGTCGTTCGGGTGCGGAACTAGTTGCTCTCAGGTGTGGGGATTGTTGTTCTCAGGCTGCCTATTCCCACCCTGTTCAGTGATTACTTTTATGACTGTTCCATACACTCCTCGCCTGACAACGTGTGGAACGTAAAATTGAAGGCTCAAACCATAGATAGAGAAATAGAGAAAAACCCAACTACCAGTGATAAACTGGACAATTTGTTTCCCAGATTATTCCGTCAGTAGTTCGCGACAATCTACAAATAAGTGAAGTGCAACCCAATTGCAGGCTCAAGTTGGGCTCAAGGCGCAAAAAAGAAAGTACGAAGTCATGCCGGGGGCAGCCACGGCCCTTTACCCCAAGTGAGGGGAAATAGACTTTCCCAACGCTATCGTAGACGGGGAATCAACCCGCCACGACCACGGAAAAAATGCCCGTGATAGGAAATAAGCTCCCCTGCAGCCAGCAGCCGCGGGACGCGATGATGGATAGCCAGAGCCGAATGGGAAGAATCAAATAACACGGAGGGGAACGGGGAAAAAAAGGGGGGGGGAAGAAAAAAACCGGAACGAAGAAGGAAAAAAACGACGAGGGCGCTGGTAGCGGATGGGGGAAGAAAAAGCAACGAACGTGGGAAAAACCCGATGCAAGCAAGGGCGGGAAAAAACTAAACGAGTGCGAAAAAAAAGCAGTGAACGCAAAGGAAGAATCTGTAGAACATGAAGAAGAAAAGACCCCGCTCGAATAAAAAGCCGCCCCCCCCAAATCCCCAAATAAACCCCGCTCAAAAAAAGAAAAGCAGAAGAAAAAACTGTCTCCGTCCCGAAAATCGCCCCTCCCCCCAAAAAAACAAAAAAAAAACCCCTGCCAAATCCCAGCAGAAACCAAATAAAGGAAGAAAGCACACCAAAAAAAAAACCGAGCCACGCACAATGAATTCATCATAACGCTTGTCTATCACGCTCTCGAGCTTGCCGTCCGCGCGCATGGCCTCGGCGAGCCCCCACGGGTAGGCCTGGAAGCGCGGGGGAGATGATCGTGAAGGAAAAAGGTTAGTAGAGGACAAAGACAAAATAGGGGGGAGTGGAAGGTAGAGTGAAAGCCAATGGGACGTGAAATTGTAAGGGAAGAACCGGGAAAAATGAAAAAACCGGAAAGGGCGAGGGCAAAAAAATCAAACGGGGCGCAGGAAAGAAGGATTTGAACGACACCGTAGGTGGAGCATGATGGCAGAGAGAAGAAAGGGGTGTAATGGGGTGGATCGGTGATGGGGGATCGGTGATGTGCCCGCCCCCACGCGCAACCACAAATGCCCGTCCCACGCACCCACATTCACGGTCAACAATTTGCGAAAAGAGTGAAAATAGGAGGGGAGATATCGCAGCTCCCAACGCCGCGCGCGAATTTGCCTGATACACATCCCGCGATAGGTAGCTCAGAAACGTCGTGCGCTTGAACGACATCGTACGGTAGCCGAACTACGGTACGACGCGCACCAGTGTGCACATTCCGGGCAAGCGCAGGAGGGGCTACGTCAAATGTAGCCCATCCTCGAGAAAGCGCGGTCGGACCACGTAGCAAACGCAATAAGCGCTACGTCTGACACGAGCGCCGGCTAGCATAGCGCGTGCACTTCGTCAACCACGTTTCCCGCTATACCCGGCACGCGCCGCAGCCTCGTGTTGCCCGAAATACGACAAGGGCAGCAGTGTGGCTGCACCATGCAAACGAGAGAAGGCGCGCCACCACGCCTCGTGTCAATTAACAACGGCACGCCATACGCCTGGATCCCGGCGCGCGCCGCAGCCTCGTGTAGCCCGAATGACGACAAGGCCAGTAGCGTGGTTGCACCATGTAAAGGAGAAAATGCGGGCCACCACGCCGCGTGTCAGTTAACACCAGCACGCCACACGCCAGGATCCAGCCGGTCTGTGTCGCAGCAGGTGCATCAGGAGCTGCCCAGCGCTGCAGCGTATGTGCTCCGTATGGGGGCGCGCGCGCTGGGTATGTAGTGACCACCGAATGCGTTGACAACCAAAACGCCGCGCACCGAGCAAGCGCGGTTGGAGGTCGTCGTGATTGGGCGTGTGCGGGGCGAAGTGGTCGTGCTCCCTTGCGGTGAGAGTCAAGTCAAGAGTGGAGCGCGGTTGTGGCGCGTGAGCAGCTAGATACGGCGTAAGCACTGTTTGTTCTGTACTAGCTTCGCAGCGGTTCGGGAGTCCGTCGTACGGTAGGTGATGGGAGGAGGAAGGAAGAACGCGGGAAGACGGGGAATCTGCCGTCCGATTGATCCGTCACGCGCTCCTTCAAGTCGACAGGAAGCTTCAGCGCTTGAGCAAGTGGAGCGACCGTTTCGCGGAAACGCACGCCACCACCATACGGCGAGGCCTGCCTCTGTTCCCGACACTTGGACCGGATCGATCGATCATTCGCGTTTTGTCCGCGTTCCTGAGTATATCCTGGTTGGGTGGTTGAATCCCGTATGCGCGATGTCCTTTCTGTAATAAATACCGTACTTTAAAAAAGTGTGCTTACCCTCCCTGTCCTACCTCACATTTAATTTACCTTTCTATACCGGGATTCAGGCCGATACGAAGAGAGGCCATGCCAAGGCGATCTGTGCAGCTCAGAGAATGTGGGTGGTCCATTAACCAGGAGAGTATTGTAAATTTAGAATATAGTGAAAACCGCATCGTCATTTTCATTTTAAAAAAACCAGAAAAAGGAAAAAAAAAAAAAAAAACCCTGAGTGACATCGACCTATGCATGAGCGGGGAGTCGAGCCCCAAAATCAGCTTGGTAGGCTGGATTATGTGTGTTCCGTATATTACCCGTGGTTTTCTCACTCATCGAGAGCGGTAATGTATGCGGAAGTTCTAGAGATGACGAGGTCTGCAAATTTAATTTGTAATATAAATATTCAAAAGTAAACATGCACGAGCACAGAATCCCAGAGAGGGATAGATGTTTGTGCATGGCGGGGAGTCGAACCCCGGACGCAGATCGCAATCAATGTGGTTCTGCGATCATGTACATATAAGCTGAGTGTTCCCTACACCACTGGCACCGAACGCATGAATATATACTGGAGGCTTTTTCGACAATGGGGAAGGAAAAAATAATAGATTTCTTTCTTTTTCTAGAACCACCACATAGCGTCGTTGACAAAAAAACTCCGTTTTGGTTGTTTCTCTGTTTCCCAAGAAAAGCTACCCAAAGTCGAACCCCGAAGCAGCTTGACAATTCTAAGCTACATCCCACGTTTGAGCCATGTTCCGTACACCACTTGTGCTTTGCTCACTCATATATGCTGAAATTCTACAGATGATGAAGACCGCAACTCAACTTGTAATAAATATACAAACTACACCGTGCACGGACACAGAAGCCCACGAATGAAGAAGTGGGATGAATGCGAATGCATGAGCGGGTAGTCGAACCCCGGAATCTGGCAAAGCACATACTTTTTTCCCGTTCATCACCGATGCTTTCTCCCTCAGTTTATGTAATCTGAGAATAATACATGGCCTCGAATCCTGTAAGCTTCATTTAATGCACCCAAAAAAGCGGCATATTATTTGGGCCATGCGACGCCAGTACGGTAGGGCGCGATAGGACCTACTCATCATGAAGATCACCCCAGATCCGGATTTTTCGCGATTTAAAGATTTTGTCCCTACTTTTGGCAAGCTCTGAGCTGAAAGTTCTGTCCGCATTCTCGACCCAACCTACACCCCGAATTATTTTGTCGGGACTTTGGATCTGATTTCACTTTATTTTAAAAAGAAATGCTGTGGCCTAGAAGAGAACCTCAAAAATGATGTACTACTACTGTTCCGGTGCTACATCGTTCTCCACTACTTCAAAAACACTCGAAATTTGGGTACTCAGGAATTTGCACAATATAGGGTCGAGCTGTTTCCGTTACACGAGATGTGCCTTTGCTAATGGTCTAATAATATGATGTTCAATTTCAAGAGTATGTATGGTTAGTCCCCGATTAAAATATTAATGTGTAATTCTACGAAATGCCCACCTGTGCGAGATGAAACAAATATTCTGAGCTTGATTGACGAAAGAGCCTCAGTCGCGTTCACGGATAGAGGCGAATTCGCTCGTACGATAGCCAAGTGCTGCAGGCAGTAAAATAAGAAGAAAAAATATCGCATTAGAATTGCAGCGGACATTGTACTTATCTGGAGATACATAGGAGCTGGAAATCCACTCGGTGACAATGGCGCCTCTCCAGTTAAATCTTTGACAGTTCTTTGAATATAATTCATAATCAAGAACTGCTGATGAAATCACTGCGTTGAGGCCCTACGTCGTCACAGGGTAGGCGATGTTGGTCTACCTTGGTCTACCCCTGGTAGACGCACGTAGTCACACCTGGTCTACGTGCGTCTACCGGGGGTAAACCAAGGTAGACCAACGTCGCCTACCTTGTGACTACATAGGGCCTCAACGCAGTGAATGCCGAGTAATTTTGAGTCGCTGTCCGAAACGCTCCGCAGACCAGATGAAAGTGTTGCCTTGGGCCCAGGAAAGGAAGACTGGAGAAGGAACCGTTTATATGGGTCATCTTCTGCATGTATATCCCGAGAGATAGGACCGGCCCGAGCTGCGAGGGAAATCGGCAAAGATACGAAAAATCGCAATTTACATGGAAAAAAGGTCAGCTCAAGGCTATAGATGCTTGAGGCTAGTACAAGACATATATACATACTCACTGTGTTCAGACCCCGGGTAGACCAGGTCTGCGCAGCTGATCCGATCTCTGCCGATCCGCGGCGGCAGGGTCCCTGTGCTGACGTCACGACCACGCACCCTGCCGCCGCAGATCGGCAGAGATCGGATCAGCTGCGCAGACCGGGGTCTGAACGCAGTGACACGGGGCTGGTAGATGGAGTGTATGATTTCGTGTCATGCGGGTCGGGTCGGGCTTGAAAGCCCGGCATTGGGTCGGCTCTTGCAGGGCATGGGCTCGATGAAATCCTGAGCCGAACCTAAAACTGCCAGAGTCGCTGTAATTTTGGTTCACAACACATCACAGTAAGTTTTTGAATGCTGAAGAAGTTTTTTATGCTGCTACTTTTAATGGGGCTCCAGGCATCTCTGTGGTGGTGAACGGTTTGCGGAACAGTTCCAGATGCGAGTCAAACGTGAGTTGAAGCAGATCAAATTATCGGAATATTCCGTACTGGGTACGCGGCCTCGGGAACGACATTGGGGATGCAGGGGAAGCGTTTGGCGCGTCCCCACTACCAAATTCAATTCAGCGCCACACAGGATGTATACACCCACCGCGGTTAAGACCGGGTCTCGGGGTGCAGAAAATCCTAGGCCCGACCCTGAGCCCTACCTGAACTCGGGCCCGGGTCGGGCTTAGTCTTGAGCCCGAGAGCGGCATAACACTAAGTGTATTACCCCGGCCTAATCACAATTGCCGCAGCAGTGAACTGAAGGCACCATCAAATTCTTCTCCCATCACTCAAGTACAGGCTCCTACCCACCGCACATTACGGGGTTGAGGAGACAGAATAGCGGTAGTTATGAGTGAATTTTCTACCGTGGGTAGTGGGTAGTAGTAATACAAAATGTCAAACCCATGGAGAGGTTGGGGCTTTTGAAGTTCGGACGCTATTATGTCGGCCAACAGTGATTTGACATTTTGTGTGACTCCGAGTGCTAGGATGCGGATTTCACTGCCTCCCCAACCCCGTAACGTGCGGTGGGTGGGAGTCTGACTCAGGTACCGCTGTATCGGACTATTAACATCATCACGTTAACGAAAGCTGTGCATTGTTTTATAGGGAGCTTTTAGCGGGACGTCCACTGATCTCGTCTTGACATGGAAATCACTGGAAGGAAAAGCAGCGATTAGCTCTTGATCCCGGACGTCGACGGCGAAAGTCCAAGCCCCTCAGCTCTTTGGGATTTCTGCCCACTGTGCTAGTTGTCCTCGGGGCATTGGGCGCCCTGCTGGCCGTGTGGGCCGCAGGACAGATTGGTCTGGAGTTTGTGGGAAAATTGAAGCCGCCACACCTGGCTCTCTATCAGAACGAAACTTGGGATCAAGTTACCAACCGCAGCGGTGTTGTGAGACCACTCGTTTCTGGAGACGACAGGCTCGACATTATTGCCACTGTGTGACTTCGTGGAAATCCCTCGCAGCAGGCGGCCTATCAGGGGGATCGGTACTCGGATGCAGCCACTGAGCTGGTGGGAGACTCCGAGGACACCCATTTCCACAAGGAAATCCGTACACCCAACATCGGTAAAATTTCAGTATGGTCGGACAAGGGAGTTAGGCCTACTAAGGCGCAGGATGACATCTTCGAAGTTCCACTGTATTCGGGAGTGATCATCCAGAACGCGACATTATCCGCCAAAGGTCTTACCGCGGAAGTCCCATTGGAGTTTCCACTTGGAGTGTTGTGAGAGTTTCCTCCCTTTTCGGGCACCAAACATTGACGTACGAACCAGCTTGGAGCAGCAGAACCTCACCGCAGAACACCTGCGCGCATCCTTTGTCATTTTGCCGCCCGTGAAGATGGATCATCTTCGAAATTTCTCTTCATGGATGCCAGACTACGTCTTGGAAACTCAGTGGCGTTCTCGACCTGGACCGTAGGCGTCGCGCTGTCTGAAAGTTTGCAACACCTTACGTACATATGCTAGACCTATAGAACAGAAATC